>JANKKI010000090.1:2544000-3180000 GCA_025175665.1 Cinchona pubescens
TTATCAGTAAAAAATTCCCAATATAATTAGGAAGATATTTTAAATACCAAACATGAGTAACTGGGCATGCGAGTTTGATGTATCCCATTTGATACCTTTGTATGCAAGAATTCTTGACCCCACATTGTTTACAAAATTTCGGATCTTCCTTTTCATCTCCGATTACTCAATAATTTTCACAAGCACAAATTTCACTTTTAATAAGTCCAAAATTTTTTTCACAAAATAATCTATCATTTTTTTTTTTTGTAATGAAAAGTATAGGGTTTTGTCACCCTCTAACTATCTTTCCGTCGATCATAGAAGAAAAATTCTGATTCATTCTGATTAAGCTTCCTTCCTATGAATCAAGAAGTTCTTCTCATATACAAGGAAATGATTAAGTTTCAAAACTAAAGATCGTAATTCTCAAACGAGTAATCGAAAAGATTTTAGAACATCCACGGGATTAGATATTGTTCCTCCAATGATCAACGATCGTAGTACCAAGCACTTCTTGGCTTATGGACTCTAATATGATCACATTTATAAGTAAGCATTTCTTGTAAAATATGAGCAACACCAAATTCTTGTAGAGCCCAAACCTCGCCCAAACCTCCATTTCTCCTACCCGTTGTCCCCCTGCTTTGCCCTTCCTCAAAGGGGTTGTTGTGTAACAAGTGCATAATATCCACTTGAACTTGCGTGTATTTTATCATCAACTTGATGAATTAATTTTAAGATATAAGGCTTTCCTATTAGAACTGGTTGTTGTTGGATATTTATACATTAGACCATCCAAAAGAAGCTACATAGAAGACTGGAACACAGAATAATTTAAAAAACCAAATACCTAGAGTAATAACATCAGATGGAGAAAGCCAAGGCACAAGGTAAATGATCTAGATATAACATTTCCGAGGGTTTAAGAAGCTGCTCGATCTGTATATTGTCTTAAATGAAATCACTGAGAACAATTATCAAATGGCCCAAATAGTTAAACACCAGACTTTCTATCACATGGATATGCTTTCTTTCTGATACAAACATAAAAATCTCCAATCTCCTCACTAGAAGAGAAATTACTCTACTTCCTGCAGGTAATCTTCAACTTCAGCTGGTGAAAGCACTCTGCAGGGCAATAAGCAGATTCAGATAATGAAGAAGTCCAGTAACAGTTTTATCCAGCTAATTTCATGCAATTGTTGTAACGAATATCAGTCACTTGCCTGAATTTTCTGTCATTGCCAATAATGCCGATCTCAATGTTTTTGCCAGAAATTTGTCCTTCAAACCTGAGAAGTACATGCAGACTAAGTGTAATTTGGACCACTGGAAAATGTAATTTTTAACCCAAAAAAAGAAAATTAATCGCTTTCAGCTCAAACATGAGCAGGCTGCAGGTACTATCACACTGGAAAAGTGATTTCACCCATTAGCTAATATGAAATTAACTAGGTCATAACCTGAACTCAAGCTTTCAAGACTTCTGATAAATTTCTTTGAACTGTCAACTCTCAAATCAAATAGAGAACTATAACAAAGAATTTGAGGTCAAGTGTGGATGCTTACCCCTCTTTGAGGGTCAAAATAGCAGTGTGAACAGCATCATCGAGTTCCATATCCTCTGTATACCTGCAGAAAGGAACAGTAAAAAAGAACTAACGACATTTCGAAGTTTCTGAATTCCGTAAACAGAAATGGTCTCGAGTTTATTCCACCAGATACAGTTCACTCTGACAATTCAATATGCTGTCTCAAACAGAAAGAACTTTTACAACTCATTTCGCCAGGAAAAGAAAATGTACAATATAAGAAAGAGTATTGTATTACCAAAATCTAGAAAGATACAAAAACCAAACGAGCGGATAAACTTAAGTATTGAACTATCACTAAAAGGATAAGCCACAAAATAAAAGTTGATGGTTACAATCACCTCTTTTCAAGAAATGTTTTTGCATTAGATACATTCTTCCCCATAGCTGAAGCTTTCCAGGAGAAGTAAGAACCTGATGGATCCACCTGTGCAAAAAACCAAAATAGAATTCAAGAATAATTATAATTCCCATGGCACCTAAATAGGCAAGCCAAAAGTAAATGATAGCATATTAAGCTAAGCCACAAACATCTTAGCATCAGGACTAGCATAATCTAGCCATAGTATATCTGCAAAGTTTCAAAACCACTAGCATCCAGAAACCCCACAAAGAAAAGTATCTTGGGAGCAATTAGTAAGAGATAAGAGTACAATTGATGTACATAAACACTACTTTGGCTTTGGTTACTTGCCCAAAAAAAGTCAAAAACTACATTGATCAAAAAACAAAAGAAAAAAGAAAAAGAAAGAAAGAAAGAAAGAAAGGGAAATAATGGAAAATAATTGAGGCAAAATTTGATGACATACCTGGTAAAGTTGTGGACCCTTGTCATCATATCCAGCAACCAAGAGTGAAACACCGAATGGCCTAACACCACTACAAGAGAAACAAAAATTAAGAATTAAAACATATTCTTCTGAATACATGCCTTCCCAATGCTCCATGAAGGTCCACTTTTCAGACATTATCAGCAACCATGAACATAAACCTATATTTCCCCATTGAGAACTCAGAAACTTCGGTTGTACCCACATAAAAATAAGAATCTAAGATTTTACCCCCCAAAAACTCTTAGATTCAAGCCCAACCACTATGGAGGTTTCATCCATAAACTGACACGTCTTAGTAATAGAAACCTAATATAGCACTCTCATAACTTGTTCCATTCTGCAAAACACATAAATCAAAATGCTTTTTTTATTAAAAAAAAAAAAAAAATATCCCAAAGGAAGCAAATAGAGTCACACTAAAAAATTTCTAGACTTCAAAGAAAAACCGCAGTACGGTCATGGAATAACAATACCATAACAATGGCAATCAACAAGTTCAAAATAAGTCGCACAAAAGTTTTTTTTTAAAAAAAAAATTTACCCTGATTGAGTAAATTCTTGCATAACAGTAGCTGTTTCCCGGACAAGTTGTGTAACAGGAATTGGTTCCTGTCAATCAAAGGGAAAAAGCAG
Organism: Cinchona pubescens; assembly: GCA_025175665.1. Lineage (NCBI taxonomy): Eukaryota > Viridiplantae > Streptophyta > Magnoliopsida > Gentianales > Rubiaceae > Cinchona > Cinchona pubescens. Next base: position 2,547,041 of record JANKKI010000090.1, read on the forward strand.
TAAAGGTAAGCAACAAATAACAGCATTTCTATAATCTTGAAATATAACGTTCAAGAAGCAATAAAGATGAATTTTCTGCATTCAGAACATGAAGTATCTCAGCAGCCTTGTTGTGGCCGAAGTAGAAGAACCAAGAAAAGTGCTTTCAACAACAGATTGATTTATTGATTACACAACATAGGTACAAGGTAACTTTAAGTGTAGTGTTAATTAAATACATGGTCCAGGAAAGGCTGAAAAGTTATTTCCTTCTATCCCTCCATCCTTTTCATAAATGGTTGCAGTCAATAAAACCCTTAAACTATGATTGAATTAATGGATAAAGCTGAGGTTGACCATCTAGCACGCAAACGAGATGAGAAAATACGAGACAAGAACTGATAACACAAACCCAAGAAAACATATCACAGGAACTTGACTCTCCGGATTTGACCTTCCTCGTGGTGAATGATCATCTTCATCATTCTAAACTTCAAGAATGTTCACCATCACATTGAATTCCTAATGAGTATCTGCCTATTGTCTAAGCCCTTCATGCAAATGGAGGATGGAGGATCATATATGGGCTGTAACCACGCATGATAATGCAGCATTACCAAGCTCTTCTGACTGTATAATAAAACATTCAGAGCACTAAACAAAGATATGCCAACCTACTTTCAAGGTGGAATTGCCAATTTTATGTATACAACTGTAATCTACTAGAATTACCATTCCACCCCCCCCAAAAAAAAATGAAGAAGTATATGCCTATATAACATCATAACTAAATCAGTACAACCTAACTGAACAACAAAGTCAAGAGCTAAACCACCTTGCATCATAGCTCAAAATGAAATCTGTAAGAAAAGGTATTTAGTATCATGTTCACAGATAAAGATTCAGAACTGTACCACTTTCTCTAAAGAAACAAATAGCAAATTAACTATACTAAGCTTTTGTTTACTGAGGGTTAAAATCCCAAAAGAATTGATAGTATACCATTCTCTCTAGATTAACAAATCAAAACAACAGAATACAAAAAATAGAAAGAGAAAAAGCCTGAGCATCGCTGCAAAGGATCATCATTTACCTTATACAGCCGATGATATTGCTCGGCTTGCTTCCTACTTTTCCTAACCAGAACTCGGAAATCAGGGCCCATGCCACTGCACACATAGAAAATGTTGAATGTCAACAAAGAGGCATGAACAAGTGTGTCAATGGAGGTGTAAAAATACAAGAGGGAAAGAAGCTAGCAAAACATGCAATGCTTCAAGTAAGCAACCCATCAATTTGAGGAAGATTATATGAAAAGCTGACAAGCACCTACTCTACTCAAGTCACAACATAGTTTCTTGAAGAAGCCAATTACCCATCAACATTTTCATAAGAGCATATCCATAGTGGTTAAAAGTGCAAAGCGCACTAGAGCACTTTGGCCTTCTGAGGCTTAAGCGTAAGGAGCAAAAGCGAAGCGCATGCTTTTTAGGCAGAGCGACTATTATAACATCATCTACATCATTCATAGTTAAAAGTTTATATCTTACAATTCTGCAATAATAACATATGCAAACTTCTTAAATAACAAAATATGCATAACTAAAATAATATTCTAGCAGAAAAAATTGCAAATAAGATCTGCTCCATCACATTTTATTCATTCAACAATCAAAAGATAAAACAAAAAGAGATCCAAAAATCAAAAAATAGAACAACATAAGAAGTCCAAAATTTTTCGTGCGCTTTGCTTTTGCACTTTTTTGCGCTTTGCATGCTCTTTATTATCCTCGCTTGCTTCAAACACAAAAAAGCGACCTGATTGCGCTTCACCTCGCTTCTCAATTAAGTGTCGCTTATTTGTGCTTTTAACTACTAAGTATATCTAAACTCAAAACCCAGCTCAACCAGAATTCAGTTCTCTTATTATCAGAATTAAGTCAAAGCTTCATTTGCATCATAGAAAGAGGTCAACATTAAAGGCGCTTAACATGGCAAGTGGTAAACCTAGAGCACCAAAAAGGTAATTGAACACAGCCATATCGCCTGCAAGCAGATATCTTTGTATGCAAACCTACCATTGTTGTTCTACAGTGGGGTACCTAGCAATCCAGCTAAATGCTGCATCCAAGAACATGCAAGTGGCATCGGTAAAAATTCTAGAGTGTTTACCAAGTCAAAGGAAACTGGATCTTTTCTATACAACCAAAAGACTCTAATACAGTTAGCACAACAGCAATGCCCAACATAAAACAAAATGTATACCTGTATACAACTCCAATATTTGGGGTCAAAATCTGAATCTTCTGCAACTGAAACAACCAAATCCAAAAACTGGATCAGGACTTTGTTCTATGAGGAAGTATTTTGAGAATTTTAGAAAATACAAAGAATTCAAATCACAACATACAAAATATTCAGATAGAATGTAGAAACTCAGAAGCAAAATACAACTTGAAAAGCCCTCAAACTTACAGATGTCTCATCAACCAGGATGGACGGTAATTTTTTCTCAGTTGCAATAACAACTTACCATTAGCGGCTGCAATGACCAACATAGATATGTCAGTGGATACAGGAAACAGATACTACCATAGGTTTTCTTTAAAAGTCAGACAGAAGATAAAATCTGACCACCACAACAATGTTGCAATACACATAAATTCCACTGATAATACTAATACAAAAGGAGTGCTATTGATATTTCTATATGAAACTTTGAAGATCATGATCAGCTAACGGGGAACAATGATACATGGTTAATCTCATATGCAGGTCAACACCCTGTAATTCTAATCAAATTTTCTATGATGTCAGTTATTATATGTACCAAATGGGAACTGTATATATTAAGAACTTGTACAAACTTAGGCGACTACATCATGCCATAATTACTTATATTAAGACCCTGTGAAGGGCAACAAGTTTATATAACAGTAAAAGCTCAGTATCACCAGTTACTGATGAAGTCAGGTGAAAACAAATTATCTTGCAATAAATTGTTATTCTTAATTATTAAAGGATAATTATGATTTTAGCTAAACCACATTTTCAGCCATGTTGACTGTAAGGTTGAATCCCAACCATCAGAGATGACTAATATTCAAAAGCACAGTAAAAGTCCTGAATTACCTTTAATCCCCAAAGATGTTTGACCAGATCCGACTGCTGTTAAGGCATGTTCAATCTGAACAAGCTTCCCAGAAGGGCTGTTACATTAAGAATCAAAGTAAGGAAACCAGCTTATGAACGAGCCAAACGCGCATAAAGAACTACTAGAAGCTTAGTTAGGAATATTATTTTTCCACAAACAGGCAAGCAAGTTCATACCTGAAAGTGGTGAGAGAAAAGGAATACTGACTATCACCCATTTGAATCTAAACGGAAACTTCAAGTAAAATCCTGCAGACCAGCCAATAAAAGAAAATCAGAATTTATGACAATTACTTCATCGATTCACTCTAAAAACGCAGATACGTCCAATTTTCCTGTTCATAATACAAAATTTCAATTTTACCCAAACCAGCTTATTCTCACTGCAATGACTCTCCCCCAGTCCACGTGTAAATACGAACATCCTTTTCCTGACAATTGTCTTCATCCCTCACACTCACTCAATACTAGCATAACTAATCTAATAGGCTTTCCAATAGGAAAATTAATAGAAAAATCTCAAAATTCATCATACCACAAATAAATATCATTCCTAGTCCTTTCTAACAATAGTCAAAAAGCTCAAAATGCAGCGATCAGTGGGCGGAGGAGCTACAGAAGAATCGATAGAGATCCACAGCCGCAGCATGCTATATCTTAGGGTTTAGTCTCCAGGGGCATCAATTAGTAAAACCAATTTTTTTTATTTTTTTAGCTTTTCGTCAGTTCTTCCAATTATATTTAAATGCATAGACTTTAACTATCTGAATTAGCAAATATCATATGCAATGAAATTCACAAAATTTCTTCATCAATAAATTATTTTTTGAACTGTAAAAATCTTCCTATAGATATTTAGACTAATAGTAGTAAATTACGAGTACTGCAGAAGATCAAGAGGCATACCGGCGATGGAGACAACGTCGTTGAGGAGTTGGTTATGCCGGAGAAGAAAAGAATTTAGGGATCAGGTCTTGAAATTAGTGAGAAGAAGAAGACTAAACTAGGATTTGTTGTTGGGTGGATTTCTTGCTGAACAAGAACGGCACCAGATCAAAAGAGCAAAAGGCCCAATTTGATTTAGGCCAATTTTGGGAACATGTAGCCCATTTAAATTAATGTGTCATTGGTCTCCTGGCCCGTTTTTGTTGTTAGTAACCCAGTGTGTAGTATTTTGAAGTTTCAACTTTTATTAGACACCTATTAGGTTATTACTTTTACTTTGCAAATATTTGTCAATTTTTTATTTATGATTTATTATGACAATATAGAAAATGAATGATCATATATTAAAGGTTATTTCAATAAATAAATTATACTACGCATGCTTTACAATTTTTCAAATAATATGCACTAAATAAAATGTTGACCCTTTGACAGTCATCAAAACAACATTGGTGTTTTGATGCCACTATTTTGTCATGCAATAAAAGCCATTTTGGGCTTGTTCCCAATAATTTTTTAAAATTTGCTTATATTTTTTAAAATATAAATATTACTTTTTAAAAATAATTTATGGACATAATTAATCCAATGTACATATATATTTGTTTGGATAAACTAAAAGTTGTTTTTAAAAGTAACTTGTGCATCTTTTTTAAAAGTGTTTTTTTTTTAATTTAAAAAGAAAAAACAACTTATAACTTTTTCATAAACAGTTGAGAACAATGCATTTAAGTTTTAAGATACAAATATTTAGGAGATATTTGGTTTGTATTTAGGATTTAGAATTGGAATGAGAATCATAAACCGTTTATTCCTTTTTTTTTTTTTTTGTAGATTGAACCATGAACAGGTTTCATTATATAAATAAACTAATCAATTTAAAATCTAAACCACTTATAGAAAATGAAAATAGATATTTTTTAATACGTTTATTTTCATATAATATTTTTTTAACGATTAATCAAATAATGGTCATTTATAAACCGTTTAACTTTAATTCGATTTTCTTTTCCTCGCAACCATAAACCAAATATCTCATTAATGTACATTAAATGTATAAATGTTACAATAAATAAAAAAGTGAAGACAATAATTAATCCAAAATATTATTATTATATTGTCATTAAAAAAACTTCACAAAAAATAAAACATGTCAAACTCAAGTCGTCTCAATGATTTTAATATCAGGTTATACTTACCCCTTACTTACCCCTAATTATGGGCCTATGGATAAAATTTTTCCTAGTATTTATTTTCTTTACAATCCTTACCCTACTTGGGCTAATATTTCCTGATCCAACACAACAGGTAAAAGGATTAGGTTAATAAAACATAGATATTATTATTGTTGTTGTCTTTTTCATTAAAAAGTTTGGCCGTCAGCATCCTTCTTGTCTTTTTCAAGCGTCAATATCTGAGTAGTACGGAGTCGTAGTACTTTATTTCGTCTTCGTTGGTTTAAATTTCGCCGGGAAAAAATCTCATCTCGTTAGAAAAACAGGTATTTTGCGAGGGAAAAAAACCAGATACTATATAAGTTAGCCTTAATCATGTGAGATGGGAACGAGATGTCAAAATCTCTTTACTTTTAAGGTATATTCTTTTCCCAGACTAATTTCATCGGACTTGTTATGTTTATTGGACCCATTAATTTGTTATATTGATTAATTTCAGATTTGGGTTCTAATTTTTGGATTAGATAAGTTGTTGCTAACCCTAATTTTTTCCTTATTCAATTAGGAAATTACTTGCTATATTCCGAAATTGTCGGACTTTTGGTATTTGTTGGTCAGGAATTAGGAAAACGATTGATCACTAAAAAAGGAAGTAAAGATACATAATTTGGGAATAAATTAAGTGTAATGTTGAATGGTTTTCAGGGGTGTCATTCAAACCCAGACATGTTATCCACTCAATTTCAGAATTTGAACCCGAATCAGGCGTTTGATGCTCAGCCACTTGATCAAGCTTCCAGCTTTTTTCAGTCTTCTGAGGAAACAGCTGCACCTGGGCTGGGGTGGATGCCTGGTTTTCACGATTTATGTTCACAGTTTGGTGGGCTTGATGATTTGGTGGCTGCGGGTATGGGTCATAGCATGCCTGGTACTGGCTATGTTGATCATCATTACTTGCCTCGAGGTATCTTTTTAGTTCCATGGGTATAAACTTAGTAGTTCTTTGTGTTTATGCATCACATTGGTTGCTTAACCTTTTTGGCTAATAACAGTTATTGCAATGCAGTTTGTTCTTTCAGTAACCCGGGTGTTACCTCTAGATTTATTGCATCTGATGGGAATAACATGATTTCACATGTGGGAAAAATCCCAATTTCTCCTGAGGTCATTACTTCGCCAGAGCAGATCTCTTCAATCACAGCATGCTCAGATGTGGACTTGTATTCTGATGCGGAATATTGCAATGGAGGAGCCACTATTCCTGGCATTAGTTTAAGCTACTTATTGCAGTCATCATTGCAAAATTTCATTCCAGTGCATATACAAGTTAATCAGGGTATGGTTTCAGTGTTTTGCCACAGTTCTCCAGGTCTTTTAGTATATGTCTAGTGCCCAAATTTGTGGGCTTGGTTGATCTTCATGTAGATGTGTTTGAGCAGAAATGGCTATGAAAGATGTGATTTTGTGATGATACTGATGTTCAATAACATCTTGTACTACCCAAAAAGAGAAAATAAGATGGAACAAGAAATGCACGAGTAAGAAGATTGAGCAAAATGTGAAAAAGAACCATTGTTTAGAGGCCCTAGATAGGATGGCCTAAGGGCTAAGGCTTCTTGACTTGCACGATCTTTACTATGCAGGATTTCTTTCCGCCATTACCTCCAACGTTTATCATATATCTTATGTGTTCTCTTTTTATACCTTCCTCTTTCTCCTCTTGCTTTCTTATACATATTTGTTTTCTTATATGTTTCCTTTTGATCATTATTTTGGATAGGGAAGTTGGATTCAATTGATCAGAGACTTCTGGAGACCAGTCAAACAGAATGTTGATAATGAGGTTCTTACTATGTCAGCTGTTGAAAATGTGGAACTCTTGGGACCGGTCTTTGAGAGGATTCCTCAGGGATCTAATTCTCTTACCAGTCAGATTGCTGGTAATGTCATGTCAGGTCATGAAGATTTACTGCAGTATCAGCTGTCTAAGGCCCTATTGAGGAAAAGCCAGTGGGACAATTATACACCAAAGGAAAGGTCCATGGAGCTGAACCAGTTTGCTGTAGAACAAGAACATCATATCCAACAAAAACAGATGCATACCTTGCAACAAGTTGGAGCATCCAATGTTGCAGATTCAAAAAATTCGTTGATTCAGGATGTTCTTCTTCGATATATCCTCTACATTAATGATCTTCAGAATAAAGGGAAAACCAAAGATACTTTTTTAAAGAAATTGCATGATATGCAATGTCAGGACAAACAATGCAAGTGTGTCAGGATCCGCAACCTGATATGCCATTATGAGAACTGTAGCTTCCATTTATCGTGGCATTTGCAAGCCTATCCGAGAGTTGTGTTCTGCTGATACATTTCAGTCCGGGTTGGGAAATTTAAGATCTGATCCCTTGAAGGCTATCCATGGTAGAGAGTCTTCTGACTCTGGCGCTTCCGTAAATGAAAATGCTACACCTCCTCTGAAACGTATGAGGATGGAAGATCACCATTTGTCTGATAATGTATCTTCTGCTCAGGCTGCTGATTCTGCAGATGAATCTTTCAGATCTGAAGGAACTTCACAGTGTAAAAAGTGGTCTGAAGGTCCTCTGTGTAATAAAGAAAATGAAGAGGTAATGAAAATGGAACATTTATGCACTCCTGAAGACTCCACTCAAGAACCAAAAAGAAAAAAGTTATACTCTCCAGAAGATTCTTATCGAGCTTTGGTAACTTCAAATCACACCCCTGAGAATAATCACAAAGTGGCACATAGCTATGCACCTTTTCTTCGTGGAGAGCTCATTTGTGGGACTAGGAACTCTGATGGATTTGAAGTCTGACACTTTACCTGTTATTGAGCAACCAAATTTTGTTCAAGAAAAGGGGGAGATAGATTCTATGTCTAAGCCTAAGCAACCTGAATCAAAAGCTAAAGCAGACTCAAGAGAAGCTGCAACTGACCATCAAGCAGGAACCAATTTGCAGGATCCAAAGAAGTTACCCGTGTCGTTGGTTGACTTTCTCAGTTCTATGCAAATAAAAGAACATATATACAGTCTGAGTCAGTCAATGGTTGAGGTTTGTGCAATATCTTATTATAGGACAACGAAATACGTAAACATTTATGTGTTTATTCTGCAGTAGATATTGCCACTATGTTTCGTTCTGTTTTACCTTTCTTGATTTTGTGGTTCTCTTTTGTGTCATCTAGTCATTCTAAGTGTGTAATCTCACTTTGTGCTCCTGCGGTTCAAATATTTCTAGTTTTATTGATTCAAGTAAATCTTCTTTCTGTGATGAATATCATTGCTCCTTTTGTTCTTCTAGCAGGATCACCACCATCGCAACCAAATCAAAAGAAAACCTTGGTGAAAACACATGCCAGTTGTGCAACATGGAGAAGCTTGTCTTTAGCCCAACACCTTTGTATTGTTCATCTTGTAATCTGCGTATCAAGCACAATTTGATTTATTATTGGGCACTAGAGGAGATGGGTTTTAGGCATTGTTTCTGTACAAAATGCTTCAAAGTGTCCCGTGGTGGTAGTATATCATTACAACAGGGGGTTTCTTTTTCTAAGGCACTACTTCAGAAGGAAAGGAATAATGAAGAAAATGAAGAATCGGTTAGCTCAGTCATCATATAGTTTTTTAAATTTTTATCTCCAGTAAAGTCTTTATGCCCAATGTGTCTGAATGAACTCCTTGTATGTGCAGTGGGTGCAATGTGACAAGTGTGGCTGCTGGCAACATCAGATATGTGGCCTGTACAATGCTGAAAGGGACAAAGAGGGAAAGGCTGCATACATTTGTCCATATTGCCGCTTAAAAGAGATGGAAATTAGGTGATCACGTGCCTTTACCTGCTCCTTTTGGAGCAAAAGAGCTTCCACGTACAAAACTAAGTGACCATATTGAGCAGAGACTGTTTAGGCAGCTTAAGAGAGAAAGAGAAGAGAGGGCGAAGTTTTTGGGTAAAGATTTTGACGAAGTAAGTCATGTTAGCTCTTGGGGACTATACATTTTTGTTGATTTTATCCTGGACATGTGACAGTTGATTATAATTTGACCAGTTGAGTATCTGACCAGTCTATTATGGGATTTATACACTGTCCACAACAAACCATCAATAGCTATACCATGGGTAGATCAGTATCATTCATTGATTTGTTGAAAAGATTGTGCTGAATATTGGAATTACTGAATTTCTGATTCAGCATAAAGTAAATCAAGTAACAAGATGAGACAGATTGTCAATTATAGAGGTTTTATTCACACATATATATATAGTTTTTACTATTTGTCTACTAAAATAGTCTTGTTGCTTTCTGAAAAATTTGGTCGCCTACATGGCACACTTTTAAAGGAGCTTATCCGAAAATAATTTCCTATTAAAATGACTTATTTATTTTAGGTTGCTATCAGAAAAAAAGAAGACTGACTAGAAGAAGAAAATTAATTGTGGTTTTGCACTTATAGTACAAATTATACCAGTGGTATTCTGATATACAGTATAACCTTTTGTGACCAGGTGCCTGGAGCAGCAGAACTTGTTGTTCGGGTGGTCTTATCTGTGAAAAAACTTTTGCAAGTGAAGCAGCAATTTTTAGATATTTTTCCTGAGGAAAATTATCCAGAAGAGTTCCCATATAATTCCAAGGTAAGGGATTGAGTTCTTATTAGTGTAGCAATACTTGTAATTCATTAAGTTTTGATCTGTTTGAGTTTTAATTGAACTCTCATAGTTGGTTGTTTTAAGTAGTGTAGCAGTACTTGCAATTCATTAAGTTTTTCCTTTTCTTTTTTCCTACAAATCTAACTTAATCTGAGAACATAAAAATTTTAAGTCAATTGTACATCCAAACAAGTAATAACATAACAACATTTTAAGTTTGCCCCACTAAAACCATGCTTTACCACTATATTTGAGTAATATATGTGCTATGAAATGTTATTCAGAATAGAAAGTAATAGAGTTAGGGGGAATGTCTGACTGTGTATTACGTCTAGAGTGTTGTGTTTCTTGGCTGGTTTCTGTTTTTTATTACACGTAGATATTCTGGGAAATTTAACATATCCTTGGCATACAGGTGATTTTATTGTTCCAGAAAATTGAAGGGGTAGATGTATGTATATTTGTTATGTATGTCCAGGAGTTTGGATCAGAATGTGGTTATCCAAATCAGCGCTGCATCTATATTTCGTATCTTGATTCTGTCAAGTACTTTAGGCCTGAAATAGAAACTGTTTCTGGCGAAGCTCTTCGCACCTTCGTATATCAAGAAATTTTGGTATGTTCCCTTTTCCAGCTGCTACGTTTCTTCTTTAGCTGTGTGAGAATTTTAAAGTTTTCGTACAAATGTTTAAGCCATATGTTAATTCAATGTTTTTCTTTGTCATCATTGCAGATTAGTTACCTTGATTACTGCAAGAAACGGGGTTTTGCAACCTGCTACATATGGGCTTGTCCACCTATAAAAGGGGATGATTATATTCTATATTGCCATCCTGAGACTCAGAAAACGCCAAAGCCGGAAAAGTTGCGTCAGTGGTATATTTTTCTTACTCTGATCTCTGCCATATTATTTTTCTGTTTACAACTATCTCAACGTAACTATTGACACACTCATGCTTGTGAATTAGTATTACTTGTCCTGCTGCTGGGATTTTGGATTTGAAACTAATAGATATTGTTTGGGTACTTCTCAATATAGAGAGCCCAATTCTGGTGCTTTGTTTGGGTTCCTTTTGTGACCTGGGACATCACTTGTCTAGTACATGAAAATTGCCTCTATCACTTATAAAGTGGTAAGGCTGTTTGAACCTAGGCTTTTGGAAACGCTGCCATAGGTTGAGCCTGCTGAGCAGCATTTTTGCGCTCTTTAACTTTTACTATATGTAGTTGTTGACAGGACATGATTTGCTTGGATGCTACCTACTTTTACTATGATTGTTTATCTGCAACTTCTTTCGTGCTGTGCATGCTTGAGTAGTTCTACATCTTTGCAGGTACAAGTCAATGCTTAAGAAAGCGGTACAAGAGGATATTGTGGCGGATTACACTACTTTATATGATCGTTTCTTTATTCCAAACGGGGAGTGCAGTACCAAGATAACAGCATCTCGTTTGCCATATTTTGATGGAGACTATTGGTCAGGGGCTGCTGAGGATATGATAAGGGACATGGGAAAGCCAAAAGGAAAATCACAAGGGAAGATTAAAAGTTTGACAAAGCGAACTTTGAAAGCAATGGGACTTAGCAATCTTACTGTTGATGCAACAAAAGATATTCTGGTGATGCAAAAGGTGATTTTCCGCTGAACATTTTTTTTAGTGTCCTAGATTTGCAAGAGTTCATTTTATCTTATCCAAAAAATTAATGTTACCATTTGTATATGGTCTTCTTTTAGGTCTAGATTCTAATGTTCTGTTTTCCGAACTTGATGCTAAATGAATTTCCCTGGTGGTCAATAAAACTGACCACCCCTGAGTTTTGGCTTAGTTATATAGACCTCCCTCGAGTTTTTAGAATCACATAGAAGGAAGGTTAGTAAAACATGCATGGAGCTTAGGCATGATTTTAATTTTACCTCTCCAATTTCATGCTTAAGTTTTTACAACTGTGGCCTTCATCACAAAAAGAAAGGGAAGAACCACCTGAATAAAAACTTGATAAAGCTGCTTGGGGTAGTTTAACGATATTCTAAATGGATTAGTGCTCATGGTTTCAAATTTTATGGATAGAAGAAACATAACTTCCAACATGCAGCTTGTATATTGGTTGTTCGTTAACTTTTCTCCATTTCTTACTCGCTTGAAATTGCATCTTCTTAAGTTAAGATTTGAAGGTAATTGAATGTCAGTTCTTATACACTAAAAAATAATAATAAAAAAATTAAATAGGAAGAAAAAAGTCAATCATTTTGTGTACGTTATAGCTTGGACCCCTTTTGCAGCTGTTTAATAATCCCGCACCCCTCTTCCACGCCCTCCTTTTTTTTTTTTTTTTTTTTCAGTAACACTTTACACTTGTCACCATTACACACAATCACATGATCATTATACTACATGTTTTAGTTTTATATGTGCATTATTCATGGTATTATAATCACTTATTAGCCTCATGACATTTGGATATGAATCAAGGCTGTAGCCAGAATTATTAAATCAGCAACTTCTTATTTATGTGGTTGAATCCTTTACTGATGCTCTATCATTTGTTTTCTCTTTGACTGACAGCTGGGCCATGCCATCTTGCCTGCAAAGGAGAACTTTCTAGTTGTCTACCTGCTGTTCACTTGCAAGAATTGTCATAACCTAATACTATCTGGTGCACATTGGTTTTGTAACCAATGCAAAAAATTTTACTTGTGTTCAAGGTGGATTATCCTGTTCTATTTTTTCTGTTTGGTACTTCTTCCGATTTCTTCTTGTATATTATGAATCTCCCTGATTTGTAGATGATTAACCTAGTTAGTTCATATTTTGCAGTATGTTTTTCTTCATAATGCCATATCATCTTTTAGTTTATTCTGTTGATTGTTTTCTTATGGTATTTACAGGCTTTAACTTGCACCTTAAATTAGCATTTTCTTAAGCGTGTTATGGCTATTTTTAGGTCAAAATATGATTTTTGTAAATGGGAGTATATATCCTCATTCCTTCAAGTAAGAAAAGGAAAAGTAAAAAGGAGGAAAAGGAGAAAAAATGTGCTTTTCCTCATGCTCCAAGACACTTCTCTAGGTTGCCGTGGGAATTCTTTTTAAGAAGAGACGGATGCATTTTAACTTTGTATTACTTCATTTGTGAATCGACTTTATTATCACTATAAAGTGCATTGCTTATTTGACCAGGGTAACTTATTAAGTTGTTTGATTGACCCAGAATTTAATTGTTTGGATGGTTGTTTTTGGGGGTGTATCGAGGAAAATTTTAATGTAGAAGATCTTTGTTTGATATATGTGAATGTGGGAATAAAAAGTGATTGGAAAATGTGTTACTGAAAAACTTCACCATCCAAACGAGAATATAAATTGAAGTGCTTTTGTATCTAGTATAACAGTAGAATTATAATTATAGCAAAGTGTTCTTGTTTCTTGTGTTTATTGCAGATGCGTTAAAATGGAGCAAACTCTTAATGAGACAAAAACACACACTTCCAGTGGTGGTGAAAAACATTTGCTTTCACAGGTTATTTCTTACCTATTAAGTTACTGGAAGAGATTTTTGTCTGCACATTAAATTATTAAGAGTTTCTAGCCTGCCTTGTACATTTTTATGTGTGAAACTTTATCTTACACGGTTGCTTCTCAATAATATTTTCTGTCGTCGACTCTTTTCAGGTTGTGGTAAATGACATACCTGCTGATACTGCAGAGAGCGATGTCATTGAAATCTTAGTTAGATAATGATATTTTTGAGAACCGGCATTCTTTCCTGAGCTTTTGTCGGCGAAACCATTACCAGTTTAATACTCTTCGCCGTGCCAAGCACTCTTCAATGATGATCTTGTGTGATCTCCACAAGCAAATGCCAGTTACTATGGCAACAACATGTAGTAGGTGCTTTAAAGATATCATGGGTGAGGCAGGATGGCATTGCGTTAGTTGTCCTAGCTTTGACATTTGTATTACATGCTACAATAAAAGTGGTGAAGGTTGTCATAATCACAAGTTAGTCCGGCATTTAAATGAAAATCAAGCTCGGCAAAAGAAAGCATTTCAGGTATGTCTCTGAAGCTTCTAACTTGATAGTTTCTGAGTCTCGAGTAATCAATTCTTTCTGATGTTATACTACGACAAGATAGAGTAGTGAACCTCAGAATGGCCTGGTAATAGGGATGGTTTTCTTTGCTATTAGGGTGAAACCTTCTTGGGGGTGACCCCAAATCTAATTACCCATTAAGTGGCATGGGGGATTATGTGGGCTATTGTGTATATCAGATTACCAGCTGCACACCAATGTGTAATGGCCACCATCATCAATAAAAAGATAGAAGAATAGCTATCTATATATTTTGAAATTAAACAAAAGAAAATTTCTAATCTTGTTTAGTTCCATCTTGTAACTTTTTGTGAAGTTGTTATCATACTTAAATCATTAATATATATGTTGCAGGTGGTAGTTCTAAATGCATTATATCATGCCTCTCAATGTCATGCGACCGGAAGCAACCCTTGCTCATATCCTCTATGTGTGAAGGTTAAAAAGCTTTTTCATCACTCAAGTCAATGCAAAATTCAGCAGGCAGGGGGTTGTCAGTTCTGTGGAAAAGTATGGTTCATGATACATACACACTCGAGGGCGTGCCAGGATTCTAGGTGCCCAGTGCCACGATGCATGTATGTTACATTTGCTATATGGTGCAGCCTATAATTTCTTGCTTCTTGGTTGAAAAAATGTTAACTTGCTCAGTACTCATTATCACAGGGATATTAAAGAGCATGCTGAAATGGTTCGAGGCAGTAAGATATCCACAGAAGGGCCGCAGTCAAAGGTTTAGAATTGCTTGAGGTTTCTGGCAACGATTGAGCACCCGATGTTATATGGCAGGATCATCTAGGGGAGCAATTACTTACAGAATAGCACAAAAGGCAGCAATATGACTGTTGTTCCCCTTCATGTAGATAAAAGTCGCAATACCTTGTAGTCTTGTTCATAAAAGTGTAGGCAATTTTGCTTATAGATAGCATTTGGAATTGTATATAACATAGGGTAGGATATCATAGGTAATGATCTTCTGATAATTAATGTTACCTGTAAAAAGTGATCCGGAACAAATTAGTTTCAGCTTGAGGCCGATATGGCTTGATATGGTAGGTTCACATTTGTGTATTTCTGTTAGCTGTCTCAGCCGTCTTATTTTCTCTTGTTTCTAGCCAGCATTGGGGTGATTTTGGATGTATTTGTGATAATAGTATTAAAGTTAAACATTGCTTTCTTTCTATCACTGATTACGCCAGGACCCATGACTTCTCCAATAAAGATAAAAAGATAATTTCTCCCTCCCATTTTCATGGGGGGTGGGGGGAAATGCTTAAATACATTATTATAGCAGGTTTTTAGATTCCAATAATACTATGTTATTGGAATTCTAATGGAATCATAGAATTTTTTAAAAAGAAAATGATATTGGAATTCAAATGGAATTAAAGAATTTTTTTAAATAGAAAATAATTTATAAAATTATAAATTTAAGATCACTTATCAAAGTTAGATATTTGGTTCGATTTTATTCTTTCTTTTTCGAATTTAATAATACAGTAATAAATTTATTTTTAAATTTAGTAATGCACCAATGAATTTGTCATTTTATATAATAGAGTCTTGCGAGAAGCAAATTCGGTGCACCACCTGATGGTCAATTCACCGCACATGCATGGAAGGTTGGGTAATTGAATACGGCTTCAAAGACAGGTTTTTACAAACATGCGCTAAGCATCACGTCTTATTTTATCTTATCTCACATTCTATCTTATTCTCTATTTACATTACCAAAAAAATTATTAAAATTACTCCATTAAAATTATTCCACAAAATCTTGATAATTTATTAAATAATGTAATAGAGAGTAAAATAAAATATAGGACAAAAAATCATGTGACTCCAAAATGTTAGTCCATCCACCTTAACAGAGAAAAGCATTAAAAGATGATGTGGATAAGACTCGAGGAACACAAGCAAGCCTTTAACTGATACGAGGTAAATCACGAAAAATCAAAGTCGAGAAAGCCAGTTTACCGTTAGCATATACCGGCTAACACCACTACGATTATCAACATTTTAATTGTCAATTAATACAAAGGACCCCACCACATCCTAATAATAACAAATGGCAAAACCAAATACTCTCATCTAAATTGGAGATCGAGTGATTAACTAACTTTCTGAAATAATGCACACTACTACTCTACACAACAGAAGTAGAAGTGCTGCAACACAAGCACGACAACTCCTAAGGAGAATTTAAGGCATGTGTTGTCATGTCATAAGGAATTTCCAGAGTTTCTTCCCAATGGAGACTTCACCAGGGTGATCAAACTCTTCCTCCTCGTCGCCTTCTTCGTCCTCTAGCAGTTCACCTTTGTTCTCCACATCGCTTTCCTCCCTCACCCTTTCTGGTGTCCCATTCACCTCATCTCCTGTATCAGCATCACCTTCAACATTGTTTGCAGTGTCACTAACACCATCTTGTGCAACCATTGCATCCCTTAACTGTCACAAAGGGTAGAAATGGATCCATGTTAGAAATGAACTTAATTATGGACTGCATATATGCTTCACTTGATAAAATCAATTTTCAACAGGATTCCTCTATACCTTTACCACGTACAGAATAGAAATTAAACCACATGGAAAATCATTACAAAAAAAAAATAATGGAGACACTGGAAAAGTCCCCAAACACGGACAAGAGTGAATTTTATCCTCATCATTGGAAGTTCCCTACTCCAGAAGGGTTTAGGGCAGGCAGTTTCTGTTCTAAACGGTCATGTGCACTCCAAACATTTCCAGCATCTCAACTAAAACAAAATTTCCAATTCATGACAAACTACCTCAAGGCTTCAAATTACACAATCATATGATGTACCTAAACACATCCTGAAATCCAAAGCTCAGCGGTGTGTGTGTGTGTGTGTGTGAGAGAGAGAGAGAGAGAGAGAGAGAGGGACAGAGGGAGGGAGGGTGGTACCATAAAAGGACTGTCTGCTGAAAACTCATGGGCACTATGGATGATTTTCATTGCATCATCATCTCCTTTATCATCCTCAGAAGCAGCGACTGCAGCATTTGAATCTCGAATTTCTTCCATAGAAACCCCACCAACATCATTTGAAGGTGTCGCTTTGGAACCGGCAATTTGTTCTGCTGGATTACTATTAACACCAATCTCTCTATCTTCCCCCTTGCTGGGATCAGACAAGACTCCATTAGAAGCAGTTCTGCAGCTGCTCTGAACCATTACAAATGCCTTTTCAGTATCTAAAAGAGAAGATTGAATGATGGAAAAGAGAGGTGTAATATATGCATGCAAAAATAGGAAAGATGGTAAAGAAGATGCTGATTAAATACATTAGAAGACAACTGACAACAGAAACAGCAGTTTCCATTAATATGATTAGACACCCAAATTTTCAGTAATTAGTCATTAAAATGCTGATCTATAAACAGCAGTTTCCATTAATATGATTAGACACCCAACTTTTCAGTAATTAGTCATTAAAATGCTGATCTATGTAATTTGTCCTTGTATTAAGCTCATGAATGAAAACTGGTACACTAACTAACAGGGCCTGAAATTTGTATAAAATCTTAAGTCTTATTTAGTTTAGAGAGACGCCCAAATCACACATAAATAACAGTCTATGCATAAATAGAACAACAAACCTTCTGGGTCTCCGGAGATTGTAACGATTTTCACCAAGAGTTTGCACAGGTGGTGCTGAAACTTTTTGTCTCCTCTTCCTGTGCCCTTCATTGGCGACACTACCAGACTGTCCACTATATTCACCATCATGCTCACTCGCGGTTGCTTGTGACATTCGTGTACGGTTTCGCTTTCTTCCATTCATTGCTGCACCTGATTCTCCATGGCTTTCTACGTTCATATAAATGTTGTCATTGACACGCTGACCATCACTGTCTATGAGATCTGCCTCGTGAATAGCCTTGCCACCTGCAACAACTGCCTTCCCAGACTGTTCTCCACTAATTCTACGCCTGCCTCCCTTACCAGGTCCCCGCTTGCGTACCTTTGGATTAGAATACTGGGACCTCTGGTCATTAATAGATGGATCTGGACCAGCTTCGACCTCTTTGATGCTGTTGTCAGACTGAATTTTTTGGACATCAAAAGAATCTTCTGCAACCCCAAAAGACATTTCTGGTTCATTTTCACTGCTTGGCAATGATTTTTTGTCAGACTGATTCTTTTGGATATCAAAAGAAATTCTCTTCTCCAACCCCAAAAGACATATCTGGTTCATTTTCAGTGCTCAGCAATGATTTTCGTGATTCTACATTAACAAGACTCCCAGGCAAGGATGCCCCATCAGTCAGACCTTCAGCAGCAGCAGCAAATTCAATCTTTTTGCCAGGCGAGAATCTGAATATCCTTGTAGTACACTTTCGAAGCCATGATATAGTCCCACCGGAAGCTGGGGAACCTAATTCAACTACACTGGGGGATACCTCTATGTTTTCCCTCTCAGAAGTACCATCAACAGCCTCCTCCAAATAATTCTCAGCTACTCTAGGCAGCCCTGGGGCCTCTAGATTGTCGATCTCATTCAAAGATTGAAGATCAGAGACAACAAACTCACGAATTAACTCTGCACAATTTTCACAACTCTTCTGCCTTTCAACAAAAACAATGAATCGTTCTCTTTCTTTAATAAATTGTTCCCTCTGATCCTTCAACTTCTTACTAAGACCAACAAGGTCATTGATATCTGTGCATTTCGCATTTCACCATGCTGCATCTCAAGCTGCTTCTTGTTTGCAAAAATTTCCTGTTTTTCATTCTCTATCGCATGTCTTTCCACCTTCATCTCTTCCATTTCTCTATGGGCCACATCCTTGAGATGATTGACCTTGTTAATTTCCCTTGCTCTGTATTCTTCAAAGGAGTTCTTCATCTCACGTAGTTGATTCTCCATCTCTTCCTGCTTCTTCTGCATTTCAGCCTCGAGTTCCCTTTTTTGGAATTCAAAATCATTGAGCATTTGGCTCCTCTGACTTTCAGTTTTTTCAGCAAGTATAGTCCTTTCATGCTCCATGGTGGCAGCAAATGAATGTCTAGCCAATTCAAGAGCTTCCAACTCTCTTCTAACATAATTTTGAGTTTCCAGCTTCTCATTTTTCAACCTTTCCTCTTCAGACCATCTCATTTTTTCAAAGTTGTTTTTCTGTTCAGCAATATCTGCAAGTTCTTTCATAACTTCAGTTCTTTTCACATCCAAGGAGTTCTTCCCATTCTTTTTCAAATCTCAATCTTTCCTGCTTCAAATCCTCAACCTCCTTCTGCAGCAATTCATTTTGGAGTCTATACTTGTCTATCTCCTGTTTGAGTTCTAACTGCAGTCGGGCATGTTCTGATCTCTCGTCTTCAGTCACTTTAAGCTGTTCCCTCTCTTCCTGTATCTTGAGTTGCTGGTTTTCTATATCAGATCTTGTTTTATCAAGCTCAATCTTAAGAGCAAGTAAGCTCTCTTTCTCAGCAAGGGTCTGCTTCCTCTCAGTCTCCATGTTCTTTTCCTCAACTTTGAAAGACTTCTCCCTTTCTTTCAAAGTTTTTGACTTCAATTCAAGTTCCTTCTCTCTCTCTTTCACTTTCTCTGATTTCTTCTCCAGAGTCTGTTCTCTTTTTCTGATTTTCTCTTCCATGTGCTTAAGTTCAGCTTCCTTCTTCTGCATTTCAGCTGCCTTATTCTTCATGTCCTGATCAAAAGATTTCCTTTTATGTCTCCATCTCCATTTCAAATTCCTTTTCCTTCGTATCCAGGGTGGTCTTGTGTTCATCCAAGAGTTTCTGAATTTCCACCTGAACATACACCCATGAAAAAAGACAGTCACAAAATCGAATATGACATACACAAAAATTTCTTTCCAGCAGTTGGTAGTACCAAAAAAAGCCAGAGAAACAAAAAAGGACTATAAAAATGATAATGCTGTTAGCAAAATTCAAAACCTAATCAAATCAGTTTCTACAGGTAATGCCCCAGGAAATTTATAAGGAGGAGACTACAACTTTTATATGTTCCAAAACTAATGATGATTTGAAGATTTTCAAAGAGTATTGACCAAACAAACATGACTAGAAGTATAAAATGCATTGGTGCTTAGCATCACCATATATGTACAAACTACTTAAACTACAGAACACTACAAACAGGAAAACTGAGATAGTGTCTCCTATCACCAACATCTCAATGGAATCTTTGAACAAGCAATTGAATAAATAGATAGACAAAGTACAAGTACACACTTTCTCTCTCATATTTAGCTTTTCCTCTAGTTTAATCAATTGCTTCTCCTTCAAATCTAAGCTCTGTCTCGCTGTATCAGCTTCCTGCAACAAAATACGCACAATTAAAAAAACATACCAACTACAGTTGTAAACATTGTAGGTATGGCAAGAAAGAAAAGTTACCTTCTCCATCACAGCAAGACTTGCTTGGCGGCGGATCATATCTTCCTCTTTTTCCTTCAGAGTTAAGTTGGCTACATCAACCTTCTTCTGCACATCTTCAAGTTCTTTCTGTTTCTGCTTCCACATATTATCATTCTCATTTGCCCTTTGCTCTCTCTGATTAAGCAATCTTCGAACTTCAGCAAGTCTTTCTTCTCCCTCTTGTAATTTTTTTTCCCATTCTCGCAAGTCTTCCCTTTGTTTGGACAAAGTTGTCTCATGCCTGTCACACCTAAAAGAAGAGGGATTATCACGTGCGAGACAATGTATCATTAACTTAAGAAGGAATTCACTAGTCAAGTAGGAGGATCCAAACAAATTGACAAGACACAAATGATTAACGGAATGCAGGATCAATGGTGAAAGCATACTCTGCAGTGAATGATGACCGTTCCCTTCGAAGTGCATTTTCTTGAGCCACCAACTCCTGTGACTTCCTTTCAATGTCTGAAGTCTTTCTGTTCACCTCAGCAAGCTTGGCATCTGTTGCATGCAATTTTGCTTCTACCCCCAGAGATTTCTGTTCAATGCTAGCAACCAAAGATTTTGCCTCAGCCAATTTTGAATCAGCTGTGAATTTAATTTCCGCATATTCTGAGCGCATCTCACGTAGGGCTTTCTCTAGCTGTCGTGACCAAAAACCAACAACCTTCGACTAAGTATAAGGGTAATAAACATATGCTTAATGGAAGCATAAACTTGGAAATCACTTCCTAATCTTTTGAGGGTAAGCATGCAGATAGATCGTCAAATGTACAGAACTTTGCCAAAAGTATCACTGAACTTTTGTTGTTATTCCACGACTCATGTCTTAATAATCATCCACTGGTGACAAAAATGTAAACAATGGCCCCGATCCAACAACTAAATCGGTTACAAACAATGCAACATAATGTCAAAGAAAAAGCAGAATGATATCTTAAACCCTCTTAACAGAAAAGAAGAAGCAACCACTGATTAAAACATCTAACCTGATACATGCACAGAACTTAAAGGCAGAGTACCAATGAAATACCCAAAAACAATACCAACTAGCTCCCAAGAAAACCAGTTTCGTCCCTATTAAAAGTGATGGTATCAAAACGTGAAAAAGACGAGAAAAATCAAGTTTCCAAAGGAAAAAAAGCATCAGCAGGGGAAAGTAGACAATTCTTCAAAGAGAAAGAAGAAGATATGAATAAATATGAAATAGGAAAGAAGAAATCATACGTCAAGCACGCACTGCTTTTCAATACCCAATGCATTCCTCAAATTCTCTTCCCGCTTCTCTACTTCAGTGATGGCAATCAAGAATGTGCAGCTTGCTCTCTTTTATATGCATCATCCACATCTGCCGAAGCTCGCTTTAGTTCTTCATACTTGGAAGTCCACTCCTTTTTCTCAATCAACAGGATGCCCATATTGTACTGGTATTCGAAAAGCTGGAAACAAATCCATCAGTCAGAAAAAACTACAAGCTAGTTATATAATATGATTAAAGATTCTCTTATTCACCCAGGACGCCGACCACTGTAACAGAAAATTATTCTGCATAACCAGACTGCAACAAACAAATATACACAGCCATCAAATGTAGAATCAATCAATGAGCACCCGGATTCACAGATGTAAGAGCTTCACTGCCTAGAGATAATTCCTAAAAACTTACACAACATGGAGGGCAGGTGCATCAAAATGGAATTGTGCACCATTTACGAAATCGAAATGCTACAAAACTACTACAACACTTGTCCACTAAATAACTGTAACAATCATACAGCCCAGAACTTCAAATCTTCCTACAGTAGCTAAAAGATTTAATTCTCTTTTTTATTTAATTTTTCTTCTGTAAATTAGTAAGGACAACAAATTGAACTTGAAAACCCAAGAATATCACAAAATCATTAAAGTGATAGTAAATCACAAAAGCCCAAAAAAATTTATTTTTCACTGACCTCATTTTCAATCTTGCTAAGCTTGTCGCACACCGCATCCTTATCCAAATCCGCATATTTTTCAGCCAAATTGTTGGGCGTAGATTCAATAAAAAGCAAATCTTTCTCCTTCCTCACTACTACTGTAGTTTCCCCATTTCTAGTGTTCGAATTGCCCGGTGCTGAACCGGACCCAGTTGCCGACCCATTTTGTTCCCTCCTCGGAGTAAGCGACCACCTTGACCACGGCGGCGTAAACATCACTTAAATTTCCAAATTTAACCCTCTAGAATTCCCCAAATTCCAGATCGCGGAATTCAACAAGTTCATAAGAACGACAAAGACCGTTCCTTTCTTCTTTTTCACTAACGAGAAAAAAGGAAATTCGATTTGTTTGTTGGTTCCGTGGAAAATACTACTCATAAAAAATAAAAACCCTAACCGGACGTGAACAGAGTTCCAAATTCCGGTGAATAAAAAGAGTTGAAATCCGATAACGTCTCATAACCAACTTCTTTTTCTCTTTTCCTCTTTTTCCAGAGCCACTTTTTGTGGTTTTTTATTCATAATAATATGCCCAGATGGCCCGACAGCAATTCCGATATGTATTTTTACCTTATAGTCCCTCATTTTGTGCTTTTTTATCCGTTAACTAGGGGTATATTTGGGTATTGGCTTGGCCGCCTTTCGGTTAGAACGTGGGGCTCGGAAAGTGTTCTCGCGTATAATGACGAAACAGTCCCCGGATTCGTCAAGTCGTATTATTGAAGAAGGTAAATTTCGGGACTTCGTGGGGGTGAATTGGTAATTGAAGGTAAAGGGGTTGCACTGAATTGAAATGCCACGGTGTTTATGTGCTGCTTGGATCGAGTGCTTTGGGAACGAGGCAACTGTATGTGACTTACACCTTATTTCACTATTTAATAAATAATTAAAATTTTCTATTAAGATAGATAATTATATTTTTAATAAAATTTAGTAATTTATTAAATAAAAAGCAAGATAAAAAATATTTTATACAATTAAACTATCTGCAATTACGTAGCTCTGTTTGAATTGCTATTGTTCGGAATAAGTATTATAAAGTGATTAAGAAATGGTTAAAAATACATTTGAAATTTATTATACAATGTTTTGTTAAAAATGTTAACTTGTGAATAATTCTCGTTCAAATTGAGCTTACCTCTAGAGAAAACAATTAGGATTATTGTTTAATTTGATTTGGATAGTTATTTATCACTTTAAAATAAATGTAGCAAAAATTAAAGTTATCTTTATTGAACCCTAAACTAGATTGCCTGCTATAATCAAGTAAGTTTAAAAAGGAAAAATCGTGCATGGGAGAAGATTCTGTACAAATAAATTGTAGTTCGCACCTTAATCCATACAAAATAAGCATAATTAAAGAAATAATAGGACAAGAAGCCATCAGCCCTCATTCCCTTTATTTCATTACCATTATCCTTTGTCCCATGTGGTTTCATATCGGGGTCCATCATAATTGATAATTATTTATGTCATCTTCGTTAATAAATTTTTAAATGCGTTATATCTTTAAAACTTGAGGACCAAGTAACTTTTATTAATAACTTTTAATAAAAAATAAGCAAAATAAATACGAGATATATTAAATGTTCCTTTCTTGTGACAGTTACTCATCAATTGTCTAATAAATTCTGATTAGATTAAATTAAAAGCATGATATAAATTTGGTTTGATATTTGAACATAAGCTTAGTTCTCTCGCATGAACTTGAAGATAAGTAAAGAAAGAAAATCTTACTTTAATTTATTTAGTTGTAACTAATTATGAATTTCCAAAATGGATATGTCTAGTAATTCTAAATTACAATATTAATTTGTTAATAGTTGGAATCAAATGTTGCTTTTCCGAACCAGCTAAAATGAATTTCATTGATTGACGATTCAAACAAGAATAGCATTAACCGATCTCAATGTACAGAAATTGACATAATTAACTGAAAAATTCATCACCTCGATAACATGCATTTACTCATGTTTGACAAATGTCGAGCCAAAACAACCCTTACCATCAATCAAGTTATAGAATAGTTTTTTTTTTTTTTTTTAAAAAAATTTACTGAATTTATCCAAGCTCGTTTAACAAATTAAAAAATGAGACGATTCTTGGCTTGCCCAACAAGGAAAGGAAACTTTTAGTAGCTTACTATATCATGCAATAAAGACAATTATCAATGAAACGTCATAAATAAGAAAATCAGAAAGTGTTACAAATAATTTAAATAACTTGGTAACATAATTCTATGCTACTATTGGAGGATTTTCGAGTTTTCTAAGTAGATGTATAAGTAGTGGGGATGTAGGCGAGATAGCAGGGCGGTCACTCTCAAAATTTTGGAATTTTTAATTTATGTATATAGAAATTTACTAAAAAAATTATTTATACTTTTATAAATTTTACTCTTCGTCCCTCTAAAATATTGAGAGAAATATAAATTTCTCTATAAATAAAAATTAATTAAATCTTGCTCCCTCAAGTCGCAAGTCCTGCGTTCGCCCCTGTGTATAAATAAGAAAATTTTTATGTGCATCAATATATAAAATGTATGACTACCATATACGATTCATGTAAAGCTCACATATTATGTGTACCATACATCTAGAGTGCGTGAAAGAATTTGTCAAGTTCCAAAACATAATAGTATTGTGTAACTTCACATTGGTTTGTGGTTTAAAATTCTTTCAAAAAGTACATCCACGACCATTTAAGTTGGTCCATTTATGGGCTGAGTTTATGAAAGCTCTATGCTAGACTGCTCTTAGGGTGGTATGTAAAAGGATTACAAAAGCCCACTATGGATTTCCTAAAACAAAAGCCCAAGACGAATGCCACAGTGGGAAAGTCGTACGAAAGAAAGTCATACATTATTTTCTTTTATTGACAGTAAATCAGTTTCCTTATTTAGATCTGAATTAGGACAAAATTGTTTTACTACTGCTAATTTGTACTGAACAGAAGAAGAAATGACGGTACCGGCGGTGAGGTTTCCGATTTACCTGGTGGTGAGATTACTGGGAATGGCAGTCGCCGGGATAGTGCTAATTTGGAATGTTCATTACAGAGGAGGTTTGGCCCTCGTCTCCACCGACAAAGCCCTCATCTTTAACGTAATAATTATTATTTTCCTCTTTTTCTTTTTTTCTTTTTTTCAATTTTTTTGTGAATTTCCAGCAAACCCAATTCTTTCTATCCTCCAATTATCGATTTATTTTGTTAAATGCATTGATATATTCAAACATTTATTATTATTATTATTATTATTTGGGTTGGTGTTGTGGGTTTTGAGGTTTTTGTGATTTGGATTTTATCCCAATTATTTATTGTATTTTTTTTTTTTTTTGGGTGTTCAGGTTCATCCAGTTTTGATGGTGATTGGATTTGTACTTAATAATAAGTGGTGAAGGTGAGAATGTTCTTTTAAGTACTTAACTATAACTAAGTCATTGCCTTAATATTAATTAAGGAAAATTTTAGGGTGCCTTTTAGGAACCATTCCAGTGCTTTAAATGCTTGTACATTATAACTCTATGTGTTTTAAAAGTTTGTACCGTATAAACTTTTAAAGCCAACCAAGAGAATGCTTTCCTAAAGCTACTTTAGAATTTTCCGTTACTTTAATTCAATTAATCGTTCATGTATTGAGAAACATGTATCCGTATTGCTTCCTGATATCTTTGTAAGTACTAGTAATTTGGTTTCTTGAGGTTTAATTGTGATTGTTATATGAAGCATATTAGAATATGACTTTAACACCTTATATAGAGAGGCTAATGTTTAATCATGCAATCTTCAATTTCAGAATTAACCCTTTATATTTTTGTAACTAGTCTCCACATTGATTCAAGATACTTGTTTAATTTGTTATGATTTCGGAGGCTGCCTGATGGCTCATTGATTTGATCTACACCTGATCGACTTGCATTTCCATCTCATAAGTTGGATGATTTATGCACCTATATGAAAATTATCAGGTAAATGATGGACTCCACAAATAGTATTTCTAGACCAGGCTTGATAGATAATGGGGGTTATATGGTAATGTTGCTGGCAGCGGTGTGCATTGAGTTAAATTATGAACTTAAAATAGGCTTCGTACAATAGTCTTGCTATGTAATGCACTTTATGAAATCCTTAATTTGGACATCCATACTATTTCTTTTGTTATCTCTGTAACTACCAACTCGAACACAAGGTTTCCTGGTTTTAATTTGTTTGAGCAAACCTACAGACAAAGTAAATACCTGAATCGTTAGGATAATATTTTGGGTGAAACTTTGTACTTCTACTCATAAGTTTCAGAAATGTAGCTACAGAAACAGGATCAACTTATTTAAAGAATAGGCTATGAACATCACTGGCAATAATCTCTGTTGTCAATTATCTATGTTTATGCAGTTTAGTTATTTCTAGGCTTTAAGCTTGCTAATTGGCTGATGCATATTTTCTTATCAAATATGTTTGCTTGTATCCTTGTCAATTAGTCTCGATGGCTGCTCTCAATCAGGATTGTGGTTTTATTTACTGTGTGTGAACCGTTGCAGCTTTGCTGGCATACAAAACAGTCCCCGGAACAAAACACTTCAAAAAATTAGTTCATCTCCTTTTGCAGTTCTTGGCCTTCTGTTCTAGTCTAATTGGCTTATGGGCTGCATGGAAGTTTCACAATGAGCAAGGAGTCGATAACTTCTACAGTCTCCACTCCTGGCTCGGTTTAGCTTGCCTTTTCTTATTTGGCATTCAGGTGCTGCCTTCACCCAACCCGTCAGCATTTGTTTCCCAGTCCTCTCCATCCTTCTTTATTGTGCAGTATGATTGTTGACTAATTAGTAGACCATTACCACATTTTAACTAACTTGTGCTTTCTTTTGTGCAGTGGACTGCTGGATTTGTAACTTTTTGGTCTGACAGATCCAGGTGGTTCAAGGAATGGCAGAGCTAGTCTTCTGACGCGGCACATGTTCTTTGGAATTTACATTTATGCGCTTGCTATTGCCACTTGCGCTACTGGTATTCTAGAGAAAGCTACATTTCTTCAAACCCACCAGATCATATCACGATACTCCAAAGAGGCATTGTTGGTAAACTCTTTAGGGATCTTGATTGTTGCTTTGGGCGGTTTTGTGATTCTTGCAGTCATCTCTCCTGCTAATGGTATAGGTGAACTTCCTAAAAGCACAGTTGAGTAAGCACTTACAGGGATGTTTTCAAAACTTTGGAGGTTTAACTTGCTTTGCCTTTGGGGTGAATCTGTTACAAAAAAATTTTGAAATGCAAAGAACTTTTTTATCTTATCTTTAATAGCCAAGCTAATTGAAAAACAGGGAAATTTGTGGAGTTGTATCAGCCCATGAGCTCACTGCTTTAAAATTCCAGAATACTCTATTCAACCACATTTCGCACCCTTTGTTTGTTTATACACATCTTCCTGTCATGCAGATATGCTTTCCTACATGACAGTTTAACATCAGAAAGATGTAGAAGGAAACACAGGCACCTGGTTCTACAGTTTCAACTTTCAAGTGCTTATTCCCCCGCGTCTTTATGACTACTCACTTTCCTCACCTGACTTTGTGAAGGGTATTAATAGCTCTCTGATCTTTAAAAACCAGCACTGAAACACTTAAAATAGATGTGTAATTAGTGTTATACTCCACTACGTTCACAGATGGTCACTGCAGTATTATTGAACAATGACAGGATCACTAGTGGGAGGGATCTGGAAATGTACAAACATTTCCCTAGGTTAGCTAACTACTGTAAAAACACCATTGGTGCACAAAATAATGTCACTAAGCTGAGGAAATAGAGGGGAAAGTGGGCAGGAGCATCTAAGAAAACCATTTGTTTGCCCCATATAAAGACATTAAGATAATAGAGAGAACAGGGATTGATATCCACACAATGCAAACTTCATATACTGAAAACAGTTTACAAAACACCACTACCACAACGCTAAACGTTTTGCCAAACTCATGGGCATGTAATAACAATAATTCAACCAGGGGCGGATCATGGGGGTGGGGAGGAACGGCCTTCCTTAAGATATTAAAAATTATCTTTAAATTTTTTTAAATTATTATTATGTTATTATAAAAATTGAATTTTGTCTTCTTTCAAAAATTTTAGAAAATATAAAAATGTGTCTCTATGTATGTATATATAATCTTATTTTTCAAGAGTTTTGAAAATATATTATTGTTTTGATTTTTTTTATAAAAATTTTAATAACACTCTTCAAAAAAAAATTAGATTTTTACCCTACAAAATTTTATAAAAATTATAAAATTATCTACCCAAAAATATGTATATATAATTTTTGTCTCCTTGAAATTCAACTTTTAAATCCGGCCTTGAATTCAACAGCAGAGTATGACCAGTATGTGAGAAGAACATTGCCATCCCTAATCCTTGTTACAGCATGTTTGACCATAACCATTCATTGAGAATTCTCTCACATTGATAAATCCATCAATATCTGACAAAAGATTTGCTTTGGCTTCTGATTCAAACAAATACAAAGGTAATTTGGCAATTCTTGTTTTAAGAAATCTAATATTATTGGCTACACTCTATCCGAAAAAGAGAGGACTTTTTTAAGTCCAGTCCCTTATAAGAGCTTTTCCAGGTGGGATCGAGTTGCCTTTAATCGACTCCTGAAACACTTAAAGCATTGCAAATTTGCAATACATCGGGCATTACCACCCACCAGCTAAAATACCTTAGACCAACCTGATTATACGTACACATCACAATTAACATCAGCATCGACTGCAGGGAGGGCTGTGGTCGGGCAACATAGTGAAACCCCCAGCAATGAGGGAAATCAGGTTCAGATCGGATTGTTCATCATCCAAGCGTCGAATATATTAAAATTTCAGAACAAGGATACAAGTCCCAACATGAAATGATGGCTGCATAACTATATCAATAATAATACCTCACAGAAATAAAAGCAATAGTTTTCCAATTGTGACAGCTAAATGTTTCATGTGAAACTGCGACAGACTGGTCCCTTGGAAATTCCGAGACGCACTTCCATTCCATGATGCATGTCAGCCGGGCAAAAACTTTCAGAATCCCTTGGATCTGTCACAAACATCAGAGTGACTGATAAGCAATATGAACCAATAAAGACCCACAATCACAACTTTATACTAATGCATGCAAAAAACTTCAAATATTTCACCAATATTGTCATGAAGACCCAATGAAACTCTGCAGGAAAGCAAGTAAAATTTTCAGCTATAAGAGGTAAATTTAGCCTTGGAATTTGGAGGGTAGAAAATATGATAAAGAAAATCCACAGATATTTGACAACAAAGCTGTCTAAAAGAATTAAAACAGTAATCAAGGTGGTTGTTCCCTTACCATTGAGATAATCCTCAAAACCAAAATCTTCCAAAGCCCCAGTCATAGCCTCCAAGCCCAAATATGATGACGATGCAGTATAAATTGCACCAGGTGGTCTTTGAAATCTCCTTAACAAAGATTACAGAAAGATAAAAATGAGGTTTGGTGTTCCCATCATAATGGCTCCAATCATACATATGAAATTGATAATGGACTATAAGGACTGGAAGAATTCAAGAATAGCAAAGGATTTACAGCAATGCGGAATAATACTAGAGAAGGCTTTTGAAGATTACTCCAGTTGCTGAAGTTAAATCTAAAAATTATGCAAAACAAGCAACTTATAGTGCCCTAAAGCAACAGAGACAAATTCTATTGCTATATCAATCACCTCAAGGATGCATCATAGATATAGAGATAGAAACTAACATACTTAATTCATTAATGATGAGCATAAGAAGCCAAGGGCCTAATAGTTCACACGAGCCATCAACAGCTCCTTGCAAAAAAATTACTCGGATAAACTAATAAAAAAAGAGTGTAGATGTTGCCAAAAATAGATGATCAAACCCATGCAAGATACACAGTTTGATAGCTACAGTACATAGAGCAAGAGTAAGAGCTAATAAGCTAACATTAAAAAAGTCACATTAAACTTCTAAACATTTTGAGTTTGCAATCAAGCAACAGAGCATAAAACTACAGACTGGAATACAAGAAAAGCAAGAAGCAGAAGCGGAATAAGGGACCAAAAGACCTCAATTTGTTAGTTTATGCAAGACCCTTAAGGCTAGAGATCTCGTTCCCATACCCACCAAAAGCCTTCCTTTCTTTTTTTCATAACTTAACAGCAAAAGTTCATACCGCCACTCAACAGAACCATTAGAAATTGAGACTAGCTACCCAGTTAGTCAGTAACAGAAATCCCAAAAAAACACACCAGCTAATGCAAAGTTTATCCTCCCAATTTCTATTCCATTTTTTAAGATCTCAAAAAAAAAAAAAAAAAAAGTCAACCTACCAACTTACTAATAAGCAATTGGTTTAAACATATATCATACCCAAATAGTCTTAAAAGGAGCAAAGAAACCAACTGAAAAGAGAAACTTAAGTTACCAACTAAAATTTGACAAAAATACAGCTTAGGTGGTAAGATTTGGGTCATGGGTTCAAGCCAGGTAAGGGAGAGTCTTAATTTTTTTTTTTACAAAAAGAAATAAAAGAAAAAGCTAACCAACTAAACCCTAAAGCTATAACACTTGGTACAAAATTAAGAAACCAATAATTAGCCAATAAAACATAAAAAAAGGTAGCAACTTTAAGGATGAAGAACGAAAAAGGGACAAACTTGGAGAGGATTTGGCGATCGAATTCCATCTTCAAGGGGAAAGCAGACCCATAAGCGTTGGCCAGAATCTGCCTCTTCATCTGCTCTTGCCTAACCTTCGTCTAATTTCATACAAAACCCAGAAAAAATCAGAACCCAAATCTAAATATAATCATCTGGATAATCAAATTAACCAAAAAAATAATAATAATTAATTTAAAAAGAAAAAAGGGGGGTGGAAGAGAGTACAGTGTGAAAAGCAGATTCGAGGTGATGAGATCCAAGAATCTCCCCTTTCGACGCTTTGGAGTCCGAATCGAAGCGTATCGAATTTGGGTTCCCCGATTTCCTGTGTTATTGTCTTCAGCTGCTGCTCCTCCATTGCTTTTTTTTTTTTTTGATGTTTTTCTTCGTCTTCTTTCAGCTGCGAGGGGTATTAAAGAGGCGAAGATTTTCGAGGAAAACTTTGTAAACAAGAAAATAACGGAGAGGGAAAAAGGAGTAATTGTGTAATACGACGCCGTTGGTTTTGGTGAAATTGGGCTTTTAGACGAGTCCATCATGTGTAAATCAGGCTTGAAGATCGAAGGTGTGAATCAAATTAAACCCAATTATGATGGGCTGGACTTTGTTTAACTTCTTTCTGTAGCAGTCCAATGTTTGGGTCAACCCAATGTGAATATCCCTAAGCTATTAGACCAACTTTAGATGTATGTCATTTTTCATGCACCTGATTTCCCATTTTTATTGCCACACGAGGCACCGTGAGTTTGAACAGTGGTGTATTCGAGTTCTGATTTACCTGGTTAATATACACGTAATCTAGCCAGTGCCGAATTAAAAGAGGAATTGTATTTTTTTTACTCCTAATAACTTTAAAAATTTTATTCACTTCGTAAAATTTATTTTTTGTTGCACGGCGTAAACAAACCACTACAATTTTGAACAGTAATATATTCGTGCTCTAGTTTGGTTAATGTATAAGGATCGAGAGAGTAGTAGGTTTAGGTATGGGTTTGTATTTGTTATGCTTAAGAATTTTAGAAGTTTTATGTACTTCATAAGATTTATTTTTTATCACCTAAAATTTTAAAAGAAATCCTTAAAAATATATGTACATAATATCTTATCTCTACGTTTGCTTCTGAATCAAGTTCAAGCTCAACTTTCACATAATGCTTGTGCTCGACTAAGACAAGTTCAAATTTGAACGTTGTATATGAGATAAAGAAAATATTTTATTTTTTGGTAAACTTAAAAAACAATTTATGCTTCTATTATTATCTTTTGGAAAGAATTTTGCATTTATGTATAATGAATGGTTCTGCAGAGAAAGCAAAACTATCAATTAGAGTTCTGGCATATATAGATTTGAAACCGGAACACATAACCAGTGAAAAGCTCTTATAACCAATCCATTATTGCTTCTTTGTCCTCGCATGAAGATATTATTATCATCTTAGCTAGTTAACTTCAGTTCACGATTCATAGTAGTTCTAAACAGTTAATAGAATAAGATTATCCAATATTTACCCAAATCAAAATCAAAACTTAGACGGTGGAGTTCTTGAATGCTCGATTAGATGTAAATTAAAGAAAATTTTATATTCGTATCGATCAAACTATTTTGTTAACTTTAAAAATTAATTACGATATATATAATATTATATCATACAAAATTTTAAAATACATTAAAATAATTTTCTCAACAAAACTATTAAATTTTCCGTAAATTAATTTGGAAGGAATCACACGTAAAATTCAAGTTTGGTGTCCATAATTGTCTGAGGTTCAGGACTACTCGACATGTATGTTATTTATAAATTCGGTCAAGTTAAATTACTACTAGCTACAACTATAATTTTTTTTTTTTTATCAGAAGACAAAAAAAAATTAAAAATTAGATTAAAAATTAAATACAATAAATTTTTTTTTAAATTAATATTATATAACACTTAAAATACTCAAACAATATCGTACAAATATCGTACAACTAATATCTTCTTTTTTCGCAGGTCAATAAAATCGGAGAAGTACAAAAACGTACAATCGTCAGAAGAACTAACCAATTTTTAATCCTTCCGAAATTACCTACACCATCAGATAAAAGATTTGATTTGATGTCTGCTCTACTACATACATATATAAAAGTACATTCAAAAGATAAATATAGTACAACATTCTAACGTTATAGCTTCTGCGGAAAAATAAAATTATATATTATTTATAAGAAGAAAATATTTAAATAAATTTAATTTTTGATATTTTTTATAAATTCTGTGATTATGATTAAATTTTAAAAAGATTTACTTACATCAGTTGAGGATGTCATATATTTTTTAAAATTTAATCCACACTAAAGAGTTTATAAATTGGGCCAAAAATCGAATTTACCTAAATATTTTCCTTTATAAGATGAATTAAATGATACTCCTATATAGGTAATTAATTTTGAATTATTCAATTAAACATTCTGGAATCGAGAGCAATACTGACATTACACTGTTCCTATTCTACTGTTCCATCACTGATATGAATCCGCCTATCTTCAACCACTCTGTTCTGGCTAATATTAATTCATAACTAACATTAATTGTGTTATATATATATATATATATATATATATATATATATATACTAGTTTTCATAGCTGTCTCTTATACACAGTCTAGATATATATATATCTGTCTCTTATACAGTGTTTGACTTTTTTGATCAATACATCAAGTTTTCATACACCAATTATGTATAGATTTCTTTAACTTTTCTAAAATTTTAAATTTATATGTGTTAATATATGATATAAGTTTTACTTTTCTTGAAGAAATTTTACTTAGTAAATCAAATAAATATATGTGAATTCTTTTTACAATGGGTTAATAACACTTTACCCCTGAATTAGGTGGGTATCCCTTAAACTATTAAACATACACTTTTTTCCCCATCTACATTATTCATCGTTTAAAAATTTTAAAATTAACAAAATAATCTATTTAAATGACTTAAAAATATTTAACACTATATTTTGATTTTTTTATATATTTAAAATTTAATAGTGAATTGATAATTATTTAAAGATAATGAAAAATAAACTACATTATATTTTAATATAATCCATATCAATTTATTTCTTGTTCAAATTTTTAAAT
Organism: Cinchona pubescens; assembly: GCA_025175665.1. NCBI lineage: Eukaryota > Viridiplantae > Streptophyta > Magnoliopsida > Gentianales > Rubiaceae > Cinchona > Cinchona pubescens. The sequence continues at coordinate 2,581,264 of JANKKI010000090.1, forward strand.
ATTTTTATTTTATTTTATATTATTTCGAATTGGAATGTTTAATTATAATGGTAGAACAAATCTCAAATGGACTTATTTTCTATTAAAAATCCTCCTTTATAGATATTGTGTGACAATATATATATATATATATATATATATTATAAAATTTTGTGATTTTGTTGATGTCTTTTAGTATTTTACAATTTTAATCTTAGAGCAGGATGAACATGTGCAAATTGCAATATCAAATATAATATAATTTAACATTTTATCACATTTTCACTCCCTAATTATTTTGTTATTATATTTTATTATAATAATAATAATTTTTATTTAAAATTAATTTGTTATTATATGTTATTTTTTTCTAATTCTTTTATAATTATCGAACATCAAAATTAAATACATGAAAATTAAAATATAATACTAAGGGTATTTTAGTAATTTAACTTGATATTATAAAATTTTAAAAAATGAATTAAAATATAATACTAAGGGTATTTTAGTAATTTAACTTGATATTATAAAATTTTAAAGAATGAATCATGTGAATAAGGGTAAAGTGTAACTTTTTTTATTTAAGAGAGTAAAGTCTAATTACTTATCGACTTCAGGGGGCAAAGTATTATTAACCCGTACAAATTCTTCTATCTGACTAAGAAAAGTCAAATTACAACAAAAAAAAAAAAAATATGGGACAGATCGCAAAAGTAAAATAAAAAAATAGTTTTAAATCACCTTGACATGTAGATCAGACAAATAATTACTCCAACTTTATTTGCTGTATCGTCCCCACCTTTGAGAAGTGAATATTTCTAAATTTTTCCTTGCAGTAGAGACTCAATGGTTGATAATGCACAAATTTGTTTATGGGGTTGAAGCCAAGTCATTCCAAGAAATTGGTGTATATATCAGTGTGTTAACATATTCTATGTACAAAACAAAATTTTGATCATTAAAATTTAATTGAAGAACGAGAGTAGTACTAACTCATGATTTTTTTATATAATATTTTACAATCATTTCATAAAATTTATCATTTACCTTTTGATTTATATGTCTCCCATCAAAAAATTACTACTGAAAAAAATTACCTTTTCTTTCTTTCTTTTTAAGAGAAAAAGAAAGAGTCAAAAACTATGAATTTGTTATGAGTTATCCATTTAATTCCTAACTTTTTTTTAGGTTAATTTTCTTGTCTTCATCTTAATTAACTAAAGAAAACGTAACCGAAATACTAGTGTTTGCAACTTTCGATTTAGTTGATATATAATTGTGCAACAAAAATTGGTGAATTTAAACAAATGAAGATCTGTCCAAATTGGTGATGTTGTGTACATAAAATTAATTGCACAAGTTTAAAATTTCCGTAACATGGTTATGCATGTTAAATTGTTAACTCTAATTAAATATATTTTAACTCTTTTAAATTATTAATGGTACAACTTCGTAAAATCGTTAATCATGTTGACCACGTCCAATGTTTTAATTTTTTTTTTTTTTTTTTGGGGTTGAAAGTTGAACAAAAGCAAAAGTACTATCTTGTCATCTTCTACCAACCGGCTTGGTTTAGACATTAACTAGAGTAGGGTATTCATATTGATTCATTGACCTGAAAATCTATTAATTTGATTTATTTTAAATCAGTTAATATTAGATAGTTGGGCAGCAGGTCAAATAATAAGACAATCAAGTTAGGTAGTAGGGTCGATAATTGGTTACTCATATTCGATCAGATTCAGTATATAAGATTAATTTTGTATGTTTTTACTTATTAATGGTATAATATTAGTGGAAATTTTCTCATCACCTTCCTATTTATAAGGATATTTGTATAATTACTAACCAATTTTGTTACTTTTAAAAATTCTTAAACTAAAAATGTCACAAATGGACTGGTTGAGTACCCGATTTATCAAACTAGCTTTTAATAGGTCAAATTCTGACTTGGTATAACAGGGTTCGGATCGTGTATTGAACTAATAAATTAGGTACCCAATTCATGAATAACCTTAATGAGGGTGACTAAGTCATATAAAAAGTTGTACATTAGACTTTCGATATCTTCAATTCCTCGTTGATGCGTGATTTGTATTGCTAACTTGCTTTGACCCCCGCTTTTGAAAAAACGAGGATAACTCCTAAATTTTTTTAGGGTTAATTGCACTTTAAACCTTTAAACTATTCTATTTTTGTACTTTGTACACTAAAGGACCAATTTTAGCAATCAAACAACTTTAATTTCTAAACATTTTTACACATTACACTAATTACTCTAAGTTAAATTGTAAAATGACCATGTACCCCCACTAAATTACCGAACTTTCAAAAATATAATTTCTTCAACTGTACACCATGTACCAGTACAATATTTTAGGATTTTCGAAAATAAATCTGGGTCCAAATTTAGGTTCAAATTCGGATTAATGAAACGCATAGGTTTAGGGACTGTTAGACTGTAGTTTTTCTTTAAAAGTAAAACGGCTTGCAACAACCGTTAAGTTGCAAACTATTCATCTACATCTCCAGTTGTTTTCGCTAGAGAAGAACCACATTATTCAGTGGAGACAATGTCAGGAAATCATCATCCAATAAATAATCGCTGAAATCAATGTCATTGAATCTCATATTCTGATTCTTAGATTTCCTTCACCTCTTTAATATCACAAGAAAGAACTACAATTTAGTAAGATAGTAAGGATATGTGGGTCATTTTCTATTCATTATTGAGTAATTGGTGCACTGTGCAAAACTATTTAAAAGTTGAAGGTGATTGATTGTTAAAATTAATACTTTAGTAAAGTGTAAAAACTGGATAGTTTAGAGATGCAAAGCGCAATTAACCCTTTTTTTTTATTTAAATAAAAAAAGAAGGTACTAGCTTGTTCATAAATTAATTAATAGTCTGGGTTTTGTGTCCCCGGATTCCCCAACTATTCTTGCTGCTTTTGCGTAAGAAACTCAGACTATATAATGCTGCTTATGTACTGAATTTTTGCTTTATCTGAAGAGGAATAGTAGTAGTAGTATGATAATACAACACCACAATAAATTTGTTTGTGATGATACTAGAGTTATACTAGTAGAGTGTTATAGACTTCTATTCTAATGGAGCACAGTCTAATACTCCCTGATGACCACTGTGACTTCCTAATGTTCAACTCCACTCCATCACGCAAGTTTGCTTTCCTGCCAGTAGCCATTCCCTCAGATTTTGCACTTGTTTCCATGTAACGACTATTGCTTCTACATAATAACTACACGTACTCTGAAAAATGATCAAATGTGTGCCTCACTTAACAAAAGTTTCTCCTCCTCCTAGTACTAGTCTCAAACAACTAGAGAGAGAGAGATCTCTTGTGGGCTTTCCCTGACTGTTAACATTAGCATTCACAAAGAAGATTCATCCCTTGAAAGATGCATTTTTTTTTTCTTTCCATCTGTGAAGACTTGTCTATTTCTCAGGACGGCTGTCTATTCATCTTCACTCATCTTCAGCTACAGTGAATCTTATTGAAGTTTATATTGTGAATAAAGCAACTCAATAAAAGGATGCAATAAAGCTTAAAACAAAAGATTGAGTCAAACGAAAAATTTTTAAAAAAATTATTCTAAGTGTTAATATAAAAAATTGTGCATGCTAAGCTTTTCGGGTGTCTTATTTTGCTTAAGTTATCCGTATTTCCACAAAATCAGTGCTTGAACAGTGAATGATCCAAAATTTACCAACATACTTAGGCTCATGAAGAATTTTGTAACTAAAATAAAAGCTCAATTTTAATGATCAAAATTATAGCCAAAAAAATTATTAAAGCATGAATTTTTCTGAATCACTTTATGTATCCATGTGAACGATTCTAGAAAGAGATCAAATAATTTATGTGATACATAAACTCATGAAAGTAAATATAAAATGAAATGCAGAGCATAGCAGAAAAATAAAGTCCCTCTCACATCCAACCATATAGCGGAAAAAATATGTGAAAGTAAATTTTTTGACCCCTTAATATTTATAATGTAATACTCTCATGTTTTAATTTCTAAAATTTGGTAAAGATGAGGATTAACTAAATAAGTTAAGAGTTCACATTCTTCTGAATAAGTAGTTCATTGATATAAGAGTTATTTTGAAAATTTTAAATTACTCAAAATGAAAGAAGTGTAGATAGATTGAAACAAAACTGAAAAAGTTTAAGAAAAACTTGTATACTCGGAATGAAATTAGCTTGTCCAAGTCAGCCAATTTTATACATTTGGCAAATAAAGAGTCCACGCCAGTGACTACAAAATCATACACATTAGACAATGTACATCATTTTAATATATATGATTATAATAGATTTTCTTTGGTCATTTATAGATTGAATTGAATGCTTCCTTAAAGAATGACTTTTATCGACATACTAGTATAAAAAGCCAAGGGGATATTAAGAGTTTTGGTCATTCATGTTTTTCTTGCCAAAAATTGAGGATAAAATAGACGAAACACAAGACTGGTGTGAGGATAGTTTTGGAATTTCCACAACTAGGGTTGTAGTTGAGGGTTAGATTCTCATCAGATGCTTTCACATCCCTCATTGCCTTCTTCTTATCCGGCGCTGCTTCTACCACTTTGCTCCCCTTATTCTCTCACCTCCTACCTCACCCAGAGAACGCTATCAACTCTGCTTCTCCAGCTTTTTGTTCTTTCTTCACTTTTCTTCACTACTACTGGAAGGAGAATGTGATGATATTGGTTAGGACTGTTTAAGGACCGGTTACTCGGTTCATATGCTTATAGAAATACTTGAACCTGTTAGAACTGACACAAGAAAAAATTGAATCGTATCCAGTCCATAAGCATATTAAAGCTTAGTTAGAAACTGTGGGTACTTGAATCGGTAGTTTTGTACTTATTTTTTTCATTAATTTTTCATTAGAAGAAAAAAATGTCAACTACTAATTACATAAAAGTCCTTGTAGATAGAAATAAAGTGAAAAAAGTAATAAAAAAAATTACATAAAAACTTCTTGACATTAACCTTATTTTGTAAAATTATGAAAATACCCTACATATACCGATTCTCGAACCGTTATCCGAACGGATATAAATAACTAGTTTAGATACTCTTTATTTACGGTTCGAAATGGACCAATTTCACTGATTTTTTAATTCATTAGATTTTTTTTTTTTTTTAACACCCCTAGTATTGGTGTGACAAAGTTCTTTTTCTGAGCAAATGAAACTGGGCAATTGAAATTAACTAACCCGTATCCTGGCATGGCAAACCTAGGTCAATGTGGTTCACTCATGTCCCTATTCAATACAATCACCAATATGTTAGATTCCTTGCCAACATCCAGTTATACCAATGTAAAAAAAATCTATTGTATTTAAGAGGCTTTCCTTAGTTTCCTGCCAGTAACCATTCCCTCAGATTTTGCACTTGTTCCCATGTAACGACTATTACTTCCACATAATAACTACTCTGAAAAATGATCAAATATCTCACTTAACAAAAGTTTCTCCTCCTCCTACTACTAGTCTCAAACACCTAGAGAGAGATCTTTTCTGGGCTTTCCCTGTCTGTTAATATTAGATTCACAAAGATGATTCATCCCTTGAAAGATGCATTTGTTCTTTCCATATGTGAAGACTTGTCCATTTCTCAGGATATGTCTATTCATCTTCACTTATCTTCAGCTACAGTAAATATATGAAGCTTATATTGTAGGCTGTAATGTCCGAGATTTAATCGGTGCAAACTGCATTGCGGTGGTAAAATTACTGTTACTATACAAGACTCCTTAAACCCCCTCCCCCCCCCCAACCCCCACAAACAGGGTTACACTGTTTAGATAAAGTTTTTCTTTCTTTGGTTCATTCTATAATTTCTATTTTCTCATGCTAGTTTCAGACAGTCAGTAGTATAAGAAAAAAAATGTCTACAATTCCATTATTCCCTGTAGATTCAACTACACTATTATTGGCTGCACAATAATATCTATCTTGCTGATCAGCCGTCAAGATCAACTGTGCATTTGACTTGTACATGAACTCGGATGGATGACTAAACCCTTTCCAAATCTGCGTAAGTTGAACTTTAATTATGTGAGATTTTTTTTTTAATTACTATCTAGGTCTACTTTTCTGAGTTACTATTTTTTACACAGGATTGGTCACTGTATATTTTGCTTGCATTTAGTTCCCATGTTGTTTTCTTACTGAAGGTGGTTTAATAATAATATTTATTTGAGTAGTTCCCTGGATGATTTTGTGAGAAAACGTTTGAGACACATGAATATGGTACGAGTCAAAGTTTTTCACCTGTATTAAGTGTATATCATTGCACCGACGTTAGTTGCTGAGCTCGTGGCTGGTAGAAAAACCAGATGCAGAACGTGATGTCTAATGATATCAACATGTCTTAATATAGGTGATGTGGTCTGATATCACATTATTTATGTGATTTCTCTAATAATCACAAAATTTGCAAATATGGCGTAAATCATACTTCGAGTATATATTAATCCCTTCGTATGATGTGTTCACTTTGGCCTAGAGGGGGAATTCTTTGTCAAACCTGTCTCTTACACATCAAAAGAGGAGAAGAGACAGATTTTAGTAGGAGCAGATCTTGTTAATCCTCATCTTGGCTCATGGTAGACTATGGTCTCACAGTTCTACCTAGACAATTAAACATGTTGTGTTCTGGAGAAACACTTTTCTCTGCCTTTTCAACTAAAGCAGAAGAAGAAAAAAAAAAAGGGTTAGCTGTTGAGGTCTCAAAGGATTGTTAATAGACATCACAAGAAAAACTGTTGAGTTTTCGCCCTCCTCTCCTTTTTTACGGTTTAGCTTACCGTAAATAAGAGGAACTTGTTTTACATGGTTAATAAGCTAGTATCAGGAAATTTGAAGGCACAAGACCTTGATAACTTAATCTCAGAACTCAATAAAGTGTTGTTATATTTGCTACTGTTCAATCATGTTGGATCCGATTCTGAGATATGCATTAATTCAAGATTATTAGACGGGTACTTAGGGCCAAGTATACTTGATTCAACTTTTCACTAAAATTAGAGAATATAATTAAGAAATTTAATACTTTAATGGATCCAACTCACACAAATATGAGTGAGATTAAGTTGAAAGAGAGTTTAATGTGTAAAATATTAAATTTTTACCCAACACACATTAAGTTTTTATTAATCAATTTTGTATAAATTTTTTAACTTTTTTTAAAATTTAAATTTTTTATGTGTTAGTATTTTATATAAATTTCACTTTTATAGTATGAATTTCATTAAAAATCGAATAAAGTTATAAATTATTAATTACAACAAAATTATTCTTTTTGACTAAAAAAGTTAAATTGCAATCAAAAAATTAGGACAGAGATAGTAGCTGCTTTTGAGAATTAAGTTTTCACCATAAAATGAGTAAAAGCACAAGCCAGAAGTTAAGGAGAAAAACACAAACTGAATCCCAAAATTAGAAGATGGGTACCAGCAGATCCAGAACATTCATGTTAGCTAAATACACACTTTACAGTGAGCAAACTTGGAAAACTAGCTTAATTTCTGAATATTGTAGAAATTCATTTGTGAATATTTGAAAGAGCTTAACAGATCGCACTTCTATGCAATAACTTTTTCTTTAATGCTGAAAATGGAAATACCAAGTTCATGTAGCCTTCAAAATATAATGGCAATGAAACGAATTCTATTACACACATAGAATGCTTGGATTATATGTGAAAATTAAAGACATATAATCCAAAATTCTCCATCAAGATAATGTAAAATAGCCAGTTCATATGGTGTCGAATTTTCAGATGTCATGTCCTAGTTTTTCTTCTTTTAAAATCAAAATCTTTGGTGACTGTTTTTTGGAATATTCCCAAAAATGAACCAAATCTGGATGTGCTTTTTACAGGTGCGTAACATTCAAGTTTATAGAGAATTATATAAAAAGCTGATAATAGAATGCGACTTTGTTCTAACAACTTAATTTGAATAAATTTAAGATTGTAAATCAAGTTTGTCCATATATATGTTTTCTCCCTTGCATGAAATTTTCCCAGAACTTTATTTTTTTTCTAGCATGTGTATGTGTTTATAGACACAACATTCACACCCTCCCCCTATAACCCCAAAACTTAGTTTCTTAAACACGTCAGATTTAGTTTAAGGTCATTTGGAATTGAAGCTGCTTTAGATTACTTTGCACAAACTTGTATTAGTTTTATAAATTTCATCGATCTTCTTTCAGCAAAAACTTGTATTTAAAGGGCAACTTCCGGACATGAAAGCCATTTACTATTAAGAAGTCCAAAATTAATGTTTGGGATGTCAAATAGCTCAACTCCTGCTTCATCAATCAGATTATATGCTCAATTAATGAATTATGTTGATGGATTAGCCCATCAGATATATTGTGAAAAACAGATATACATGCCTGCAAGATCTTCATTTTGGCAGAATTAGCTAACGTAATTCAGATTACATACAAAGGTTGACAGTGGGTTTAAGATCATATAAGGAAAAGGAAAGTGAAGTTCTGAATTGACGTGGTAACAAAACTTTCCATGTTTAGACTTCCAACTTTCACTTGCCAAAAGAAAATAATATATCCAACAATTTTCCTCAAATAGAGAAAGGGATCATGCACGTACAGTACAGAAAAAAATATATCCAACTCAGAAATACAAAGAACTAAGAAGATCTAAAGAAAATTTAATCTTTCAAGATTACAGGGTTCTGGAGTTTCCAACTTATCAATCGAACACCCAAGAAACATTAATTAAGGAAAAATAAAAACTTACATCGATCTATGAATCTGTCCCCAAACCACATTGAACTTGATTATTGTTGCTTTGGTCCTCCGAAGGTATCCCACAAATTTGAAGTACTATTTAAAAAAAAAAAAAAATTAAGTTATAGGGGAGGAAAAAAAAAGATCAAATTTAAAGCCATTTAGTCTGAAAATTATGGAACTTGCATTCTTTATTTTTTTTTTTTTTGGGTATTTTGTATATTGATTTACCTGGTGAACTCCTGTTGGTCACAGAACATAAGCTAGACCATGTCATGCCGCTACTAATCATGCCCCAATTTTCATGATTCGCAATAGGTGACCAGCAGCTGTTGAAATTATGACTTATTGCTTCTTTGGAGAGAATATTGAGGTTTCTCTGCAAACCCAAAATTGAAGAAGGCGATTTTGCCTTCCTTTTAATCCTCGGGCATTCTTGAAATATTTCTTCTGTGCCTATTCCACCAGTCCGCTGATTAAAACAGAAAAACCCATCATCATCCTCAGTACTTACATTTAATTTCAAGGAGGAGATTGTAGAATCGGCCTATGCATACTGGCCGAGTCAGAAGTTTTGCAAGTTCCCATTTGGCTGAATGGGATAATTAGATCAGGCAACTTTTGGTCTTCACTTAGCTTCCTCTGAGAAATTTTTTCTGTAGTTCTTTCCCTAGCTCTTTCTCTTGCCCTTGCTCTAGACTCTTTTACAAGTTTTTCCAATGCAACAATTTTTGGATTCTTGGTTACTTGAGAAGTACTATTCTTCTTTCGCTTCCTCTTGGGAGCTGTAGACTTCTTCTTTGATTCATCTTCTTCTTCAGTATTTGTTCCTCCAGCCACAACAACATTATTGCCTTCTTCTGACCAAAAGCATAGACACTTTGCATTTGCATCATGAACAATATCTTTCGCATCTAGCAGTTGTTTAATAGCTGCTTTTGAATTGGTGAGCAGCCAATCTATAGTTTGGCTTGCTTTATCATAACCTAGCAAGTCTTGAAGACCAAAAAACTTGCGTGCAATGTCCATCGACAGCCGAACCCTTCTATCATAATACAAGAAATCCCTCGTACCTTGGGCTGTACAAATCTTGCTGTGTCGCTCCCTTTTCACCTAGATGCTTCCTACTATTATAATGTGTACTGAGAGGAACATTGGTGATAGAGATTTGTGGGTTGGTGGTAGATGAAGTAGTAGTAGCCTTCATCATGTTGGCTGTTTCGATGATTGGAAGGTGATGAGAGAGCAGATCTTGGTGGTGATGATGATTATGATGATGAAGTAAAGCTTCATTGTTTTCATTGAGACCAAGGGTTCTTGAAGTATAGGAGGAGGAGGAGGGGTACAAGTATGGTGAAAGCTGCGCAAAATGTGTAATCCCATTGCTGGGAGAGAACATTTGTCTCTTATACACATCTAGATGTGAATTAGCTAAATCCTATCATCAGTCACCTCATCAAGAAAATTTTTCAAAGATAAAAAAATAGTTTTAATTAGAAGACTCCAAGAACTTAGGCATTCATTGATCAACTTGAGATGTTGTACATATATATATATATTAGTACTATTATAGTAATGTGTTTTTAACTACTACGGCATGGCTAGGGTTAGGAAAGTGGTTGTATTTTTTGAAGGCAAAAGAGGGAAAAGAGGATTCAGAATCCATGTGCTGAGTGGTAAGTGTTGGAGAGGGGTCAATGTCACTTGTCAGGTTGAAAGTGATTCCATTTGGGGAATAATATACTGAGGGTTACTAATAATTTATTCATTCCGTGTGTTTTTAGGGCAAAACTCCGACCTATTTGCCCTGTAAATAGACATTCAGATTTTAGCAAAATGACAGTTGAATTTTTCCATAAAAATAGTTCAAATACAATTGGTTTTTAAGGAATTTTTAAAGTTTAATTAAACAATATCTTGCAATTCAAATTAAATTACCGAAAAAAAAGAAAGAAAAAACTTTACATGTCTAGAAAGTAAGGTTAGCAATTTCACAAACCTTACTTATGATCACTTCATTGACATTAACAGAGTAGAAAATTCTCATGGTTGAGGTTCCAGATGAAAAGTTTCTTGTACCAAGTTAAGATGGTATCACAACATTAGCACTTAGATTTTTGATATGATGGTCACAACGAAATTTTCTATAGAAGCTTCTTTGACACAATGCAATACATGTATGTGTTGCAATACATGTATGTTTCTGCAATTTGCAAAAAATGCCTACCAATCCTATGTATAATTTGGGGTTACATACAACAAGGTGGGAGGTAAATCAGAATTACTACTAGGTATTCCAAACTAGAAAAATACAACCAAAAAAAGGAAAAGAAGGAAAGAAAAGAAATATTGAATCCAATCCTCTTTAATGATGTTGGTACAAAATGTAAACATGGGAATGTGGACTTTTTAACTTTTTGCAAATCTGTGTCACAACCAATTGGTCCGCATAGGGTTTCCACTTACGATGTCCGTGAGAGTGTTCTATGATTCATTTATGTTGTGAGCCTGCTGACGATCTATGATCCACAATCATAGAAAAATTCTTGTATAAATTGATTTCATACATTACAAAATTTTTACACATTATTTTATAAAAGGGAAGTGAAATAATATAAAATTATGTTTAAATTTATAGAAAAATATTTATAATATTATATCATAAATCAGACTATATAAAAATTTTTCAACCATCATGCATCAATGAGTGAATTGAATAAAGACACATTCTTGGGGATATTTAGGTAACTATTGCTGTAGGAGGCTCCACGAATTATTGTCTAAAATCTTAAGCAAACGACAAATTACTACTGTCCCTTTGCCTTCTGATCATCAATCCTTCAACATTTTCATATATAAACTCTTTTTAAAGATCCCTTCTTCCTTACTAAGTACTATATAGCAAGTATCATCAATATCTACAGTGCAAAATAACTCTGTACAACAGCTGTTTTCAATCTTCTTTAATGAAATGTGCTTTGATGCAACTTTTTTTATTACCTCTTGTGGGCAAACTGACATTTATTTCGTTTTCTATCCTTTGCCATATGTACTAATTATAATCAATCAAGAAGACAATGAGTTTTGAGTTGGGACCTTCTGCCTCTACAGGAGATCTAACTGTCTATGAACTTGTTAAGGATTACTGGATTAGACAAAATGTATAATCATGAGATTTAGAGACATGGATAATAATGAACCTTAAACATATTAATTAATTTTTTCTTCAAGTACTATTTGATACTAGTACGTGGCAACTATAAACATATAATAAGCTTTTATCTCTCAATCCCTATTTATATCAGTCTCTATAATACAGCCAAGTATCCTATGAAAAATTTTCAATTATATTGAAAAGTACACTTGACAAATGACAATTAATTAAGAAGTAGGATAAAAGATCTTTAACCACTTTAATCTATGACTATATATAAAATATAATGTTAATTTATAAACTCATTCTATCTAAGAATAAACAATTTTATCTCAATCCTTTTCCCCTGTACATTTATGGGATATACGAGTATAATTTGAAAAAAGAACAACCAAAAGATCAATGAACTATTGTGGTAGTAAAGTTTTTAATTGGCTATTCAAATATTAGAGATTCAAATTATTCACTCAAATTTTAAAATACTTAAATTATTTTCCATTCCATCCATTGAAACCCTTTTGATTTGTTTAAATCTAGGTGTTTGTGTATGGTAAAATAAAATATAAAAAGAAAAAACCTTCAAAGGGTGAAGGAAATGAAGAGAAGATAATAAAGAAAAAGGGATAATTTCATCACTAAGGATCTTCTGTTTCATATCCTATGATACTTCTATCACACCACTTAATGAATTGTCAAGATTATTCCACTAAATCAGATCACCTAATCTTTATAATTCATTAACTGGTGTGACAGAAAATGTCACAGAGTGTGGGACAGAAGATTCTGTGCCTAATTTCCCAAACCTTATGAGGTTTAAACCAATATCACTCAGCACCTCTAAACTTTTAAAAATCTTACAAATCTACCCTAACTTTATATTTTGTATAAAAATTTCAACCCAAGTGATGAAAATATTGTTTATGATGAAAGAGAAAGAGAAACTTTTATTCCATCAATACCCCTAGTAATAAAATTTAATTTATTATAAGGGGTAACTAAAAGAAAAGAAAAATTTAAGGGTTAAAATGAATTTGTTAGCGCATAATATTATGATGTAAGCTTTCATGTTATTTACCCGTTAATATCGAAAAAGTACATGTTATTCTTTGTTATTTTATGAGTTTGTGATCTAACAAAAAAAAAAAAAAGACAATCATATTTATATTATTATAGTATGATTTTTATTTTTTATTTTTTTTTTTATTTTTTTATGTTTTCCAAATCTTTTAATCATATAAGCACATTAATACACATACACCTTTTCATAACTAACTAACAAAAGGAAACAATGAAAAAAATATATTTTAATTTTTTTAATTTACGAGTTTATAATTCTTCAAAATAAGTTTCAATCACATTTATTATATCATATATAGTGTATTTCAATTTTTTCTAATTATTTATTCAAATTGACAAAAATGAATGTACCTCGCACATTTTTGGTAACAAATTATAAAGGGTTAAATACATTAAATCCCCTTAAGGTTTGAGTTGTTTTGCACTAAACCCCTTAACGTTATTTTTGTTCTCACTTTGCCCCTTTGACTAACGGTCAAATGTAACTCCGCCGTTAGTTTTTTCAAAAAGACAAATTTACCCCTAAAGATCAATTGCAGTAAACCCCCTTAAGATTTAAGCGAAATTTCACTTTACCCCCTCACTTAAGTTTTGTAACATTTAATACATTGGGATAAAAATAAAATTCAATAATGTTATCATATTATTAAAAATATAAATATCCTCCAAATTAATTACTAATATTCTAATTCTCGAATTATACTTTCTTTAATATTTAAAATTTAAAAATAAGAGGAAATAATTAATTTTAAAATTTTTGATGAATTATTAAAGGTATTTCATCTAAATTATTTTAATTTAAGTTTTTATTTATATGATAAAGTTCCTTCGTATAATTTAGGTATGAGTTAAATTATATTAACAAAGGAAAAAAGTAAGACTCAGAAAATCATTTTAAATAAACATAAAGAAAAGTAAAAGGAAAATAGATTGATATAACTTTAATACATGGTTATAACTCTCGTATATTTAAAAAATATTTTTACACGAAAATAAAATATAATAAAAAGACAAAAAATACCGAAAGTACTAGGAAATTTTTATAGTTAATTTTTTTTCACAAGTACTTTTAAAGAATCACTGGTATTAGTGGACATCGTTATATTTTTAGTTCTTTTAATAATATTTTTATATTGATTAATGACTAAAGGTGGTTAATTTATACAAAACTTGAATTAGGGACTAAAATGACAAATATAATAAACTTTAGGGGGTTAATTTTTTATATTCTTGTAGTGTCTAGGGGTAAAAATGTATTTTTTGACTTTTTAATAGTCAAATTGCTAATGGAATGAGCAAAGTGAGAAAAAAATAACGTTAAGGTGGTTTAGTGCAAAACAGTCCAAACATTAAAGGGTTTAATGTATTTAACCCTTTTACAAATGATTTGGCATTCTTAAAACTCTTTATTGAAATTATATTTTAATCTTTTTAGTTTAGGACTTTGTGATTCTCTATACAAAATATTAATCACATTTATTTTGTTATAATATACTCCAAATTACTTTCCAACCAAACAAAGATAAACACATTAAAGCATGCGCATATTTTTGCAAATAAGTTGATAAAAGAATTGTTAGAAAATTAAAGGATGCCAAGTAAAATTATTAAAAACATTAGGGAGATTTTTGAAATGTCCATTTCTATTATTTCATTAAAGTACAAAGGCTATTTATGTCAATTTTTTGATAAATTATGCACTACTTACCAGAGAGGATAGGTAAGTGAGATTTTTAAAAATTAAGGGTGTTAAGTGATATTAGTCTAAACCTCGGAGGAGGTTTCAGAAATTAGTCCTAAAGAAAAATATGGAACCAAAAATGGGGAAAAATAAAGGTTGCTTAATGTTTTTTTTTTTTTTTGTCCCCTTGGAAATAGAAATGTTTGATGACTAAAATAGATGGACAACGAAGTGTAATTTAGGTAATAATATGTTTCCCATATTATTGATCACTAGGGGTGGAAAAAGAGACGGATTTTAAAAAATGACTGAAATAGATAAGCTGACCGTTACTATACAAAATTAGATGTTTTGTGAGTTATTTGAAGCTTTTAATTCTTATGTGATAAAATCTTTACAATCATAATAGTTTAATGATATTCTTGGTAGTTTACCCAAGTTTTCATTTAAGAACCAACTGCATGATCAGAAGACTGATGAGATAGGATTAGTAATCTAGTCTTCCGTGCGTGATCTCATTAATTAAATGAGACCAATAAAATTCTTAGACCTTAATTAATTGCTAATTTAGACAACTTCTGCAAATCATTGAATTTTCAATATCACAACAAAAAATGTACTTTCTACATCCAATTATTACCATTTTTTATATAAAATTTTCACATTAATTCAATAGGTGATCAACTTTGCAGCTTTCTTCCATAAAACCCTAAAATCTACAAGTTAAAAGTAGAGTAATGTTGGACAATTATTTTGACTTCCTATTAACTCAGT
Organism: Cinchona pubescens; assembly: GCA_025175665.1. Classification (NCBI taxonomy): domain Eukaryota; kingdom Viridiplantae; phylum Streptophyta; class Magnoliopsida; order Gentianales; family Rubiaceae; genus Cinchona; species Cinchona pubescens. The sequence goes on from JANKKI010000090.1 coordinate 2,596,729, forward strand.
TTCTTGTCCGTTGAGGTTTTATCTTGTACTACTATAAAATCAAACCCCTCAAATTACCGTAGAAACTATACATATTTTGGAAAATGGAAATCGCATTATTATGTTCATCTAACCATTTGATTTACTAACAACTCCGATCCATCTTCTGAGAGGTCTAACGTTAATTGCCAAAGTATGAAAAGAAATTAATTAAGAAAAAAAATTTAAAAATAAGGATTAGTAATTCTCAAACAGTACACAATTGTTTGGAAAAATCTGTCAACTTCTACAGAAGGAGTCAATTCCTCCATGTTAAAAAGTCAAGCTGGACCTGGTCATTATCTGTATGGCTTTATATTTATTGGGAAAGATTTAGGTAGATCTGGTCTATGACTCTACTTGTAAACTCGGTGGTATAAATTAAATGTTATAGAATCTGTGATATCATGTAAAGATTTAATTTTGACCGCAAGACCTACAAGTAAGGTATGTCTCCAAAACCGGATTTATAGTAATATTTTCCATATTTATTTGGTATCTTCTGAAATATGTAGTACCATTATTTTACTGAGTACATTACAGTAGGAGGACTATTCAGATAATCCTATTGAGTACGGGTAGGGGTAGTTTCATGTATATCAGTTTTAGGTAAGTTCAAGTCCAAAAAATTGCCCATATGAATAAGCAACAGAGATTATAGTGATGGGGCAATGAATCTAGCTCATTGCATGAGATTGATCTAGGTAGTCGATTCCAGGACTAATCTTTCGTTTAACCGTATTCTGATGGTCCTTTTCAATACTAAATCTTTTTAGAACGGCTCTTTAATATTGATATGTTATATCAATCTATATACATCATAAAATATGAAATAAATTTGTAGTATAAACTCTATTTTTAATTAATTAATTCCTCTAAACTAATTTACAAGCAAATATTTGTGATTTTTACCTAATTTTTATAATTTTTAATAAATGTTTTGTCTGATATCGATCTCCGATACTTCAATGACTGGTGTGAAACCATCACTGTCCATTACTACCGGTACTATAATTTTGAACCATGTTTATTATCGATGGAGATATTTTTTTCTTTAGATACATGGTATAATTATTGTTTGACTTGTAAAATTATTTTTAGCATATAAGTCATGTATCGAATGTTGTTTGCGTTAAAAACAAAAAAACAAAAAATTACGAATAGTTTAGAAAAGATTAATCCGTCCACAAAAGTAGATCTAGTACGTATTTTTGAAATGTGATTTTTCTGTTTCTATAATGCATATTCATTTAAAGAACTTTGAATAATCAAAATGTTATATTGCTCCAAATTTTCTTTACACTTCCATATAGTAACATGAATTCTTCGTACGGATTATGTTAGGAATAAAGGGCCATCTGTTCACCACACTTTGGTGACTGATAATAATGTATCAAAATAAATCGTTTATAATTTTTTTTTTTTTGGGTTTAAGGAACTCTAATAAACTTGATAAAGGTTGGGAAGGGAAGGAGAATGGAAGTGCTTTCAGAGTGAAGCAAGAATCTCATGATTTTCAACTTATGTCCCTACAAGCTGGATTGGGTTTCGGGGACAGCTATAGTTTTGCCAATATAAGGTTAATTCTGGAAAGCCCATTGCCACTTCTTTTTCCTATATCAAATGAATGTATCGGAGAATCAAACTAACTACTGGGCTGCCCAGATTGGGTATCTGGTCGACAACCTGGGTAGCTTGGGCTTTAAATGAAAGAAATAATTTACTGTACGAACTACGAAGTAATCAACCATAATATTCGATTTTTTACTCCACCTGTAAACCTTATTATCAAAATTAAATCTTATAAAATCTTTTTTACATCAGGTGATATCATAGATTTTATAACATTTAATTTATATCATTGGGTCTACAAGTAGGGTTAAAGACTAAATTTACCTAAGTATTTTCCTTCTTCAAAATGTAGTTGAACAGTCTTTCAATACTTCTAAAAGAGTCCCGTGAACATTTTTTTAACCCTCAGATCTTAATGCACAAGGGCTGTCTTTTCCCAAAGAAATATTAGAAGAAAAAGATTTTTGAAAAAATGACATCGCATAAAGAAAAGGCACAAGAAGAGGAAATTTTGATCGTAAATGCAAACAACAATATTTTTGCCTCCAGGTGTTTCATGCACCAAAAATCTTCTATCCCACTACTTAATGAATTGTCAAAATTCTTTGAAATATAGTTATGAATTTTAGTAAAAGAATCTTAATCATTCGTTAAATAGTGAGATAGAGATTATGATAGAAAATGTGATAAAAGATTTTTTTTCCCTTTTCAAGACCACAAGTACTTTCTATTTGTCTATAATGCATAATCAACTTGCATGGAACAGAAGAAAGATAGTAAAAAAAGGATAATACTACAATTGTTGCTTTCTTGATCTCTACTTAAAACAATCTCAATATTAATATGTAATGGTACAACTCTTGAAACTATTCCTGCCTTCCATGTGCAAAATTTATGAGCTAACCTGAAGGCTGCTAGATTATTCTAACAACTAAAGGAATAAGGAAGGAGGCTCTTCGCTATTTACGATTGGACTAAGAATATTAATTTGTCAATGAAATAGAGGATCCCTCTTCAATATGTCTTCATGCATAATAACTTCAGTCATGCCAGCAAAGAAGCATAACTACACATCTTCTCATTATATAAAACCTTCCTCTCTGTTCTTTAAGAAATCTCCCTAGTCTTTTAGTGCTTGACAACTTCTTCTTAGATCCTCCAGTGGCTGAGCTGCTGATCTTCATATCCATATTTGATGGGCTACTAGTTTCTTGATGGAAACTGAAAATTTGAAGTATGAGAATGTTACTTGGGAGAAACTCAATAGAAGCAATGTTCCATTTTATAGAAGAGGAGAGGATGGGTAGGTGGTACAAACTCCAAACTCCAAAGCAGCAAGGACATTTCTCATAGTCCAGGCCCCAGGGTCCCGTCTGCAAGATTACACTTGGAATTTCGAAAAAAATTTGCATCACGTTACTCATTCCACAACATACAACGTAGATTAGTATACTGAACCGTGAAATGATTGATTAAAATATTTAGATTTATCTATTGTTCAATTATTTCAACAAATGTAATATTTACCAAACATTTACGGAATGAGTAGTATAAATTTACTCGAAATATAGGGCCTTCAATCCATTCTCCTGCTTTCTCCAAAAAAAAAAAAAAAATTCCCTTCTCTTGCCACATCAACCTGTTAATCAAGATTGATTATCATTTGATTAAGATTAATTTTTGGACATCACCCCACGAGATATTTTGTCGGCCACAAATGAAAATGTTAAACCAACCCAAGATTAATTTAAGTTGCTCTATTCTTACTCAAAAAAAAAAGTTGCTCTGTTTTTAATGTTTTATTTGGCTGCGAAGTTACTAAGTTGCTTCCGAGTTATAAATTAAGACACTGCAAAAAGGTTAACAGAGTTTGTCTTGCAGGCAAAAATGTTAAATTTATTTCATGTCACTTCTTTTCTTTTTCGGAATTTTTGATGAGAGAGGGGTTATTATTATTATTATTATTATTGACAGTAATACTCTTGAATACTCAAGTCTCAATCCATTTTAGCACATCCTGGATTGAGAAAGTCGAATGAAGTTGTGCACGAGTACTGTAGTCAATGATTCTCATCTATAAGTGAGAATCCGTATTAGTTCACATTTGAGAAAGGGACAGGCTGGAGACAATCTAGGATCTTCAAGATCCTAAAACATGATTAATTTTCAAGTTGAAACTAAAAAAACATTGCAATTAATCAGGATAATTTCTTTAATTCCAACCAAATTAAGTTAATTTACTCTGCAACCTGTTTAACTAAACCATGGCAATCCCTTAACATGTTTTGTTTAGCGCTCAAAATCAACTACATTGTTGTCAGTTTGGAGATTGGGCTATCAAGTATCAACTTTCATGACCATTATCTTAATTCGTGATAATATATTTGATATATATATGATTTTTTTTAAATCTTTAAGTAAATGCATATATGAATGTGAATATCAATATATGCAAAGATAGTGCAATATTAATCTTCTTGCTGTTTCATACTACTAGACTTTTAAGAGACCCATAAAAAAGATTTGTATATGTGAATTTCTTACTAATGTATAATTTGATGTGATATATAAAGGATAAATACTTACGTTGACAGCGAATTCACAATATTTGTGGGTATCAAGTAGATTTCACATGAGACTCATATCTTTTGTAAGACCGCGATGTATATAAGAATTTACCTCTCTAAAAGCCATACTGTACCACACAAAAGGACAATTGCTGACAAAAGTCCTAAATTTTTTAACGTTCTTCCTTCCTCGTCAGATAACTTTGATAATACTTCATGTTTTGCGGACACATTTACCGCAGTTAATAGTAGACATTAAAATCTTCTTAGTAAGAAGTAACAGGATTTCCCAAATCACTACTTTGATTAGTTCCAGAGATTCCATGTGTGACAAATCCGATATATTCCATCTGTAAAGAAGGATAAAAGAAAGTTGCATTGGCTGAATATAGACTAAATTACAAGAAGAACAAACTATCTGTCATTCTGCCCCTTGGTTTCCTGGAATTGAGTTGACCATCAAGCAAGGTTTGTAAAATCGGGATCCTACGTAGGATCATTTTGAAGGTTGTAGGATCGGATCGTAGATAGGATCGTAGGATCGTAAGATCCTATCAAAAGGATAAAAATATAACTTTTATTTATTTTTAAAGCTAATATTCAATAAAAACTTATACAAATAAGTATAAAATTTTAATATTTATCATAAAATAAGTTTCTTTAACTAAAATTTATAACATTTGATATTATATACTCGTATTGTAAAAAATTATGCGTTATCACGCAAATTTAATACTGTTCTTTAATTAAAAACTAAAAAAATAATATGAATAGTATAAACTCATAAAATATAATATTTGAATGAAAAATTATCAAAATACTAACTTAACTTCAGTAAATATATACATAAATTACATGATTTAATGGCACCAACGATAATTTATCTATAATAGCGATCCTATCTCTAGGATCGGGATCGATTTTATAAATTTGGATCGTAGAATCGTAGGATCGTAAGAGTAGGATCGGGATTCTAACAACTATGCCATCAAGTTCATTTAATCAGATAAATAATCTTCATATTTGGATTTGGTTTGTCACCAAAATATATACTAATATATTTTTTTCTTTTCTAAAGTGGGTTGATCATATCTACATTAGATGTTTACATCATTTAAAAAAAAAAAAAATATTAATGTTGGGAAACGACATGTTTGATGTGTCTGTATTTATTAGGACTGCATTTATTGTGAAACAGGTTTATAGGGGAATTGGGCCTAATGCGAGTGGCACTGAGCATGGGCCTGCCTGCGGCAATCAGGTCAGTGGATTGGGTCAAAGATCTAAAGGTGAGAAAATAAAATGGGAGAAAAACATTAAAACGCCGTTGCCGGGGATCGAACCCGGGTCACCCGCGTGACAGGCGGCTGAATACTAGGAACTCCAAAATTTTTAATAAAAGAATTCTAAATCTAATGGGCCGGCTGAAAAAGGCGTATAATGCAAAAAGTCCAAGAACTGGAGTACAAAGGCCGATAGTCATGCGAATAAGGCCTGTTTGATAACCCATTTGAGATTTGGTCTCTTCTACAATTTAAAAAAGGGAAAATCACCAAAATAGTCCCTCAACTTTTTTACTTTAGCCAAAATAGTCTCTCAACTTTTTTTTAGCCAGAATAGTCTTTCAACTTTTATTTTTTAACTAAGACGGTCCTTTTATGGTAGAGCCACCACAAAAATCTTTTTCTTTTTTTGATAAATTTCACATACTCTCCCTGAGATTTACTTATTTTTCACATAACTCCCATATAGTTTAAAATGGAAAAAATAAGAAAGAAATTAATTTGAAGGGGTGAAAAAGGAAAAAAAAAACTTCAAAACAATTTAAAAAAAAAAATGAAACATTTATTTTTTACAAAAAATAAAAAATAAAATCCTAACCCTTATAAGAGCCCTTATGTCTCCCAAGCCGAAGCTGTCACTGAAGTGTGGAAAATGAATGGTTCTGGTTGGATACATAAGGGGCCTCCCCGCACCCTCTTAGACATCAATCGCCACCCACTAGCCCTACCTCCAGATCTTTTTAGTCAACCACTAGATCTTATTTTTTAAAAGTTGGCCATAAAATTTTGTAAAATTTTAAATTAGGCTAATGTGGAAAACAACTAAACCATAGGGGTTGTAAGTGAAATTTATCAAAAAAGAAAGAGATTTTTGTGGTGGTTCCACCACAAAAGGACTATCTTGACTAAAAAAAAGGTTGAGGGACTATTGCGACTAAAGTAAAAAGGTTGAGGGACTATTTCGACCATTTTCCCTAAAAAAAAAAACACCTCTCTCACTCCCTACAGTTTCACGAAAAAAAATCACGTCCTTCATCATTGAAATTTCTACTGAATTAGAATAATTGATAGAAAACTAGCGTAATTTTTTGTTAAAATTTATAAGAGACAAAATTTTTGTTGATCTAATCAACCATACACCTTGAAAAGAAAGTAAAGATAGAGGGTAATTTTTCTAGAATTTATACAGATAAGAACTTAAATATTTGTTAGGGTAAATGCACAGAAATCGAAAATTATATTAATTTTATGTTAATTGTTCTAATAAAGTTGTACATTTTAGAAGACGACGATATTTATTTTTTTTAATTTTCTAACAAAATATCTGTCTCTTATAAACTTTAAGATATAAAAGGTATTTTTTTATCTCATAAATTATATATATAAAAAAAAACTTTTGTGGGAATCTAACCTGTTAGAGTGCCAATATTGCGATTTATTATGCATCCTCCAATATTCTCTGTTTTGTTTAGACCTTGCAAACAACGTGCAATTTCTCCAAAATAGGGAGTTGAAAATTTTCCTCCCAACAAAGAGTAAATTTAGCTAAAAGAAATACTATATTCTCTTATAAAATATAATCATATTTTTTGACTTCTATGAGAACTTCTGCATTAATTAGATGTCCATTGAATTTTCCAGATCATGTCACTAAATTCGCCATATTAGTAGTAACCATAAAAAATATTTGCCAAAAGTCATCCTCTGGTCAAAATTTGACCACCCTATCATATTTTGCTAATCTTTCTTTCTCTTTTCTTGGAATGTCAAACGTTACTCGGTTGGTAAATATTTAGGTAGATTCAATTTTTAGTTTCACTTGTATATTTTGTGATATAAAATAAATTTTAAAAAATTTATGATATCAACTGATATAAATAAAAATTTTTAATATTTAATTTTGATCATAAAATCTTTAAATAAAATTAAAAATCAGATCTATCTAAATATTTTACATCAGAGTCAAACACACCAGTTTGGAAACTGGAAGAGTCCATGAAACTTCCCCAACTTATATCTTCCGGAAAGTTAAACAAATGTGGATTCCGTTTCTTTCTCATCGACCAAAGTCGTAGCTATATGAAAACGTGTTACTAGTTTTGCTATTTATGAAAAATAATTTTTAAAAGGACAAATTACCGTACTACCCCTAAACTTTTATATGATTGTATATTTCTAGCCATCGAATTATTAAATGTATCTATCTATCTATTAAACTTTTTAAAGTGTATGTTTTTATCATTCCGTTTAAATTCACTGTTACACCTAACAGTAAAGGGGATAAATATGTTATTTCTTTATTTCATGATTTTTTTCTATTTTCAGTATATATATTTTTAGAAAATTTTACAGTTCTGTTCTCTGGTTTTAAGAACTTGTATAATAAATTTTTTAAAAATATATAGTATTGTACAGTACAAAACTTTAAAATACAACATGATGAAAACTTTCAAAGGAACCATCTTGCTGGTTTTAAGAACTTGTATAGTAAAAATTTTTAAAAATATATAGTATTGTACAGTACAAAACTTTAGAATACAACATGATGAAAACTTTCAAAGGAACCATCTTGCTGGTTTTAAGAACTTGTATACTAAAATTTTTTAAAAATATATAGTATTGTACAGTACAAAACTTTATAATACAACATGATGAAAACTTTCAAGGATTATAAAATTTTTTCTATATTTTTTTTGTTTTATTTTCACTCAATTATTTCTCCTCCTAAAGCTTCACCTCCACCATCCCTCCATCCTTCCTTGCTATCCTTCCATTAGTGAGTCCACCATTCTTCTCCATCCCCTTTCTCACGTAGCCATCCACTCCACCTATACATTATCCCTCATCCTTCTTCTTACACAACTCTTTTATCACCCATAAACTGCAGGTCTTTCTTCTCAGACAACTCCCTTCTTCGCAGATATTTTCTTTCCCTCTCTTCTTTATCCCCAACATTTTCCTTGCAGATCCCTCCATCTCTTCCCGCCTACGCAACCTTTCCCCTTGTCAACAAATCCCTCTCCACCATTTCTTCACCCTTTCCTCTTCCCCGCAAATCTTACTGATCCTTTTTCCAATATTCACAATTTGGTTTGTCTTTGTTCTCATATTTGTTTCTTTAGGAAATTAAAGAATTGGGGCCTCGTTGGAATGGTTTGAGATTTGGATTTATATGAAGAGCAAAAGAGAAAATTAAAAAATGGAAAATACAAATTTGGAGTGTGTCTTGTGTTTGTTTAATTTGGTGTTAATTGTGTGTTTGATTTTTTAGTATGGGTGGTGTGTGTATTTGTGATAGGAAAAAAAAGAGAAAATAGTGTACACTACAAAATTAATCAGTTTTTGTGGATAACATGCTTAAAATAAAATAGAAAATAAAAGAAAGCAGTGAAATGGCAAATTTGGCCCTCGTAGTGTTAAGTTGAACGACAAATTTTGACAAAATGGCCATCAATATACACCTTTAAGAGCTTAGCGGTGAATAAATACATTTAGTAGTTCGATAGTCAAAAGTATACAAATATAAAAAGTTTAAGGGTCTGTAGGGTAGTTTGCTCTTATCTAAATTTTCTGAAAATTAGTTAACAAATCGGAAACCAAAATTTATAATACAAATGGATGTTATTTGATTGATCATTATAAGAATCATTTGATGAGAATAGATATATTATAAAATGTCGACTTTTATTCTCTACTTATAATTAAGATTTTTGATTGATTAATTTATTAATATAATGAAATATATTTATTATTCAAATTAAACAAATAATGGGTGACATAAACTATATCAATAGTAGAATTTAGATTCCATTTGAACAATTATTATTATTAGAATATATTTATATAGTTATTGTAACAAATTTTTTTATAGGATATACGTGAAATATAAAAATAATTAGAAAATATATATAAAATATTATTTATACAATAACAAATATTTTTTACTATCCAAACAGAACTATATAATTTACATTCTCATCTCAATTCCGGAATACAATCCAAACATAACTTCTCCTTACATTTTTCCACTTGTTCGTCAAGGAAATGAGCAAATTTTTATTTGCATCAAGAGTCTAACATGACTCCAAGAAAATGAAAATTTGTCAATTAAGCCCTAGATGTTTAATTTTAGCTAAATAAAATAAATTTTTTATTTTTTAAAAATATAAACTCTGCACTTTAAATAAAAGATTACGAATCTAATTGTCCTAAGTAACATAAAATTTCTCGTATCCTTTTTCCGACAAATCCAAAACCAGAATTTTTCGTAGATTCCAGTAAGACATTTCTCGCATCTTTCTCCTGTCCCCCTTTTTCTATGTACCATCGCTAAGTGGACCCCACAACCCACCCAATAGTCACCATTTCCTCACTCCTCAGTCAAAAACAGCAACTTCCCCCCTAAATCTCCCCTATTTTCCTCCCTTTGCTTGGGGGCCGGCCCCTTTCACCCTACCACCGAACTCAGCCACACCCGCTCCCGCCAACAATAGCCATCCCCCACAGCTCCCAAAAAACCCAGATAAAAAAAAAAAAAAATCAGATCTTTCCAATTTCCAAATGGGCAGTCAATTTAGCAAAACAAAGGGAGATAGCACGCGCAGCAACTCCAGTCATAGCAGCAGCAGCGGCGGTGGCAGCGGCAGCAGTGGTAAGCAAGTCACACCGGAAGCTGATCTGAGCTCCTACGAAGCCGCGTGTGAAGCCGAAATCCACAGCTCCGGGCATTAGACGCCAATCTGCAACAGCGCACGAACCGAGCCATCAACTCCATCGCAGTAGACCTCGACTTCAGGGCTCTCTCGCTCGACTCCCTCCGAGAAGTCACCGAATGCTTACTCGAAATGAATCAAGAAGTAGTCAACGTCATCCTCCAATGCAAGAAAGATATCTGGAAAAACGAAGAGTTATACGATCTAGTCAACGATTACTTCGAGAATAGCCTTCAAAGTTTGGATTTTTGTACTGCCCTCGAAGGTTGTCTCAAAAGAGCCCTTCATAGTCAATCTATAATTCTCCTCGCCTTGCAAAAATTCGAGGAGGAACATGGAAGTTCAGAGGAAGAATCATTAAATCTTTATCCCAAAACCTTAAAAGAGTTGGCTAATTTTAAGGCCGCCGGAGACCCTTTTACTCAGGAGTTCTTTTCGTTGTTTCAAGATGTTTATAAGCAGCAGGTTTTGATGTTAGAGAAATTGCAAGCTAAAAAGCGAAGAAGCTTGACAGGAAATTGAAGTCTTTGAAGGGTTGGAGAAAGGTTTCTAATGTGATTTTCGTAGCTGCTTTTGTCTCTGTTTTGATTTGTTCTGTTGTGGCTGCTGCAGTTACTGCACCTCCGTTGGTGACCGCATTGGCTGCCGCAGCAGCTGTGCCTTTAGGGTCTATGGGGAAATGGTTGAATTCTGTATGGAACAAATGCGAGAAGGATTTGAAAGGGCAGAGAGAGGTGATTTTTTCGATGCAGCTTGGGAGTTATATTGTGATTCAGGACTTGGATAATATTCGGTTGCTTGCGGATAAGCTGCAGATTGAGATTGAGGCATTGCTGCAAACTGCTGATTTTGCTACGAGAGAAGATGAGGCTGTGGTGATTGCGGTGGCTAATATAAAGAAGAAGGTGAATGGTTTTATGAAAATCATTCAGGATTTGAATGATCACGCTGATAAATGTAGCCGAGATATTAGGAGAGCGAGGGCAGTGATTTTGAGGAACCAGATTATCAATCATCCTAGTAGCTCAGATCAGAGCAATGGTATGTCGTTTTTGTCATGACTGTGTTATGTTGGTACTAAGTTCTATTTAAATCTTGAACTTTGTATACAGAAGTATTTCACTGATATGCACATTGGGTCTGTAATTGTTTTATTTCAACCCATTATAAATAAAATGATAAATCATTAATCTTCTAGAATTTTGGATTACTTTCGGCTGATATATTCTTATTCTTCATAGAGCTTATGGTTTGTTTTTTTATTTTTTTGGGGGTTTCTGCTGGTTTTAAGTTTAAATCTTCAATGAATTGATTTGACAATTAACAATTCTGTCTGATATATGCGAACTATTGCTTCTGGATGATTACAGTTGCCATTGTATGAATAAGTGGACGAGTGGTTTTACCTAAATGAGAAGCTAACTGTGTTGTGGCATTTTGATGACCATATATATGGTCAGGAATCAGGATTATATAGCTTGTTTCTCAGAATGCTATGACATTGTCTGCTTTTCTCCAAACTGCAAAATTATTTGTGTTTGGAGAAGAAGTTCCCCGCTTTGTTCAACTGCAAAAGAAATGTGTAGTAAGCACATATTTCTCTTTATAATTGTTCAATTGGAACCAAATGCATTATGGTGATCCTTGACATTGGAGATTTTATCAGAAATAACAATTGTTTAGTTAGATGGAAAATTCTAAAATGAACCTGACCTCAGTCACATGAGTGAGTGGCTAAATCATATTGCGGTAGACTGGGTCCACATATGAATGGCCCAAGTTAGATCTAGTTACCTTTGTTTTACTGGGAAAGAAACTTATTTGTACTTCTCCTGTTGTGGTAAAATGTAGACAATTCATCATATCTGATTGCTTTAAAGTGGACCGATATACTGCATGATATTTTCTTGTTAAGGAACAAATGGATCACAGCCATATAAACATCAGGGCTCCAATTGAAAATGCTCATTTTCTTGAGGCATGTTAGAGCACAAAGCATGAAGAGAGGTTACATTGTGTTGTGATGCTCATTTCCTTGAGGCACATGGTGTGCATTTTTGCATTTGACTTGCCTCAGATAGTGAAGTTCCTGTTTTGGTCTATTAACAGTTTAGGATCATACCCTGTCGGCAGTTCTGCAGAGCCAGAAAGAAAAGGCTTAGTCACCAGTTTCATACGAACTCACTTGGATGGGAGGAACCTGTTGTTCCTCTTTCTCTTTCTTTGCTTCGGGAACTCATGAAGAAAGGAGGGATGCCAAATCCCTACTTCTCTTGTCTTAGTGTAGTGGATCTTGGTTTTATGATTTATGTTCTTGGTTTCACGAACAAGGAATTCCAAATTGATGACATGTAAAACTGTGATTATGATTTATTCCCTCTCCGAGAAAGTGCTGGTACAATTCCATTGCAAGTAATAAAGTTTTATGAATTTTCTGTTTAATCCATTATTACTATTGTTTTTCCTTTTGGTATGTATTTGATATTATTCCAAGGGGAGACAAGCAGGGAGAAAAAGGTGATGTGTCGATTTCATCTTTGGTCCAAGATGTGTTCTTCTGTTAAAAGGTGCTTTTGTCTAAAATCTGCGCATCTTAAATTGACAATCAAATAAGAACTCTCTTGCCTGCGGGCAAATTGAGCGAAATCATAGCGGGCATCTTGGCTTATTTTTATTTTTATCAGTTTCGCATGGAAACATGAGAGTGGGGAATTCGAGGAAGGTTGTAGCTTATTTGGCTTTGAAGGAAGTGGAGATGGAAAATTACATGAACTCGTATTACAATCAGAAAAAAATATGCTTTGCCGCTGTTCTTCTCATTTGATTATATTAACTTCTTTACTAACAAATACTACTACGTAGTACTATAGCACTGATTGCCAGCAGCCAGAATCTCGCTCAAGATTACGTTTACATACACCGCATCGTGGACCCCTTCTGATTTAAAACTTCAAAAGATTTGAAGTTTTTCCATAAGATACGCTATTTAGACAACAAATTCAACTGCACGCCATGAGTGATGACGGATTGAAACTGACAAAGAAATTACAAAGCAAAATAAAATATGAATCACATCTAAATCGAAAATTTGTAATCAAAATGAGCAGAAATAAAGTTCAATCGATATGGTATACCCAGCTTAATCTTGTACTAGCAAATTATATATTTTCTTAAAAATGATTTTTTGGGGTCATTTTCGTATGCTATGGTGTGGTAGTCCTGGACTGCTGCGGTGTGGTTGAGTAATTGGTTTGAGTATCACATGCTGTGTGGCCCAACTTTGTTACTACTAGTAATTAATTATTAGCGTAAGGGGTCAAAAAAGACAATGAGCTATTCTTAGAAGCTTCAGTTGAAGAAAATGTCAACACGGACAGCACGTAATACTTTTTTTTTTAAAGAAAAAAAACCACCCTGCCACAATCCTTAATTACTCAAATATATTATCAAAAAGTTATACCGAAGCATTTACTGCTTAAATTATACTTTATTTTTCAGTATGTAAGACTTTTGAGTGAGTGAGAAAACCGAAGAAAAAGAGTGAGGCAAAGAACCAGAAAAAGAGTGAGCCACAGAACGACACAGAGAGCGGAAAAAGGAAGAAGCAAGCAACACTTTGGCACCATTCATCGGAAAAGCCTAATCTTGATGAATTATTAACCACGAGATTCTATCAACAAGCATTTCACGTCTACCGGTTTTGATTCTCTCTGTGCTTGATGATATTTGGTAACATCTTCCCAAATCTTATTTCTCGAAAGTTTGCTGATTTTTGGGAGAATATTTTGTACATGTCTGACTTGTTTGATGAATAATTTGAACAAAACCCATTAAAAGAGTAGTTTGTTTAAGTTTACTTTTTCCTGGGCAAAAATCTGTTCTACTGCTTTCTTCGAAAAATCTTTAATGGAAACCCAAGAACTTCCTATATCTCCAAAGTTTTCTGCTCAGAACCATTTCATGAAGCAATCTCAAAAGCCTCAGTCAATGATTGAGATATTTGAACAATTTGATAGTGACAATGATGGGAAAATATCAGCAAACGACATAAAAGCTTTATGGGAATCAGTGGGAGAGTATCTGTCCCCTGAGGCTGCCCAAAATTTGATCCAGAACCTTGACAATGATGGTGACAAGTTGATAGATTTTCAAGGGTTTCTGAGGCTAACGGAAGCGAAATCTGATGATCAGGCTATCAAGGAAGCATTTGAATTGTTCGAATCTGAGAAAGGTTCTGGCAGAATCACACCTAAAAGCTTGAATCGAACTTTAAGCCACTTAGGCGAGTCATCACCTTATGGTGACACTGTTTCCATGATTAAAGCATTTAAAACTGGTGAAGATTGGGAACTTGATTATGATGAGTTTTATCGAATGATGATGACAAACTCGATAAAAAGGAAGCTGATCAACCTGAATCTGAATGATGCGAGAAAGCTGCTTAGAATATCGAAGCTGGAGATGGTGAAATCAAAGCTTAAACAGATGAAGCAGGAGTACATAGCTTATTCAAAGTTCATCAATATTTGTAAAACAAGCGACGCATGTTCACATGATCTGGGCTTGGAATTTGCCAAGATACTTGATGACTCTGGCACTGTCATTGTACTGGGAGAAATTGTGTTTCTCCAGCCTCATCAGGTTGCCTTTTCTTTTACATCTTACTACTATTTAATTTTTACTTTCTTGATGATTGCTTTTCGTAAGATGTTCCAATGATCTGAACATTTTCCACAGCTAGTGAGAGCCATACAAGGCCTAATACCCTTGAACCTAGCTAATCCCACTGATGAGAGAGTTATGGAGCTTGAAGAAATGGAGAAGCTGAAGGCAGCTATTGACAAGAAAGCTGAGTGGCTGGTTCGCAGGGAGCTGTGGTGTTGGTTGGGTTACTTGGTGATTCAAACTGCAGTTGTCGTAATGTTAGCATTCAAGAAGTTATCATGGAATGTTATGGAGCCCATCTGCTATTGTATTGCATATGTGTATGTGATTGCGCGTATGTGTTTCTTTCTATGGACATCGACAGAGCCTTCCCCTTGAAGCTGAAAGGTTTCTTTGAAAGCCGGTCAGCTTCAAAGCAGAGGCGCCTAATGAAGGTTCAGAATTTCCATGTAGAAAGGTATAACGAGTTAAAAAGAGTTTGTAGTTCTAGTTCCTCTTCAGCACCATCATGGGAAACAGCCATAACCATATCAGACTCTTTGTTCTCCGAGGACAATGATAGCCAGCGTAAAAAGAAAGAGTAATGCTATAGAAGCTGATTTTTGTTACTCCAAGTTGTTGGCTGCAGAAAATACATAATTGCTTGGTGACAAGGCTTATGCCAATGGCCATTCTTGAGAGCTAGCTAGATGTGCATCTGATTGGGATTGCTGCTGATGATTGAATGATGTGCTTAGCTTGAATCCTTTGTTTTGTATGTCTAGCTAATAGATATGACATCTTTTGAATCTGCCGTTTGTAAATTTTGTAATGGAAAAGAAATTACTACTAGAATATGAAAGACGAAATGGTTCTTACTACAGTAGTTCCTACCCATAAATACCTGTCTTTTCACAACTAATATGAACGAAATGCTAAACACTAGTAATAAGAGTGATATTTTTCTTTTGTACTTAACAAGAGATGAGAATCAAGAATAAAAATTAAGCTTTTTAATCACGTAAACACTTAGATAGGTTTAAATTATTAAAAAATGCGTTATGCATATGAATTATACACGTGGGATTTATTATTATTATTATTAATTATACAACATATTATATAATAAATATTCAATACACAATATATATATTATATATTTTATGTTGCATATTCTTTCAAAAAAAAAAAAATACTACATATACACATATTATTCACACAGAACCTTCAATGATCTGATTTTAATGTGACTCTCACAATAAAATCAAGCCAAAATGATAGATTCGAAGTCAATTCAACTCATTTTACATTCTCTCTTCTTTTTTCTCCTCCGTTATTCTGTGGAAAATCCGTCTTTCTATTCTTGACATACTAGTACTTACAATACTTAAATAATCACTAGTTTAGTGCCAATCCTTCAAGCACAAAATCATTTTAAAAAACTTGTGTTAACAATTTTATGGAACTTATTGGCATCGAGAGAAGGTGCAAGTAGAACTCTGTCATTTCAGCGTTCTTCAGGAAGCTGCGGAAAGCTCCCATATTATTGTGATGAAAAATTTAGTCCTATGTTTTCTTCGCTTGGCAGCCATAAATTTCTTAGAAAGTTCCCGCATCTTGTTGGTCTATGGCTTAAAGGTTCTACCTTTTATTGCAAAATTGCCGCCAAATATGTGCACTCCCTTCAAAAACACAAACACCCGAAACCTGTTCGACAAATTGTCCCAAAGACGAAGAAATCTTCCAAATTGGTTAATAAACGACATGTAGAGCCTAAAGTATATATGAGAGATACCATTACTAAAATTTCAAACATATTGAGGTATTCGACGTGGGATTCTGCTAAAGATCAGTTAGAGGGACTTGCTATAAAATGGGATTCTTTCACTGTCAATCAAGTTCTCAAGACACATCCCTCCCTATGGAGAAGACCTGGTTGTTTTTCAATTGGGCCTCTGGGCTAAAAGGGTTCAAGCATGATCAGTTTACTTACACTACTATGATGGACATATTTGGGGAAGCCAGGAGGATACCGTCTATGAAGTATGTATTCCAGCAAATGCAAGAGAAGGGAATAAAGATTGATGCAGTTACTTATACTTCTCTTCTGCATTGGTTGTCTAATGATGGAGATGTTGATGGAGCGATTAATTTGTGGCGAGAGATGAGAGCGAAAGGATGTCGTCCAACAGTTGTGTCCTACACTGCATACATGAAGATTTTGTTTGATCATAACAGAGTCAAGGAGGGCACTGAGGTGTATAAGGAGATGCTTGATGTTGGATGTGAACCCAATTGCTACACGTACACAGTTTTGATGGAACATCTTGCCAATGCAGGTGAAAGTTAACTCCTGAAATTGCATCAAACTTTTGGCGTTGCTGCATTTGTGTTTTTTTTCCTTCCAAATCTCGTGCTCAGCATAGACTGCTGACCTTTTCGTATGGTTCCCAATTTTGTTACATTCCATGCAAGATTTTGAATTAAAATTTGATTTTCCGACATTTCATGCTAGCTTTTCTTTATGCCTTTGCTTGAGAGAGTGTAGCTGGAATGCTGGACTTCCATTAGAATGACCATAAGGTCTACCTAACATGATGCTAGGACATTGTGCTCTGAATTTAATGTTAAAACTCTTGCTTTTTGGCTTGGATGTCCTTTATGAGGTCAATTTCCTTTTTCAGAAAGTTCAGCTTTCTGATTTTCCTGGTTTTTAAACAAAGGCACTGTTCATTATTATTATTATTATTATTTTTCATTTGCTGAACATCAAAGCACATGAACTTACAAGGCACTATTCAGCTCTAAATCCTTATCTATTTGCGTTGGTCATGGCTGAACTTACAAGGCACATACAGGAGAAAATACTATGGTGTATGTTATTTGCAGATGACATTGTGTTAGCAGATGAAACAAAAGATGGGGGTTTAATTAATGCTAAACTCGAGGTTTGGAGAGAGACAGTTGAGGCAAAAGGGTTTAGAATTAGTAGATCAAAAACAGAATATATGGAATTTAAATTTAGCAAGGGTGCATGTATTTTTGGTATAAGGGTTAGTATCGGAGATCAAGAGATACCCATAAGTGAAAATTTTAAATATTTAGGATTAGTTATTTAGAGTAATGGTGGTATAGATTGAGATGTTACACATCGGATACAAGCGGGATGGACTAAATGGAAAATGGCATCGGAAATATTATGTGACCGCAAAATTCCTTTACGACTTAAGGGCAAATTCTATAGAACGACAATTAGGGCAGTGATGTTCTATGAGTTTGAGTGTTGGGCAGTGAATCACACACGAGCAAAAGATGATAATAGCAGAAATGTGAATATTAAGATGGATGTGTAGGTACACTAGGATGGACAAGATACAGAATGAGCATATTTGTGAGAAAATTGGAGTAGCATCTATTGATGAGAAGATGAGAGCATTAATAAACATGCTTAAGGTGGTTAGGTCATGTGTTAAGACGACCAGTAGAAGCGCCAGTCAGATGAGTAGATTTTAGAGAGAGTAGTCAACATAAGAGGGGTAGAGGAAGACCGAAAAAGACTTGGTGGGTAACTTGTAGGAAATATATAACCCATCTAGGAATTGAGGAGGATATGGTCCATGACAGAGTACAATGGTATAACAAGATTCATGCAGTTGACCCTACTTAGTGGGATTAAGGTTTGACTTGT
Source organism: Cinchona pubescens (assembly GCA_025175665.1). Classification (NCBI taxonomy): domain Eukaryota; kingdom Viridiplantae; phylum Streptophyta; class Magnoliopsida; order Gentianales; family Rubiaceae; genus Cinchona; species Cinchona pubescens. The sequence goes on from JANKKI010000090.1 coordinate 2,615,213, forward strand.
TTGTTTGTTTATACTATCATCTGTAAATGAGTTTATAGAGATGATATGATTTGCTAACTCTTTAAGTATCATCTGAGATGGTTAGTTATTTTTTTACTTTTTTTTTTTTTTAATCTAATTGATTTTAGGGAGATTCAAAGAAGTCATGGAGATCTTTAACAAAATTCCGGAAGCAGGGGTACCACCTGATAAAGCTACATGCAACATTTTGATTGGAAAATGTTGCAAAGCAAAGGAAATAGAGGCAATGCAGAAAAACTCCTTGAATACATGAGAAAGCATGCTCTCGTTCTTCGTATTGCTGTATATCGTGAGGCTCTTGAAACTTTGAGGGCTGCTAAGAGAATGATGCACTCCTGAGACAAGTTAATCATCATTTAGCTATGGAAAACTTTGAAAAGGTAGAAACGGATAAATTTATGGGAGTCTGTGCCGATGACATATCTGGCATTGATAGAGCACTTGTTTTGCTTTTATTAAGCAAGCAAAATCTTGTTGCAATTGACTGCTTGCTAGCTGACCTGACTGACGAGGGTGTCAAATTAGACTCTGGAGTAATTTCATTGCTTATACAAATAAATAGTTCAAACTGCAGACAAGCTGGTGCTTTAATAGCATTCGAATACTCAGTAAAAATGGGCATAAAAGTTGACAGAACTGCATATCTTGCTTTATTAGGTCTGCTTACAAGAACAAATTCACTTGCAAAGGTTGTGGATATTATTGCTGAAATGGCTAGGGCAGGAGTATCCCTTAGTGCCTAGACTCACCTAAGTGCTCTTATTATATATCGTCTAGGCTGCACCAGGATGCTTGCTTCTGCTGTGAAAGTGTTTAGTCTATTGCTTGATGAACAAAAGAGTACTGCTACTTACACTGCACTGATTGCTGCCTACTTCTCTTCTGGAGATGCTGACAAGGGACTGGAAACCTTTGAAACGATGAGAAGACAAGGAATTAATGTTGCACTAGGGACATATCATGTGCTCTTAACTGGTCTTCAACAAAGCAGCCGAGTTCAGAAGCTGGACACTTATAGGAAGGAGAAGAAAATCCTGCAGGCCAGAAGCTGTTCCCAAGATGTTTCAAATGAGGAAATGATATGTAATCTTCTATTTGCTGGTGACTTCATGGTTTGACATACTGGGAGACTACATAGCTGATCTGTACCTAAAAAAGTATATGGAGCATAGAATTTTTTTCATATTGTTCTTTGTTAATCATTTATTTGTGATTCATGTTGCAATTATAAGCCCTGAGAAATTATGGCTTCTGGAACTACATTTTAATACAAATTGACCAGATTGTTGTGCTTGTGATGTAATATTGGTTTCTAGATGCTTTGGTTTGTTCTCTAATCAATGTAATCGCAGATCCTAACTGGTGAAATGCATTAAGATTGGTTGAGGAAAAGAAGTATTGTTAATTAACTGACAGCACTAACATTTGTTGCTTATACATTAGGGATCTCATGTACTATATGATATTGTTTTAAAGGTCTATGCTGATTCAATGAAATATGCAGGAGCTAAATCATGTGATGCATCTCTGATGCAATGGATATGGTATTAGTGATTAACACAGCTTGTATCTCCCGTTTTGTTCTTTGGTTCAAATGCTTATCTCAGTATTTGCCTCGATATTTCTGTCATATTCTTGCTTTAGTCGGTTTAATAATGTTTTTATGTTGGGATTGTGTTTTCTCATTCTTGCCTGTAAACTTGCCTGGTCTGTCGTAATTACTTGTCATGTTATTGCTATAGTAATATTAGATTAATGTTGCAAAAATGCTTCCCTTTAGCTGAATGATACTCTTTTTTATGGCTTAATCCTTATAACTGACAAGAAACAAGATAGCTTGAGGCATCATTTGGTTGAGCTTCACGTTTAGAAGCATAACAGATTTTAGAATTTAGTTGTTTCAAAGGAGGTATCACTTGTCATTGTTCATGGAATTTATGCTGATGTTCGTAAGATGATAACCTTGTAACTTGCTGCTGTAGATTAGTATTGTGTGGAACAGAGCAAGATGACGAGGGGAATATATATATATATACACACATTCCCACCTCAAAGGTCTATGTCGTTTATGGATGACAAAATCTGGTTTATGCTTTTATCTATTGATCCTACAGATATCTGATATCCCCTCCTTTTCTTGATGGAAATGACAAATGTAAAGGGCTAATTTCACTTTACTCAACTTTTAGGGTTAATATCATTTTAATCCCTTACGTTATTTTTTAAATATTTAAATCATTCCGTAAAATCTAACTCTCAATATTCATTATCTTTTTGACAAAAATATAATTACTCTCTCTTTTTTTTTTTTTGATTTATTCTTTTTTTTTCTCTCTTCTTTTGTTGAAATGATTCTATAATCTTTTCTATCATTTATCACCATATCTCAAATTTTATCAAACTTTATTTATGGAAAGAAAATAAGACATTTTGGGTTTTATGGAAAAATTTATCAACAAATCTAATTTGACTGTAGAAATGTCATTTAAGACTAAAAATTTAACATTGTTAGCTTTGACCAGGAACTTAATTGGTTAAAAAATAATGTTAAAAATTAAAGTGATAATGACACTAAATATTAAAGAGTAAAGTGAAATCAACCCTTTAATTAATTACAGCATTATCATTTACGACACGTTTTGCAGCAAAATAAAGCTTTAACTATTGAATAGATTAAAGAGAATAAAATAAGTTGTACTGTCGTCCACGCCAAATGATCCATACATTAATTATTAATAACTAGTGCCAAATACGATGCAGTATTTGTGTGCGTGATATAATATCACAATTTTTACTACGGTGGAATTCTAAAATCCTTTTATGGAAGTATTCCTTTAGTTTTAAATATTCGTATAATATAAATATTTAAAATATATAATATTATACTGTATAATCATTTAAAGTATAAGAGAATGATTGCTTAAAAGGAACTATAAAATTTTCTATTAGTACGAATTCATTAAAAAAAAATTTATTTCATATCTTGCGTTATTTTTTGTCATATTATTAAATAGATTGTCAAAATTATTCTACATAATTTTAATAATTTATTAGATAATGAGATAAGAAATAAAACAAAAATATGTTACAAAAAATTTTGTGGCGTAAGAATTCCTATATTATGAATGTATCAGCTTCTTCAGCATAAATTCCTAAATTATGGAAAAAGGAATTGAATGATTATTGCTGTTGGAATTATCTTGTAATCTAGTAAATTAATTTCCATAAGCTTCTCATAATTAGCTTGACTTGTGGAATTAAGTTCATCACAAATGTTTTGTCAAATTTTCTCCTCTTTTTGGAAGGTGGCCAACTGGCCATTTCAAAGAGACGAGTTTTTCCATGATTGGACCAACTTGGCAATAATGCAAATATTGCAGAATTTTTTGATTTTGAAACATCAATTGTTGTAAGCATCCAATCCTAAATTATTACTCCTCAAGAAAGGGAAAGGTTAACTTCTTGATTAGCGTTTTCTTACGTCCGACCTCGATTCCTCATGATTCACTGTTATCTAAATTATGTTGCCATAATTGACAGTGTAAAAAAATTAATTTGATCACTTATTATTAGAGTATAGATTATTTTAATCTTTTATTCGTGTATAATTATTAAAATATCAATAATATTTGATAAAATTATAATTTTATCTAATAAATTAAATTTAAACTTTTTTAAAATTCAGTGAATAGATATCAAGTTTCAAAACAGAAAGTTATTTAAACTTTACTCGACTCGTTTTCATCCCTATTCGCAACTTTACTTCTCCCCTAGTAGTGCCCACCCCTCCCCTTTTGTGGAATATGTGATTTACTGACGTGAATATCCACCCAAATAAAAAGTCATCTAATCAAATTGTATATTTAATAAGTTAACACGGAATTCAACTAACTCAATTTTTGTCCTATATATGTGACGAGTTGCTACGCACATTAAAGGTGTGTGAAAAAAAATTAAAAAAAAAAACATTTTTATACTCGAAAGCTGTATGAGATAACAAAGCCTAATCTACATTGAAATGAAGAAGTCAAGGAGACAATATTTGTTAATTGGGTAATTAAGGCTATGAAGCGAATGAGAAGAAACATAACAATGAGAATTAATCAAATTTGGTTGAGTCTTTTATTTCTAGATATTATGATAGTTCAAAATTCAAATATCAAAAACACTACTATATTTGCTATATCTTTTCAATTTATAGTCACTTTTATCAGGTCAAATTTCTGAAAAAGTAAAATATATATTTTACGTGGTTTGAAAAGTTCAAAATTTTTACTATATAGGTATAATTATTTTCCATATTTTTCTACTGCAAAGATTTGTTCAAATACTCAATTTGGTAATATGAAATTTTGGTTTAAAAAATTACTATTAAAATCAAAAGTAAAAAAATGAAAAATCATTTACAAACCACAAATTTATAACTACTCGTCAAAACTACCCCATAAGACAATATTATATTAAATTACGATAGTATTTTAGATTCTCGATTGAATTTTTTTTGATGTACTAATTTATTTATATATCATTTTATATTTTATATTGATACACTTGGTAAAAATATAAATGAATCGGAGGGATATGCCTTTTATACTTACTAATAAGTTTTTTTAAACTTGTTTATTTAATTTTCCAGCTAAGCCTTAGACAAATTCATGTTTAAGGAAGGAAAATCCACCTAGGATAAATGCGGCAACACGAGACAATAATAATATCCATTTAATACGCCACCAAAATAAATCCACTTAAGATGGATGTGGCGACACGGTTGCGTTAACCTTACCCAAACAATTACAACATTAAATTCTAGGTGTCTTTAAAAAAAAAGTAAATATTTAGAAAAAATCGATTTTTAATTTTATTTATAAATTTTGTATTATGGATAAAATTTTAGAAAATTTATGATATCAATCGAAGTAAATAAAATTTTTTAAAATTTAATTTTAACCATAAAATCTGTAAATAGAATCAAAAATTGGTCTACCTAAGTATTTTTCAAACTCTTTAATCTTTTCCTACTTCATCCACCCACGTCACACCCATCTATATAGTATTATAGGAGTTAGGAACTTATCCTCTACATCTCACCGTGTTTTATTAAGTTGACTAAGATACATCCTTACGCTCTATTCCTCCACACGTATAAAACATGCCTATTTTGCCAAACCTGCTGAAGCCACTTCTGATTAATTTTATTTCAATCGGACGGTGTGCTGGACCTTGGATCATTCACGAGCCACGTGTACAGTGATTCATATACCTTTGACCTTAGATATATACACCCCTGAACTAGGCTGTTATTATTTATTTGCCATGTAAAAAATCCTTTGTCAATTATCTCACGAGTCAAAAACTTTATTGTATAAAATAAAATACGGAAAAAATATCAAATTTAGTCCTTTATATTTAAAATATCAATCTATCTTATTTCTTATTTATGACAAACACCAATTTGATTCTTCATTGTTAAAAAAATTAATTAGTCCAAATCTTGTGAGAAAAATTATAAACAAATTAACAAAAATATTAATAATACATCTACCACAGATTAAAATTAATTTGATTATTAGTTAATATACTTTGTTAACGATTTTATTATTACAGGTATTAGATTGATTAATTTTTTTAAAAATAAAACATTATTGTGACAGGTAAAAAATTAAATTTATCCGACTAAATTAATATTTTACCCAATAAAATATGTGGCATATGGAATACTAACAATATAATGTGATTTGATTAAATCTTCCTATAATGAGTCACTAATGATATATATGCTTTTTATCTCTTATCATTTTTATTTTTTAAAAATATAGGATTCGGATAAAAGATAATTTATTTTTCTCGTCCCAGCAGGACAAACCACCTATAAATGGGAGTTTTTAAGCATCGCAATTCTCCATTGTCGAAGCAGACAAAGCAGTTCATACCAACAACGTTATAATTATTAATATTAATATTAAGCATCAATGGCAATGAAGAAATCTGTAGCTCAGCATCTATTCAATATTTACAGAATAACCAGTCCATCTCTAACCAGCTGTCGGATCATTTCATCGGCGACTAAAAAAGCCCTGGCCCCACCTAACCCCGATTATATCGCTCCTGATCCGGGGGATGACTGGATTTTCCGGCAACTCCTCCCCCGCCGACCGTTGACTGGGGTGGGGTTGATGGAGAAGTTGCGGGGGCTGGACATTTCGAGAGATAGAATCAGGCTCGACGGACTTAGGCCTCCGGCATCGAAGGAGGAGAACGGAGAGATAACGGTGGAGGATGCGAGGAAGCTGCTGAGATTGTCGCAGCTGGAGACGGTGAAGGCAGAGGCTGAGACAGATAGAGAAGAAGTGGATTTTGCATGAGGAGTTTTTGGAGATCTGCAGCGAAGGGTGGTGGAGTTTTGAAGAAGCCAAACAGTTGGCGAAAATGCTTGATGAATCTGGTACTGTTTTCGTACTAGGAAATGTCGTGTTTCTCAGACCTGAACAGGTTGGTTGTTTTCCTTAGTACTATCTGTTGTTTTTTTTATTCTTTTATAATTTGATTTCGATCATGGTTTTGTTACACGTTAAATGTTTGTGAAATTTATATGCAAATTAAGAAGTTTTATGCTATCATATTATTATATTTTAAATTTTATATTGTACAAATATTTAAAGTTATAAAATTTAAACTATAATGATATTGTATCAAACAGATCATAAAATTTTCTATTCATCTAGATATCATTTAATTAATTCCATTCTTCATCTAGAAATGTAGGAGTTGGAGAGACACTAATGTTTGTGTTTTGGTTACAGGTGGTGAAAGCCATACAAGACAGCCTAATTATGCCAGTACCAGCACCCCACCCCAACGATCCAAGATTAAAGGAGCTTGAAGAAATGGAGGAGCAAAAGGCAGCAATTGACAAAAAGGCAGACTTAATGGTCCGTAGGGAGCTCTGGTGTGGGCTAGCCTACTTGGTCATCCAAACAGCTGCCTTCATGAGATTGACATTTTGGGAATTAACTTGGGATGTAATGGAGCCTATTTGCTTCTATGTCACGTCCATTTATTGCATGGCTGGATATGCATTCTTCCTGAGGACTTCTAAAGAACCTTCTTTTGAAGGGTTCTTTCAAAGCCGGTTTAGTTCTAAGCAGAAGCGATTAATGAAGCTTAATAATTTTGATCAAGAAAAGTATAATGAGCTCCGAAAAGCTTTTAATCCTCATTTACAGCCCACGATTTCATGGGGTGAAAATGACGCCAAGAAGACTACAGAGTTCCAAGATATGCACCAGTCAAAAATGTTAAAAAGAGACTCAATTTTTCTTAGGCCTAGGACTTGATGGTTAGATGGAGTTTAGGATCCTTTTGTCTTTTGTAATTTCTTGTTTACTATCACCAAGAATTGCTGGCTATATTTGTGTAACGGATATTGTAAAAGTATGGGAAGAGGCTAATTTAGCAAAAGAACTTGGAAAAAAAATGCAAAAAGATTTGGTTAATATTCTTCCATGTCCACCAGCTAAATTAATCCAACGTTATCTGTGAATTATTAATTACCACTAGTATTTATTGTGCGATGAACAATTGCCTTCTAGTCGGCTTAATCCATCCTTAACATTAGATGTATCCGTTGCAAGTTAATGCCATCATAGAATCCAAATAAAATGAAAGTATGAAGACATCAAAATTAAGAATTCAGACACTGTTACATAATTGACATGGGAATGCCCCATGGTCTTCAACTTGTATTTTTGTACATATTCATCAAGGAAATATTTAAGTAAATTTGATCTACGACTTCATACATAAATTTTGTAGTCATTCAAGAACATTACATGATACATATGATATTAAATGACATCTTCATATGAATCGGGATAAAAAAATAACAGATGGTCTATACGAATATTGTTACATATAGCTACGTTGACATCAAATAGATTCACAGATATTTCAAGAAAATAGTCTGAAGTTCTAGTTTTGTTTGGTTTATCAGTTTCTCTTGTACAAAAACGTGGTGGAAAGAAGGGGAAAAAAATGGTGCATTAGGCACATCATATGTTTTTTATTTTTAAATCAGAACAACTACATAATGAATAAAGTTTGTAGAGTTCTAGAAGGAGAAAATTGGAGAGAGAGATTGATTTTGTATTGAGTTTGTATATTATTAAGCTTCTATTTATAAGTAACATTCAGAATTTCGAATCCCTAATCGATCTAACAGAATAATTAAATTTTGCTTATCGACATGTTTAGTTACACCTCGTAAGTTGATCGTTTGGTCGGTATAATTATCGAACTGATTTAATCAAGTATAAATTAAATTACATAATAGTATTCTTAATAAACTAATTAATTATATGTCACGTAAATCAACCAATTGAAGAGCTAATTTTTGAGTCATCACTACTTTAGACCTTGTAACTGTTTATGAGCTTCCAAGCCATCACATTTAATGGATGAGTCATCTCTTGCTGTCTTTTAACATACTCTTATTTATTCTTCTTTCCTTATTATTGCCACAAAAGAAAATATTGATATACTAACATCTTAATTAAGAGTTCAATATTCGGTTTTCTTTAAAAAAAAAAAAAGTACTGATATAGTTAGATGGAAATGAAATTGAACGGAGCCTATCCAATGGTAAATTAACATATTCACCTTCAACATTATTTTACTTAATTATTCAAATCCTTTTTGTTGATCATGACCATGCAACGTATCGTATCTACGAGCAAGTGTTAATTACTCCAAAGAAAAAAAAGAAGAAAAAAAATCCTACATGAACGACACAACATGCATGATACATTCTTCTTAAAGGGAAATTAAAATAAAAAGAGACTAATAATCATGGATATTAAAGTGTGAGATAGAAAAAGCAGAAGCTTTCGGTGGTTTCTTTTAAAAGTTCCTATTACATTTGAATGTATGAAACTGGGAGAGGTAGTTTCGACTACTTGGGGAAGGTGTTACTAGTACTAGGTAAGCACATCCAATCTAGTGTGTGATATATGTACCTGGGTCCTGGCCTTAAAATTCTAACTTGGGAGGCTGTCGTCCATGTTCATGGGATTGCTTCATGATCTACGAACTCCCTCTTTAATGTCATTTAATTACACCAAGAAAATATAGAAAGAAAAAAACAAAGGTCTCTTTAATTAATTTATAGTACAATTGTCGTCCGTCTTCTTTGAATTTCGTCGGGCACAATTGGCAATGTGATCTACTCCACTATTTTTAGTATGGCTTTTAGTGCTTGGAAGAGGCAGTTTTATTTTCGGAATTTGTTAATCCTTTTGGTTGACTATACTAATGTACTACTAGTTAAGTATTTTTTTTTTTTTTTTTGAGGGGGAAAAAAAGAAAAAACCCAAGAAGAAACTATACTAGTACTATTAATAGTAATATTTACCCTTTTATCTTCTGATATAGAGTAGTGAAATTTAATTAAGTAGAGGGTTCTATCGGATTTCACAAAAACCACCGACACTAGAGGTCCCGGACATGAGGAATACATTGCTAAAAATGAGTCTTGGTGTTTGCAATACCACCAAAAGTCATTCCTTTGTCTAAGACTCTCTTGCCAAGTATGTAGCTCCAATTGCTAAGGCAAGCATACCTTTGGCTACTTAGATTTACCAACATTTTCTGACTAAAAATGATTTACAAATTACACTTGTCAAGTCATGTTACGTGATAAATTTTAAATATTTGATTAGATTTTATTTTTCTTTTTTCAGATCTGGTGACAGGAATCACCTTCTGTATATATAGTTTTGAGCAAAAGAAAGAAAGAACAACGACAAAGATAGAAAAGGCTGAAATAATTTGCTTGGTGGATAATGAACAAAGCAATTTCTTAAAATCCAGGGTTGTTGCATTCGTTTTAAAAATTTTATGATATTCTCTAATGTAGGTGATATTATTCTTAATTCGAATTATATATAAATTCTGACTTCTGTTTGGCACATTCCATTATAGGAGATAGACAAAATTAAGCCACTAGATTGAGAATAGAGATCAGAACGTTTACGAATTCTTGCGTAAATGAATTAATTGATCTTATCATTGGCACTTGGCAATTGCTTAGCTAATTATTCTTATCTTGAAGCAATATCCATCCACAATTTATTTTTGTTTTTTTTTTTAGAAGGTATTCACCTATTAATTTTGAATGAACTATTATATTACAGTATTACTTGTGGCCTAAAATGAAAGTATTTATTATACGCCATTCATGAAAATTAATCTGGTTGTTTGATTAGTTTTTGATTACTCAGAAAAATGTCAACTATGCAACGACTCAATGGAAGATGCGTGGACCTGTGTCTCTTAGTAGGCCACAGCCCAATTGTTGTGTAGGGGCCTGGCAAAATTAAGCCTGTGGGCTTTATAAAGAGCTCTAGTTTTTTCCCTCATTTACCCTCATTGGACTTTTCTTGTTAACAATAAAAATATTAAGCGATATAAGTTGGGCGTCGTTCACAAAATGTTAAAGGTCAAAGCCCATAATCTGCTGATTGTGCCTTAACCTAGCCCATGACCAGAAATTTGTCGACACTTTGGAGTCCAGCCAAATTGCTAAGAATGTAATTACGTTCATGTTCTTTAAAGAGATATTTCTCGTTAAAGATATTCTATCTCACTTTATATCATACTCATTATCACATTATTAAATAAATTATCAAAAAACTATTAAACAATAAGGGTTTCCATCTTAAAAGTAATTTGTGATAAGTGAAGTGACTCAATAACTTATTAATTAGATCAAGATCATTTAGCTAGTCGATGTGGGATTTATATTTTAACACCTTTAACACCTCCTTTCACACGTGACTTGGTTGGACAGAGAACCCTGTTACACTTGGGTCAGATATACCAGAGAGTAGGGATTGGACAGAACCCTGTTACACGTGGTTTAGACATAAGAGAGTCCGTTGGAAGGGGGTGGACAAAACCCTCTCACACGTGACTTGGGTTGGACATGGAACCCTGTTACACGTGGGTCAGACGTAAGAGAGCCCGTTGGAAGGGGTTGGACAAAATCCTGCTACACGTGGGTTAGACGTAAGGGAGTCCGTTGGAAGGGGCTGGACAAAATCCTGCTACACGTGGGTTAGACGTAAGGGAGCCCGTTGGAAGGGGTTGGACAAAACCCAAGACACGTGTGAATGGATGAAAAAATACTTGAGGGCTAACTCTGATATCATGTTAAAGAATATTGGCTTTCATATTAAAATCAATTAGTGATAAGTGGAGTGGTCCAGAAACTTATTAATTAGTTCAGAATCTTTTGGCTAGTTGATGTGAGATTTATACTTTAACACCTTTAACAAAAATAATCTTAACAATTCATTTTGTAATATGACAAGAAATTGAACAAGGTACGGAACATATAAGATCCTGTGACGACATCTGTAGTAAATGAAAGATGAATAACTCCTGCAATGAAAATATAGCAAATAGACTACATTTTACTAATTTTTTACTTGCATTTTTGTAGTGGTCCTTACTTAATGACATGTGCATTTATATATTTCAGACTTTGGGAAGAAAAAACAGAAGAAAGACAAAGGGGAAATCGTACAATTAGTCTCTCACATTTTTGAGTTTTATTTTATTTGTCCCTCACATTTAAAATGATGACTTTTAGTCCTTCCATTGAAACAACGTATATATTTGGTCCCATAGCAAACTTCTGTTAGCCTTTTGGACGGAAAAGTGCTTGTGCCCATCACGTGAACATTTTTTAATGGGCAAAGTTGGAAAATTATACCCTAAACCCATTCTAGATGTGTATAAGAGACAGCATAGACCCTGTAATAATCTTTCATCTATTCTTGCCTTATAAACCAAGTATTAGGTTTCTTTGGTTTCTCAAAGAGAATTGGTGTTGAAAGCTGGAGGAAAGATGGAGAGGGCCCAATTCATCTGTGATTGTGAAAAGTTCGCAAAATTAAGAACTTCAAGGACACTAACAAATCCGAAAAGAAGGTTCTTTAGCTGTAAATATTTCAAAGTATGTTTTTCTCTTTATTCTGATGTCAATTGCTTTGTTGTTAAGGAAAAGCTTTAATTGACATTGTTAAATGACTGCATAATGTTATTGTTCCATGTTTCTATAGGATGATAATAGCTGTGATTTCTTTCGGTGGTATGATGAAGATGCACCAACTAGAGAGGAAAGAATAATGAATGGACTGTTGATCAAAGTGAAAAAAGTTGAAGCTCAACTAAAGAAAATTAGGCATAGGGAGAAATTGCTTTGGGTTGCTCTAGCTTGTTCTTGGCTGTTCTTTTACATATTCTGACTGAAGACATATAAGTTGTAATGGTTGAATGAATAGTATGTGTAATAAAACATGTAGTTTGATACACATGATAGAGATAATGTATGTGGTAGGGTTAGTGTTATGGATTCAACACCAGAATTTTTTTGCCTAATTGATTGTTTGTAATGGTTTTGAGATTTCTTCTCCCAAGAATGTAGTACTATTTTCTGGAAATAAAAACGAAGTAACTTGACAGATGTTATTTCAATATTCTGCAATAATTTCTTCTGTAATCCAAATTTGGATTCCAAATCCAAGAGCAGTTGTTACAAAATTTTTTCAAATACACAAAAAGCTAATATCCATGACATACTAAAATTTATCCAAAATGAGATCAAAAGTATCCAAATTCTATCACAATTTCTGTTATGCTTGATAAATCTTGGTCACTAATCAATGCCATTTGCAATCCAATTACATACAAAAACCAAGATAACATGTTCTCAAAAACCACAAGAACATAGTGTGCCTAAGTCCTATCCTTTACATAGTGGAGTGAGTAGTCTTGAGCATCCGAATGCTGCACAAAATGCTTGGCTGACATAGATAAAGCAGCACCAACTGCTACACCAGATTTAGAACTATCCTAGCCTCAACAGATTTCTTTAAAATCATGGCAGCAGGTTGGTGAGTTGCTGGTGCCTGCAATCCATAACATGAACAAGCATCATTATGGTTTACTAATCATATACCTTCAGGGTTCAAGTTACTGGACAAGTTACTTACATCACGAGTGATAATTCGTGTTTGATAGGAAGCATGAAGATCAGCAGCTGAAACTCCACAGCTGCTCCTGTTGTGACCATGTTCATGGCAAAGACTACATTTATATCTCAATGGTGTGTTAGCCTACAAATAGTGCACAAGGAAAAATGTAGTTTAAACTTTGGTAATAATAATAATAAAAAAAATTAGCTACAGAACAGTTAATTTTAAGTGCAAGTGGAAATAAGTTAATTGGTTGAGTTGGAATTTTAGTGTTGGTATTTCCAACTCCTTGATGGCTTCCAATGTTTATAAAATCACTGAATAACAAATCTTCCAGCCAAGAATCACCACTATCAGTAGCTGAATAGTGCACTTCACCAAGTACAATAGTAGCAGGGTTAGCATCGGCAGTAGCTACTTGGCCTGCAGTAGTAGTGTCTCCAGTTGCTCATATATTTGTCTGGTTCTCTACATTTGTGGAATGATTTGTTGGGTTCTTAGAAGCTCCACCTTTACCAGCTGCCTGTTCTTGGTCTAGAGTAGGTTTATCAGGACACTTCCTGCTATTATGGTTTGGTACTTTCCAGATCCTACACTTGTAGGTCATTTGCCTAGCTCTTGACATCCTCTGAACTTGGTTAGCTCTTTTTTTCCTTGCTGGTGGCTCATTAGGTTCTCTTCTTATCACTTATTTGGGCCTTCCAGGAAGTACTATTGGTGTTGGTGGGTGCACATATGGTCTTTTCTCATGCTTCCACAAGTCTTGGCCATTGACAGGGATAATTATAGGATTATATGCTCTAAGGAATGCTTCATTGGAGTAATAGTCATGAACATATTAGGTTCTTCGCCTATTGTCCAATTGCCCTTATGGCATATGCACAAGGAATTCCATTCAGTTCCCATCTCCTACAACTGCACTCTCTACTCACCAAATCAACTATGCACTAATCACCATACAAGCATCTAATCTCATATTTCCACTCTCCAGAATGTGAAGAAATGCATGCCTTTGAATCCTCTTTCGGTTGTTCAATCTTTTTTTTGTATTTTAGGACAAATTGTCCCTTTGAATTTTTTCATCCATTCCCTTTTTTTCTCTATCAGAACCATCAAGTAGTGCCTAATAGTTTCTAACAACCCCAATATTGGCTTTTCCTTAGCTTCTAAGATGGCTAAGTTGAATTTTTCACATAGATTATTCAAGAGAATGTCACATTTGGGTTTAGCTCTAAAATGTGATCTACTCCAATGCTTAGGATTTGTGTTGTCTATTAGCCACTTATATGCAGCAGAATCGAAGTCCTTTAGTTGCTCCATGTGATATGCAAAAAGATTCATGCAAGAAGCTTTAGCTACAGCCCAAATCCTATCCTTCAAAGCTAGGCCCACTATGGTTATTTTTTAAATTATTGTACATGTGTCTTACACACAATCTGTGCTCCACCCCTGGTAGCAAGTCAGATAATGCTTGAATTATACCCTTTTGCTTGTCAGTGATGAAAGTTCAATGTGCTTGATCTCTGATTTGAAGGTCGTACTATTAACATCTCTACAAACCACCTCTAAGTCCTTTTGTTCTCAATCTCAACCACTGCATATGCAATCGGGTACAGCTGGTTATTGGGGTCTATACCAACGGCTAAGAGTAATATGCCTTTGTGTGGGCCTCTCAAATGACATCCATCCAGACCCACAATTGGCATGCAACCAGCCAAGAAACCTTCTTTACAAGCTTGAAGGCATACATAAAACCTTTGAAAGACTTCCTCGTCATCCCCATTTGTTTGTGTAGTCAAAAAAACATTAGAACCAAGATTACTTCTCAGAAGTTCAGCAACATAATCATGCAAAGATTTGTACTGCTCGGTATAGTCACCCTTAATCAACTCTTCTCGCCTTTTTCTTAGTAAGATAGGCTTGGTTCCTTGTGATGCTGACATTGAGATCATTATGGACCTTGGTTTGGAAATCAAAAACTTTCCAATTTGGAATCATCCGGATATCCTTGTATTTCTCACATAAGATTAATAAACTTGCAAGCCCATAGTATATGGTTCTAGCACAACTGTGCTTTATCATCATGCTTTTAATTTGGAAATTAGTAGTGCCCTTCATTTTTGCTGCAGAAACATACCATTTGTTGTTCTTACAAATAGCCATAATCCTTCTATTATCATTTTTCTTAAACCTGATCTTCCTTCCCCATTTTACTCCATGACGTATGCATGCCTTCTTAAACTCTTCTTTTGTGCCAAACAAAAGGCCAAGCACAAATTTAGGATCATCCATATCAATTTTAGGCTTCAATCTTAGATGTTTCCTTCTTTGTACAGTGATGTCACTATCATCTTCACATGCGCTTTCATTATTATCTAATTCATCAAAATTTGCTGCAACACTTTTCACCCTCACCATCAGTTTGATAAAAAATCTACCATATTATCAACTTCAACAGTTTGTTCTTGTGTCTTGAAATGAGATGTCACATTACCCTAAGCTAATGTACCCTCCTCAGCGATAGCGGACATAAATACTTCTACCTCATCTTCAAACTCATAATCACTATCATGGAAGCTGTCTGCATCACTTGAATTATCAATATGCACATCATCCATTACTTTCTTTCCTTTATCTTTTCTTGATACTTTCTTCTTAGGGCTATGATTTTTTCTTAAACTGCCACCAATCACATTTGTTGGTTCTCCCACATGTTCGTGAATAGTTGTACCAGCATTTGGTTCTGTAGTAGTGTCTTGGCTGGGATGTGTATTGAGGTCTGCAACACTACCAGCATTATTAGGATTTTTAGCCTGTCGAGTTGCATTATTTACAGCACATGCATTCTCACCATTCGTAGCAATTTCAACATCTGCATTCTCAGCATTTTTAGCACCTACACTCTCATTGAGTATTATCAACATTTGTAGCATTTTCAGCACCTGTATTCTCAGCATTTTTAGCATCTACATTCTTAGAATTTGCACCACTTTTGGCACCTGCATTCTCAGTAATTTCAGCAATTTTTGCTGTATTATTGGCATCAAAGTAATCAGCATTAGTATCAACATTATCAACAACTGTAGTTTCACCATTTTTATCCTCTTTAGTCCCAAGATTTTCAGCTGCAAAATTGTCATCACTAATCCCAACATGTTCACATTTTTTCTGATTTCCTCTACAAGCTTTTTTGAAGGGGCTCTTGCCTTGTTTCCTAGCAACATGCTTTCTTCTAGGCTACATATCTAGACTACCAATATTAGTTATTTCAACATGAACTTGATGTGTTCAGACTTTTGAGTTGCACTGCATTCAGTTACTCCATGTACTTCCTCTTCAGTAGTAGGAATTTCAACTTGTGTATCCTCTTCAGTTTTATCATTACTCACCACTTTTTGTTGACTTCATCTACAAGCTCACCTTCTTCAAAGGGTTCTTCACTTTTTTCCTAACCAAATGCTTTCTTCTAGCCTGCCTATTTTGGCTACCACTATTAACCATGTCAATATCAATTGTAGGTGCTGTCATGGCAGTTTGAGGTAGGTTATGAGGAGCATTGTTTTTCCGTTTCTCTATTCCAGTATCAAGACCTACCCTTTGTGTGGAAGACACACTCCCAAATCCTATTAGCAAGAATGTTTTCTAGTGTATAAAGAACACGTCGATCAACTTACAACTTAACCCATATGTTGCCAAATCCTTTGCATCATTTTCACAAAGAATATATATCAGACTATCTTCCATATTTTTCCTTGGTGTTAGATAGTAGTACCCCACATTTAATTCGTTAAAACCAAGTTTTTTTGGCAATAATACCCAAAGTGCAAATTGATCATTTCTCAGAGTTGCAAAAGTCTACTACAACTTTATTTCCATCTATGTACCTTTTATTAGGAAAATCGGTAAGTTCCCCCTGTAACGCACCCTAATAGAAAACATCTTTGGGGTTTTTACTGTCACCAAATTTGTAGACAATCAATTATAAATTAATTATGAAGCAAAAATGGTTTTGGGGTCAATTCCATTTACAATAATGTGTCATGTCTAGGGTTTATGGGGACAACACATTAAAGTTTGGACCACTTAGAACAGAATACACCAAATTAGGTAGGCCGTATTACGAATTTACTTTTTCAAACTTGATTAGTTTAACTTTTCTTTGTAATTTAGGGTTAAAATATTCAAGTTAGGGCTTTAGAATACTAACCATAATCTGGAACTTAACAAATGTCTTTGCTGTTTTTGTCCTCCATTTGTTGTTGATGATGTTTCTTTTCCTCGAGATTTCGTACCAACTTCTTCTTCCACTAGATAATATACACAAATCAGGTTGAGATTTTTAAGAATTATGTTCATAATCGTTGTTTTGTAAATTGGGAAAAGGGAAAATCTTTTTTAATTTGGGAAAAGGCAAGTGGTTGCACTTCACACTTAGAGAAAGTGGTTTAAGGTATAATTTTTCAACTCTGCCCTTAACAAATATTCACGTGATGGGCACAAGTACTTTTCCGTCCAAAAAGCTAGCAGATGTTTGCTATGGGACCAAATATATACGTTGTTTCAATATGAAGGACTAAAAGTTATCACTTTAAATGTGAGGACAAATAAAATAAAACCCAAAAAATGTGAGGGACTAATTGTACGATTTTCCCAAGGACAAATCAATTGTCATCATATTATCACAATTTATTAGTTATGCTAGGTAGGGGTGTTTATGGATCGGGTATTCGGTCTATGAGGTAAAAAAAGTATCTAACCCTCACTGATCGGGTCAAAAATTTTTTGACCTTCTAACTGGTCCATGCTCGTTTGTGGGTACCCGAGGACCAAGCGGGTACTCGATACTCGCAAAAGGAGGTCGGGTTGACGGGATACCCGACCCTCACTAGTAACAAAACAAAAAAAATTTAAATAATGATAGTTAGACAAGTTAATTTCATAATTAAAGATCTACAATAATTAAGTCTAAATCACAAAATACATCCCAATATTTACATACCAATATCACAAACTAACAAGTAGTAACAAACCAATAGCAACAACAATTAAATCACAAAATATACCTTAACAAACGAGAGTGTGAGGAATAATGATGCGAGGAAGATGAAGGAAAAGAATAATTGAGGATGAAGAGGAAGGGAAGACAAGGAACTGAAAAAGAAAAGATGAGAGGCTACCAATAACCCTAGTAAGTATTAATTTCTAATGAAACCTTATTAATCAAATTTACAAAATTACCTCTAAAATTGACCGGTACCCAGCGGGTCACAAAAATGTGATCCGCTACCCGACTCTTAACCTGAGTGACCTGATCCTCTATCCAACCCGGGTTTTAGAAAACTTCATGTTGCAAAAGGGAATATTATGAGATTACAAGAGTATATCCAAATTTATTCAAATTGCATTCAAATTTTTTTCTTTGTATAGTTGTAATCTCTTTGGCAATGAACACATTTTTTTGCAAAATACAAATATGGTAGTGCATAATTAGTTAAATTGTACAATTTAATTATTTGAGTTATAGGAAATTTGCACAAAATAAGAATTTTAATATTTTCAAGAAATTGTAACACTTCTTTTTTTCTTTTTTTTTTTCAGAAAAATGTAACTGCATGGTTGAAATTTAAAATCCAAATATATAATTTCTCTAGGCAAATATGATTACATGTAAAATATTGAACTAGAAAAATAACACACAATTTAGATACCATAAATGGTCAATTATATTTTTATTTTACTTGGATAGCTATTTTATCACAATGAATATATTTTTCTTTAAAAAACTAGATAGTGTTATGTTGAGATAGTGAACTTAAGTTATTGAATATGCATTTGGAATAATAATATGTAACTTTTTAATTTTTTTTATCCTTAATAAAACATTTTAAACTTTCTCATACCCATAAAAATATAAATAACATGAACAAAAAAAAAAATGAATATTTGTTATATTTTCTTAAAAGAATCTGGAATATTTAAATTACAACTTAATTTAAAGTTCTTTTCATTCTAACTTCTAAAACTAGTTATACCAAACATTAATAAAAGAATACTCATTCCATTCTACCTTGAGTCAACAAATATGTGATTGAATAAGTATTCTTGTCTATTCTAGGTGGAAACACATTCTACCTGGAATGACCTTTCTATTCCAAGTCATTCCCGCGTACCAAACATGGGTTATAGGTATTGGTTTTGTAATACCCACAAATTTTTATTAATTTTGTTTTAGTAATTTAATTTGGGAAAATAGCTGAAATAGTCCTTAAACTTTTTTACTTTAGCCAAAATAGTCCCTCAACTTTTTTTTTTAGCCAGAATGGTCCTTCAACTTTTATTTTTTAGCCAAGATAGTCCTTTCATGTGAAAATTATAAAAAAAAAAAAAAAATTATGGTGACTACACCATAAAAGGACTTTTTTGGCTAAAAAATAAAAGTTAAAAGGACTATTCTGGCTAAAAAAAAAGTCCAAGGACTATTCTGGCTAAAAAGAAGGTTGAGGGACTATTCTGGCTCGTCTCTTAAAGTGCAAAAGTTGAGGGACTATTTTGGCGATTTTCCCATTTAATTTAAAAGACCAAAGTCTAGTGGAAGATAAAAGTCTATAAGAATCCCAAGGGAGGAAATAATCAGAATAGTACTATCCTACTTCTAGTACAGTTGTTTCGGTAGTACATATCTGCAAAAACGATTAGGTTATATATGTGTACACACATACACACACAATAGGGTAGAGTGGCTGATTTCTTTCTTACGTAATACAAACATTAATGAGAATTTCAGCCATATTAGAGGTTAGTCGGTAGGTCATGATGAATAAGGGTGGGCACGAGATAGGTACCTGCCGCTCAACTCTTTTGGCTGATCCGCCCCGTATCTTGCGAGTTAACAATTTTTTACCCAAATCTGCCCCTTATGTTTGCACGTACCCGAATGTCGGGTATCCGCTAAGTGACGGTCAGAGCATGCGGATACCCGCCCCTAAGATAAACTATCAAATAAACCTGCTTTAGTTCAAGCAAAATACTTGAGGAGCGAATCAGTTAAAAGGCTTGAGGGGCGGGTATCTACCACCGCCCCATGCCCATCTCTAATTAGGGTTATCTCTATAATGGACTATAAAATTACAATTTTACACTTAATATGCCGGACAAAGTGGATACCCGCGGATATTTAAAAAGTGATTGGTACCCGTATCCGAAATAGCGGGTATCTGACTCTCAAATGATTCGGTCAATGAATGTGAGTCGGATACCCTCATTTTTCTGAGCGAAACGGGCGGATAAATCGTTAAATTTTTTTACCCACCCCTAATGATGAACACCCCTAATGCTAGGCTCTCAATCTTTGCCGAAAGTAGTATACTTCCTGTTAGTATTTGATTTTTTTCGTTTTGAGGTAAGAAAAGGTTTAAAAGGCTAGTAAGTTATCTCTCTTTTTCTATCATCAGATAAGACAATTGATGCATATTATAGATGGCCTATCAATGAAGAATTGAAATAATAAAAGTCGAAGGATTGATTTGTTAAAAAGTAGGCAACAGCAGCACTAGTATCTTATCAAATTAGCTAAATTCATGCGCTGCACATTAATTAAATCAATCTCTTATACCTGTTCAGTGTTCACCAAAATCTCGAGTGCTGGATGCCTGAAAGGATCGATGGTGATTGATAATACACCAACATTTTGTTAACGTTCTTCCAACAAAAGTAGGAGAAAATCTTACGTTTCTAGCCTTGTATCAGTTGTTGTCGTATTTTATTCTGTATTTTACCAGTTTAAGTCGTGCCAAAGTCTCTTACTCCGATCATTAATATTTAATAAACCAAGTACTTATCGTTTGTTTCATAAATTGCACGCAAAAGAAGACATTTATTGTGCATCTGGAGTAGTGACTCAATGATAAATAAATGAATTTTTGTACTATGTGAACAAAATTTTTTTACTTAATTGTGTTTTGTATTTTAATAATTTATTAATTAATGGACACAAACGTTACCAGATGCATAACATAACTAATCCACTTATTTACTTGTGTTAAGGCGCAAAAAAAAAAAAAGTAGGAAGAAGTTACAAAATAATTCACAATAGAATTGCTTTAATCACAATCTAGATACAATTTCTTTATTCTAAATTCTCAATTCTAACCTTTCCTAACTGAATAATCTACAGATCATAACTAATAAGACTTTATAACTAACAACACTTGTCTAATAAGAAAGACAATAAGATGGGAATGTATTTTTAAAACTAATTCTGGTAGGAAATTAACAAATAATACTTAATATCTTAAACAACTAAACTATTAAAAAATCGAACAATAATTAAAAAACTTAACAATAATATAATTCCTAATTGAGATAAAAAAAGTTTGGTTTAGCAGATTCAAGCACCACATAAATTTCTTACAAATTCAACCACAGAAATCTAACCAAGCTAGAACTCTTAAATTTAAATGGAAAAAACTTACATAAATCCGATTTTTGATCCCACCTGTAGGCTCTGCAATCAAAATTAAATCTTATAGAATTTTGCTTACATCAGCTTGTGTCATAAATTTCATAACATTTAATTCACACCATAAAATTTATAAGTGAAACAAAAAATCAAATCTAGTTAAATCTTTTCCAAATTAAATGGCTTACGAATTTAGTATACCAAGAAGAACTACTCAATAACACTGCTACTGTGTCCATCTGCACTGTAGCTGGATGGTCTACAGTGCTGGCTGGGGTTCATTCATTTGACTCAAAGGACCAAAAGAATCTTTTATCTGGCAAAGACTGCAAATTGCGTCCTGTTTTGAATAGTTAAATATTCCTTTTCATCTTACTCGGTTGAATTTGACAGCATAATGTTCAAGGTAATATTCCAAATAATATACCAAAATTGTTAACTGCACTTAGGGGTGATCATGGATGGAGTTTTCGGATTGGCTTCAGGTTTTTGAATTTTTGGGTTAAAAAAATAAAATTCAATTCAACTCAACTAATATAGTAACTCAAGTAAATTCAACTCAAGTATTAGTCGGACGGATTACTCGGGTTTTCGAATTATTCGGGTTAAAAGTTTAAATTAATAAATTTTTTTTAAAGATCTATAATTATAAATTTATCTACTGAAAATATATGTTTGGTCAAAATTAAAATAGTTAATGTCAAGAATAAAAGGAAAAAAGTAAATAATGTGATAAACTAGATGATATTTCAAAAATAAAAGGGAAAAATAATATAAAGTAGATGAAATAATTAGAATAAAAATGAAATTTAAAAAAAAATATATAATTAATTTTTTTTTGTTATTCGGGTTATTCGGGTTGGGTTTTAAAAATAAAACCCAATCCAACCCTACTAAAATTGGGTTACCCAACCCAAATAACCCAAAACCCGAAAATCCAACCCATTTAACCCAAAATTTATTTGGATTGGATCGAATTTTTAGATTGGGTCGGGTTTGAACACCCCTAGCCGCAATGGTGTAAAACTACTAGGCACGATTGCAAATATTGGGTAGCCTTATTTATTATTGTTGTAATTCATACCTGGAAACCGAGTGGGGAAAATTTTCTTTTGGCGTGGTCTTGTATCAATAAGTGATTCATAGTTAGAATGGGGTTCAATAATTTGGAAAACATGCATCCCTAGTTTTTCATATGGTAGACTGGAATCTCATTCCAAATAAAAACTTCCATTAATCCAGAATGAATTATTTGACATTTATACAATATATAAAGGGATAATCTCAACTGGTCTATTAGTCACTTCCCAATTGATCTCCCTTTCCATTTAGTTTAAATTTAAAAAAAAAAAAATTGTCACTACTTTCTTACCTTTTATTATTTTTTTAATTTATTTACTTAAAAATTTTAGGTTTAATTACAGCTTATCCCATGTAATTAGGGAATAGTTGTAAATTGCCCTTATATTTATTTTATCTATAAATTGTCTCCCAATATCAAAGGAAGTTAAAATTTTCATCTAAAAATAGTGAAATATCATAATTGCCCTCAATATTTTTAGTTATACTTGGTGAAGTTCTTTACTAAAATTATTCTCTTAAATTTGAAAATGATACTAATAAATGAAATTTATTATTCTAAATTTATTTAAAATATATATTGATTATATCTAAACTAGTATATTTACTTAAATAATGTGATTTTTTAAATCCACAAAGTGATAAATTAATTATTGATAAAACTAAAGTAAAAGATATGAATAAATACAGTGATTGAATAAATAAAATACTTTAATCTAGATATAAAAATAATATTAACGGAACAAGTCCGTGATGGCATGCTAAAAAATGGATGTGAAAAAAAAATACTAAAATAGTAAACTAATTCATACAATTAATATTGAAGGGTAAAATTTTTTTCAATGATATTGATGAAAAAATATTGCTACTTTTAAATAACAAATTGCTTATAAAATAAAATCAGATATCAAAATGCAATTCATCCTAATTTTATATTGGTTAAGGTAATTAAAATATTATACAATTATGACATTTCACTACTCCCTAACTTCATTTAATCTTGGGGGATAATTTGTAAATAAAACAAACATAAGAGACAATTTACAGTTATCCCCTAATTACAAGGGACAAACTGTAATTAAACCAAAATTTTAAATATGTTATAACTACCATGAATCTTTATAATTAGAGGAAATATATACAGTCATCTATTTAAAGTACAAATAAATGATTAGGACCGTAGAAATTTCCATTAATTAGCCAAAAACTACCATGTAATAGCTTTACCTTCCAAAATAATCTGTCTAAGAAAGTGAATAAACTGTGTAGAACACTATATCTGCCTCTAGCATTCCAATTAGTTTGGCATGGTCCACAACAAGAGAGACAATCTTCTTAAATATAATAATAATTTTTATACACTACAAGACAGTGAACCCACAATCATTGCTACCATTCCCAAATTCACAAATCACAATATTCAGATACTGTATATTGTTTTGTGACACAAATATCCTTAATTTTATAGCAAAAAAAAGAAAAAAAAATGATGTGAAAATGGCAGTTGTCACTTCATTTCTTTAATTAAGCAGACTAAAAAATCTGGGTAAAGGGTTTATGATAGCAAAAATTTTTGGCAGCATAAATTTTCTGCCAACAAGAAGAATCTACAACCGTCTTTATTCACTTCATTGACAAAAATATATATACTCATTTACTATGAATACATTTAATACCCTTTTAAATTTACCTTAAAGTGAATTTACACAAATATCCTTAATTTTAGTATTTGATTTTTTTCCATTTTGTGGTAAGAAAAGATTTAAGAGATTAGTAAGTTATCTCTCTTAATTTATCATTAGATAAGACAATTAATGCATATTGTAGATCCTCTATCAATGAAGAATTGAAACAATAAAAGTCGAATGCTTAATTTGTTAAAAAGTAGGCAGCAGCAACACTAGCATCTTATCAAATTAGCCAAATTCATGCGCTCCCGTTCAGTGTTCACTAAGATCTCGAGTACTGGATGCCTGAAAGGATCGATGGTGATTGATAATATACCAACATTAACGTTCTTCCAACAAATGTAGGGCAAAAACTTGCGTTTCTAGTCTTCTATCACCTCGTTCTTGTATTTTATTCTGTATTTCACCAGTTTAAGTCGTGCCAATGTCTCTCAGTTCGATCATTAATATTTAATAAGCCAAGTCCTTGTCGTTTGTTTCATAAATTGCACGCAAAAGACACATTTATTGTGCATCTGTTGGAGTAGTGACTTAATGGTAAATAAATGAATTTTTGTACTATGTGAACAAAAAATTTTACTTAATTGTGCTTTGTATTTTAATAATTTACTAACTAATGGACACAAACGTTACATTTTTAGATGCATAAAATAATTAATCCACTTATTTACTTGTGTTAATTGGTTGAGCCCTGTAGGTGAAAAAAAAACAGTGTAGGGATAGTTACAAATAACTCACAGTAGGATTGCCTTAATCACAATTTAGAATTTCTTTATTCCAAAATCTCAACTCAATCCTTACCAACTGAATAATCTACAAGACCATAACTAACAAGACTTTATAACTAACAACACTTGTCTAATAAGAAACCCAATACGATGGGATCTATATATTTCTAAAACTAATTTTGATAGAAAATTAACAAATAATACTCAATATCTTAAACAACTACACTATTAAAAAAATTGAACAATAATTATAAAACCTAACAATAATATTATTCCTAACTGGGTTAAGAAGTTTGATTTAACGGATTCAAACGCTACACAAATCCCTTACAAATTTAACTACAAAAAATCTAACCAAACTAGAACTCTTAAATTAAATGGCTTAATTTAATATACCAAGAAAGAAGCCCTACTCAATAACGCTGCTACTGTGTTGCAATTTCCATCTGCACTGTAGCTGGATGGTCTAAAGTGCTGGCTGGGACTCGTTCATTTGACTCAAAAGACCAGTATTCTGATGCAACTAGTAAACTATAGGAAAAGAATCTTTTATCTGGCAAAGACTGTAAATAGCGTCCATTCTTGAATAGTTAAATACACTTTTCATCTTACTCGGTTGACTAGGACAGCGGCAAGGAGATGTCGATATTTTTCACTGTGACTTATATAATCAAGGTTCAAATTTTGACTTTTACATAAATTTAAGTAGGTGTTAAAATATTTTTGTGTAGATAAATTTTTTAATTTTTTACACATATTCATGTGTATAAGAGACTTATATCTCCGGTAAAGTACCATTATAATTATACTGTTTTGAAAAAAAAAAGTTGACTACGACAGCATAATCATCATGGTACTTACAAGAATATTCCAAATAACATACCAAAACAAAAATGTTAACCGCAACGTAATGGCGTAAAACTACTGGGGCACGAGTCGCAAATTGCAAGTATTGCGTAGGCTCATTTATTATTGTAGTAATTCATATCTAGAAATCGAGTTGGAAAATTTTTCTTTTGGCATGGTCTTGTACCAATAAGTGATTCATATTACTCATTTGGAAAACATGAATCCTTATTTTTTCATATGGTGGGCTTTAATTCCAAATAAAAACTTTCTTTACGCCAGAATGAATTATTTGACGTCTATACTGTATATAATATATTGTATATGGAAAGGGCTAACCACAAGGAATCTCTCCCCAATTGGTCTCTCTTCCATTTAGTCTAAATTTTAAAAGAAACTATCACTACTTTTCTTACCTTTTATTATATTTCAATTTATTTACTTAAAATTTTAAATCTAAATCTTTATAATTAGCCAAAAACTGCCATCTAATGGTTTTGTCTTCCAAAATAATTTGTCCAAGAAAAGTGCATAAATTGATATACACTGAACACTATGTCTGTCTCTAGTACCTATAATATATAAAGGTAGAGGATGAAGTTTAGTATTTGTCATAATTCGAACATATTTTTTTATCTTTATTATATGTATAATTATCTATAATTTATTTTTCACAATCCACCCTCTATGTTAACCTTTTTTTTAATAATTTTTTTGTTAACATTTTCACTACTTTTTTCTAAAAAAAATTGTGTAATTTTTTTTTTTAAAATAACATCCGTGCCTTTTCCCACTAGTTCCAATTATTTTGGCATAGTCAACCACAAGAGAGACAACCATTTTTAAATATAATAATAATTTTTATACACTCTCAAATTCACAAATCACAATATTCAGATACTGTATATTGTTTTGTGACACAAATATCCTTAATTTTATAACAAAAAAGAAAAAAAAAAATGATGTGAATATGGCAATTGTCACTTCATTTCTTTAATTAAGAAGACTAAAAAATCTGGGAAAGGGCTTAGCAAAAATTTTGACAGCATAAATTTTCTGCCAACAAGAAGAATCTACAACCATCTTTATTCACTTCATTGACAAAAATATATATACTCATTTACTATGAATACATTTAACACTCTTAATTTTACCTTAAAAAGTGAACAAATTTCTCAAGACCTCTCAAAGATCTTTATCTTTGACTACGTCCAATTTGTCAGCTTCTTTCCCACTAATCATGGAATGAAGATTCTGATCACATTCAACGCCGACGACCCCTTTTTTTCTTCTCGTCCGGAGAAGCATTTTTGTGTAGAAATTCAGCGACAGCAAGAGAATTGCTCCGTTTAGCACCGAATTGAATATCCAAGCACCGATTCCGTTGCACCCTCCTTTCATTAAATGCAGAGAAAGCACCCCAATATGGCAGAGTAGATTGCACCCCAACAAAACTATCTGACAATTCACCACGAACGGAAAACACGCGCTCGGCAGCCCGATTGCCGTCCAGAATCTGTATCCGTAAACGACGGCGTATACGGAGGTGGTTAGGAGGATTGCCAAGACCTGAAAGGATTGGGAAAATTCGAGCCATAAAAATGACATGAAAATGAGGATCGAGTGGTTGAATATTATACAAACCGAGAGTTTTCTTCGCCGGAGGATGGTGAAGAAGGTGCGGAGGGTGTGGAGGAAGCGGGAGAGGTAATAAATGTAGGACCAGAAGAAGACGCGTCCGGAGGGGCGCGTGCCGATGGGAAACAGAGGAGCCACTGGAAGGTGGTGGTTTTGGAGCGGCCCCAGAACCAACGGGTGTCACGGATCTCGGCAGCGGTGGAGAGGAGTTCTTAGATCCCGGAGAAGATTGTGGCGGAGATGAGGGCCATGGAGAGGGAATGGAGGGCTGGAAGGGGGCCTAACGGGAGAGGCCGGTGGTGGTTGCGGCGGAAGAGGAGGAGGTTGAGAAAGAGGTGGAGGAAGACGGAGAAAATAACGTAAGCGGCGATGGATGTGAAGAGGAAGGACCATGTAGACCCCCACAAATCGGTGTTACTCCACCGGAATTGAACGATTGAAGGATGTTCCGACAGATAATATCTTACGTTCTGAATTAGAACCGTCATCGTCGTCGTCGTCCTCGTGCGTCTTCCTCGACCTCTCCTGGAGTTTGACGTGAGGGTTAATTATAGTACTAATCAGATTTTGGTGATGAACAATTTGATAGATACGATAATTAAGGGGGAAAGATGTGAGATACCGAATTTGGTTGTCCTTAGGATTCTGCTAAGTTTGCGAAAGATATTCCGTACGACATAGTGTTTTTCCTTTTTAACAACTGGCGTGGCGTTAAAACGTTACGTAGGTAGGAATTAGGATTAAATATTGGAATTTGTTTTGAGACTTTGAGAGTGTTGGGGTCAAAATAATATATATATTGTTGATCGTTTTCAGATTTGAGCTGGCTTAGTTGATTAATTTCAGAAACGGAGAGCTTGAGCTTGATATAAACTAAAAAGGAGTAGCCGTATGAACGGTGGAGAAGGAGAGTTGGGCACGACGCGGACGGTCTAAGTATTGGAGATTCATGACGGCAAACAGACGGGTTGATTCGTATTGGATCTACCAGTTTCAAATTGGATAGATTTAATATTATCAGATTCAGAACGGAGTCTTTATAAAAGATGGAAAAAATTTACATAAATCCGATTTTTGGACTCATCTGTAAATCTTACGATCAAAATTAAATCTTATAAAATCTTACTTACATCAATTTATGTCATAGATGTCCATAACATTTAACCCACACTACAAGATTTATAAGTGAGATCAAGTTAGATCTAACTAAATCTTTTCTATATAAAAAGAAAAGTAAATTTATGTACTAATCCGTCATATATTTGGATCCAATATATCTAAATATTTTTTTAAAAAAATAATTTTAATAATCCTTTGCATTTTACACTTATATTTTTTTTATTTCATCACATTTAAAATAATGTATTTTTGTCTTTCACAAATTTAAAATGTACTATTTTGGTCCCTCGATCTAATTATGGGTATATTTTGATTTGAAATACTCACATGCATATAAAATGTAACATATTAAAGTGCAAAATTAACAAAACATAACCTTAAATAATAAACTGTTCCAAAAAGAAGAAGATTTGAGCTGTTAGAGTAGAGTTGGCAGAGGAAAAGCAGCGAAAAAGGGGAATGGAGGTGGTAATAGTAGGTGAGAATTTTGAGATGGTGGTGATGAAGGTTTTAGACAGTGTCGTTTCTTATTTATAATTTATATGTGTATAATTTTGCCTATAAAAAATATAATATTTGATATACATGTGAGTATTTTATGCCAAAATATGTTAATATAAAATTGTATTGAGAGACCAAAATAGTATATTTTGAATTTGTGAGCGATTAAAATATATCATTTTAAATGTGAAAGATTAAAAAAAATATAAATAAAAAATATGAGGAACTAATACTGTTATTTTCCTTTAAAAAAAAAAAAAGTGGTACTATTTAAAGGTTTAAACTTTACTATTCTAATTCCTGATTTCGTCATTATTTTATTTGCATATTCCAATTTTCTGATCCTATGATCAGTTATTTACAGTAGTGTATACTTTATTGTTCATAGGTAATGTCGCGCATCAAGCCAAAACGAAATCTTGGAAATGGTCGAAATTGTACAGCTCACTGTAAAACTCCCTCACAAGTTTTAAAGCAGTCAGAAAATCAACTTTTACTTCTTTTGTTTTTCTGAAACTATTTCAGTGAGAATAATAATGTTAAATTTGTATATTAATTTGCTCATATTAAGCCTCCAATCATTATACACTACTCGGTAAAGATATACAACTAATGTGTGTGTTAATTAAAAGAATTAAAAGAAAAATATATAACAAAAAAAAATAGTGAAAATTATTATTGAAAGTTATAATACTTTTTTTATATAATCAAGTTTCATTAATTAAAAAAATAATCATTACAACTGATTAAAATATAATCTGTTAAATAAATCTATCAGATTTACGTATTCTAAATAGATGTAAAAAGATATATCAACAATTCTTCAAATCTAAATTTATACAAATCTAAAAAAATTTAAATCTAATTTCAAAGGGTTAGAAAAATCTCGTACTAGATTTGACCAGTTTTGGACATGCCACTAAACTTTTGATGTAAAACACTAAAACGAAATCTGGTTAGCCACAAAAAATGAAAAGAAAAACCTCCCACTTATTGAATAGGAGATTCAAACTCTGAATTATTTAGGAGAGACAATTTCCAATGAGCACATCTGATGGAAAATGGAAAAAAAAAAAAAAAAAGTGTTGTGGGTAGTTGTTTGCATTGAAAAAGAATGAACTATTGTGATGAATAATATTAGAAAGTTTTTAGTCCAAGAGAAGGAAGAAAAAAAAAATTAGAGAGAGAAATGAAGGAATGATTGAATGGTGATTTATGTTAATAGTTGGTTAGAAATTACTCATGAAGATAATATTGAAAATGTTAAAAAACTAATGCTCTTATTTTATATATAATAAATATACTCTCTTCTTTTAATATGATTAGTTTGGACAATTTATTTTGTGTCAAGATTAGTAAAACATGATAATTGGTTAATATCTTTGTCGGTGGATGGTTTTTATCAAGTAGTCCTGCTATATATAGTTCAAAAAAAGAGGAAAAAAGAATCTTTTATTTTTTGTTTTTCTAAAGTTCGCAACAGCACACTACGTAGTCAATGATTGTGAGGTCGGCTTGCAATTGAATTTGTCTAAAAGTCTGTTCTACGTTTGTGGTTTGTGTCACAAGTTCGGCTCTAAAATATTGGAAAATTTCTCCTGAGATTTCTGGTTGAAAACGCACCAAATTGAGCGGCACACAGGACAAAACTAATGCAAGATTTTTTTGACCCCAACATAGTTTTTATAATGAAATTGAAGAGTGAACTAATTATACCCACCACCTTTTTTTTCTTTTTTTTGTCGGCCTAACATTTGAAGTTTATGATGGTGAGCTGTATTACGAAGGGTTGCTATGATATTATGTGTAAAAGTAAATCAGTATTCCCCGTTTTAAAATAATTGTTACGTTAGATAATTTGTTTTGTTTCAAATTATCTGTCATGTTAGAAAATCAAAAAAATGTTAAATGATGTTTTTTTTAAAATTTTTACCGTTAGTGTCATATTAATAGAATGATGATTTCATAAATAGGACATTGATGTAAAAAGGTATTTTAGTCATTTTGAACTATTTTTTTGTAAAATTGATACAATTTAGTGACTTTCTCAATATGTGCGCACCAACCAAATGTAACAATTATTTTGAAACAGATGGAATATCTTTCTATTATAGATCATTTATAAAAGTGACAAAATGGTAAAATTCTTAAGATATTATTAAATTTGTAAAAAAAAAGAACATAATTCGAACCAAATATTTAAAATTAGAATTAATGATTCAATATGATCTACTAGTTTCAACAAATAATTCAGAATTTGTGACTTTATAAATCATTGTTTCTTGGAGTAATAACAACTTCACTAAATTTCATCTCGACTTCTTTAACTACGGGAGTAGTTTTAATTTTGATACAGTCAAAGAAAGTTTTAGAATGAAAAAAGCGAACTGAGAAATTGGAGATTGTTTTTAAGAATATTTGCTATGGTTATTTTTTTTACCCTATCAAAATTGTTTGTTTTTATTTTATTTTATTTTTTAATAAATTGATGTGAGTAGGAATAATACGGTAAAATTTATATTGATCATTAAATAAATATTAGACATTTTAATAATTTTTCAATAATTAATGGAAAACTTTCATTTAGAAAAATATAAACCCCTAATTTTAATAAAGATTCATTAAATTCAAATAAAATTTTCTTATTAATTATTAAAATATCATTAATTATTCAATAACTATCATAAATTTTGCGTACAAAATAATACTTAGTGAACAGCTGATCCGCATAAACATCTTGATTCCGGAAGTACGAGCATCAATTTTTGTAACTTGTTGGAGTAACATGTTCGGGACATTTAAGGGTTCTGTACATGTGATATTTAGGTGGGGATAGCCACTTTATTCCTTCGGTGTTAGTGATTGAGTCATTACCAACTTTGAAAATAAAAATTTCTTTCCTCCTCTCTTTACACATTTTGATTGGGTAGAAATGACACCATCTTTTGAACAAGGCAATAATGTATGCATGCATGATTAACGTGCTAGTTAGTTTCTTCAATTAATTTTCTTTCAGTTTTTCTACTTAATTTATTTGGACGTTTGGAGGCACAAGCTATTGAAAATTCACAATAGTGTTTGGTGGTTGGTAGGTTTCACGTGGTAATACACTAGTCCTGTTTCTATCAACATATAGTCGTAGGATTAATTTTTTGTATATCGTTATACCATCACATGTATGTTATATGTGTATTATTTTTAACCTGTCTATATAATATATATTTACATTCGATAATATTAAAAACTTTCTACACCGATATTATATAAAAATTAACCCTTACTTGTATAGTAATATCATTTCCATCATAACCATATATTGGACTTATTCTCGACAACTTATCTGATGAGTTTAAGAACTTTATCACGACTTCAATGTGTTTCCATAATGATGACCATGGGTGAGAATCTTCCATCTTGTTATGAAAAACCTTTTGATGAGCTTGAAGAAAGGAAGCAACAATCACCTCATTCGGTGGGGTTGGGGGGGAGAGAATCACTTGCACAAGTCAAAGGCCAATGGTATTTTCCAGGGATGGGCCTATTTGGTTACAACATAAAGCTTCTGAAAGTCAACTGTAAGTCCTCCATACAGTACTTGATTAATAAATTACACAAGACTATTAAGATTTTGGAAAATTTTACCATTGAGAGAATTATCTCGTTGTATTTTAAAAATAATATTGTATATTTTAAAAATTTGTATTATACAGCTAATCCTTAAAAGCTATTTGAATGGTTTTCTTGACGCACTATAGAATTAAGATTTTATGTCTCCTTATGTAAAATTTAACATCTTAAAATTTTAGCCACCAACTATGACATTTAGGAAAAATTCTATGATCCCTTTTAAGAAACTACTCTCTTGTACTTTAAATACTTGTAGTATAATACCATATATTTTAAATGTTTGTATTGTACAAACTTTTAAAGGTTAAGGAATGGTTTCTTAATAGGGAATATAGAATTCCCCTTACATTTAACATATTAATGCAAGCATTTCAAACCAAAATGTTAGATTTTAATGCCAATCATTATGTATTCTCTGATTTAGCAACCGTTGAGGATTCTATCCAATATTTTCCATCAGTAACCCCTTATTTTCAATTCTTATAAATATTCAGAGAATAATTTTTTAAAAAAAAATCCTCATAATTCGACTTCTTTTTTTGGGCCCGGAATATCTGTACGTTTCTGTTATTACAATCGGAGCAATATTTATGGTCCAATAAGCTATCCCAGAAACATTTTACTGCGACCCATTAGCCCAATTGACTGTTCTGATTTCGGGGTTTAACTTCCCTTAATGGTCGTGAAAATTAATGTCAGGTAATTTCTAGGAAGGTCGAAGCCCAGCCATCAAGCGCCCTTCGACTTTCCTCATCGTCTTCACGCGAATTTAGGTAACCCTTCAATTTAACTTTCTCCAGATCATTCAATTTTTGAACTTCCTTTTTTTTTCTCTTTTTAATCTTTGTTTTTGGCTTATTTTTCTATTCTGGGTTCATTGGTTGTCGATAACAAATAAAAATGCAAAATCTGATTTTTGTTTGTCTGGTTAAGGATTTATGGTTTGTAATGAAATCTTGTAATTCATTGAATTGAGGGTTTTTTTTTTTTTTTTTCCACCCACAATTTTAAAAATAGTACATGGGTTTAGAAATCGGCATGTAAAATAATTTGTGGGTTCTGGATTTTAGGTTTATTAGGATTGAGGTTTGATTTAATTCTTCTCATATTACATGTTAATTTAATCTTTTTTTAGGGGTTTAAATGTCTGCCTTTATTTTTGTGATGCCTGTGAATTTCGACTTTTTATTCCGGATTTTCATTGGATATTGAGAAATTATGCGAGTTTGATTTGTTCTCGTCCTTCTAGGCTGACTATATTGTGCACAGCATTTAACCTAAAGCAGTAATGTGAGTCTTGAAATGTACTTCCACTTTTGTCTTGTCTCAATTGGGGCAAGTTTAGGATGCTGTTTGCTATTTATGTTAATGTTTTGGCATAATTTTGATTGGCTAATGAAGGTTGTTAATTTTAGGTTCAGTTTAATCCGACTATTAGTTGCTGTTTGAATTGAACGTTTACGGTGTTTGATAATGAAGCTTGTTAATTTTAGGTTCATTTTGATCCGACTATTTGCTGTTTGAATTGAGGTCTTACGGTGTTTGATGGCAATTGAGTTTGGGGAATCTGTTACTAGGCCGGCTGGGGATGAGAACAATTCTTCCTCGGGAAGTGGTGGTAATGGTGATTCTAACATAGTGATTTTGAATGCAACATTTGCTTTGATTTAGCTCAGGATCCTATAATCACCCTCTGTGGTCACCTATTCTGTTGGCCTTGTCTGTTTAGATGGTTGCGACTCCATTCGCATTCACATGAGTGCCCTGTTTGTAAGGCCTTGATACAAGAGGAGAAGTTAGTTCCTCTATATGGCCGAGGTGGGACTGCGAGTGATCCTAGGTCAAAACCTGTCCCCGGTGTGGAAATTCCTAATCGACCGGCAGGGCAGAGACCCCAGACAGCTCCTCCTCCTCCTCATCCGGATTCAGCTAACTTTCTGAATCTTGGATTGGGACTTGCTGGAGGTTTTCTACCAGTGATGACTGCAGGGTTTGGTAACTTTGCCATGTTGGCTGGTTTTGGTGGGCTTTTGCCGTCAATGTTCAGCTTTCAGGTCCACGGATTTCCAAATACCACACCTATATATGGCACGAGTTCAGGATATCAGCATGGTTTTCCTCGTGGATATTATCATGGAATTGCTAATGTTCGCAGAGCTTCAGAGACTTCTCAAGTAGCACAGGCTGAAGATAACAAGCTACTGGTCCTGTTTCTCATTATTCTTGGTGTGGTGGTTTTATCCTTCCTGTTGTGAATAATTGATAAATGCAGCTGTCTTGAATAGCAACTGATAAAGGCTAACATATTAGTTTTGAGTTTACTCTTTGTAAATGTTGCAAGGCTTTTCCCTATCCTGATTAATTACTGTCAAAGTTTGATTCTTGATATGTATAATGCTCTTTTCTTATCATGTCAATGGCAGTTCAACCTTCGATTGATTACAAGCTTTGGTCTTAAAATGTAGTAGAAAATCTCGAGCAAAAATCAATTGAAGAACCAGTAAGAGCATTGACAGCTGCAGATCGCAAAAACATTCGGTTCTAACTTCTGAAGAACCAAAATCCGGCAAATTGTCTAGGTAGTGATATTACATATAAAATGTCAATAAGATCCCTTCAAAATCTCAAAATTTCCATCAAGATTAGTGCAAAAAAGAATTAAATCAACTCGATCATTAAAGCCACTTGCTTGACGTGTCTATACTCTGCCCTAGAGGCTGCAATACTTGCCATCTTCAACCTCGTACCTCGTAAAGATTCACGGACATGCTCACTCTTTGGTCGCCTCATTGTTACTTCCAGAGTCTTGACAATCTCTGCCGATTCTATTCCGCAAATATTTATAGTAAACGTACTGTAATATGATCTATATTTCATCCGTTAAGGTACGACATCCAAAAAAAGGGGTTCTTTTAGAAGGGGAAAAAGGTGAAAAAAAGGCTTCAAAAAATGCAAAAACACGATTGATTTGGAGTATTTGAGTAGATATTCCAATGACGAACCAAAGGATACAAATAAGTCTAGCAGCACGCAGGCAACAGCATCTAGCAACCACGGCATGTTGGCTTTAATTTTATCCCATTCCGTATTTCTAACCAGAATGCTGCATCAAATGGTAAAGAAATCAAACACATAATCATAAAGAGGATCTCTCAGGAGATTTTACTACACTAATTAATGTTTAAACCTTATAAATAATTAATGTAGTTAATTATTGAGAAAAAGTGAGAGAGAGAGAGAGTACCTGCCCACGTAAGTGATATTTGCAATCAGTGCGAAGATAAACATCAAAGGATTTAAGCCCTGTAAAATTTGTAAAGATATTCTATTGTAATGCTGCTATAGTTGAGGGAAGCTAGCTATTCAGAAAGTTAGATTTTAAAAGCCTGTAAAGGTCGAGTGCCACACCTCCACGCTTCCTCTTTTAATCTGACAAACAAAGAAAAAACAAGCCTCAACAACAAAAGATCGATAATCTTTGTGTGGTACGTAAAACTTTACTAATTAAAGTAATAATCTGGACTGGAAAAAATATACATTTAACCATATTTGGGGTAGTCGACCGCCCATGTATATAGCAGCCATCATCCATCCCAACCATTGCCCAAGTGCATTATTTCCCATTCCATGTTCCTGCCGCCACAAGTTTATTGTTGGGAAGTCTTTGACATTAGTTAAACATATGAAATAATGCGGGGTGTTGAATTTTTCAGTTATAATTATCATACTTGTAGCAGTTTCCTTCCACTTAATCCAACGGATGATTGTATCATAGCCTTAGTTTGTGAAGGAATGCTCATCGATGTAGCTAGAAATGCACCATAACCAGCCTGTTATAAACAGTGATATGTAAAACATGTCAACATTAATGCCTGAGATATCAAGTTACGTTTCTACATTGTTTTCCTTCCCAATTTTCCTATTTTATGGTTACCATTTCAATCTTTAGTGGAAGATAATATTTTTTTTTGAAGTGCCTCACAAGTCACAACTAAATCACTGACTGCCTATATGATATCAAAAGCTTAAATAATTTCAAGAATTAATCATAATTCAAGGGAACTTTTTATCATGCTTGCTTTTTTATCTTCTTTTTAATTGTTCTTGTAATTTTTTATTCGTATCCTTTTTGAGGGATGAGTACAAAATATTGTTAAATAGATCTCAGATTCAGGAGTTTTTGGTATTGTGTCATGAGCTCTTTAATTTTGAAAAAAATCATATCATTTATGTAAATGATGTGATTTTTTTAAAATTAAGAGATTCATACACTATATATTATATAGCCAGATCTAAATAAGAATATGCGGGTTAGTATATCCATAAAAACAAGAAAGTGGCAAACACCAACTAAAGAACTAAACTAGTAAACTCAAGATGTGTCATTTTGCACTAGCAACAATATTCCACACAAAGTGTATTTTATAATCAGAACTTACAGATCGTGGGATTGACTTAGGTTGGGTAGTAGCAGTAGGAGATGCATTTGCATTTTCAGTTGTCTCATCCTCTGACGAAGAGCCATCCTCAATTCCAATCGCCGAAGGCCCACTTTTAACTAGCCAAAGAGAAGAACGAATGGGCGGAGTCGTGCTGCCGGCCAAAGATCTTGCTGACCTGCCCAATTCGACGGATACATATATTTACAAACTCTCACAACCAAACACTACCTACTAAGCTTAATCTATTCGGTCACAGAAATTATCAATTACTTTAAAAAGTGTTTACTACTCAAACTAAATCATTGAAAAGTAATAAAAATTTACTTATTAGTCATATTCGCAGTTGCAGAATGCGTAAAGCATACTATAATTACTTCTACCAACCTATACTAAGAATAGTAGGAAAAAAACTTGAGAGGGGAGAAAAACGCACGTGTAGTAGTAGTCTCTAGACTCTCTACGTTGTGAAGTTTTGGAAGTGGCAGTTGGAATTGGAATTCCTGAATCAGTAGATCTGTGTTTGTGTGGCCTCAATGGTTTTTTCAGGTCTTCATTCTGCTGGTACGCCAGGAGAAATGAATTAACAACGTAGGATTACGAAAATCCAAGTAAAAATGCAAGAAAACGTAGTTGAGTAGCACTGTTGCATTAGCTAGGAAAATTAACTAATAATTGATTGGTACCTCTTGCTTAGAATTGTTCTGCCGAGTTTTCCACCAGCCATATATGTGATCATAGTAGATACAGGCTCTGCAATACTAATAGTACAGTAGTTGTTGTGTAGAGCTGCTCGAAGATTAATTATAACGAAAAACCCATAATTAGAACGAGTTTAAGACGGAATATATGCATTACAAGACTGAAGCAGTAAATTACCAGAGCTGTGTAAAATTGGGTTGGCAACTGCATCATCAAGAAAAAAAATTAGTATCAGTAAGAAAGCAAAATAGAGATTAAGGAGAGCCATAGATTCTGATGTTTGCAGGATAAGTACTCAAGCCAAGAAAATTCTTTACTATTCATTTTACAAGTATTACAGAGTGTTTAATAATTGAAAAGTATGAAATCCCAAAAAGAGGCTGGCCTGACTTAAATGAGATATAATCATCTCAATGACTGTGAATAGCCAAAACTTACTCGGCTGCAGGAATACTATATTTGCTTTTCTTTTATCTCTCTCATGTCCGCATGTAAATTATACAGAATGCAATGGTCCTAAAAGCATGGGAAACAAAAGGCTTACTGTTTAGCAGGCTCAAGAAGGCATCCAACTAGATTAAATATGTCGCTGCATCAAGAAAACAAAACAACCTGAATATACAAATATTGAATTCAAAGAAGAAAATCACAGTTCAAAAGTGAAAAGAGAAAAACAAAAAGAAGAAAAAGAGACGTTACAGAGTACAAACCCGGCAACCCAAGTGAAAAGAAACAAGAGAGAAATGCCATGGCTGGACTTTGTGCGGAAGTTGGTGAAGATTTGAGGGATTTCGGCCACACCCCAACAGAGGAGGCTAACAAGGCCTAAACCGAAGGAGATATCATCTCTGGCGTTGCATAGACAGTCCTTGAAATACTTGTTTACCCAACCAACGCATGGCTTTTGCTCTTTTACACAGTAGGAGATTGAATTCAACACCAACCCTTTCATTTCTTTTTAATTCCTATGTTATTATTATTTTTTTTAAATGTTATACTGTCCAGTGAGTGATAAGAACGACTGGTATTAATACCACAAAGTAATCATGTACAACAGGATCAAGAAAGTCCCCATCCCATTTAAATAGCTTCATATATAAATTTGAGAAAAATTCTACAGTCTCTTTTATTATACTTTAAATATTTGTACGATATAATATCATGTGCTTAAAAACTTATACAGTATAAATTTTTAAAGTTAAAAAATGATTCCTAAAAGAGACAGTAGAATTCTCCTAAATTTTATATCTGATATCTATGCTTTGACTTATAAATATTATTATTTCAAACACACAATCTTATATTTAACATATACTCTAATTTATAAATATTATTATATTAAAATATAATATTAAATGTATAGGATGTGAGATGTGAGATTATTACGAGAGATAAAATAATAAATTTTATGTGAATCTTTTGTCTCAATCTGAATATAATTATTTTGACTATTCTACCCTTCTGGCTTTGTCCTAGTGGTCTCTAGCTATTCCCTAGTCTAAACTCCTCCCCAGTGTGTTTTATAAGTTAACAATTTATGGCATCTAAGTCTCTCAACTTTGGGACTAGTCCATCAAATTCTAGTCACAAAATTTTTCTCGTTTTTAAATTCAACTTGAGAATACGTTTGACAATGAAAATATTGAATCAAATCATAGAAGATCTAATTGGCAAATTCAAGAATAGGAACGACATACTATATATACATTTTCCTATTTCAACACGAGAGAATCATCGACATAACTTTAATTCTGATGTACAAATTATAACTTTGATTCTGATGTATAAATGTCTTCTTAGCATAATGCTGATATTTAGCTTCTTCAAACAGCGGGAGAAAGGCCCTATACTTCTGACAACTTATCCACTAAACAAATTGGAGAAACATTGCAGAAAAGATTATGTAACTAAGTTGATGCTTGTCGACAAATCTACATGCCAATTTCAAGAATATTGGGCGAATGAATAAAGAGTGAAATATCGGGGTTGTGCATTTTAGGTTGTTGAACGTGACCTGGAAAATCATCTAAATTCAATCCCCCGAAGCTATAGTGGCAAGGCAACAATCCTCGTGCCATATGGTCCAACAATCGAATGTGTCCCAGCATGTCCCAAGGTGCGTACTATAGCTACTGACGGCTTAATTTAAGATTTTATGTTACTGTTATTAGGGATTTTTATTTGAATAAATTTTATTTATTTACTCTGTAATGTATAGTATATACGAAAGTCATTAAAATTATTAAAAAGTAAATAGATTTTATAATTTTTTACTCATTTAATAATTCGTAATACTCACTCCGTAATAAAAAGTGAATAACAAAGAATTTTTCTTTCCATTGACATGTCGTGGAATCCAAAGATTGAACCTCGTGTTAAGATCAATCTCTCTTGATTAAAAATTTGAAAGATTTTTAATAGGGTATTATTATTATTATTATTGGTAATAAAATGGTACTAGGATTTTGTTTGATTGTTTGAGATTAAAAATTTGAAAGATTTTTAATAGAGTATTATTATTATTATTGGTAACAAAATGGTACTAATATTTTGTTTGATTATTTATTTTATAACGTGTGAAATTAGTATGACATTGAAATAATTAAAAGTAAAAGAATTGTATTATCTTTTAATTATTTAACGATTCGGCATAGAAAAAAAATTTCTTTCTTTTTAGCTTTTCATATTTTGTCAGGCTATGTAGTTGTTGATAAGCAGCGACGGTGCGCTGCAAGCTGGAGGAGATGGTATACGTGTATTAATTTGCACTCGCTTGTTTTTCGAGTTTATCATAATTTGAAGGAAGGATGATTATCCATCTTGAGAGGTCGAAGCAATCGAAAGACTTTGAAACACGTCCATTTTCTCTCCATTCCTCTGTTTTGTCGTCTACCCATTATTCTTCAGTGGGTTTTCTGCGTCTACTTGCTGGAAAGCTGCCCGCCTGCCGCATTTCTTTTTCTTAAATTTAAGTTTGTCGGTTTTTGCATCATCCCAACTGCCTCCCACCATATTGGTTGAGTTAATTAATAGAACTTAGCACAAAGGCACAACCATGGAGAAATACTTGTGTGAACTGGTATTGTGATATATACGTCACATAATATTAGTGAGTCTCGCATATAACACCGTAGATCACATAAGAATTTTTCCAAACCATGCCTAGCTCAAGATGGACTTTCAAACATGTGGATCCACTATAAGTGGTGACGGCAGTAAAATTTCAAGAAAGCTACTGAAGACCTTCACCATAAGTAGGCTAGAAGTGTTTTCTTGCCGCAATTTAGCACAAACACAATGTTGAATATTTTGACATAGAAGTCATATTATAAGAGATTAGTCGGCATTCTTGAAATCGAATTAAGGTTGTCAGCCGTAAACAAAGATAAGGTTTTGTTCTTTTCTTACAATGGCATACAATTGTCTTTTCAAAAGCAACTCCAGTTGCATCCGCAACCGGTGGTCGTGGTAATCTAGGTGCAGAAAGTGCCTGATACTACCATTTTGCACTTATCAGTTATCAGTAGAGAACTTCTAGGAATACATTTATTTGCCTCTGCCAAAACTTGAACGCTTGACAATTTAGGACCAGAATCTCATGAACTTGGCAAGTTATGCACGAATGAACTATCTATCTGGCGAATGATGTCCTGCAATCCAGACCTATAGGTAGGATGAATCAGCTTCACTCCAAGCTCTTCCTTCAAACGGTTATTTGAGACTCTCTTTTCCTCACTGTAACCACCATCTCGGATGAGGGTGTCTGCCATTTGAGGATTGATAATTTGTTGTCCATGGTCGGGCCATTTACTCGTGATCAAATTTTGAGCAAATGTAAAGACTTCCACTCGTGGAGCAGGGTCATCATCAACAATGTTGTATATTTTCCTGACAAAAATCAAACAGAATTGACAAAAGGAAAATGAAAGAAGTTAAAACATTTTCAAAGGTCATGTAAAAACAGAACTCTAAAAGGGATTATAAGCATGTTCATATTCATTATTATAACGGCAGCTCTCATCCACTCAGATGCATTCTCCTATTATCTATCCCAGTGACGTTCCCCAGCACGCATATGCACTTGTTCACATTAGAGTTACACCTGCAATCTTGCATGTTTGAGGGTATTCTGAATTATAAGGCTATTTTGGTTGAAGGACAAATGCATTGTACTCACAATCCAACACATTTCATGCTAGAGATCGAGAATTTCAATGAAAAGATTCACCCAGCATTAACAAGGTAGCTAAACTAATAGTACAAAGATTCATGCAACCAGAGGTCATAATTAGAAGAAAATGCATCATCCCTTATTCACAATTTAAAATGTAAAATAAGGAAATGAGTAGCTCAAGCTTCCATGTTTTTAATTTTCTCCATCATCACATAAAACCTCATGCTCTGGGAAATGCAGGCAAAGCTTACAAGATCTATGAATTTGTATGTACCCTGCAGATGGCTTCTCAATGCTGGCATTGAGTGCTTGGCAGATGTCAGCCACATGGATCCTGGACGTATAACGCCTCGATGATCGCGCTCTCTGACTTGTGGAAAGTGGCTCCTTCTTAATTATGGTATCAATGGCACTGTGTAGCTGCAGGATCAAAAACATGAATAACAAATCAAACTGATGTAAAAAAAGCTTGGAACAAGTGAATGATAAATCAGAAGGCAGACTTCAGGGATTAACAAAAACGTGGCATTTATATTTGAGAACTTGATTAGACATTATAACCTTCTTCCAGGGCCATAGATACCTCCGAGTCGAAATATTTGCACCGCTATGCCCAGATCATTACCCAACCTTGACCATCCTTCCTCAGCAGCTAATCTAGCTCTCGCCAACTCATTTGTAGGAATTATTGGATGACTGGCAGGGAATAATGCATAATTCGTAAGGATGCCCAGATTCTCAACTATTGATCAATTCAAAGTGGTGGTTAATGCACACTTACTCTTCATCCACCCATGTGCCACCACTATCTCCGTATACACCTAAAAGTCAAATACCTGAATTTTAGATATCTGTCATTGGATGAATATCTTAAACAGGATATACATCTTCAGAATGGAAGCATCGAAGATGCAAGCAAATAAGCACAATTCTTAATCAAGGATGGAGTTAAGGTTTATACAATCCATTCCTTATATTATCAAGGTGAAGAAGACTTGAGCGCACTTCATCTTCTAGTTACATACACAGAAGTTCCCCAAAAGTTGTAAGGTGTGGTATGTC
Source organism: Cinchona pubescens (assembly GCA_025175665.1). Taxonomy (NCBI): domain Eukaryota; kingdom Viridiplantae; phylum Streptophyta; class Magnoliopsida; order Gentianales; family Rubiaceae; genus Cinchona; species Cinchona pubescens. The sequence goes on from JANKKI010000090.1 coordinate 2,658,330, forward strand.
CATGAATGGCATTGTCATGCGTTTAGTCCAAGTAGAGTACATGAAATGATATACTAAGAAAACTTACGAGTAGATGATAAGAAACTAAGCCACCTAACGTTTCCTTGTTTTAATTTACTTTCCAATAGCCCTTTATGATTAAGCATCTGCAATAGCCGTGCAGTAATTATCAGTCGGGTAGATACAAGAAAAACAATATCTTGAGAACCACCTACAATTTCAAGTTAACATAAACTTACAGGATCACCAAGACCAACAACAGGAGGAATTATACATAAGGAGGTGAGTGTGATGTTTCATCACATCAAGTACTTCAAAACTGCAGCAAATAAATCAAAAGAGGAAAAAAAAAACTAAGTTTTTGCTTAAGCAATTGGTGTCATGCAACTTCAGATGATTTACCAACATTATTTCCAAAATTAAGATCTAATTCTTCCAGTAAAGATAATAACTTTGAATTCCAGATAGTTCGTGAAAATTTTTAATTATTTCAAGAACATTATCCAAAAAGAGAGTTACTTATTAAGTAGATTAACTTACTCAGGCTCATTTGCTTGAAAGATGTAGGCATCAAATCCCATTTGTTCAAGTTTCGTCTTCTTGGCATTGCTGGTACAGCTCCCACTCACCACCCTGTGAATAATTATATACAATAGATCAAAAAAAAAAGAAGAAAAACTTCAGAGGAAAAAAAAAAAACCAGAAATATGAAGGTTTGGTTTTTATGTTAAAGGGGATTTTACCATCCTTTGTTCTTCAAATCAGCAGCCAAGAATTGTCCCACGAAACCCATTCCCAGAATAAACATCCGGAGATTGGGGGTTTTGGTTTTAGATCCATGGAGTTGTCCTGCAGATTGCATCTTAGGTAGAGTAAAGAGGAAACCGTCAGAGTGCTGATATTCTTTTGCAGAATCGGAGGGATATCGCCGGCGAAGGCCCCGGGAACGCGCTTATTTCCATGGGTTTTTTAAAGGGCCAAAGCAGCTGGATGTTTGGTTGATTAATTCTTGAACCCATTGGAGCTTTGGACTTTCTTATTGGACTCAACATTCTTTCTTTGTGTGGGCCTCCTACTGTTTCCTTACTGCCCTCTGTTTATCTCAATTCTCAAAGTCACTTGCCAAGGCCCAAGCACAACATATTAGTCAAAATCCGATTAAATAACGAAGAACTGATTTTAGATATTCAGTTAGATTTCATTATTTCGGTAGATTGTTTGTGGTCTTGCTAAGTGGTAGTATGTGTATTTTACAACTCTTCAAAAAAAAAAAAAGGCTTAACTCTATTTTGTACCTCTCAACTTGTATCGGATTTTCACTTCGCATCCTAAACTTTGTTTAGACACTTTACTCCCCGAATTATCTACTTCTTCCCATTTAAGTCTAAAATGTGATTCTATCTAAAAAGATTTAACGGTTGGAAGATGCGTGTACAACACATTTTGTTAAGTGCAAGTGACAATAAAAATGCCTAACTCTACTTTGCACCCCAACTTGCATCAGATTCTCACATTGCACCCTAAATTTTTTACTGGGACACTCTACATCCTGAACTATCTAAATCTTTCCATTTAGTCCAAAATGTGATTCTGTCAGAAAATATAACAGTTGTAGGGTACGTGTACAATATTCTCCATTAAGTGCAAGTGACCACAAAAACTAAAAAAATGAACAAAAATGAAAAATTTTAAAAAAATCACAAAAAGGAAAAAAATTGTAAATAGGAAAAAAAAAAGTTGAACAAAACATTCAGAATAAACTTTAAAAAAATAGAAAAAATGCAAGGGTGGTAAGGATGCTGGGGTAAAGAAGGATTCGGGAATGGGAAGTGTAGATTGGTGGAGGTTCGGGCGGGTTAGGAAGGGGAAGTTGTGGGGGTTAGGAGTGGCAGGATAAGGTAGATCTAGGGTGGTGGATGTCAAATCTAGGAGATGGAAGGGGCTGGTCGGGGATTGAATGAGGTTGCAGGAATGGAGGTGGAGAGTTAGGGATAGTGGTTATGGTTGAGGAGGAGGAGGAGGAGAATGACTAGTTGGAGAAGAAATTATTTTTTTATTTTTTAATTTCACCCCAAATCTTAGTTTAATTTCTGAAATAATTCAATATAACTAAATTAGAATTTATAATGGGTAGTTTAGGAAGAAGGAATAAGTTTTGAGAGAGAAATTAGTGAATAAGAGGAAATGAGACTATTTTTTAACCAAAATTTTGGTCAAAAGGAGGAAAAATTTCCCACTACTAAATTTCTAACACCTTTAGTGATTTCCTAGTCAGTTGAACTTAATAGAAAGTGTTACACACGCGCCCTACAACCGTTATATATTTTTTATAGAATCACATTTTGGACTTAAGTGGGAAGATTTAGACAATTTGGGGTGCAAAGTATCCCAAAACAAGTTTAGGGTGCAAAGTGAGAATCCAGTTCAAGTTGGAATTGCACATGTGCCCTACAATCGTTAAATTTTTTAATAGAATCACATTTTAGATTTAAGTGAGAATATTTAGACAATTTGGTGTGCAAAGTATCTAAAAAAAATTTACGGCGCGAAGTGGGAATTCGGTACAAGTTAGGAGGTACAAAATAGAGTTAAGAGAGAGAGAAAAAAAAAAAAAAGGATAGTAAAGCTTCACCTATCTAGCTATCTCTTGATAACTAAACTCTTAACCATGAAAAATGACTTATCAATTAAGTTATATTTCACACAGAAACTAATAAAGATTGAAAAAAAAAGTCTAGTAAAAGCTAGATCGGGACTGGTATTTGTTTTTGGAAAATGATTTATAAAATTATAAATTCATAACTATTTTTTAAAATCATTTTACATGGCAAAATTATACTGAATCACCAACCTTTAATTTTAGATATTCGATCGATTTTTATTTTTTATTTTTTTTTTAATTTAGTAACACATTAATAATTTTATCACTTTGATTCAAGATACACGATTAAGTTTTTTCTTACATAGCGACCGAAAGTAATGACGTTTGTTTTTCACACCCTTTTCTTGGATTTGTTTAGAGCATTATTGCAGTCTAGGCGTTCGTAAGCAGGGTGGCTTTCTATTATTTATTACAAAAGTCCACTTTGTTTAAAACATTTTTTTTTCCTGTCTTTAGTTTTTTAGTTCTTGAATAGCATTAAGATCAATATAAACATCTAAAATTGCAAGAGAGCAGTAGACAACTTCTGATAATTCGCGTACAAATTGATAACAATAATGCAATATGCATTATATTTAATCATTTACTTGGACTGATGTTAATTGCCATGGTTATATGTATTCTGTTCAACCACTCCAAATCACAAGACAAGACAAAAGAAAATTTACCAATATGTACGTAAGCTTTTAGTACTGGATATTTGATGCTCTTTAATATTACAATAATATATATTAAACCCCAGAAAAAAATAATATATAAAATAAGCCTGACAATTGTATATTTAACTTTAAACAAAATATATTTCGAGGTTATATCAAAATGGGCCAACCGCCCTCGCAACCAAAACCACCCACTCCTCCTTCACATATTGAACCAGGGCAGTCTTCACCCAGTTGCTGTCCGTCACTACAAGAAAAATCAACTTTTTGTGACTTATATTGTTTTAAAAATCAACTTGTGACACTAAATTCAAAGACAAATCACAAAGACTTATTTACAAATGATGGTATGACTTACATTTACTAGTCACAAATAATTTTTTAATATAGTGATCTTCATTACTTGTCTTGAACTCTATTTGTAGATTTTGTTGTCAAAATTTATATAAGTAGAGTAAAAAACTATGTGTACCTTGTAACACTTGGCCTGAGTTGGCCCGATTCAAAATGGTAAAATTTATATAAGTGGAATCAAAAACTAGATGTACCTTGTAATATAGTGGGCCCGAGTTTGCCCAATTGAAAATATTTAAACCAAGTTCAAAATATTTAAACCAAGTTGTATATACGTTTCATATCTGGACTGATCCAATAACTTTTGAGCAAAAATAACAAGCTCAAAACAGTTAAGCTAAATTATTAATAGTTCAGAATTCAAAATGTTATAAATAATACAATATTCTTCTTTCATTTCTAATGTGAGACGGACATCGTATACCTAATACCTAAGTACATCCCTTATATATTTTCCAAGTCAAGTGCAACGTCAATTTTTTTGGGCCCAAAGGAAGCTACCTTGCAATTTCCTCCCACCAAATTATTCACGTAATCAATCACTCCATCTGCCATGCAATTTCCGTGCACGTTCCAGTAACACCACCTCTCGACATTACATTTATCAAACAAGTTTACCTCTTTTCTCTTGCTATCGAAAGATTCATATTCTTGTCACTACTATATAAAGTGTAACAAGTTAATCTTTTTCCGTCAGACATTAATATTGATTTCCCTCATGGAACCCGAAAGAGTCCCAAAATCTTTTGGTTGTCTTCCACATAGAAACCTTAAGTTGAGCTTAAGTAAATCTGAATCAAAGTCTAATTCGAACTCGAATTCTCCCAGAACTCCCAGATCACCTTCTGTCACCTCACAACGTAAAAGTTCCAACGGTATTAGGTTAAAATCTAACTCGAACTCGAGTTCTCCCAGAACTCCCAGATCACCTTCTGTCACCTCACGTAAAAGTTCCAACAGTATTAGGTCAAAGGAAGACGAGTATCAAAAAGTTTTTCGTCGTTTCGATTTTGACAACGATGGAAAAATCTCGGCATTCGAATTGAGGGCTTACTTTGGATCCATAGGAGAGTACATGTCACACGAGGAGGCTCAAGCAGTGATAAGTGATCTTGACACGGATGGAGATAATCTCATTGATTTTCAAGATTTTCTAAGGTTGATGAAAAAGGAAGGTGATCAGGATGACGATGAGGACTTGAAGGCAGCCTTCGAAATGTTCGAATTCCAAAAGGGTTCCGGGAGGATAACAGCTAAAAGCTTGCAGAAAGTGTTGAGCCGATTAGGGGATACGAAATCTTACGACGATTGTGTTGCCATGATTGAAGTTTATGACACTGATGGCAAAGGAGAACTTGATTTTCAACAGTTCCAGCAAATGATGATGGCTTAACTTCAACAATCTTTTTGGAAAATTCTACTCTCGCTTTTAATAATCATTTCCTTATATTTTAAATGGTTGTACAGTACAATTCATGTGCTTTAAAATTTTATACTGTACAAACTTTTAAAGTCGAAGGGAATGATTCCTTAAAAAGAAGGTAGAATTTCCCAATCTTTTTACTTGCGTTCAAATTTAAATGCCATAACATGCTGAATATAATGTTCTAAATATGCCAAGATATGCAAAATACAATTCAAAGTTTAATTTTAAATTTTATATATATATTAAATTTATGTTTGTTGTGGTCATATTATATTTTGTTAATTAAAAGGTTGGTCGAATGGTTTTCTGTATCAGCTTGTTTTGTGTTGGATGTTTTTCATCATGCAATTAATTTATGAATTTCTCAGAAAATCAAGAGCTACGATCCCTCATTGTTAATTCTTTGGGAAGGTAAAGCAGATCTAGGGCATCAATGGAACCCCAACGGGCAGATCCCAAAAAAAAAAAAAAAAAAAAAAAAAAAATCTGTGGGGGCAAATTTTATGTACTATAAAGATAATCATTCTCCAATTGTAGCTTAATTTTGATTTTTAGTTATTCAAATTCCTTTAAATTTTTAGATTCTCTTAAATAATAAAAATCATTTGCAAGACATGAAATTTTGATATATAATTCGTAAAACAGCATATAGAACTTCTAATTTAAAAAGATATACCGGAATTTGACATTGATATTTATCATGAATGTCCCACTCTCTGCATTCTTTTTATAGCGTCAACTAGCAAAATTGAAATTTAGAACTTATGCCTTCTTGTCGTTGTTATTGATTACAGTAAATACTGAATTGAGCAACTTTCTTTTGATTCTATTATGTATTTTACTAATCTATTATATATTATAGGGAATCAGTATTTACTGTAATCAATAACAACGACAAGAAGGTTGAAGGACTAAATTCTGGCAAAAAAGTCTAGTTGAGGGACTATTCTGGCTAAAGTGCAAAAGTTGAGGGACTATTCTGGCGATTTTCCCTATATTATATTATATCTATATACAAATGCGAATTGTTTCTCTCCTTGTTATGTTTCTCCCCTTTAAGTGTTCTCTCCTTTTTTTGTAATGTTTAAAATATCCGCCTTTAATAAAATATAATTCATAGAAAAACATAACTAAATTACTCTTCTTCTAATCTATTACCTATTTTTAGGAAACTACCACCCATTTTTTAGTTATACAATCCTAATCGAGATATATAATATTTTATTTATTTTTTATTTTTTGTCCTGCCTAATACACATCCTTAATTAAATAGTTATGTCTAATATATCATTCATGAAGTATAATTAGCCTATCTAAAATACTCTCCATTAAATATAATAAGATTATCTATATTTTATAATACTACTATTATTTATTATATATATACATATATTTTAAACTACTATAACGTAATTCTTTAGATTTATATGAAAATTTGGGTATAAATATATTAAGACGGTAAAAATATTATTTGTATAAAAAAAATTTATATTTGATGAAAAATAAAACCAAAGTAATTTTATAATTATTATGTATATTCAACTTTTTTTTCTTCCTTATGTTAGTACGAAATTTTGGCACAAATATATAAAAAGAAATATAAATTTTTAAGAAAAAAAATTATTTATACATGAGTAAAAATTAAAAATATTATTTTATGACTATTATATATATTCAAATTATTTTACTTTTTATTCCTAATAAAAACTATCTTTTATAACTATTTTATATATTATTAATTCACAAATAATTATTTTCTTTTCTCTAAATATTTATCATGTACGCTCTTTCATGTTAGTTAATTAGACTCAATTTATATATTTTCATATGCCAATAACATTTATAACTATTTTGAATAAAAATATAAAATTTTTGAATCTATTATAATGTGATTAATCATGTATTTATTTTAGTTATAACATGAAGTTGTTGTGGTTTAAGATCAATATATAATAACCAATTTGTCATTCATCATAGTAGATTCTTTCACTTTAAGCTTACCTTTGCCTTTTTAATATCAAAGTTTTCCTCCACCTTAAATATCACAAAATTAATAATCGTACAAATAAAAATTTAGTTTTTATAAAAGTGGAAAAAAAATAATGGAGTATATAACACTATTTTCTTATCTCATTTAAATTTTTTTGTTACGATTAATTTAGATTTGTTTTTCCCTTCCTTACATGAGGAAAAAAAAATTAACCAAGCCATGAAACTAAAGTTTGGTGTGAAATAGAAAATTCACAATTTTTAATTAAGATAAATAAATATTTGTTAATTTTATATATCTTTAATAGTAATATTTGATTATAAAATCCTTATTTTTAAGAATATCATTTTGTAAAATATTGGTTTAAGTAACTATTGATGAGATAGAAAATAAATTCAACCCGTGATGGGATGCAATCCCTAAAATATTTCAAAATAATCATTGCAATACATACAAAAATTCTACGCATAATTTGCGATGCTAATATAGAAACTTAAATAAGTAATTAATATAGAAACAATCCATATTATGCAAATAAATCATAGTTTTAAATAATCTAAGTGTTTATTGGTATATATTGAGTTTAAATTTTAATTTTGGAAACTACAATACAAATTGTTACAATATTTAATAAAATAATATTAGTTTACTTTAATTATTGATGAGGTAAAAAAAGTTCAACTAATGGTACGATGCGTTACTAAAATAATCTAGAATAATCATTGTAAAACATATAAGAATACTATGTATAAATTGTTGGAATAATGCATAGAAATCTTAAATAAGTAGGTAAGTAATGTAAAAAATAACATGAATTATGCAAATAAAACCATAATATTAAATATTCTAAAATAATTACATATATACATTGCGTTATACGTCAACTTTGGAAAGTACTATGCAATTTTTACACTATTTAACAAAACAATAAAAATGTAGATTAAATATCTTAGTAAACAATACAAGAAATTGATTAGAAAAGTATGCAAAAAATGAAAATAAAATTCACACACTTTTGTTAGCGTTAATTTTTTATATATTGAAATTTTAATTTCACAATAGAAAACTATATCAAAATATAATTTCGGAGCTAACCATGCTCAATACCATTCAGGATGAAGGGAATAGTTTAGAATATTAGAACTATATATTTTTTTTCATTAGTATTGCATATATTTTATAGTAAGATATAGGATTATTTTTATTAATATTCAATGCATTTCAGAGCAACATAAAAGAATAAGTTATCATTTTAATTTTTTATAATAATTTTAATATATTATGTGAGAAAATTCATCTATCAATAACATATAGAATATATTAGCTTAATTAGATTTTAAAGTTTTATAATAATTCTTGATGTATTCGTTATTTACATTTTAATTACATTTTTTAAAAAATATATATAATTAATTTTTGTAATTATTATCCATATATCATTTGATTTCTTGTAAATATTTTTTGCTAATCAAAGAATATCAATACTTCATCTATAAAATGATGTTTAGTACTTGATAGGGATTTTGTATTTTAGTAATGACAAATATATACAAATATATTTAAAAAGTTCAATACTATTGAAAATATCTTTATTTTTAATTGATCAAGTAATTGATAGTGCAGTTATAAGAAATTATTATCTAAACATATAAAAGAAAAATAGAAATAAGATACAAATAATGTCGTATGTTATAAAAACAAATGACATTAAACAAATAACAAACAATAGTGAAAAAAATAAATAAAAAAAAGTGAAAATAATTATGAAAAAAGAGCAAAGATATTAAATATATATTTTAAAATCAATATATATCTTTTGTATAAAAAAAATCGACAAATAAAATGTTTACATTTTGTAATCTATGTTATCATTCAATGATTATTTACTTATTTTTTAAAAAATAAAAATATTTAATAAATCAAGAATATTACACGTGCAAATGATATGCTATTTTATAATATATGTATATATATGCTATATATTTATAATATTTAATGTAAGTATATATATAACCCACCGATTAAATCAATAATACGGTAATTCACCTCTTTTACCGGGTTCCTTTCCGGACCGGATTTAATAACTTGTAAAGACAGATATTAGGTCTTGAGAAATCAGAAACGAGAGAGATTAATTCCAGAAAAAGGTGATGAAGCAGATTTTCCATGTAACAGAACTCCATCTGGAATGCTCCTATTAACTAGTAATACTTAATAAGTGTAACTTATAATCTATAGTAATTTACAAAAAACTCAGGCCTCCACTTGTCACTTTTTTAAAAAAAAGAAAAACTTATCATTCCAAGAAACAGTTTTTAATATAACCTATAAAACTGGGAATAAAGAGAAACGACCATAAACGAAGGGAGCCCCTTGGGCTGAAATGGTACTTTTCAAACCGACCAATCAAACCAAGGATAAAAGAAAATTCTCCATTAACAATTATTATGCTTCTATTGATAGAGAAACAAAGACTACATCAGTATGATTTCCAATTTGTCCAGTAATCTCTAATCTTGGATATCTGTTTTTGTTCTTTTGCAAGTGATTCGATCTTTTTAAGATTTGCTACTCAAGTTTTTTGCAAAACCTTTTCTTTTTCCATCAGTGTAATTAAGTTTACTCTTAATGAATCTTTTTTTTTTTTTTTTCATGTAGAGATGATATAAAATTTTAAAATAAAAATTAATATTAGTTGTATACAAAGCATTAAACGTTGACAAAGGTTAAGGTTGACTACGAGATAAGTTAGTTACAATTATATTAGTTGGTTATTCTTGATGACAACTTCTATATGCTTCAATTTTTATACATGTTATGTAAAAATTTTGCCTTTCTAATAGTTGATTGTACATATATAAAATGCATATAACATGTTGTCAATATCTATTATACGTTTGAAATTACAAGTTAAAAAACAAATTAGCATGACATCTTCAATTTATGACATGTATCTAATACTATATGTACATGTGAGGGTGAGAAATTTAAAATTTACGATTATAGAACGTTCGTTGTATATGCACAAGTCTAAATTGTTATGAAATTTTTTCATTTAAAGTTACATGGATTCATTTCTATTGGGTGTTAGTGAGAAAAAAAGAATTTTTATTATGAATTAATTCTTTTGGAATAAGCTATAAATCTTCTATTACAAATTTAGTTCCTTTGATTAATAACGAGTTCTTCTTTTTTTTTTTTTTAACTTTTTCAGTTTTAGTCGTTGCATGATTTCTTATGCAGTCTTAACTTTTAGTATCTTAGTATTTATTTTCTTCCTTTTTTTTTTTTTTTTTTTTTAACTTTCAATTGTTGCTGATCGGAATATTTATTTTACCACTAGACTAGGATAGGTTACAATACAAATTTTGCATAATTTTTTTTTCTTTGTTATCTTACTTATGTTTTTATCTTTCTCATATCTAACTTTTCTAAGTATTCTTTAGTTATATTATAATATAGGACTCATGAATTACAATATTAACTTTGGGACGGGAGATTACATGCTAGTTAATTGCTGTAACTTTAGAAGTCTAGTTGGATTATTATTAGTTTAACTAATTATTTTTCCTATTTATTAATTGTAATTACCTAATTACATATAGTGGTAAAAACAAGATAATTTTATTCATTAATATTATATTTATACTTGTACGAGGGGGCAAGAGTAAAATTATTACATATTTTAAAAAACACAAAAGATTTTACATATTAATTAAAGGGGATGACAATGCCAATTGGGATAGCTATTCTACTGCCTCTATTGTGCCTCTCTGCCCCTTAATGGGACATTGAGGACAAATTTTTGCTTAGATCATGTCTTTGATCTATGCTATGGACTCTTCAGAATTCTTTAATTTTGAAAAGATAAGTGATGTGATATGCACTGTGTTGGTATTTGTGCAGTGTAGCATACACGTCTAAGAAATTTATGCACTGTGTTGGAATTTGTGCAGTGTAGTACTAATTTCTCTTGCTTACTTACCAGGATGTGTCTATATATATATATATATATATATATATATATCTTTAATATAAGCAAAATGGAGACCTCCAAATCAAGAGGCCTCTATGCGTCCACGTTTTTTTTTTTTTGTTAATAAATTTAATTTTACAAACATGAATTTTGAGAAATTGCAACTTTTTACCTATCAAACTTGGTGCTTTTATATTTTTATCTCATTTCTAACAAAATGAGAATTCAAAAGCACGAAGGATTGCGAAGTGACAACTTCTCATATCAAATTTGATGCTTTTCAAATATATATATTTTTAACAAAATAGGATTTCAAAAGTATCAAGAATTATGAGGAATCACAACTTGTCAATCAATCATAATGCTTTCTCTTATATATAACCACCAATTTTAATAATTTGAACATAATTTGCATACTCTTTGCCCCTCATCTATTACTTCTCCTCCCTTCCTTTGATGGGGTATGTCTGATTGATTTCATGCTAACTTCATGATTGAACTTATCACTATTTTCAAGATAGATAAAAACAAAAATTGAAGTGCTTTTTCTTTTAAAGTAACCTATCAACCTAAGAAATATAAGAAAACTTTCATCAAGCATCAACGAACAGAGGCAACCTATTAAAAGAAAAAATAAATCTCTATAAATAATTCGACAAAAGAATAAGAGAAAGCTTTCATAAATAATTATGCTTCTACCAATATGACTATTTCATTCAACATTTTTAAAGATGGATTATTCCATGAATACTGTAAGTTTGCTTTTTATGAATTTTTTATTTTTATTTTTGTTTCTTGGTAAAATAATATCAAATTTTGAATGGAATAATAGTTTGTTCGTTTTACTATTTATTATTTAGAGTAAACAGACCGGTCTTTTCTAAATCATATTAAATAGTTTTTTTTTAAAAACATATAAATTTTTTGCATTAATTAGTCAAATTGAAAAACAAAAGCAGTTACTTTTATTGGGTTTAAATGTTGCATGACTTCTTTTGCATTCTTAATTTCTAATCTCTAGTATTTATTTTCTTCTATTTCTTACATTGAATTATTGTTGCATGACTACATTGAATTAAAAAAACTAGAGTTAATAAACACAACAACGAGAGGAAAAATACATGTTAACTTTCTAACAAAAGAAACTATATACAACAACTTTGCAGTTTTAAACTTTTGAATAAATGTCTCATTCAGGCAATCTATTTTCGATGTGGCAGACATTTTCAATAAAATGTTTTGTTTCCCTTTTGTCTTAGAAAAGAAAAGTACTACTAATCATAATGAAAAATTTTCAAAATACTATAAAATATAAATTGTAGAAACTTAAGTCTCAAAAAATTATCTAATTAAAAAAGTGGGACGGAAGCAGGTGAAAATTTATGGTGTAAAGTAAATATTATCGTCGTTCAGTGATTAAAAAATAAAAATAAAAAATATTTCACCTTATAAAGTGAGTAACATTTATTTTTTGACAAGGAAAATATAATTTTTTTTCCCCGTTTGCTGCTCTATGGAATGAGAGTGCACAACACACAGTGGATGCCCAAGTCAACGTTATTGTGCAATTTGGCTTCAAAGTTGCGTATAAAGTAGAATGCGATATAACACTTCAGCCGGGAGAAAACAGAACACAGGAGAAAAAGTCAAAAAGACTCGAACGCCAATATATGCAGAGGGGAGTGGGAACCCCCCGAAGTTGATATATGGCTTGTAGGTTAAAGTTACTAGTATGAGACATTGAAACGACAATTAATTTAGTTGACATTTTGACGTACCATACTTGAATAGAAATTGTGTAATTGGACAAGGTCTAAAAATTTGGTGGTCTATGGTGCAATTTGTATTAATAAATCCTACACGTAGAATACAAGCCTTCTATTTTGCAAAACCTACTTATTTTTTCTATTTTAATTTTTTTTCCCTTTCTATTGTGTTTAATGACACAAAAGGGTCAAAATAAAAGAAAGATTTAAATAAAATCCGTCTTTGGGTTCACTTGTAGATGTTTAATGTGAATTAAATTTTATATTGTGTCTGGATCGATGAATTTGGAAAAGAATTTGAAATCCATTCATTTATCAGAGAGATTTGTAATGTCAAAATGGATGAATTTTAAATTCACTCAAATTAAAAAATTATTTGAAATCTTTTATTTCACACTTTTTAATTTAAGCAGATTTGAAATTAATCTATTTCAACCCCTCAAATCCTTCTCCAAATCTATCAATTCAATAGAATTTATGACTACAAAATATACAAATAGAGTAAAAAATCAAGTATAACTAAATATTTTCCCGAAACAACTAGTGAGAAGGGTTCTTGGCAACAACATTTTCTGTATTAGGATAACAAAAAATCAGAAGCCCGAGATTTATTTTTTATTAGTTTTATTTTTTTGCAAAGCCCTAGAAATTCGCAACGTCTATTAGTAAATCCTACGGATTCTACGGATTCTTGCTATTTTTCTGTTTCTGTATTTCCTTAAGTTATTAAAATGTCAAAAATGATTACGTTAATGATAGTTGTTGGTCTCAATAACATTAAACCATCTGTCAGGAGCCAAAGGATGATTGCATTTTAGCGCTTTCTCAATTTATTTATTATTAATACATGGCATTACTATGTCATATGACCAATTTAGAATGGTATATTATAGGTTGGGTGAGTGGTTATTAGGAAAGGGGAGATGAATTTGATCAATCAAGGAAATCTCACTCTATTGATCTCATTATAGACTGCACTGGCTGAGATCCCAATTGAAAAATTATTTGTTCAATCCATTGACCGTTCAACACTTCTTATTCGCTTTATGCTTACGGGTTTAGACTAATCTAAGTTGTTCGTTAGCAGTTCGTAAATAATTTAGTAAAAAAATTGATTTGGTCGTATTTGTTCGAATTTAAATCTCTTGACGAGTTGATGTTGAGTGTTAGTTGAATTTTTCAAACACGTACATAATTTTGTTTTTTATATTTTTATTATAATAAAATTTACTAAAATTATCTATACCTTTTAAAAAAATTAGATTTTTTACCTATAAAAAAGTTGACTTATTTGAGTTCGATTTCGAGAAATTGTTTTACTTATTTTTAAGGGAATTAAAATCGAATTTGAACTTTATGAAATTTTTTGAATTCGAATTCAATTTTTAAAACTCATTTGAACTCGAGTTCAAGTCTCCTACAAAATTCAAATTCGAAATCGAGTAAGGCACTGTTCACGTTCAACTTAGCTTGTTTATAATTTTGTGTCACTAAATTTGAGAATGAATATACAAATATCTAATTAAATATTTAAAATAAAAATTAATAATTTAATATAATTTTATAACGTGAATTAATTTTGTCAATTGGTCTTGAAATTGTTTTCTAAAAAAAAAAAAGACTAGCCAGTGGCCACCGATGTTAAACTAAAATTTAAAAGAAAATATTTAAATAAACTCAATTTTTGATCCATCCGTAGATCTTGTGATCAAAATTAAATTTAAAAATTCTTACTTAAATCAATTAATATCATAAATTTTATAAGGTTTACTCCGAACTACATGACCTAAGTATTTGCCAAACTTAAAAAGCTTCCCCAGTTGCCCCAGAAAGTCAACGAAATTGATAGGAGTCTGTTGAGCCTATCATTTATTATTTTAAATTCAGTCGGATTCCTGGAAACTCCGATATTTGTCAAAGTCAAACTTCCATAATGATTTGGTCTTCTTCCCCGCCGTCTTCCGGGAGTCTATATGCTGAGCAATCGCTGACATTTTCTTCCGAGACAAAATTTTGGCCCATTTTACTTTTTACACCAAAGAAGAAAAAAATAGAATTGGAATTGACGAATATGATGAATCAATTGCATCTTTCTCTTGTTCTTCTTTTTCTGATCTCAAATTCTTGTTTGATGATCCAATCCCAAGCAGCCTTACATCGGACAGGCCACAAACCAATGCGACAACACAAACAAATCAACTTCCGTTCTTGGCTACAGTTGCAATGGCGTCAACCCATCTTGCCAAGCTTATCTAACCTTCAGATCCCAACCTCCGTTCAACTCAGTTTCTTCCATCTCAACCCTCTTGGCGGTTGATCCATCTCAGGTCTCTCAGCTCAACAACGTTTCCAATAATCAGGCAGACGCAACATTCGAGGCTAACAAGCTCGTCCTCGTTCCGATTAACTGTTCTTGTTCAGGTCCCTTTTATCAATCCAACACATCTTACGTTCTTCAGAATGACGACACCTATTATACGACAGCCAATATTACTTTTCAGGGCTTGTCAAGCTGTCAGGCTCTTCAAGCAGAAAATGGGAATCTTAGTACGAGGAATTTAGTTCCTGGTACGAGGATTAATGTTCCTCTAAGATGTGCTTGTCCGACAAGAAATCAAACCGACGATGGTGTCAAATATCTGTTGAAGTTATTTAGTCACTTTCGGTGATTCTGTTTATGACATTAGTACGATGTTTAATGTTGATACTGGGAAAACTCTCCAAGCCAATGGCTTATCTGAAGAGGATTTTACAATTTATCCCTTCACAACTCTTTTAGTTCCTCTTCAAAACCCTCCATCCATCTCACAAATTATTCAGCCTCCTCCGCCTCCGCCTCCGCCTTCAAGTAATGCCCCTTCTCCAAAGGGTAGCTCAAACAAAGCTTGGATATATGCTCTGGTCGGAACTCTTGGCGGGATAGCTCTTATATCAGTATCTGGCCTTCTTGTATATTGGTTTTGCTTCCGCGGAAGAAAGAGGACTGAAAAGGATCCCATGGTTGTCTCAGAGAGCTTTGACTCAATTGAAAAAGCTCCAGAGAAGAATGGGATGAAGTCGGCCGAAGATGAAATGTCCTCGAGTTTCTGGGATAGTTTATCTAGTTTTGCTCAGTCACTTAACTTGTATTCCTACGAAGAACTAAGATTGGAAGCAACGGATAATTTTGGTCCAAGTTGTCTGATTGGCGGATCGGTTTATCGTGGCATGATCAAAGGGGATTATGCTGCTATTAAGAAAATGAGCGGAGATGTTTCTGAGGAAATTAATCTACTCAACAAGATCAACCATTTGAATCTTATCCGGCTTTCGGGTGTTTGTTTCAATGATGGGTATTGGTATATGGTTTATGAGTACGCTGCAAATGGAGCATTGAGTGACTGGATTTATGGGAAGAACCTTGGCAAAGAAAAGGAAATGTTGTTTCTAGATTGGAAGCAGAGAGTACAGATTGGTTTGGATGTAGCTACAGGGCTGAATTATCTTCATAGCTACACTTCTCCACCCCATGTGCACAAAGATTTAAACTGCAGTAATGTTCTTCTTGATGGTGATTTCCGGGTGAAAATTAGTAATTTCGGCCTAGCAAGATCAGCCGAAGGCCCTGGAGAAGGAGGGGGTCAGTTTGCCTTAACTAGGCATATTATTGGTGCAATACTAAAGGTTACATGGCTCCTGAGTATTTGGAAAACGGTTTAATATCCACTAAGCTTGATGTTTACTCATTTGGGGTTCTCTTGCTGGAGATTTTGACAGGAAAAGAAGTTGCTGTGTTGTATGAATCTGTGAAAATCCAGTCCTTGGCAGAGATTATAATCCCTGTACTTAACGAGAAAGATGGGATCGAAAATTTGAGTCAAATCATGGACTCTTCTCTTGGAGGAAATTATCCTTCAGAACTTGCAATTTTGCTCATCAAGTTGATTGATAGTTGCTTAAAGAAAGATCCATCTGCCCGCCCAAGCATGCATGAAATTGTCCAGACTTTTACCACAACAGTTACTGCCACAACATCTTGGGAATCTAAACTTAGTGTATAATTGAACTACACAGCATATTGGTTGAATTGGCTAGATCAGTGCAAACGAGACTTTATTGCTTCTACTTTTCTTTTCTTTTCTTTTTTTCTTTTATTCATGATCTGTAGATACTTCAGCATTATATTGTTTGAAACATTCTGCATTAAGTTTTCAAATATGATACTATACTTGATGGATGTACATGTCATGAAAATTTCTTGTTCCAACCTTTTTCTTTCTTCCTTTTTTTTTTCCTTCTTATTTTTGTTTGTATAGAACACAATTTAATTTCTAGTTCTTTATGTGAAACACTTTATTAGTCCGTTTGTTCATCCTTGTTGACATAAATTTCCTTTCATACATACCAGAAACAGAAATATCTGTTAGGCTTTACTTTGGTTTTTCTCCAATTTAATGTAGACTTTTCGTGTTTATGGGCCAGAGCTAGGAATAGTTAAACTAAAAATTACGTTCGAGAAACACAGAAACAGCAGCCAGCAGCCAACAGCCAGCTGCCAGATAATATAACTGTTAAACAAATATTGGTCGGCAATGATAGTTGAAATTTTGAGAAATGACAAGTAAATTGTCTGCAATGCTTCTGTCTTGGCCCTCATAAGCTGCTACATTTATAGGATGTCAACCCAGGAATAACTCATTAATTACCACCTTGAATAAAGCGGTTATGGCCATTTAGATCCTTGTCCGAAATCTATAAATAACGATCCTTATATCGTTAATGTATCTTTTCCTCACTTAATACAAAACTCTCTCTTAATCAATAAACTCAGAGAGCTGATAAGAAGAATCAGCAATGATTTAGGGGTATTATTTGCTATATTTGACATCAGCACATACAGAATCATTCTACTTATTCAAAGCTCTAATACATTAATTAATAGTTCAACGTTTAAGCGAGGTAGTAGAATTGTTTTAACATTTCCTTGAACCATTCCTGTAGTTTTTCTATGTTTGACTTGAACAATAAGAGAAGAATCGCTTCCTATTACAAAATGAATAAATCTTTCTTGGGTGTATAAAAATTTTTACACTATCGGATTTAAATACATATCATACGTAAAAAAATAATTTTTAAAATTTAAATAATACACATCATATATAGCTAAATTCGATAATATAAAAATCTTAAGAGACAGACGGCGGGGTAGTTTATACACTAATAATGCATGAAAAAATTTCTCAAATAAAATACGTACCGCACAATTAATGAGGTTAGCAACACACAGAAAATGTAGACTTCAAGCACAGGCTGAACTAATCATGCCAATTATATTTAATTTGTTAATACCATATAAAAATTAACTTTTCAAATTTCGACTGATGAATGGAATCTTGATGACTTCCAAACCAAAGAAAAGGTTAGAAAACCATGTCAAGACTGTAAAATATACGACCGCATGTTTTGCACAGTATGACAACTTAGAGTTTTATTATATTTGAAAGCTCGTTTACATTATTATATAACAGAAGCATTTTCTTATTTTATTTTATTTTTTTGTTCCTTTCCTTTTGGCAATGTATAATCATTTCCTTACCGTGCTTTGAAGTTTTGAATATCATGGCTCAACAACTCATAGTTATTAGATTTATTATATAACAATCTGTACTACGTATTGAATATATATAAATATATACTTTTTTTTCCAAAAAAAAAAAAAGTCAACTCTGACACCGATACTACGTACCTAAGAGTATTATGCACATATTCGGTAATTATGCAACAGCTTGTATCAGAAACCATATAGCCAATGCTGTTATGTTATTGCAACAATGAAGTGTTTGAAGCTTAACTTCCTCAGTTTTATAATCATAAAGAACTTTTTCATATGGGGAAGGACAGTGTGGACCATGAATCCGGTGAATGAAAATGAAATGCTGATGTCTGCAAATATATAATTAGTCGATTTAAATTTCAAAAGGTCACTTTTGTACTCCAAATTTGAGTTGACTTAGAGGTGAATGCCCTCTATTATGCTGTTTAATTACTCAATGTCTGAGTTTCCTGTAGCAAATGATACAAAACACTTGGTAGCATAACTCTCATTTACCAAATCTTATAGATTTTCGTCCGCTTAAAAAGTTCTGATAGGTACTAAATATCGAAAGTTCATCATGAATGAGTATCTAATCAGTTTCTTGTTAATTCTTGGTCATTTTGCTTCACATCTAGATACTCATTCAGGTTGAATGGCCAACAACAATATTCAGGTCTTTCCATTTTCAACTGCAACAACACTGATAAAACAGGACCATCTCCAGCATTTTTGTATTAAGAGAATGGCGAAAAGCATTCTTGCCAAGCATTTCTTATTTTCAGATCCCAATCAGTCTATAATTCAGCCACCACCATCTCAAACCTCACATCTTCCTCTCCAGCGGAACTTGCTCGTGTCAACAATATCCCGGTTTCTGAGGTCTTACCTCAGAGCAAAGAGGTGATTGTTCCTGTTAATTGTTCGTGTTCGGGTCAGTATTACCAGGCTAACACTTCTTATCTAATCCAGAGTGATTATGACACCTACTATACAATTGCAAACACCACTTATCAGGGGCTTGCAACTTGTGATGCACTCGAAAAGGAAAATCCTTACGATGCATTACACATTGGCCCTGGTATGAATTTGCGGGTGCCACTTAGATGTGCGTGTCCTACAAAGAATCAGACAAGAAATGGCATAATTGAATCATAATTTCTTTTGACATACTTAGTTACTTGGGATGATAGTATTCATGATTTAAGTCGTAGGTTTAATGTGACTGCTAGAAGTATAGCTGATGCCAATGGATTCATTGGAGAAGATCCAGAACTTTCTCCTTTTACAACTATTCTGATCCCTTTGCCAACTGAACCTTTAAGTTCTCAAACTAAGGTTTATTCTCCACCTGTTACGCCTTATTTATCCACTCCCACTCAAAGGCATAAGGAGTCGGATAAAAGAACTTATACCTTTGTTGGGATTACAATTGGTAGTTCCCTTGGTGTAGTCTCTTGCATCTTGTTTCTACTCTTTTCGGGTTCCATTCGAGGCAAAATTCTTGAAGCCTCTAATAGAATCAAAGATGGGAAAAATATGAAGGCTTTACCAGCAAATATACTGGACAGAATTGCTGACTTTGATCAAGAGCTGAAGATTTATAAATTTGAAGAACTGGAGGAAGCTACTGGAAGTTTTTCTGCACGGAAGAAGCTGAGTGATTCTGTCTATCATGGGGTTCTTCGTGGAAAATTGATGGCCATTAAAAAGATGAGCAAAGATGTCAAGAAGGAAGTCAAAATCCTTCAGAAGATAAACCACTTCAATTTGATTAGCCTCTATGGTTTATGCCAGCATGATGGTGTTTACTACCTTGCTTACGAGTTCATGGAAAATGGATCCCTGAAGGAATGGCTCAAGCAAAAGAGTCTTCCTGAAACTCAGAGCTGGAATACTAGAATTCGTATTGCTTTAGACATTGCAAACGGGCTCAACTATCTTCACAATTTCACTGCTCCAGCATATGTGCACAAGGATATAAACAGTGGCAATATATTACTTAACAGTAATCTGAGGGCAAAAATTGCAAATTTCAGCATTGCTAGATCATCTGAGAGGACTGAACACAGCAATTCATCATCTAGTACATTTGTTTTGGGAACAAAAGGTTATGTGGCACCGGAATGTTTGGAAACTTCAAAAGTGACTCCTAAATTGGTAGATGTCTATGCCTTCGGGGTGGTTCTTCTAGAATTGATCACCGGAAGAGATGCTATCTTCGTGGAAGATGGGCGAGATGTTCTGCTTTCTGAAGCAGTTGTTTCAGTCATGGCTGCTACCAAAGCAGAATATGCTGTTGGACACCTGATAGATCCTTGCCTGCAAGAAAAGCATCCACTTGGTTACATCATTGATAATTCGGAACTTGCATTGCGCCTGATGAAGTTAGGTGTAGCATGTTTGGCAAGAGAGCCGTCACAAAGACCAACCATGGCTGAACTAATTTCTAGACTAATGAAAATTCAATTAGATGTGCAAAACCCAGAATATTCCTTTTCTGTAGATTAGGTCGGTCAAAGTGATATCAGAAGTTAATTTTGGTCTCCTGAAGTAATGTCATACATGTTGTAAATGCATTTGAATGTCTGTAAGCAAACAAGAAATAAAGGAGTACAGAACTTGTGAAGGTTGAATCATTCTTCCATTAAAAGAAAAGGCAAGTACAATAAGGAAGTCTTATTAAAATATAAGGACAACATTTTCCCTTACTATAGAATTACAATAAGCAAATCATTCCTGTTGAAAAACTATGTACAAACTTCTATTTTTATTCACTCAAGAGTTGAGACACAATGTGAGGTATCTATTTGCATTAAGATTCACATCACTGCACAAAATCAACGCGCTATGACTGGAGTGACAAACTGAATAGCTTCATCAGGTTCCCCAGAATTCCATGACCTGTCATGAATATCAGAAGATGATTGAGAGAGAACACATAGGTTGAAAACAATTTCTGCCATTTTGGTCGCTCAGTACACTTCTCTGATATGCAGGCACTTGCCAAGCTTGCCAAGCTCAGAGCTCCATCTATAGGATAAGAGCTCTCCAAGTGTGGATCAATCCATCTCCTTAGCCTCTCCTCTTTTTTCTCTTCAACTTCCAAAATTCCCTTTATTTCTTTTGACAACATCACTATTTCACCATTATCTTTTGGTTCCATTGATTTCCCTTCCTGAAAGTAACTCCAAAAGAACAACTCCAAAAGCAAATACATCAACCTTCAGCACCACAGAGCTTGTAGCAGGTATAGCCAAGGAGAAATTTCCAATCTTGGCTTTAAACCTTGAATCAAGAAGTATGTTATCGGTTCTTATATCCCGATGGACAATGCTTGGTTGAGTATGTTCATGCAAGTATTGCAGGCCATTAGCAACATCTAAAGCAATGTTTACTCTCTGACTCCAAGTGAGAACTGCAATGGATGATGATGACTCGTGGAACAACCAACTGTCCAGTGATCCATTCTCTGCATATTCGAAAACTAGGAAGAGGGTCCTCTGATTGCCTGAAGATATACCCATTAACTTGAGCAAATTTGCATGGTTTACTTTCTGTAATACATTTAATTCTTCCATGGCATCTTTGGTTTTTTTTACAGCAAATGTCTGATCATGTATCTTGGCCCTGTACAGAGATCCTCCAATCCTGTACTGTTCGCTGAGATCCAATGCTTGCTTCCATGATTACTTTCATGTCATAAACTATCAACTTGCCAAGATAGCCAGAAACTCCAGGAATGACCTTATCCTGATTTGTCTTCGACTCAAAGGATGCTCTTTTCGTCCTAAGAAGAACAGAAGTCTCCAAAGAAGAGGATTTACCTGCCAATGCTTTCCTTCTCTTCAATAAAACATGGATGCATAATAAGAAAGCTAACAATATCATTGTAATACTTAAAACAACAATAAGAATCCACCTATGTTTGGATTTTTTAGTTGGGGAGAAAGTTTGAAAAATAACTGGCTTTTGTACCGGTATTAACACTGGAAGACATATAGCAGCAGAAAAGTTGCGGTAATTGTTTTCCGCATCAATAGCTAATGATGATGTGTTGAACATGGCACTCACAGGCAATTCTTCATCACCTGGTTGCCATACATAGGTAATAAGGTATTGGAATCCTTTCTGTAAGTGAGACTGTGAGGGGCACTTACAGAGCAAAGGGAAGACCATACAGTCTGTTCTTCACCAATTGTCAAATTGACCGGATTCTGAGTGGGATTCATGTTTTCAGCATATTGATACTTTGTTAGGTTCTCGAAAGCATGGATTGAAACTGAGTAAAAACTATCACCGCTCTTGATCTGATAGGAGGCATTTGAGAAGAAATAAGATCCATTGCAACTACACTTGATTGGTATCAGCAAGAGTTGATTTCGAACAAGCTGAGCATTTTCAGAAACTAGCTGACTAGCTTTTGCTATGCTCAAACGGCTTATACCAAACAGATCAGAGATACGACCCAAACCAAGATAATTAGGAGACTGAGCTCGATAACTTACAAATGTGTCACATATTTGAGTTGAGTTTGCAGAACATGAGAAGTCTGTATCTGCCGCATTAGTCAATTCAACAGAAACAATAAAGGCTGAAAAGACTAGAAATTTGAAAAAGATTGCTTGCAAGGAGAGAAGAGAGTCAGACATTGCTGAAGAGTTTGGAGATACAGATACTACTTTGTTGGCGGCCAAGTCATACGTGCTATTTTTGTCATTGTGCCATAAAAGTTTACAGAAAAGCTGGAAATTTTTTTGTAATTTACTGCAATTAAATAGTGGGAAAAACTACTATTGTATTTCACTTAATTAAAAATCTTTGGAGGCCTATTTGTCTGTTATTCTGTTCTTGAGTCTTCCTGTTTGACAAAGATGTCTACATCACTACTCAGCAATTTTCTAGAAGGATTCATTTTCTGATCAATCCCTTGTTCAGAAGCATCAAATATATTAATCTAATCCAACAACCCAAGTCAAGACGGCAAGAAATCATCCTTCCAATCAAATTTTTTTTTATAGAAAATTAACTATGTGAAACAGTCAGAAAGATTTAGGTAGTTTAAGGACTTAGACAGCTACATCCCACTAACCGTAATCTTAAAGAGAGCATATTTGGCCTGTTGGCAACATTGAATCATATTGGTATTGTCCATATTTGTTAATCAGCAGAGAACAAAAGAATATTCCTTATGACATACATGGTGACATCGGACTAGTGAACTGTCTAAACGAAGATATTAAGATTTTGAAGACTCAGAAACTCAAAACGACCTGTCCATCTGTCACTTTACCAGATTGCTTGCAGGAACCCGATAGAGACGCAGAAAGATGTAAAATGCAAAACATCAAAGCCAGACCAGGTTTCCGCATTTCAAGCAAAAAGGGAATGAATTTAATAAGTTAGTCCATGACAGAATTTTTAAGGTTGTTTTACCTTAACGAGCAGGAAAGATTCTCAGACACCAAATTTGTAAATTTGTGTTTGAGCAGCCTATACTCACATCTTCGGACAACATAGGAGCCTCCGCTGGTTGGCTCGGACTATATCATAGCATCAAAAAGTCAAAATCATGACTTTTGTTGCCCTCAATTTCTGTCTCGTATGAGTAAGTAACACGGATCGTTTATTTGCAGAAAAATGCATGATCTATAATACTTTTTTATATCACAATTTTACTTAAAAAACGAGTTCAAGTTTTTCCGAGAAAAAAAAAAAAAAGAGAGTTCAATATAGTTTTTTTTTGGAAGGTGGAAAGATATAGTTCACTGATAAACTAATTAAAATCAATAAACCTTGGCAAATGACTCCACAATTAGATCAAGATTGAACAAATGCAACCTTTTTTTCTCTCCAGATTAAAGGATTAGCTTTTCTTGAGGGCTAGTCATATGGTGAAACTTTTTGGGCCAGATAGACCTGACCCATTCAAATGAGTTTGATATTCACAATATGAGCTGAAACACTTCAGCTTGGGCCTAACTTAGCCCATTCTATACCTTGGTGTGAAAAATGGGCAGGCGGGAATCCTTTTTCTCAGCCACCCAAACAAAGGTCAAGATAATGTCGACTCAAAAGAAGGCAAACAATTTAGTGTTAAATAAGCACCATTCAAAGTTCTTATTACTCAAGAGAATTATGCTCCTCTAGTCTTTCTCCAGAATTCAAATTTTGTATAATCCTTAAGAGCATCAAACTATACAAACCTTTAGGATACTTTAGAAGACAACTTGTGCACCAGAATCGATTATGCACCTACCAAACAACTTGCATGGATACCAATAAACTATGGGTAATTTATGTCCAAAAATTAAAAGTTGCACTCAGTATATTTTGTACCCCTTATTTTTTTGTTGGCATATAAACTAAGCCTAATTAGAATTTATAAGTTTTAATATAATTGGTTTTAGGATTTATTAGTAATATTGTTTTAGAAAATTAGTAATTGAATTTGTAAAGAATTTATTATTAAATTCATTAAGGATTTAGGTTAGATTTAGAAAAGTTGGTAGACGTCTAAATTGAATGCCAGTTCTTCTACCAGCTATTCTTGAGCCACAGCTTAAAGTAAACGAGGTACAAAGGATATTTATTGTAGTAAAGACATCACGATTAGTCTTGTCTCGACTTTAACTCTTCTTGGTCTAGTCTATCTACCCATCTCTAAGTCTTTCACTTACCTTTATTGGAGTATAGATCAGAAGAAGAGATGTGTATGTTTAAAGTGAGAGACAATACTGAATCAATATATTTAAAGGTCTTGTGTTGCGTTATTATTTTAGTTAAGAAAAATTACATTAAAAAGTTGATTAATAAATTTGTTTATCCTCCCAAATGGCTTTCTTCTTCCCACAGTATTTATTGTGTTGTAAGAAACATTTGTTTTGTCTTAGTTGGCATCAAGTATCACTAGATCAGTTTAATTTGCCCAAGAAAAGTCTCACGGCTTTCTACTTGTATTCTCAGTTTATAGTTTATTTTCTTGACCCAGTGAATTAATTGACTTTAACTCTTTTAAAGTGATCTCAGTTATGTGTTCTACAGCATAATTTTTTGTGCTTCATTTTCTTGTTAATTAATGTGGGGAGGTGGTGATTTACCAAAAAAAAAACTTACTTATATTTGGTCTTGTAGATGAAATGACATAAAAAGTGAACGTGTCACTTACGCCTCAAGTGAATTTCACTTTTTTTGTATTTTGTGATTTATCAAAATCAAAATCTACCTAACAAACTATTGGCCATGCTCATGAAAGAAGACTAGCACGAAAATGCCTCGATTTTCATCTTTTACAAGTAGTAATTTCGTAGTATATATATGGAAACAGACAGAATGGAAATTCTAAAAAAACTGAAGTGACACTGCACAAGAAAGACACAGACCTCAGAGAACTCAATATAGAGTCATAGACTTGTTAGGCCAAAGCCATCTTATTATCGTGAGACAAAGATTCTCCACAGTCTACAAGGTCTAAATATTCGCAGTTCACTCGTTTAATTATCTGTTTACTAAATATTCACATACGAAAATTATTTAGTAGTTTTAAGTACTTTCCGAACAATAATTTCCAGTTATTGGTGATAGAAGTAAGAGATTTTAATGAACTTGATAATAGTGCCAAATAAAACAATTAAGAATGATGAACACAATGATTCATTTTGTAACAATAATTAGTCTACTTTAGACACGATGTATTAGATAATAGTACATATGAATATATTTCCTTGGATGACTCTAACGAAAGATATACATTCATGCGTCAATATTTTATAACAGTACTCACAGTACATTCTTAAACATTTCATACAATTAATGTAATACCTTCAATTTTAAATACTTTGAATTAGATTACACAAATAATGGGACTAGCAATATTACTTATATACTATAACATACTGTTCACATACATCAAATAGAGTAAATTTATATCATGATTAATTAATTACCAGTGAATTATCTATATTATATAAAACAAGAGGATTGATTCGGTGTGATGTCATAATATGTTTTGCTATATTTATCCTTATCCTTATAATGTTTTTCAGGGGAATTCTATGATTCCATTGAATGAATCATCCCGTTGGCTTTATAGGCTTGTACAGTACAAGTTTGTAAAGCATATTATGTTGTACCATACAAGTCTCTAAAACACAAGAAAATAGTTCCCTCAACGCAATTATAGAATTTTCCTATTTTTCAATAATACCATTCATATGTAACCACCCATTAATTACTTTTTTTTCTTTGTTTTTTATTTTTAAAATCTTTCGTATAAATATTGTTTAAAATTGCACATTCCTTGGATTGTACCTCACCTAGCAGTAAATCATAATTGTTGTGAGAAGTAAATAAATTTATGGTCGGCCTGTTTATACACTTTGATCTATTCATTTTTTTAGTACAAGGTGGAAGAATCTTTCGATAAGCTGAGAAAATATAAAGTATTTCTTAAATATTCGTAGTCAGTGTAATATACACGCATATGATATATTGTTACTACTATATATTTAGTATTTAACCCCTAGTTTTGACCGAGTTATTTAGGAAAATCATCAAATTTTGGCAACAACCCAAGTTCAGAGTACTATGTACGTAGTAGGAAATAAAATACAGTATAGGAAAATTCTACACTCTGATAAATTATCCCGTTATATTTTAAAAATTTATATAATAAACTCTAAGTGCTAGATATCATCATGTATATTATATATAGGGTAGTGTAGTGAGGAAAGAGCTGCTTAGAATTAGAAGGAGAGAAGATGATGAACTCGGGTTGTATTGCTGGTGGGTGCATAGATGCCCAATCGCCCGTGAAACTAAGCACAGTAAAGCTTCATCAATGGGCAGAAGCCGACAGAGAATTCTTGAGGATGTTGTGCATGAAAAAGGATTACTTAGACAGCCCCTCGTACTCGCCTTCTATAGCCAGCCCTAACAAGAATATTAACGTTGGAAGGCAAAGGTATCTGAGGAGTTACAAGTTCAGCAAGAAACAAACTGTTGCCCAGAAGACAAAGAACTGGCTCAAGGTCAAGATGCATGATGATCACTCCAAGGTTATTTCTGATGATCAGGAAGGCTCTGTTGGACGCCCTTGTACTTGTCTTCTTGATTTTGTCTTTCGTTTTTTCTTTGTTTGTGTGGCTTAAGTACGCAGATGCTGTCACAGCAAAAGGTAATAAAATGACCTAATTACCCCTGCCCTCCTATTCTCCCTTCATAAGGAGACCACATCTAAGGGTATTTTGGTCATTTAAATGCCTTTTCTTTTTTTATTTGGTTTTTGGTTTTTGCTGTGGCAATAACATTCGCCTAGATGTTGATCAGTTAGAGAGAGTTTTCAAACATCTTTTTGAAGACTTGAGTTAGTTTAATGTGGAGAATTAATGGCCAGAGTTCATGTTTCTGTGGTCAGCCACTCAGCCTGCCTGGCCTGTTTGCTTCCACAAAAATATTGCTATGATATTGAAGCTTGATTTTCTTCTTCTATCAGTTTTGTGAGCCAAAATTCATATGAGAAAATCCATATTTTGCAATCATGAGAAAATCCATATTTTGCAATCAGAATTGCACCGAAACCATATCAAATTAATTCTCCTGAATTGTTTTGAAGCAAAGGCAAGAATATTGGACATGAAAATAACGCAACCATTAACCAAACTCTTTCGTCAACCAATATTAAGTATTGTTGGCACGTTTTATGTGTGTACATATTGTATGTATTAGATCGACACTACATGTGAATATGGATTTGTATAAAAATGAATGAAATCCGTTTGGTTGTGTTTGGATAGTGGATTTGAATTAAAGGAAAATTTTGAAATTAATGGATTCAAATTGAGGAGATTTGAAATGACATGAAATTTAGATGAATTTTAAATCTACTCATTTAACTATTAAAATCACACTCTCTACTTATTGGTGGATTTTAAATTCACAACTAAATCAATTAACTTGTTTAATTAACTTATTATACATTAGAATTTCAAATTAAATTCACCCAAATTTCTCCATCCAAACACAATGTTTAAGTATTTAGAATCACGGATTATGATTGATTTGATTTCACCAATGGTTTTCCATTCACAGAAATTCCCTTTCAGCCACTTGTTTTATGTTTGTGGGGCAAGTAAGTGATATCAATATTGTTCAGAAGATAATTATGGAAATCTATTAAACGACAAACACCAAATCATTGTGTTGCACTTTATATGGTAAGAATACTAAATATACGTAAAATATTTTAAAAAAAAGAATAGTAAATATTCGCATTAACATTTTAATCAACGAGTGTGAATAGTCTATAATCTCTTTTTTCTTTTCTTTTCTTTTCTTTTTTAAATGGTAAATAATTTTGATACTCTCAAATAAATTTCAGGCACTCCATTCTTCCATATTTATTTTGATTATTTTGGAGTGTCAAAATCAATCCCCTTTTTAAAAGCCTGTAATCATCTTGTTTGATTTTTTTTTTTTTTTTTTTTTTAACTCCATTTAGTGGGTAAAATATTTGGGAAAAGGAATCGAGTGGGCTACCGTAGGCCCAAGAACCCAAGTATGGATGGGGAGATCTATGGCCGTAAAAGTTACTTTGGATCATTTTAGCTATGGGCCTTAGTACGATATAAACAGTGGCCCAATTTCAAAACCAATAAAAAACGAACAACAAACAACAAACCATAAATTTTACAGCTCTCAAATGCTGTTTGCACACCAGTCTGTCAACCTTTCCTTTGGGGACACGTGTCAAAATCAGAAGCACAGATGTCCCACATGGACCACAGCTCCCACGTGGCCAGGGCCAC
Source organism: Cinchona pubescens (assembly GCA_025175665.1). Lineage (NCBI taxonomy): Eukaryota > Viridiplantae > Streptophyta > Magnoliopsida > Gentianales > Rubiaceae > Cinchona > Cinchona pubescens. Next base: position 2,687,540 of record JANKKI010000090.1, read on the forward strand.
AACCTGCCGGCCGTGCCACGTGGACCCGGTTCTTACAAGCAAGTTGAGGACCACTCATAGTAGATATATAACGCTCATGGATAATGCCACTATGACACCCACTACAACTCTTGGGTTTCCACAAAGTGACTTCCATTCAATTATTTCACGTACTTTTCATGGGCCCAGGCCCTAAAGTTTTCTCCATGCTCCAACAGGTCCACACTCTCTAATCTCTACCTAATTTGCAATGTATTTACACATTTTTTTTCTTGCTAATTTTTTTCTTTAATTTTCAATTTCCTCCGTTTCATTTCTATTTTGCTTTTACTTTTTTTTAAAAAAAAAACAAAAATCGATCGTAAATAAGTAAGAGTTAATCTTTCATGCAATTTTCTTCACCAGGGATGTAGATGCATGTCACAAGTGTAAAAATGATATTGAAAATTTAAATAATACACACGGGTGGCATGCATCCATACTTAATGGTATAAAAAAATTTCTATACTGACGGTACATGAAAGATTAATCTAATAAATAGTCAAATATCAATATGAAAAATTGAAAAGAAGAAGAGAAATTTAAGCAAGGAAATGCATAGTAAACAAGAGTCTAGAAAAATTATCGACCCGATTTATGATTTCTATGTGAACAATTTAGCCTATATTATATTTACTTAGTGAAATCTTTCTACATTAATCTTCATTTTATTTATAAAATTTAATTTACACCACATTATCTACTCATAGAATCATAAAACTGATCGATATGAATATTTGTCATAACTAGCTAGCCTAGCAGATAAAAATGTTGTGGAGCCATACCATGAGAATGTTGGTCCTTTAGTTAATGTAATCATCGGATGGGAAAGTGACCAATGAGATGGACATACATGGCTCTTCGATTCTCAAGTACCCAGATCGAACTACATTACAACAACATCATCAAAACTGCCAATTAAAATTTCGGCCACATCTGGTTGTTTCTTGCTAAAAAAACTAAGTATTTAGTCTTATCATAGGCTGCCCAGAGTCCATCGTGCAATTTCTTTCTATATGGATCAACTCATCATAGTCTTGAAAGCAATCCCAGCATCTTTCCATGGTCTATGGAATTTAATAAAGCCTGCTATTTCCAAATTTGAACTGCGAGCTGATATTGAAGTGGCGAAGGCAGAGATTCTGCTATTTCCAATAGGTCATTCCAAAAGCACCTACTAATTATGAATTATTAGATAGATTTAATTTAATCGAGAATAACTTGTGACAATAAACTAAAATTACCTTTCCTAATATCTTTAAATAGATAGATTTGACTATTGTTGTTATCATCATAACAACTTCTCAATTCACATTTTGGTTTTTCCTCTTTTTTTTTTTTTTTTAATTTGGGGGACAATAATGACTCGATTGCTGTTTTTAGAAGCTTTTTCAAAATATTGTAATATTTTTTATAACGTGACATATGTGAGATAAAAAATAATATAAAAAAATAAAAAAATTTGGTTAAAAAATGTACTTAATTAAGTTTCCTCCAAGAAAAAACCTGAATTCAACATCACCTTTAATCACATATTGGAGCCAATTTTCTTGACCTTGTGAGTGTGAAAGTAAAAGGGGTACTTTGCAATTTATAATATAATATACAAGAGATTGCAAAACAATTAGATATAAACAATAGTTGAAAAACTTTTGAAGCTACCAAAGGTGATTGACATATTATATCTCTCACTCGAGGCCCATATTATATTAACATTTGATTATGTTTTTTTTTTAATGCAAATAAACTTTTCATATCTATTAAAGATAAACAAAGTATCTGTACGAATCACTGAACACTATGTATCAGTATTATATAGAAAATTTTTTGATAGGCCAAGGTGTATATAATTTTCATTTATTCACATAGTTCATTTTTTAAAAAAATTCTAAATCAATCTTCTTATTATCTAGGTTTTGTAGTTAATTCCTGACAACAAGGTACATGCACATTAAATACTACCTAAAAATTTTTCATATTACATAGTATAAAAGTTAAACTAGCTAATAATACAAAGCAAAACTGTGTCAAAACCAAGCAACATTTGATTATGTTGTTAACTTGTCTTTCTATAAACAAGTAGTCTGTTTCTTTCTTTCTTTTTTTTTTTTTTTTTAAACCAATCTTGTGTCATTACTCGTGTGTGACATGAATGGCACCTTTGAAATGGACAACATTGCCACATTATTCAACAGATTTTCTTAAAATTTTAGTGTCAACATGGATGGATTTCAACTTTAGGTAATTGAATGAACAAAAAAAAGATATATTATCTAATTTTTGGTGGGGCTAAGTCACGAGGCTTAAATACTAAGGAAAAAAATTATGAGGTCAGGTTATATTATAGGTTGCTTAAACATCATACATAGTATCAAGAGATCCCACTTCAATCGTTAGAAATTGGTTGGTTAGCCTATTACATCATTAGGTAAAAGGTACCTTTTTAATTCTTTCTTACTTAATAGCTCTCTTGTACCAAACAAACAATTAGGAAATCATTGCGCTTGTGATTGTACATTTAGGTGCTTATTATTATCGTTGGGTGGCATTTAAGGGTCCCTACATTCATCCGTTTATATGTTAATTTGGATATATCTATACTATATATAAATCATGAGAAAACTTTGGTGTAATATCATTATATGTATTATCAAATTTATCTTTATTTACATAATTAATTTCAATTGATCCCTTTATGTGTAATCACTATCTAACCACTAACTACTTCTAACTCCCTTATTTTCACTTTCTATTTTTTCTTTTTTTATTTTTTATAATTTTTAAAAAATTACAACTCTAGTGTTTTTTTTTCACTAGTATCTCATTATGCGACAGCAGCAGCCAATGGTTATCCTTAATATAGGGACCATTATGGGAATTTACACTTAGATCCTTCATGTGTTATGAACTTCTTCTTGTCCATCCATTTTTGTTTTTTGGGTCAATTTTATCTTAAATGCAAATTATAAGTATTGAAGCATACTATGTATAACCCATATACTTCAGTGAAAAATTATTGGAAGGATAATGATTTTTTTTTTTTTTCAATTTTGAATTATACAAGTACAAAGACCCCTTTTTAGATTCACTAACGAAAAACAAAAAATCATTGAGAGTACCATGCGTTTGAGGGCCAATCATGACAGCATCATTAGCAAATTTTCCTCGTTTAAATGGTCCAACAAAGATAGGTAGCATAGTCTACACCAGATAATGTTTGATTGACTCCTATTCTATTGTTTTTAGGTTGATAGAGTCTTCAATTAGTTGGAGGTTGTATTTGGGTGGAGGAGTTTGGGTGATTATCCAAATAAGTTAAGGGATTGGATTTGATTAGGAATTTAAAATCTATCAGCGAATGAGGATGAGAGTGAGATTTTAATAATTAAATGAGTGAATTTTAAATTTATCTAAATTTCATGTCATTTCAAATTTACACAATTCAAATTTTCATTTCAATTCCTTTCCACAATTCAATTCCATTGACAATCATTTCAAATCCTTCCTATAATTCAAATCCACCTATCCAAACGCAACCTAAAGGTTGTTGAATCTTTGTGTACTAATTTCTCTAAAGTGTAGAACCCTAAATTTTTAGACTTCTCAGATACCAGCTACAGAATTAAAAATTGAAGGAAAATAATCACACAAAAAAATATGAAGAAGAAATATTTTATTAATATCTTAAACAGATGAACTCTCAGTAAAATTTTCGGACTCTCCCTCTAGAAAATATTCTAACATGCACCTTATTTATATAGATCCTAACTTGGCTATCAAGAAATAACCGGACAATAATTACCAAATAATTATCGAATCCTAAAATAATTAAATTACTAAAAACTTACTTTAACCAAAATACTAAAATTAAATAGGAAACTTTTAGCTTGGTTTAGTCTTTCCACATTACCTTCCTTAAATTAAACTCTTTGAAACGTCATCTCCAATTTCATCACGAGTATAAATCTCCAATAAAATTTTTGTCGTTATATCAGATGACGTGCAATCTTATGTTGACTTTTCATCTTCATTTTTACACATAATAATGAATGAATTTTATACTTCGAATACAATTTAACTGCTAACTCAACTTGATCGAAAAATTCAAACATATTTACCTATTCATGTCTGTAATATTCCCAATCAAAACCATCCAAATATTTTCCAAAATCCAAAGATTCGTACATTTCTTTTTATTAATAGGAAACTGACCCTAACAAAAATACTAAAATTAAATATAAAAACTTTTAACTTGATTTAGCCTTCCAATACATAGTTTCAGATTGTGGACAAAAACTTTCTTTCTGTAATGTAATTATATGCCTGATGGATTTATGTACATAGATTTTGATTCAAATATTGTGATCATATTGATAGGAATGGATGAAAAAGAATTTCCAGACGTCCAGGAGCTGGTGAAATCATTAATTCTTGCTATATTTAGTACTCATGACATGACAGAGATTTCATCATCAGTCGAAATATAGGTCGTGAATCGAAGTCGTTGATGCCGCCATGCCGGTGCTGCAAACTAATCCTATTATAGGTAATCAGTATTAGATTAATCAAAAAAAATGTGACAATTAGACAAAAATCACACGATTAAGGAAAGTAGCTTAACCTTCAGTTTTGGGTGAAAGGATAGTAATATGACGCTAGCGAGTATTTTCTGAAAATCGAAGTTCTTTTCTACTAACATATATAAACGTTTCATTCAGCAAAGCGTAATGATGATCCATGATTATATAGGTACTACTTGTTCCGTTTCAAAATAACTGACACCTTTAGTTAGTATATATGAATTTAAGAAACTAAAAAATTACATCACTTTTATAAAAAAAATAATTTAAAATAAATAAATTACCTTTTTATATTAATATGTTAACTATATAATTGTGTGTCTATAATATGACACTAAGAGTAAAAATTTAAAAAAAAATATCATTTAATATTTTTTTAATTTTTTAAATTGACAGATAATTTGACACATGACAATTTGTCTCCAAAACCGATGGAGTATATATGTTTCGTTAATGTCAAACCAACTCTTTAAACTAAACTAATTGTAATTAACATTTACTAGCTAGAGACACCAAAAAATATGCATGTCATATCCCGACTAAATTTATTTTGAGTATCTACTTATATATGTATTATCAATGGCGTGGCGTCTTGACCAAAAGGATTGGACTGCAACCATTAAAATAATAATAATAATAATCAGAGATGCAACCTAACGGATGATCATAATAAAATAGTACGCAATGAATTTGGTTAAAAAAAATATTTTATTTTGAAAGTACACCGCCAAAATTTTATTCAGAGAAACACCACATTTTTGTTGTACTTTTTTCTACCCATTGACTTGGAAAATTGAACAGAAATTAGTCTTAACAAAACTAATTGTCCATCTAACAATTATCAGACTCATGCATATATCATGTATGCAACTAAAGCAAAAGGAATTAGTGCTTCTATCAAATTTCTCCAAGTGGAGTTGTGGTACACGGCAAAAACCAAGCTCTGTGTTCTTAAAAGTGGGAAGAAAAGGGAAAGCATCCGGAAAAGGAAAAAGAATAATTTGATTGTTGCCAAATATATACGAGCTAACCCAATTTTTTTTTTTTTTTTAAATAAAATCTAAAAGTAGGAAGACCATTCATTTTCAATCCAATATCACCATGCATTCATCTATTATAAATTTATAAATAACTTTTTAGTAAGGTGAGATGTGCAAGTGGAGTTAGGTAGTTTTTTTTTTTTTTTTTTTTGATAATAAAAAATTTTAGGAAGAGAATATGTTACTCTTCTTTCTTCAGAGTTAACTAGATTACGTCGCATATTTCAACAGCTTATAATAACAAGAAATTAAGGAAAATAACAATCAAATTTTCACCTTTTTATAGTATGATTGCATACTTACCATTTGAACCAAACTCCCTATATCATCATGCATTCTTCTATTAATATTTTTATCTTTTTCTTTCGGGAATAGTGAGTATACATTTGGATGAAAGAATTGAGGACTTTTGAATTTGTGGTGCTTTCACTTTTACTTTGCATCATTTCCTTTTCCATTTCTCCATTAAGCAAAAGAGACAGTTGGAAATTAGCGTTGACGCTTCCTCGTACGAAGCCAGCGCTTGCAATTGCAAGTTGTACATTGTCGATCTGCTTTCTTTTTCACTCTTATTGTGCTGCTCTTTCATCTTTCTGCTTTTAAATTACTACTGGTACTATTTTCTTAGTTCAGAACGTACAGAAAATGGCAACATCTTCAACAGTTGTGGTGCATTTTATGCATTTATTCACTTTCTTCTTTTGGGTGTCAAGAAAGCTAATACTGTGGAACATGACAATTGTTTGCGGTTTTTCCAGGTGTTTTTTTCTTTTCTTTTTTTAATTTGACAAACGTAGAATAAGGATTCTTCGATGATATATAGAAGATGATCAATGAACTCAATATTTTGGTTAGAAAGGAAGAACGAAGAGAGGAGAAAATGGGATTAAACTTATCCTATAAGATCTTATAGTTGAAAGGGCTGCCTGATCGTAAATAATAGCTAACAGTCTATTATTAATAAAAGTGTTTTTCAGAATCACTGTAAATCTACGGTAAAGTGATGGCATGTTCTAATCTTGGAATCGAGCAACTTTCTATCCTCCTATACTTTATATTACCCAAAGAAAAAAAAAACCATTGGCCGCTATGGTTAGAGAGATCAGTATTTAGTACACTGTACAACACCTTGAGATAAATTTGTCTCGGAGGAAGGTAAGTAGAGAAATTTTAATTTAGACCGGATTCATGTTAGATATTATAGATTTCTTAATTTAAAATTATCCTTATATTATTGTACGTGATTGTAGACCAACATGTCAATAGTATCTATAATAGATTTGATTCACTTAAAAAAATTTTGAGGCTAGTATGTACATAAAGGATTGCAAGGGGATAGCTATTCAGGAAATAATTACGTAGATTTCATCTTAAACCCTTTTTGTTGACCTTGTGATTAAAGGTCTAAAATTATAAGGAGGTATTTGGTTTATAGATACGAGGAGAAAGAATAGAAATCAAGGTTAATGATACTCAAAAATGTTGTTTGGTTGATCACTATCGGAATGATTCTATATGAATGAAAGTATTAGAAAATACATACTTTCATCAATTTATTAATTTATGAATATAATGAAATTCATTCTTTATTGAAATCAAACAAGTAAAAAGAATGATGTAAATCCATTTCAATAGTGGAGTTTATGATTCTCATTTCGATTCTGATTTCCGAATGCGAACCAAATACCTCTTAAATTTTTTGAAATCTTGTTTACATTATTAGCTAATATCATTTATTTCATATAATTTAATTCACACTACAAAATTTACAAATAAAACTAAAATAATAAATCTACCTAAATGTGTCAATATATTTACTCAAGGGTCCATTGTCCATACTTTATACGGCATTAAATTAATTGCATATAGAATTGGATCAGACAGTGCATAAATTAGAAATGTGATGACTAATTTCATCTACAGGACAGGTAGTAAAAATTAAAAGGGCACGTGTGCAGGCAACTTTGGCACGTGAGTAAAAAAAGAGGAGATATTATTACAGTTCAATCATGATTTGGTACCTCCTTGGATTGTATCCCGGCAAGCGTGTGAGGGAGGGTGAGATTCACGTGACATCACCCAAAAGGCGACAGATGGAAGAAGGTTGGCCTGTCAATTATCGATCGAGTTTCTTGTTGGAAAGTTACTTCTCCTACAAATTAGGCGTTCGATAATTAATACCAAACCACACCATTTTTTATTTATTTTCTCTTGTTTCTCATTGGTGGCCAAAAGAAAAAAAAAATGGTGAAACAATTCTTCAACTTAAAACAGAGATATGTGTTTTTTTTTCCAATTATACCACCAAAAAAATCAGATTTTTTTTTGGGTGATAGCAAGTAGGAAAGCAATAACACGTATAAGACTCAAGAATTAATGACGGTGAAAATATATGGATATACAACATAACCTCTGCGTCCCAGTTTATTTAGATAATGTATTTTGACTTTTTTGATCAAAAAGAATAATTTTATAGTTAATAATTTATATAACTTTATTTGATTTTTAATAAAATGTATTCAACAAAAATAAAATTTATATCAAATATTAACACATAAAAATTTAAAATTTTAAAAAAATTAAAGAAAATTTATATAATTTTTTAAAAAATTAAAAAAATTTTATATAAATTTTTAAAAAATTAAAAAAATTTTATATAAAATTAAGTAACATGTTAACTAAAAAAGTCAAATAATGACAATTTCGATGAGACGTAGATACCAGACACTAGAAGGAAAAAAAAGGACACCGGAAGGTAATTTACAATATACATAATTTATTATCAACTAGATAACGGAAAATTAGAAATAATAAACCTAGAATCAGTCAGTTTCCATTTTCTTGCATAAAAGTACATTTTTGGGTCCTATTCTCCATATGATGAAGCTAAACAAGGTCGACAAGTACAATATCTATTTAAAGAATCAGTCAGTACTTTTTATGTTAGCAGCTTGTACATTTTCTACTTTAAATTGGGTAATTGAAGACATACTTGAGCACTAATAAACATGCATGATTGGCTTTGGTATAATGCAAACTATTTTTAAGTTCCATATTAGTAAATATTTAATTCATAACAATAATTCTGTTTTAAATATTTGTACATCATTTGACTTTCTAAAGTGTGTTTTAGTGTATTTGATGATCATTTGCATTCACGACAAATGATCCACCAACTCTAGGTGATTTTGATTTTTTTTTTTTTTTAAAAAAACCTTGCTAAAAAATTTTTCGAGTACACCATTTATGCAAAATTTGTACTTTTTTAGGCTCACATTTTAGAGTTATAATGCTCTCTATAACAAAAATGCCTTCTCCTCTAGTTGTTGAATTTTATGTCATACAATCGCATTAAAGACTCAAATTTCTTTAGATTTAACTGTTTCCTCTCATTTTCATTTGAATCAAATATAAATAGTGAATAATCTTAAATTTTAAATTTTTATTTTTTTGTTCTATATCTTTGATTTCCAACCGAGGCTAAAGTCCATCTAAACTTTTCTTAACGTTGAGACCTAGTTTGGGAGATTAATTTAAAGAGAAAATAAAAGAAGAAAAGTTGAGTTATAAGAGAAAAGAAAAGAAGAGAAAGCTGATGAGTTTGCTCTCTTCTTGTTTGGGAATAACAAGAGAAATGAAATGATTTATGACTTATTAGACATTAGTATAATATTTCTGTTTAGTGTTTTGCGGATAAACTTGACATTTTTAAAAAAAAATTAATAGTTTTAGTTAGAACTTTTTCTCCAAAGTTGGAGAGAAATTTTTCACATCTTTTTATAAAGGGTAAATTACATATTAGCTCTTTACAGTAGAATTTATATTTTATTCCATATTGTATGGTTGATAATCTACAATTCACTCACTTATAATTTGGACTAAAATAAAATTATTATGTTTGTCATAAAAAATAACAGTCAAAATTACAAAAATCAAAATTTTTAATTAAATAATTAATAATATGACAAATGTCTATACCCTTAGACAAAATACTATCCTTCCTCCTCATTCTGCTGGCCTACCAACACCATGCCACACCCCCCCCCAAAAAAAATGATTCGAACTTTATAATCAAATTCACCAAAATGCTGCAACCACAACCTCAAAATATTGCCTACCAAAATCAACCTCCAAAATGAATAATGATTTTTAACCCAAAGATTCGGAGCTCGTAAACAACATCCAAAAAAATTCAAATCTAAGTCCATCTGTTTACCAGACTGTCCCATGTTCAAAAATCATCTAAAATAAAAAATCAAACTTTATCACAAAAGATCAAATTCAGGAAAATCCAAAATGCTGCAGGTAAAAACCACAAGGGTTAGGATTTGGGTATTACCTTAAGGTTTATCAAAATGTCATTGATTCGCTACGTTTTGTGGCAAAATCAATCTCTTACATATCTGTCTCTTGTCTCTACATCTGTCTCTTATGACTTCCTTTCTCTATCCAATTGAATGCAGTATTCAGACTTCAGAGTAAGGCTGAGTTTGGATGGAAGGAAATGGAAGGAGTAAATATGTAATTTCCGATAAATTGATCTAACACATCTGAGTGTCAACCCCTCTCATGTAAATCTATAAATAAGGGAGTTGGGTGTAGGAATTGTTATCTGAAATTCACCTGTAAACCCATTTACAATACAAGATTCTCCCCTACAAAATTCTCGGTTCATCATTTGTCTTTCAAATATAATACAAAAATATCAAAAGAAAAGGCACCTTATAAAATACTAACATTAATAAAAAAATTTCTTTTTAAATTTCCAAACAACTTAAAGGAAATTTCCATTCCTTTTCTTTCTCCTACCTTCATTAAAAACTTTCCTTTCTTTTCTCTTTCTTCCTAAACTCCCAAACTCAACCTAAAAGAGAAGAGATTGAAAGAGAAGGTTTATCTTTATGCTACACTACAACTGGTGAGAAAATAGAGAAGCGATGGCCATGGGTAGATGGTGGTAGAGGTGTTTGGACAGATGGTGGCGGTGGGAGAAGGTGTAAGTTTGGGTGAAAAAATTAGACAGAATGGATTCTCTTAGGTCAAAACATTAAATGATCATTATGCACTCTAAGTCAAACTTTTTAAATGTTTGATTGTTAATTTGAACAGGAACAAAATGGATATATTTTAATCCAAACCATGAGAGTGTAAAATATATATTTCTAAACGATAAAGAGGTAATATGTAGATTCGATATATCACAAGAGAGTTATGTTTAATTTACCCTTTCATAAATCATTCTTTATTTTCTTTCCTTATTAAACTTATGAAACCAAATCTCTCTTCAAATCTTTTCTTTTCTCTTCATTTCTTTTCATTAAAACTAGCGGTAAGTAAAAAAAAAAAAAATGGCATTAAATTTTGAAGTCTTAATTACTAGACAGTGTAATAATTATTACTTCTTTACTAGCATCCCCACATAATTAAACTGATGGAAGTAAACTCCCCGTCCCCTTTCTCTCTAATACAAGACAAAATCTCAATCTAGTGTCACTTTCAGGATCCAATCCAATGATAACAGAATGGAGTGCAATGTACTTTTTCTTTTTTTTTTGGGAATTTCAGAGTAAGACATGCTGCTATGCTACTTAATGTTCCTCGGTTTTAAAATTAGAAATTAGCGTCACGTAATTTGTTATTATTTTTCAAAGTCAATATTGATCAGTAGAAACAGTATCCTCCAATCCTTATCCACCCTCCAAAAAAGAGAATTCAAATATCACGCCAAATGCAAATTATATAATTTGCTATATACAAAGAATTACTTGCCGGATTTCCATATTTATAATGGTACCATTAGACAAATACACTAAAATGTTTGACGTGTGTTTTAAAAGATTCCATCATTTTATAATGTGGAGGAAAATATTTAGGTAGATCTGGTCTTTGACCCCACCTGTAGACTTTGTGGTCAGGATTAAATGTTAAAAAATCTTGCTTACATCCGCTGATGTCATAGATTCTCTAAAGTTTAATCTACACCATAAGGTTTACAAGTGAGGTCAAAAATCGGATCTACCTATTTGCCTGCCTAATGTGGAAGCCTGGAAATGGGTATGATAGTGGCTATGTTAGGCCAAAAGTTTGGCGGGTAAGGCCTTTTGACCGGGTGTGTTGTGTTATGTTACTTTCTTAAATGAGGTGTGTCGAACCAGGTCAAAAATTTGAAATACTTGGTCCAGACCCAACTCCCATGCAAGTCCCACGACAGGACAGGCCGTATCACAGCTTGGGTTGGCTCTCAAGCTGATCCCATGCCTAACCTTCGGATTAGCCCAATTTCGATTAAATGAAATTAGACCAAATTATTATTTATTTTATTTTCGAATTAATACTTCATACACTAAATTATTATTTATTGCTCAAAGATAGTACTTTGTAGTCTAAAATATTACCTATTATTTCAAGTTATTATTAATTAATACATCATTTTTCATTATTTATTAGTATAAGTTATATATAACTATGAAAAAAATAAATAAATTGTTAGATATTAAACCAAATTATTGCATATTATTCCAAGTTATTACTTATTATTATAATTTAGTACTTATTTTATTTGAAATTAGTATTCAGTAGTTGTAGTTATTACAATTATTACTTCTTTATTCTAAATTACTATTAACTAATTCAAATTGTTACTTATTATTTGAAGTTATTATTAATTAGTATTTCATTATTCATTACTTATTATTACAAATTATTATATATTAGTCCAAGACGGAAAAATACATATATGTTATTAGAAAAAAGTCATTTAAAATGTTGAAAAAATGAAAAAATTAATTAAAAAATGTTGATCGGTCAACGGATTGACAGATCAACCCACGGGCTAACGAGGCAGCTGGATCAAGGTACGAGTTGGGAAAAACTGGCTCGGACCCAGCCCTATACACGATTACGGGTTCAATCCAACCTGCCACAATAACATGACGGGCCAAACAGGTTAATTGACGGGATGGGTCGGATAGGTCGATGGGCTACCCGACCCATTGCCATCTTGCTGGAAAAGCAACTAAGATAAAATAAATAAATTTTCATTTTGCGGTTCACTAAACATATTTCATTTTTTGGATAAATCAAAAACAAAGCAGATAGGGCTTGTTAAAACCCAAAAAAAAAAAAAAAAAAAGCACGAAGAGTAGCACAATGAGAAAAAGGAAAAATAAAATTAAAGGGGATCCATGTTGGCTTCAAATTAGTTACATGTGGCTTTCAACCTCAAAGCATTAGCTCCCGCGCAAACCTAACTCGTCACAGCTTATCTTAGGCACGTGCCGGCCATCGTTTTTTTTTTTTGGTCATTCATTAGTTAAAACTTTTGAGATGGTAAATATTTAGGTAGATTTAAATTTGGCCTGACTTATATATTTTGTAATATGAATTAAAATTTATATAATATATGACTTAGTTGATGTAAATAAAATTTTATAAAATTATATTCTGACCACAAACTTTATAGGTGCGTCTAAATATCGGATCTACTAAGTATTTTCCTTTGGGACTACCCTGCACATGATGTGTTAATTTCTTCGTTCAGCTACGCTGTTTACTAATATACCATATGCTGTTGTGTTTCATTAATTTCCAATTAATGTGACTTCACTAATTAGTTGAAAGTTCATTTCTAGATTTTTCACTAATGAAAAATGTCACAAGAAGTCACATCATAAAAATAACTAATTAAAAGAGGAAGACAGATCTGATTTTATTTTTCAAACCATTTGGTGTTAATGCAATGTTACTAATAATAAATTAAGGGAGAATTCCACAGTCTCTTTTAAGAAATCATTCTTTTGATTTTAAGAATTTATACGGTATAAATTTTTAAAACATATAGTATTATATTGTAAAAGATCTTAAAGTACAAAGAAATGATTTTCTAAAAGAAATTGTAGAATTTTCCTATTAAGACGTAAGTACATAAATTTGGCACCTAAACTTGGGACAAGACAATAAGAATACGAAAAATTGAGGGTGATAATACTATTAAACCTATATGTCAATTTATTATTAGAGTCACTGTAAAAAAATACATAGAACCTTAATTAATACGTACGTATAACTATTTGTTGTTATATTTGAGCTTAATTCCATGCCTCTATCTATTAAAGAATCTTGAGAGAGGGTACAATGATTAGTTTACATCGTCTTTGAGACGACACTGTACTAATCCAATAATTTATATGTCTATTATGAGCATTAATTTCTTATGGCCTATTTAGAATATGATCCGCATCTAGGTAGACAATGTGCATCCTTTTGTCATTTTCTTAAGCAGTTAGACACATAATAACTATAGAAGTTTTAACAAGATAAAAACTTCATTTATATGGTAACCATCTACCTATGCCAGGTTTATAGTCCTAGTAAAATATTTAAATAGATTCGATCTTTAACCTCATCTGTAAACCTTATGATCATGATTAAATTTTAAAAATTTTTACTTACATTAACTGATGTTATAGATTCTCTAAAGTATAATCCATACCACAGGGTCTATAAATGGGACCAAAAACCGGTCTACCTAAGTTTTTGCCTATAGTCCTATACTCCTATTTCATATATATTTTTACTTCTGCATTGTTGACATGTTTTTTTTTGGGTGCCAATGGGTTGTGCCAAATTCTTATTGTATCATGTCTTTATCGAGTTTGTGTTAGAAAACTTAAACCAGACATAACTCATTAAACATCCGTGTCGTGTTATGAGTCGTTTATTAACGGGTTGACTTGACACGACTCATTAATCCGTTAAACTTTTTACACGAATACGAAAGTTACTTAGTTTAAATTGAATGACACGATAACCTACAATTAACCCGTTAACCTATTGACTCAAACAATACTATTGTGTCAAATTTTTATAAATATCCCAATTAATTAACGAGTCATTCGGATTACCCGAAATCTTATCAGGTTAACGGGTCGTGTCAAGTTACTCGATCAGATAACAGGTTATTGGATCAACTCGTGGGTTGACACAACACGACCCATTTAACTGCAAGTCATTAACGGGTCAAGTTGATAGCAACCTAATTAAATTCGAATCGTGTTTAAATCTGTTAATTTCATGTATCGCATTTTCTTGTCGTGTCCAAAATTGTAACCCTATTTTTTTTTAATTGTTTGATAAATAAAAGTTTAAAAAATGATAGGTTAGTATTTTTCATCAAGAATAAGGCATTTTCTTATTTAATGAGAGCTGAATCTAAAATCGTTTGATAGTATCATAGTTATAAAATTTGACCCGACCTAGTAGCTCAATTAGTAGACTCGGTAAATCGGTTTTCATGCCAGATTGAATTCCTCCAATGCCCCGACAAATCTAATATATATCGGTTCAACCAGTAAATTTGGAACTTGAACGAGTTTGAAGAAACCCGCCGAGTTTGTCTTTGAAGAAAAAATCAATTGTAATTATCCAATTTTAAACCAAAGACCTTATAAATAGAGAGAAAAAGCCTTACCACATAATCGTATAAGCTTTTGTTTTATTTTATGCCTCTTTTTTTTTTATTACTTTCCAAATTTTATACTATGCATTAACTCCTTTTCATGTAAAAAGATTATGTAAATATTCATTAAAAGTAACGTATAAATTGTCAAATTTATTCATCCATAAAACATATTTTTACAAATAAAATTAAAAAGTATAAAAAAGAGATTAAGTTTCCTTTTAGAAAATTTTTGTTCGACATCAATTAACAATAAATTATCATATTATTTTTTACCAGAATAACCTCGTTTATTTAAAACATTTTAATAAAATATGTTTTTATTATATATTAATAAAAAATATATTTTAAAGACTCATTAATTAAACTAATAAGTCACTAATTGAATCAATAATTCATTGATCTACCTCTATCGTCGATTCTTTTCCAGACCAGATTTAATAACGTCCACTGACGTTGCTTAACGTCCGAACTAGCCAGCGTTGATACGTGCGACTTGCAAACTCGTGTACTTTGGTTGGTGCAGGTTGGAGCCAAAGCTTGGGGGTATGTTGGTAATTTCACACGATTTCTAAATAATTCGATCCAATAAATTTTCTTGTAGCATAGTTTAAAAAGAAAGTAAATAAATTATACATATAGTTGTTGAATGAAAAAGGATGATAGAAGAAAAACAGCGACCTCTTCTCTCCTTTTCCTCCTATCTTTGTTGTGTGCATCCTATGAGAGAGAGATTCATATATATGGTGTTATAGAGAAATATATCTATAGTTTTCCAGCACTCAATCCTTAATTTTGTTTGTTTTTTTAATGTATTCTTGGCTTGTTCGAGTCTGTTTTCAGAAGGCGATTGCAGAGAAGACTCCTGCAAAGGGCAACTAGTAGTAGTAAGCAGAAAAGAAAAGGAGAGAAAGAGAAAGACAGAAAGAAAGAGAGAGAGAAAAAGGACAACCTCTGCCTGAACAACAGACAGAGATATAAAGAAAGATTGAAGATTGAAGAAGAGAGGAGGCTCTCTCTCTTTCTCTCTTCCCTCTTTCCCTCTCTAAGCTCGAGAGTCGAGTCTCGAATCCCACAGAGAGAGAGGAGAAAACGATATCTGAGACCTTTGCACACTTTTACAACCTGCAACTCTGAGCGTAGGTATTTTTGCCTACATGAATAATTAAAGCTGAAAATTTGTTGAAATAAAAAAAAAATTAACAGAAAATTGAAATAAAGACCATGTACAAAGAAAAGATTCATCTTGATGCTTTCTCTTTTCCTCCTCTTTTTGTTTTTGTATTTGTATTAAATGATCTATGCTAGCTGCTCTTTGTATCCTTTTCATAAATAAACTAATCCAGGGTTAGCAGTCCCATAGTGGGCTGATAATCTTTCTTTCTTTCTTTTTTCTTTGTATTTTGAAATAAATGTTTTTAATTAATACTAATCCATGGTTATATATATTGAGCAGCAGAAGTAGTAAATTTGGGTTTTTGTGTGGCTGAAGAAAGAGATCATGATGATGAAGAAACAACTGATGATATGAGTATAGCAACTCCACCGCCTCAGTATTCCTCTCAGCAGTTAATATTCCTAGGGAAGACAAATCCTTCGAATTCTTCTATGTCCCAAGATTATCATCATCATCAACAAGGCATCGGATCTGAATTCGAAGGAGATTGCTAATGTATCTAGTAGTTTCTCGAATGGGTTCGAGAGATCATCGCAACAGGAACTTCCACAACAAGATCAAGATCAGCAGCACATAGCACAGCAGATCCGTAGAGATAAACTGAGAGTGCAAGGCGGCTTCGAACCGCCTTCACATCTAGTTACAATTGATGAAGTAGAATCCTCCTCCGGTGGCCTCCATGGTTATGCTGAGACTGCAGGTATGTTGTCCGAAATGTTTAATTTCTCTTCGGCCGGAGCTTCAACTCCCGGGGATATCTCCTTTGAAAACCAACTATCCCATTATCGAAACAACTCATCAAGACAACCGCCGCCTCCGGCTACCCCTGTAGGAAATGATCAGTGGTATGGTAATAGATCACATGGAGGAGTTGTTGTGAATGAACGTGACAGTCTATCTACTCATCATCACCCGCACCAACAACAACAACAGATTTCAGGCATTAATGGGGACTCAGCAGCAGCCATGCAACTTTTTCTAATGAATCCACAGCCAAGATCACACACCATCTCCGTCACCAGCAACCTCCTCTACTCTTCATATGTTACTTCCTCATCATCAAGGGTTTCATCAAGTAAGTCCTACATCTCCGGCAGGAGGGTCTTTCGGTCATTCATCATCGCAATTCACATGGGTTCAGCCGGATAGTGGGAGTGGAGGGGTTGTGGAAGGCCAAGGACTTTCGTTGTCGTTGTCGTCTTCTTTACAACATCTTGAAGGTGCTAAGGCTGAGGAGCTGAGAATGGAAGATGGCGCCGCCATGTTATTTTTCAACCAAGGTGGAGGAGGGTCTAATAATACTTCTCCGGCTCAGTATCCATATAAGCCATTGCATATCCACGGTGGTGGTAGCGGTGGTGGTGGAGGAGTGGGCCAGAACCACCAGGTCCATGTCGGGTTCGGGTCGTCTTTAGGTGTGGTCAATGTGTTGAGGAATTCTAAGTATGCAAAAGCAGCTCAAGAGTTGTTGGAAGAATTTTGCAGTGTGGGTAGGGGTCAACTCAGCAGAAGAACAAATTAGGAAGGAATAATAATAGCACTACTAACCCTAATTCCAATCCAAGTGGCAGTGGTGGTGGTGATGGCGGTGGCGGAAGGAATTCGTCATCTTCTTCAAAGGATCACCCTCCTTTGTCAGCGGCTGATAGGCTAGAACATCAAAGGAGAAAGGTCAAACTATTATCTATGCTTGATGAGGCACGTACTCTCTCTCTCTCCCTCTCTCTCTTCAATGACCAATCATTGGTCTTTATTTTAGTCCATTAATTATGAAAATGCACCGGGGACAACAGCAAAATTCCTAGAAGTTTCTAGGAATATAATACAAGTTTGTACAACAAAACAGCCGGCAATGGAATAGGCTATTAGGTTCTCGATAGATTGAGTTAGTTGAGGTTGATTTTTTACAATTTTATATTTCTTTTTTTATTTCACTGATACCATTGGTGGGGCATTGGGGTACTTCGGATTTTGTTTGGTAAAAACATGAAAGAAGGTGTGGCTATATTAATGTACGTGGGACGATTATATTTTTCTTATTAACAAAGAAGTCCTACCTAAACTTTGATTGATTTTGAAAAGAATTTAATTGATCTATAAAATTATGATTTTAGATCACAGAAAATTGCTAAGAAGTTAATTATCTGGTGCAAATTATACTTCCATTCTCTTCTCATCATGGAAATATTGCGGGGAAAGCCATTGTTGTTTCTTTTTCATCCGGGTTGACCTAAAGATTGGTTCTTTCTTTATGTATTTCTTGATTTATTTATGAAGACACTATAGATGTTGTTGTCTGTATTGGGAAAAGAGAGCAAGGCAAGAAACACAAGTATATTCTTTGTTCACGTCAACAATCATATCACGGTAGCAGGCTTTGGATTTGCGCACTAATTTTCTTCTCTCTTATATTTTTTTAATTGAAGTATTCATGTAAGTTAATTTAATTAGAAACCAACAAAATTACAGCTTTTCCTCCAAAAAAGCTTCTCCAACCTGAATAAACATTTGATTATTTTAACATACGTTTTGGTTTACCTTCAAAATTATAGTATTTCATTAAATTGATCACAATAAGTGTCCTCAATTATTGCATGATTTATTTTTAATTAGCTTTTGTTGCCCAATGTAATGTTGTGTAGTTGTTACGTTTCCTTATTTGCGTATAGTTTTTGCTGTACTAATATTCAACTTCCATTTATTAATAGGTTAGTCCTGGCAAAGACTTTCTTGTTTTTTGTCTTTTCTTTCTTTTAAAACTTTCTTATTAGTTTTATAAACTCGTTTAATATTAAGTATATACTAATTTAATAATTTTTCGGCAGGTGGATCGGAGGTACAATCATTACTGCGAACAAATGCAAATGGTGGTGAATTCATTTGATATGGTGATGGGGTTCGGGGCAGCAGTACCGTACACTGCACTTGCACAGAAGGCAATGTCTCGACATTTCCGGTGTCTAAAGGATGCCATAGCAGCACAGCTGAAGCACAGTTGTGAGCTATTGGGAGAGAAAGATGCCGGCACATCAGGCGTGACAAAAGGAGAAACTCCGAGACTTAAAATACTGGAACAAAGCTTAAGACAGCAAAGGGCATTCCACCAAATGGGCATGATGGAACAAGAAGCTTGGAGACCTCAGAGGGGCTTGCCCGAACGCTCAGTAAACATTTTACGAGCTTGGCTTTTTGAGCACTTTCTACACCCGTACGTTTCTTGAACTCTCTACCTAATCTTAAATTATCATTCTTGTGCTAGAGATTTCCTCAAAACTCAAACTGATTAAAAGATTGAACTTGTGCTTGTTGTCACTTTGTATTACGAAATGGTCAGAATAATTGCACAATTCTATTCAAAATAGGAGACTTTTTATTTTTTGTTGAATGGTGTGGTCTTGTTAATGCGGAATTTCAAAGGTAGACTAACACTCAATATTGTGTACTAGAAAAATAATGCATTGTCCATGCCTACGTAGTTAAGTTAAAGGATGACCAAAAACCCATAATTACAAAATTACACGAAACACATGGAACGTAATTGATGTTCGGACATCATTATTAGCCGAAATATAAAATTGCAACACTTTTTTGCAATGCTTCTACTTTGGACAATGTTGATGAAATAAACTGTAATGCAGTGTCTTTTGTTGTTTGGTCAGCAGAAAGGCTGTAAAGGGTTTCTTCATCTGTTTTACCAAATTGCAGTACATAATAAAAATTTAAAAAAACCCACGTTAATTATTTAGTCCCTCTTCTTTGGAAAACAAACCTAGTAACTTCCTATATTCACATCCAAGCCCACCAAGGCACCAACCCACCCTCCTCCTCCACACACACAAACACACACTTCTCTCTTTCTTTTTGTCTTTCTCTCGTCAGTGGTGACTGGTGACTACATAATATATGTATGCATGACAGTAAAAGCACATATCATGGGGAAGAATCTAAATCTAATGGAAGTGTGCAATGAAAGAGAGGTGAGGGGTGGGGGAGGGATCAGATTCAGAGCATGCAGTCAGCAGTGCCCTCGATCGAGCTTTATTACTGCTGTCGCTGCTGCTGCTGATGATGAGTGATGATCTTTCTCTCTTAGATTGTCACGCCTTTTGCAGGAAAAGAAACTACGGATGATAGAGAGAAAGTAATGCGTTTGTTTATGCGGTTTAGGTAAGTAATCCAATCTGATGTCATTTTCTGGTCTCTTTCTCAGGTATCCAAGCGATGCAGATAAGCATCTGTTGGCAAGACAGACTGGTCTATCAAGAAACCAGGTACTATTACTATATTACTCCCAAAAGTCATTTGACCTCTAATGCTCTTTACTTATTCACTTTTGATATTTCATCTTCTTTTTACTTGGATACTACGTAGTAGTACTCAACACAGTAAAAAAAAAAAAAAAACAACAACAATAATAATGTGTGTGTGTGTGAGTGAGAGAGAGAGCGGTGAACAACGGGAGTTAGTTCAGTTGGATTTGCACGGATATGTGTAGTAATTCCATAGGTTTTTCTCTTTCTGTTAGAGAAAAGCCAACTTTTTTACTGTGTCTTATAACCCTTTGTTGTTTTGATGCTTTTAACTACGATGGCAGAAATTGTTAAACAGTGAAAAAACCTGCAAAATAGTGAAAGACATGAAAGTTTGCAGCTTTGGCTCTCTCTATCTTTAAAATGCCCTACGACTGTTCCAACCAGAAATTTTGAACCGTTCAGTACAATAAATTCTGCAGCAAATGCTTGCTTTTCTTGGTTAATTATGTATAACCACTGTAAAAATTCCAAAAAAGAAAAACTATAAACACCCTGTATTTTGAGTTGGTACTTTTTTTTTTTTTTTTTGGGAGTTGGTACTTAGTTAACTTGAATTTTCTTGTATACATGGTCAGTTTTTACAACTCATTTTGCTATGAGGTTTCTAGTAAAATACTATAATGCAAAAACTTGGATAGACTTGTATACATTAGCCCACATGTCAAAGACTAAATTAGACCTCAAGGTTGCTTAATTAATTTTTCTCTTCATGCAACTTTAGATTGTTATATTCGAACTTGGCACCTTTGCTTAGTTATGTGGCTTAATTTCTATTCTATGGCTTTCACTTTTGTGCACGAGTCAGATTTATTTAAATATTTTTTAATAAAATGAAATTATATATAATTTTTAGGGACTATTTATATTTAACTTCTTCCCATTAGACTTTAGAGGTGATTAAATAATAAAGAAGAAAAAGAAGAAGATTGCAAAATGGTTAGTAAGTACTTTAATCAGAGGATTAGGGTACAATAGTAGAGGACCCTTTTTACTTTAAAGACAAACCCCGTTAAACGACATCTAGGTCTCTTTAAAATGACAATGATGGGATCTTGAATATCTTCTCACAAAAATTTGTCTCATCAAGAGCTTAACACATTGCAGCATAAAGAAAGAGTTAAAACATGCCCGTATTAGTTGCATGGGAGCCGAGAGAGAAAGTGACATCATTCAATTCTTTGAGTCCCATTTATTTAAATATGCGCATGTTTGCCAGAGAACCACCACCACCTTATCATCTCTGAGTACTCATTCACTAACGATCTGTTGTATTTTAAATGTCATTTTAGATACATTTATTTTATTTTAAATTATTTGTCACTTTAATAAGTCTAATTACATCATTTTAGTATCATATTAATTAAGAGGAAAATTACATTGTTGGAGAATTTAATGTAAACGGTAATTTAGTTATCTTGAATTAAACTATCTTCTATAAAATTAATACAATCTAATATATTTTTTAATGAAAAAAAAAATTCATAGTCTTTGATATCACAAACCCTTTTCAATATTCATCTATCATTCCTATATTTTATGTTGTCTCTTCTACCTCTAATCTTTAGATACTCATATTTGATCACAAACACTTTAGATGACTCTGAAAATTACAGCACGATGCTATTACTTTTTTCTTAATTTTTGTGTGTAAACTCAAAATAATAATTAAAATAGAACGAATAAAGTATAAATTACTGTGATTTAATGTTTTTGGTTTTTTATTGACTTCCAGGTTTCAAACTGGTTCATTAATGCCAGGGTCCGGTTGACAATTTGGAAACCCATGGTGGAAGAGATGTACCAACAAGAAGCCAAAGAACAAGAGGGGAAGAAGAAGAAGAAGATGGAGAGCCTAGCCATCAAAGCAATAGCAATAATAATAATAATATTGCACAAACACCAATGCCATCATCTACAGCAATCCCCTCAGCTGCTGCTACGACAGCAACAACAACTGCAGCAATTACTGCAACAACTGGGAAAAGATCCGAAATTAATGACGAATCTGAAAACGACCCTTCATTCTTCGCAATCAATAGGCAATGCTTCTCGGAAAACCAAGCAAAAAACAACAAAAATTCTTCCTCCACCACTACTACTACTTCCACCTCAATAATGTCTATTTCCAACCCCGCCCTCACGCCACCACCCATATTGTCATCGCAATCTTTTCCGGCCATCGGCATTATGACCTCTGGGAATGCAGCTGACCAGATGGGGTCCACGTTAATAAGGTTTGGTACTAGTGCGGGAGATGTTTCACTTACTCTAGGGGTCTACGTCATGGCGCCGGGAACCTGCCGGAGAAGAGTAGTAATGCTACTTTTTCTGTTCGAGACTTCAGGGGCTGTTAATTAGTTTTAAGTAATTACTGAATTATACAAGTACTTAAATTTGATAATGGTGGTCTTAGTACTTTTTTTTTTTTTTTTTGGTTAATCATGTACTTCTATTATATATCTAGACAAATTAAATACGTGATGAGAAACATATATAGTACCATGTTACTTAGCATGCAGTATCAAATTTATTGTAATTGTATAGTCATTAGTTTGAGCTTTTGACGTTTTCTACTGTATTAATATATGTTACTTAGATTACGATTTGAGAAAGTATAATTGGATCATAAATCACGAATTCAAGGAGCTTATAACGTAGGATTTTGCACTAAAATTCTTAATAAGTTGATTCCTGTTCTATTTCTCTTTTACGTGGTTGAAGATATTATGAATATTATGTTATCTCTGTTCCTAGTAACGAATTTAAATGGAATAAATTCAATATTGACTACTCACTCTATAATATAAAGTAATAATCGTTAAAATGACTGAAAAATAGAAGAATCTCATTATTTTCAATCATTTAATAATATGTAATATACTCACTCTACATTGTAGAGTAAATAATAAATAATTTTACTTCAAAGTAAGGTATTGATGTAACAGTACTTAGCCAGTCTCAGAAAACAAATAACCTGTGTCCAAATTGTTGTACTTTTCTTAGGCCACCTTTTCTTACTTTGATCCTAGAAACAAAGAGAAAAGAAAAACAATCATCATGAAATTTGAGAAAGAATAAAATAGCAAGAGATAAAGAGAGGTTTCAGATCATTAATTTTTTATATTTTCTTTCCTAAAGTTCCTCTCAAATGACAATTTACTCAAGGTTAGAATAGTCATTATGTTATTATGTCAAGTAGGTACCTATAATTATTGAAACTAGAGGGGAGATTTATGTAATTATATACATTAAACCTCAATAACTGAATGTGAAATTATCCTTTAAAGATTTATCTATAATCTCGCAAAAAGAAAAAAGAAAATGAAAATTAAATAGCAATGGGACTGCTAAACTAAAATTGTTTGATAAGTGAAAATGAAGGACAACCACCCCAAGATATGGTGATCATAAGTTCGAATCTGGTGAGTTAGTTATACTCCTAGCTATATGTTACCAATGTAAGCGATTCCCCAACATTTTCCTTGAGATTCAGAACATCTATATGCAAAGCAACAATTACCTTCCACCTAATAAATATAACTTTTTGCTTTTTGCTTGATAACTACTGTAACAAAGATAAAACTGATCGAATGCCTACTCTAGTTACTGATTTAACAAGTTGTTGTGGGGCTACAATCAGCCCTTGATAGGATGATGGGATGATGTGATGAATAGCTCTAAGATATATGTGCAGATGCAGTCAAACACTCAAAGTCAATCCTTGATCTCTTCTTTCATTTCCAAGTAGTGGCAATGTATAGTTTTGTGGCTGGCTATTTGCTAGGTTTATAGGACAAATGTAATCAATGTTTTGAAAATCAGATCGGACCGGTCGGTTCGACCGGTCAGGTCATGAACAAGAAGAATTATTGGTTTGGTACAACTATATATCCGGTCTGTCTAAAAAATTGGTTGAACCGATTTTGGTAATTTTTTAAATTTCAGAATAAAAAATAATTTAAATAAAGAGAAAAATTAAAAAATCGTGAAATAAACTCCAAAATGGCAAAATATTGAACATACCAAGATCCAAACTATTAAATTATTATTTTTTGATTTTTTTTATACTTATTTTTGTACAAATTTCACTTTTCTCATTAAAAATTTGATTAGTATTTTTGGGTATTAGAACTATAATTCTCCAAAAATAGTGTTTCACTTCTATTTTAGATTTTATATAAATATATTTTGGGTCATTTTAAATTATATTACACTTTGGTAAAAAAAAAAAAAACCTAAATTTGTGAACCGACTGGTTTAACCGATTAAACCCAAACCGAACATACCATCTATTTAATGCCCGTTATCCGATTTTCAAAACATTGAATGTAATTCTATGGAAACTAGTATTGGTTGAAAAACATACTCCACTCCACTGTATATATTGCAGAAGTTATTTGACCAGTCAGTGTTCGATGTTTATCTAATCAGTTTTATCATTCAACAAGTAGTCATTTCTATTCTTTCCTCTCAAACTTTTAGCCATATTAACCATTACCTATATTTTAGATGCGGTAAATGATTAAATAATTAATTGTGTTTTATTAAACATTTATAATTTTAAAATTATAATATATGTGATGCTACTATTACTCAAATCCCAAATGTTGCTCTTAGACATGACCACGGTTCTGGTTCCGATTCCATGAAGAGTCGGAACAAGAATCGGAACCTCGGAACTGGTTGTGGTTCCGGCCGATTCTCCAATTCCAACGGATTCTGGTTCCAATTCCGGTCACGATTCCGATTTTGAATTTTTTAAAATAAAAATAAATTTTAGATAATAATAAAAAAATTAATACAAGCTAAAATGAGAAATAAAAAATTATATTTTATTTATATTTCAATTATACAATTTGTTTTTTAGAAAAGAAAAATGCATTATTACATTATTTATTGAACTATTAAAAATTAAAATAAAAATATATTTTAGATAATACATATTAAAAAATAATTTTAAAAAAATTAAATGTGCCGGAACCTTGTTTATTATTCCGATTCGAGAATCGAAACCTAATTTATGATTTCAATTCGAGAACTATTAATGACGATTCTGATTCCGATTCCAATTCCCCTCTGGTTGCTCTACGCTATCAAAGGTTTTGAAATACTATTGAACGATTGAGCACAAGTCATAAAAACTCCATGAATTTGCTCAAAACTTTTCACAATATCTATACCACTGTCAAAAGTTAAGTTAGAAAAGTAGCATTTTGTAGTCAAATCCTAGCCGTCAAGTTTTTTTTTTTTTTTTTTAAAGAAGAAGAAGAGAAATACTATGAATACTGTCCTACAATAGTTGCAGTGTGTTATTAATTGTTGATGATTTTGGTTTTCTTTCTTCATGTTGGTTTTCTAAGCATGGTCCACAACACCAGGACTAGTGACATAGTTGCATGGACATACTGATGAACAGATAATTAATACTACTATAGTACTTAATTGATTAAATAGGTTTCACCAGTCACTGCTGGAGAATGCTTTTTTTGTCTTGCTTGCTTTGACCATGAGCCATAGTTCACATCCTACACATAAAATTAGATTAGAATTAATGTGATGAGATGAAAATTCTATTATTCTTATTATATTTTAAATATTTATATAATTTTATATTATATATTTTAAATAATTATATAATACAAATTTTAAAATATAACGGTTTTATACGTTAATCAGCCTATAAAATTTCCGTTTTGATATTCGTTGGTTCTCTCTTGTCGTTGTACTCTGGCTTTCTGTAAAAAAATTAAAAAAAAAAAAATCATAAACATTAGTAGACAACTATGTGACTGGGCCCACTGCCAGAAGCTTGTCCATAGATAGACAGTGTATACTCAATGGGACTTAACGAAGACGGGACCAACGGGATGTGAATGTATTTTGGGCTTCAACCCAAGTGCTCACAGCCCACTAAAATTTATTCCTCAAAATGTTGCTATTATAAGGTTAAATTACAAAATGCATCGTCAAAACATACATGATTTGTAATTTGCCCTCTTATTGTTGAATTAGATCAATCCGGCCCTTAAATTTTTACTTATTTTTCTAATATGATACAACTCAGCAAACCCCAAATTGAAAATAAGCAATAATTAAGAAGAAATGTTTGATCCCAAATTGTTTCTACTAACAAGTTCATTTAAAGGATCCGACCCACCAATGACGGAGTCTGCAATTTGAAAGATGGCAGCTTTCAAGTTTCAAGAATAAGGACCACTAAGAGAGGTACTAAAACCAAGTTCAACGACTGAAAATATCCTTAAAGATTTTGAAGAATCATAATGTTTTGAATGAACCCAGCTGTTTCTTAGCTACTACGTTTGTTTATACTAAATACTCACGTTTTAGAATCCTAGGCGGTTCATTCTTGATTTGACCCGATCTAAGACATAGTGATATGTATTAATTTAAACCATTGAGTCCAAGACACTGTACCTTGGATCGAATTTTTTTAAGAATTTTCCGAATCCTAGGCCCAACATCCACACAAGATACTCAATTAAACCAGATTACTGCGAGGTAACATAGTGCTTCAAAAAGAGCAGCAATTTAGTTACAAATCAGTTTATCTCATTCCTGTAAGAAATCCACTTTAGTATCAAGTGTATCAAGGTAATACAGGAAAGCAGGTTAACACTATACATTGCAAACTTGCACAAACTTTTAGAACACCAAGCAATCTAAATTCATCAACCTGATGAATCTCTTTCAGCCCCCTTACTGCGTTGCGTCGAATATTGAGAATCAGGGAATTGTTTAAACTTCAAAACTCAAAAGAGACTGAAATCAAATCCCAGCCACACCAAGGTAATTCTGTGTTACCTCCGCATACGATACTTGCTAAGAAACTTGGTTTTTCTATTTCTCTACTATGTTCAACGCCGTTGTGCTATCTGGCTGAGGGAGATTAACTGAATCTGTATATGGTCTAACAAAAGTCCTGCGCCACCAGACCTCAAAAGCTTTTTGAAGATTTGGGCAATTATCACCAGCCCTTAGAAAACTGCCCAACCAACCTAACAATATACTCTGCTGCTCCTCCAGAGGCAATGTGAGAATTGTCCTGCCAATTCCTTCCTCAACAACTTTGCGATCAAAGGTCCTGCAGCCATGTTGTAACCAACTATAGTCATTAATCAATGGTTGCAACCAAGTTTCTAATAATAAGTGACGGATGTCCTTTGATGGCAGAAGCTCCCCCTTTCCTATTCCAACAAAGAGCCTTGCTGTAATACAGCTAACATGGTATCGTGACACGATAGGAAGTTTTGCATGAAGGGAAGCCAACTCTTTCTGCCTAGCCCACATTACTGCAAACTCAAGCTGCCAGCCTATCAGCTAAAATGTCACAGCAACCACAAAAGATTATCAGCCTCTAGCGAAATCTGCTTTAGGAATGGTTCCCTGCTATCATTAAGCTTGCTGGTAAACTCAGATTCAGTAGCTTGTCTAAATGCAGACAACAACATATCCAAGCAGCTTCTGCAGTATCCATAAATTGTTTCATTACAGGTATCACCTGACCCCGAGCAGCTAGGAAGATTGTTACTTTCCCCAAGAAGCTTCAGCACGATGGATTTCATTTCACGCCGGCCTCTCTCATCATTGCTCTTCAGCACCAACTCCAGAATTTGAGACAGTGTCTCTTTAGGTGGCTTTGAAACATCAGAAGAGACACGCTTCAATACAGGGGTTACTCCAATTCCCTCAACCTGCAGGCGTAAGACTGAATTAACTACGTTATCTTCTTCTTCCTCCCCTACCCAGGGAACTGCTTCCAAGTACTCCAAGCAAGACTGTATGCATGATGTGAAGCCCAGTTGCTCTGCAATCTGTATTGTAGTTTCAATCCTTAAAATGTGAATTGGAAGTTCAAGACAAATTTCACATCTTTTTATGCTTAATTGAGATACCAAGCGAAATTGTTTAACAATAAGTGAGTGCTTGCAGAAATAGAAAATAACCAAAAGAAGAAACCTAGCATAAGAGTTATAGTGAGCTGCTTCTTTGTCTAGATGAAGTACTAATGGATATCTTGTAGTCAACGAGACTGTAATGCATGGTAATAAACATATGGAAAATTTCAAATCAGCAATTTGGCAACATATAATAAATAAGAAGAGAAAAAGCAAAAGACAGCAATTTGGCAACATATAATAAATAAGAAGAGAAAAAGCAAAAGAGAAAATTTCACCGCTGAAGGCTAGTGAAGTTAAAAAGACTTATAATCCAATTTCCTGTCATCGCTGCACGAGTCCAGATCCTGCTGCAGCTGAATTAGCTACAATCTGTTGTGGTTCTCTCAAACTAATTTCCTTCCTCAGAGGTAGAGTAGGTTGAAAGATTGGAGAGCGAAGGGAAAGCTGCAAGTTTAGAAAGTAGATGCCAAATCTAGATATCTAGCATTTGTTTGGGCTGCTCAAAATGGAAGGGAAATGAATTTCATGGGAGTGCCAAAACGCAGAGAGAAAAGAAAAGCCTGATTATCACAGAACCATTCCAAAGTAATAGCGATTAACGAGGGCCTGTTATGTCCATTCCAGACTGTTCCCAAAGCAATAGAGAACAAAGAACTTGGCAGTTAAAAGATTAATATTCTCTATGACTTCATTATCATCCATAAACCAAGTGAACAGGTTCGCTGCTCAATGACCACTGGCTTCTATTTATTCCTATCAATTTAGAATGGCAAAACAAACATCTACTCTTTAGAATACCATCCAGTTTGACACCTAAATTATCGTATTCGATAAAGCAGCCATAAATGGCAGTGCCAAAATCACATGAATAAAACAATCCAAAACCTGTTACTGCAATTGAAGGCTTAAAATGATTAAATGAACTTTGAAAAGATTCACATCTAATTTGAAGCAACAAACAAGAAAATTATTGCATGATTTTCGAAGTTACCTTGAGGATGCGCAGGACGTGAGGAACACTTTGCTTGATCAACCGCTGCTTCAATTCTTTGCAGTACATAAGTCCAACAGTTTCAACATATATTTCAACATCATCACAGTCATCAATTTCAAGACAGGAAAAAACTAGCTGCTGCTCTAAGATTTTGTTTGCAAAAAAACTGCTATGCTCAATCAAAATATTCTTGTGGACACACAACTTCACAGCAAAGCCCTGTTTCCCTAGTAAAATGACCTTCAAATCACTCGTTCCAGCCTCTCCAAACTCAATTGACACCTTCCTTGGCACATTATCCGTCTTCAGCCTAGGTGTCCGCTCAGTAACAGAGGGCAGACAAGGTAGTGATGCATCAGAATTAGGAGCTTTCTGATCATTGGAAACAAGATTAGATTTTGGTGATGGGTTTGCTTGCTTTTTCTCACTTACTGAATTTTGCTTTTTCAATCTGAAATGCAGAACTGGGAGTGGGTGCTGGAGGCGATGATTTCGGTTTGTTAAGAGGATTTTGTGTCTTTGGGGTCTTTTGAAACACAACAGGAGAGGGACAGCACCAGAAACCCTCTGGTGTCACAGCAATTGGCACATTCTTTATTTTGGTTTGACCACCCTGCTCTACCTTTGTTACACTAATTTCAGCCATAATCAACAAGGTTTCAAAGAACAACTAAATAACTTGTAGCATTTAGAATGAGAACAGGAATGTAGACTTCAAGATACAACACCTATCTCCACCACAATTTACTTATTTTCCTCACCAATTAAAGAGTAGCACAAGTTTCAAAAATCAAGGTCTAATTTTTTAAACTAATATATTTTGCCAGAAGAGAATCATACAAGAATTCAACAATCAAAACAGCTAATACACTACAATTCTACAACAAACACAATTCTTAGTTTTTCCTATATTGACATTTAAAAAAAAAAAAATTGGTAAAAAAACTAATGAAATGAAAATCTAAATCTGGAAGACTAAGTTTGAGTTTGCAACAGGACCAATAACATAAAAAACTAGGATAATTCCAGAATTACTCTTCTATACTTGACAAGAAATGAAGCCTTAGAATTTTTTTTTTTTTTTAAATGGTACTCAAGAAGCATAAAAATGGAGTCTTTACAAACTCAGCTGAAGAAAATTGAGAAATCTTGAATCCCCAGAAAACAACTAAAGACTCGCCAACAACTGGGCTAATTGAGAGTCCTGTGAGATCCCATCTCTTTGAATTAAAGAGTCCCAATAGGCTTTGAAAATGATTGAATAGAGCTTTGATGTCAAGCATCAAGGGAACCACTTAACTGAGATTTAACATAGTTGTATGATGAATCAGTGCCCACATTTGAGAGTTTTATTTATGATTAGAAAAGTCTTGCACTGTAAAGAATGCTGCACATGACAACACCCCAAAAGTTAAAGATCGGTGACAAAAACTCATCTGGGCTGTTTTTGTAAATTGAAATCTACTTTACACTACTGTGTGACTGCGCGTCTGCGGTTGCTTTTTCTGATTTTCATGAATGGTTTTACTAAATGGGGTTTAGATTTTTTTTTTTTTTTCATTTCTTTTCTTTGCTTAGTTTTTCATTCTCCATCTCTCACACACTTCCACACATGCACAAGCACACTTGTCTGGATAACTGAGAGTTTGGGAGTAATCAAAATGGACAGCCATGCATTGAAGCTGTCTATTATATCTTTGTAATATTTTGAGTTTTTCTATGTGCATACTTTGCCTTTTGCTTTATGGGTGGTAGCTAAGATTGTCAATTTCGGCTCGATCCAGCCCCAGTCAGCGTGAAGAATAGCGGGTTGAATAAGTGAAAGTGAGTTGAGCAGAGTTTTAGGCACACTTTTGTTATGAATTTATGAGTTAAGTTTGGTTACACTAAACTCAACACATTCAAGGGTAGGCTGAATAATATGTGTACTATTTTTTAGTAAGAATGTGCAGTATGAATTATATAATATAAGAGACAATTGTGTATTAAATATTTATTATATAATGATTTTGATTTTTAATTTTTATACATATTGGGTGATATTGTTAAATAGAGTTATATATATTTAAAATATATAAAAAAAATTTAGTTTTTAAGAAAAATGTTATAAGTTTGGGTTGATACAATTTTAATTCGAAATTCGTTTAAGTTTGTGATTTGAATATGAGTCTCTGTATGTGTGAGATTTCATAAGTTGAATTCGGATTGAGCTCGGATACATATAAACCCGACTCATATAACTCGAATGACAACTCTAGCAGTGGTGTTTGACGGATTGAATCTCTTTCGCTAAAGAATAGTATCGTTTTCAAGGATATTTTACAGAGAGACGAGATCTCAATAGTTATATTATTTATTATTTTCTAAATAATATTTCACAATTATTTCCTCACACATTTTCTAACTGTTGTTTTATGTCACATACATTACATCTCAAAATTTCTACATTGTATTTGAATTAATGAATTTGAGAAATGATGATTATTGAAATTCAATTTGAGAAATAATTTGAAATTCACGATTTGTAAAGTCAAAATAGTTGAATTTTAAATTCACCTAAATTATAAAGTTATTGAAATCTTTCATTTCACACTTTCTAATTTGGGTGAATTTGAAATTCGTCGTTTCATCCTTACAAATCCATTTTAAAAAAAATGAATAATTTCAAATATTTTTACAAATCTATCGGTCCAAACACAACCCTATACTATTTTCTTTCTTTCTTTTTTTGTTTTGAGATTATTGCATTTGCAAAATTGCTTCAACCAACCAACGTCAGATTCTGCAAATGCAATAGTCTATCGTCTCAAATTGCCACAAAAAAATAGCCCATTCATATGACAATTTTATTTCAATAATAAATATAGAAATTAGCCGAATAATTTCTTGTAGATGTGAATTGACAAAAAGATACCTTCGTTAAAAATGTGCCAAACAGGGTAATATGTGTGGGCATTTAGAAGAAAATGACACTTGAAGAAGTATACATATTATGATCTTGGACGAAAGTTGATAGAATTTGAAAATGATGGTATGATGTGCATATACTTGAACTCCAAGAATTGCTGTTTTTGTCTTGTTAATCAAATCCCTGGTTGAAATGTACTAAAAATGCTTTGTTCCCTCTGGCATATGTAATGCTAAACACCAGTTAGTTCCAATCTTTATAACCTTAATATATTTGAGTAGATTTTGACTAGTGGAGTTCACCAGACCACAATAATTGATACATGTTGATTTAGGCAAGCAACCATGGTTGGATCAGAGACAAAAGTGGTAAAACATTAAAGGAAAAAAAAAAACACATCTTCCTATTTCGTTTTTTTCAATATCTTCTCTTTCATTCTCTTTACTAATATCTACCTCGCTCTTTGAATTTCTATCACTTGTAATATGGTTTACAAATATTTATTATATGAAATTACAGGCAACAAACATCTAAATAATAATATGGAGGAATTTTACGTTCTTTTAAGGGAATTATTCTGCTTTGGTTTTAAAAGATTGTATAGTATAAATTTTTAAAACAAATAATAATTTATTGTCTAGAATTTTTTATAATACAAAGAAATAATTATTTAAAAGATTATACAGTATAATTTTTTTAAAATATATAATATTTTATTGTATAATTATTTAAAATATAAAAAATAATAATTTCTTAAAAAAAAATTGTAAAATTTTCCAATAATATAAGAGATTAGATTGTATGACTCTTTTTTAAAGAAACACTAGCTAATGAGCTAGCTTGGGCCCAGTTGGGCCGTGTAGTCATTACAGTAGGGGGACCATTAATCAGTTACTTTTGGGAAATTCAGGCTGGGTGCCAAATTATACGGCAGAATAATATTTACTAATATTTTAGACAGTTACTCTGAAATTCTTTTTCCATGTTGTTCAATCGAATCCAATATACATGTATGGGCCTCGGCCTGCCAGTGGGAAGAACTGTGTGTAAGTGTAATGATTACTTACAGGAAAATATTTACATAGATCCGATAGTTTGACTCCACCTGTAAACTTTACAATCAAAATTAAATTTTATAAAATCTTTCTTATATCATCTGATGTCATATATTCCATAACATTTAATCTACATTACAGTGTCTATAAATAAAATCAAAAATCAGATGTACCTAAATATTTTCTGTTAGTTAAAGATACAAAGGGCAAAAATACCACGCTGTCATCATCAACATCATCGAACCAATACTAAAAAGAATTACTGGCCCAATGTGGCTTTGCTGTGATGGTGGCCCACGATATTGTCTACCGAACAAGATTTCTGTCTCACACCCTATATTATTATCTGACACACTATTTAATGAATTATAAAAATTGTAAAAATTAAATAATATGATTTTAATAGATTAATTTTGATAATTTATTAGATAGTGTGAGAGGAAGTGGTACAGCCGTTAGAAGAAAAAGATCCTTAGCGTATTATCTACTATACTAATATTGTCCCTCATTTGCACGTGTTTATCGTAATTCCCTAAAGTAAAGCCCAATCATGTTTTTAGTCTGTAAAATGACTAAAGCAAAACTTTGTTGTGGTTAAAGTTTATTCAAATCACTCTTTATACAAGTCTACTTTTCTTAATCTTAGTTCTCAAAAAAAATTCAGACAGAGAAATTTATGCGTCGAATTAAAGCTAACATGATACAAGTACAACTACATTCTATACATTGTGTTTGGATCTATTGATTTAAAGAAAGATTTAAAATTTATTAATTTGTTAGAGGTATTTATAAATTTAAAATAAATAAATTTTAAATTCTCTTAAATTAAAAATTTATTTGAAATGATTCATTTCACGTTTTTTAATTTAGACTAATTTGAAATTCATTCATTTCAATTTTATAAATTTTTTCAAAAAATAAATAAATTTCAAATTTTCTTGAAATTTATCTATTTAAACGCAACAAATTATTCCAACAAGGAAAAAAAAAAAATGCTTTAGGGATCGTATAAGCTAATGGTACCGTACATTGGTATCGGCTCCGAATATAATGATAAGTTGGGGTTGTTGCAATTCGCAAAGCATTGCCTTGCCGACAATAAACAAAAAGAGTTGTGTAGTGCTGGCAAGAGTAAACATGTTATTTTCATTTCTTTAGGCACTAACAACTCGGCCAATAAAGGTTGATTTAGAAAGTAAATAAGACAATGTGATGTAATGAAAGTATTGACGGATTCAAAAGTTAAATTTTAATTGTCAAAAATTTTATATATAGATATATATTTGGAGAGACAATTTTATAATTTTTGTAAAATTTTATAGGATAAAATTTAAATTTTTTTAAAAAGAGTTATTGAAGTTTTTAAAAAATATCAAAATATATAAATATATATTTTCGAAACTATTAAAGAATAAAATTATATAAATTTATACATAAATAACACTTTTTTTATATTCTTTAAAAAAATTTAAAGAAGACAAAGTCTAATTTTTATAATAGTATAATAATTTTAAAAGTTTTAAGAAAAAAAAACATAATTTTGAAAATTGTTGGAACGACGGCCTACCCATCCCGTTATCAATATGCTCCTATATATGTTCGAATTTTACTACCCTCAATTCTCAAATTGATCTGAAACTATGACTATAAATCACAAAAAATATGTGCTAATCACTTGTTTCGACTCTAAAATTAGAGGTAACCTATTATATGCTTTGTGCGGAAATGATACAAAAGTTGGCTGATTTGGCTATAATTGTTTGTGTGTTTCGTTTTTCTTTCGTTTTCATTGATGTCTATTGCTTGTGTGAGATCTTAAACGTGAGTTGGCTGACTGATTTGACTAGTGTGCTAGGCTATCACAAATTTGTTTGCTTGGTTCTGTTGCACGTTTTTAGCACGATTTTGTGATAATTTAGTATCATAAAAAATTTAAAAAAATCCTCGCATGAGTCATCTTTCCACTTGCCGTTAAAACAAAACTATTCATTAGCATTTATACATAAGACACCTTTTTGTTTCGTTTTCCCAAAAGCGAGTGCAAGGAATTTATTTGATAACCATGTCTAGTAGAATGGATCCATAAACCATCAAACAAAAAACACTCTTAACACTTTCATAATTTTGTTTTTTTCCTTCTTTCAACAAACTTTCATAGTTTTTCTTTGATAATAAGAAATAAAATAAAGAATAACAACGGATTCGGAGCTGACCCAAATTCGGATACACAATTGTCTAGATGTATAGACCATTCTTGTATTTTAGTTTCTAGAATTACGCTAGCAATATGTGCAATTGCTAAAATGCATTATTACACCATTGTAATTTTATGAAGTACACTTTTACGTAGAATTTAGACTGTTTAATTATTTTCAGGTTTTTTTTTTTTACTTGATTTTTTGTAGGGATGAATCCTTTTCCAACTGTGCTTGGAAAGTCGATGCTCAACCACCTTCAGACAAAGCCCTTCTGCTCAGTTCTATGAGGCTTTCATTTCATCCATCTTCAGACCTCAGAAAAAATCCAAACAATTGCCAAAGATAAAGAAATCATCAAAAACCATTTCTAGCAGAAAATGGCAGCAAAGTTCAGTATCACCTGAATCATTATTCAGCCTCAGCTCTCTTCTTATGGCATCCCTTTTTGCAATCTCTGCATCTTTTCAATTCAATGACCCTGGTCAGTCTTAACCAATACTTCCTCGTTCCATTTTCAGGATTTGATTTATTTTTTACTTTTAAAAAAAAAAATCTATCTTTATTGACTCAAACTCATAACTAATAAATTATAAGAAAACGTCTTATATGGTCTCATAAAATTGCATTTCGGGGTCGCTAGAATTTGATTTAATTTATGTTGTTACACTAATATGGTCTCATTCGTTTGTGTTATTATAGATTGGTTCTTCTGGTTTCCACTCTACATATGTGGTTGCATTGTGAATTTGATCAACGGACTGTCCAAATTCCCCATGATGAGATTGAGAACAGTAGCTAAATTTTCACTTTGGCTTGGGGTGTTCTTATTCATCAAAGTGGCCGTTGAAGATGCTCTAAATGGGATGGTTGCTGGATTCTGGTCTTTGGATATGCGGGAAAGAATTGTCCGTGAAAAGCTTGGCAGCGGACTAGTCATCGGCTCCATGTTTCTACACTTGCAAAAAAAACCATCTTCGAGACATCAACCAAATGGCCAAGAAACAGAAGTTGCAAAACTTTCCAAATATGGTAATCACTAATCAGAGAGTTTCATGCTATTCAAAACATTGAACCTTAGTTATGACGAGGTTATTGGTTATCATTCTTAACAGGAATGCCAACACTGGCTCTAATAGGGTATGGTCTGTCTATTCTGTTCTATCTGTGTCATCAGAAGGAGATGAAGTTCTGACTGATTAAATTGAACCAACTGTTATGTTCCTTGCCTGAAAATACGAATGCCAACTTCTGTTCTTGCAGAAAGAAGACATTCAGGGAACATATGTACGTACACTTCTAGTAGTTCTACTACACACTACTACTATGCTAGCAAAGCCAAAACTAATTAATACAAGAATTCTGTGTACTCTTCAGCGAGTGTAATCAACATTTCTTCATATATGTACACTCAATTGAATGTTTTACAAGATTAATGGGGCAGGAAAATGAGCTCGAAATTATCAGTTAGACGAGTTAAAAGGGTAGTTAAGTTTTTACTATAACAGGAAAGCACTACATTTTACTACTGGAAAAGACTAAGGTGATCAAATGCATTCCCATTAACAAAATCCCAGAAATGAGTTCACTGGGTTCGTTACACATACATATTTGTCTCTAAGATTTCCTCCTCAACCTCTCAACGGAAAAGAAACAATGCCATGGGGACCATAAGAGCAATTATTAGCATTAGTACAGACGGCCCCTGCAATTCGAAGCTCCACACAGGCAAGGGCATCCATCTCCAGGTAATAGTTTGTAGCGATAATCATAGGTCAATTCTTCGCCCATGGCAATCTGCTCATAAAATTTTAAAAAAGGGTTACAGGAGGTTGAAGCATAGCACTTGATTAGATTCCTAAAGAAGTTGGTTTCAGAACTTAATAAGAAAAGTTGCAACATCTTTATATTCCAAACATTCTTGAAACAATTTTTGCTGAAAATGGAAATGTGCTCCCATAAAAGTGGCAAGTTCATGAAATGGGAGTACTTGGGGCCAACTGTAAATAGTCACTGTGTGATGGTGCCCCACTGACAGGAAATCTATGTTGCAATAAGTATTCTCTACTACAGATGTTGTGAGAACCAAAGCCCCCCCTCCCCTTTTTTTTCGAAGTAGTAACATGTAAATCCTCGATAAAAAAGTCACAAGTGTAGGAATCCTAATTGCAGAATATTATGGGAAACATTACTTTGATAGTCCCAGAAATTTCAAAAACATAGATGACAAATAATTAAGAAGAAATGGGTATTGTACTTACATCTCGACTAGCAAAGAGACCAATGTGTGCAAGATGACAATCCATGCTTTCTACAATCACTTGGTGATTTACAAGATTCGGTGAGCAGCTAAAAGCAAGAAGAGACGATAAATGAGTTATGGTAAAGTAGGAGGAAACCAGAAGAGTAATTTTAATCAAATCAAACAGGAGCGTTTAGTTATGACATGCTTTTGGCCTTCAAGTCAGAGGTTGCTCCAAAACACTACTTTTAAGTCCTGTTTTATGCAGATTTGACAAATTAATGGCATAATTACTGAAAATCCTGCAGCCAATAGGGATAAGAAGTCCCTAAAAGGCTTAACTTACAAAGCTGAGGTCAGAGCTTATCTCTCCTCCAGTCTACTACTATGAAAAATCAACAGTCGGGAAATGCTTGAAAACTAAATCGCTGGAAAGCCCATAATCAAATACCTTACAAAATAAATCTTGATGTCATTAAGTGGAAAATCTCCTTCAGACAGAAACCACAATAATAGCATAAGGCTTCTTGACCAGGAACTAATAAGTTCCTCAACAAAAAATAGATATTTAAATAGTCGAGAAAAGAAAAAATAAAATATCAGATCATCCATTTATCACCCAGTTTGATCCCCTCACAGACAACACACGAGCTTCCAAAATAGCTACACATACATATTCCAAACCTGCTAAGAGCAATGAAATGTCTTCCCTCACCTGTGATTAATATAACGTGAAACATTTCCATAATTCGTCGCATCAATCACAAAGGAGACTTGCCCTTCAGTCAATCTGCTTATGTCACTAATTTGAGCGTCAATTTCGTATATATATCTGCAACCATCATTCCCATAACTGGTTCTCCAAGTACAACGAATTATGAACAAGATGCAAAAAAGCAAATGAACAAAATAAATAATCGGAGATAATGAAGATAAAGTTATCTGTCAAAGTTTCAATGTAGAAATCAAACCTATTGCGCCTCTCACTTGCTTCCTGCTCATCCATAACCTCCCCAATATACTCGCACACAAATGTGCCTCGCAGGATTGCTTCCCTGGCCCGAACTGCCCAACCCTGTGAACCAAAACGGCAAGAACTTAGATGATACTCCAAAGAATCAGAATGAGTGATAAGCCATACCTTTTTTTCTGTCTTGAATATTTCCAATTTCACCCGAATGCCATTCTGCAAAACCCGAAATGAGTTCTGACAGGTTTTGCTGCAGCAGCACCTTTGATTGCACTCATAGACAAGGTAACCCTCCTGACAAATTAATTAAGAAAGGAAGGGCAACAATGCAGATTAAAAATTACTTGTGGACTTAATCTAGCTCTTGCACGCACTCGACATTTGATCACAAACTTTGCAGGACCTAACAGATATTTTAACAACCATCCTACTCCATTGAACTCAAGAGCAGGGAAAAGGAGTAAAACACCATAAGTATAAGGATAATAGATAAGTTTGAGAAGCAAAAGCTCATAATCTTTCTGTAGAAACTGTATAAAAGGCAGACAAATCATGGACTATTGAAAATGCAGGTACTTAAGGGGCACACTAGAAAAAGAATTTTTCAAGTACCTCCAAAATGATCCGACCTCTCTCATTATATGGGAAGCGGCCATGCATTGGTTTGCCATTTATGTCTTTTGCATCTTCATAGTCATTATTGAAAAGGTATACATGATCACAGGTTACAGGAGAGTCGCAAACTGAATGAGCACAAGCACACCCCAACTGTGAACTCTGCCAACAGAGTATAGATGAGAGAGACAGCAAAGTAGATAAACATATGTTTGCAATAATGCGCGAGACAGCAAAGTACTTATTCTTTGTTCTTCTTCATCCTCTTTCCATTTTAGCGTCTTAGTTTCCTTTTCTTCACTTTTGTTTCTTAAGTATCTCAAAGGTGCATACTTAAAGAGAGTAAAAAATGAAGCCAGAGAATAACTTATGTTTTCAAACCCATATTCAGTATTAAAATCAGTAAAAAAGAAATTGAAGGTTGAGAAATTCTTAAATTACCTCCACTTCAAGACCAAGGGATTGATCAAGCAAAGGTTTTGTAACATAAGTAAAGCTCTCCCATGGCAGAGAGTGAGCTGCAATTTGCCCATCAGAACCATCTGCCATGATATGAAGAGAACCCAAAAGGTTTTCATCCACCACACAAGCTATTGGGACAAACTCCTTCCCAAAACTTATGTCTAGGAGATCACATAAGACAATTCTCTCAGCAGAATCTTGGTTAAAATGCCTGGAATCAATTACATAGTGACACTCATCCATTGACCACTCGCTGGACACAGGATCCAAAGGAACCAAAGATCTAGGTACAACTACATCATCTGAAACAGGCATCTGAAGGATACAATTCATGTGAACCTTCAATCGGCCTACATCCTCTGGGACAAGTATACCCTTCTTGGTGCCAATTCACTAAAATGTTTTGCTCACTGCAAAGTTTGGCTGCTTTTAGATATATTCGCTCTGGCAAGGTTCCATATTTTGCTGCTAATGAGGCTTGCAGATTTACCTTGCAGCAAGTCGAGCGAGCAGTTGATAAAATTTCGAAGTTACTTGGTCGCGGTTTTGTTCGTTTAAACTCTGAAAACAGTACCTTTGCAACAGCTGAGCATTGTGAATCTGCCATCCTACCAAGACTATCTGCATCAGACTGAATGGACTGGACTTTAAGCTTTACTCCACTAACCACGTGACTGACTTGATGCCTGAATGTGTTTTTTAATGCTTTGAGCAGTTCTGTTCCTAATCCTATATGATGTTGATCCTATACCTTTTCTAAACCCAGGTCGAGTGAGTCTTCCTGATTTCAGTTTTTGAGCATAGAGGTGAAGGCCTCTCTTTGGGAGGCGAGGACCTGCAGGAGTTAGCCCCATATGAGCAGCTTGATGATGGCGGCCAAGATCAGGTAGCAGGTCAAACTTCAAGCCACAGAACCTGCAAATGAATTTCCGAATACCGGACTGATACTCGGGGTTTGGATCATCTACTGCAGCTGATTTGTCTGGCTTAGCATTGTGCATCAGATCTATAGCCATAGAGATATTATGCTGCTCAGAAGCACTTGATTGCTTAAAATTAATAGGATGAACTGAAAGCACATGCAACCACAACTGCTCTGGGTTCCCAAAATGGCTACCACAGGGCATACACTGGAAAAGCATACATTGTTCAACAAATTGCACCCGGTGTTGCTCCTGCACATCAAGTGATTCCAAGACTTTCTTATTGGTAAAAGAATCCAGACAAATTGCACAGACATAACCCCTGAAAAGCCACTGCGCTTCTTTCTTATGATGGTCCATCCAGTGTTTACCAAGTGTTTGGTCATCAAGAAAATTTTCTAAGCAGAGTTTGCACTTTATAGTATTCTCATCATTTGGGTCAATTTCAACTGGAATTGGAACTGTGACAGGTTCCTCAAGACAGGTAGACGCTTGCAAATTCTCATTTACGCTAAAGCCCCAGAGACTTTCCAACCTTGCCTTTTCACTGCAAACTAACTTCAGTAAGTATTCCCCAACTCTAACATTTTTAGCAGTTTCAGATAAGGCCCACTGAAATTGGACTTCCTTAGGAACAGGGTTCCTCAAAGATAGTATACTTTTGAACAGCCCATAAAAGAGCTCACAAGCCTGGTGTAAATTCAGTTTTTGCTCAATTAAACGACAATCCTTCAGGAGCTCCACAAAAACTTCTTTTGAAATTNTATTCAATCCTACTCTTGCCATTCCTAGCACGTTTGAGCCAGCTTGGGATATGTTTATCACAATACAAAGAATGTCGTTTTGGACTATCTCGACAAGGTTCGAAGCCATCCTGAGACCAGACACCTATGCAGTGTATCATCTCCTGGACATTACAATCTTCCCGTGGCTGCTCAGGCAAATCAAATGAGAAGCTTTTGCTGAAGGCTTCTCCACCAATGACTTGGATAGGCTTTATATGTACGGGAGCTTCAATTCCTCCAGACAGTATTATATCTTTGCAATCTGTGGTATCTAACCTATTTGTACTCTCATCATGCTTTCTTTTAAGCTTATTCTCAGGCAGACTGGAGGAGAAATCTTTAACATCTTTTGGCCTATGTTTCTTACAGAAAGAAGAACCATGCAATGACCGATGCTTACATTTAGTTCCAAGAACTGTAGTACCTTCACACATCAGCGAATCCCCAGGAGTAGCTGATTCAACTTTTACTAAGCTGCTAGAATAACCGGGAGGCCAAATGCACACAACAGTAAACATCACCTTCATTTGCCCATCTTACGCATTGCCTTCCTTTGTGTTCAATGAAAGCAATGCATTGGCGACTCTTATTAACAGCATCTAAAGAACTAACACAAATAGCACCATTTTCTGGGGTCAATTCCACATTTTTCAACTGGATTACATTAAAATTTCCAGTTTCGACAATAATCTCACCCCATCTATCAGCAACACTGCCTGGGGAGACAGGTGGAGCAGTTCCCTCCACAGATATTGAGGGCTCAGAATCCAGTGACGCAGTATTACATACATCACCACTGAAAAAACCAGAGTCAATCTCAATAGCAGTGTCCTGATGTGAACTCTGAAAAACCTGTGCTTGTGAACCATGCATTTCAGCACGCCGAACTTCAAGTTTAGGCCTCTTCCTGCTCATCTGAATCCCCAGAGTTAACGAGCTATCATTGCTGGGTTGCTCAAGATCACCACCATCAGAAATGGTATTCGACTCTGATTGAAAACCATTTCATCATCTCATATTTCCAGGTCCTCCACTCAGTGCTCAGATCAAGCTGGGATGTTGCATTCGAAAGCGAGTGCACCTCATCCCAAAGAATAGAATCGACCAATTCCTGATGGAGGAGTGTCAATCAGCCAATGCAGTTATGCAGCAAATCACAATTTGAAAAAGAACCAACTACAGCCAGAATTACTGTCTCAAGTAAACTAAAAGATGTATCCTTGTAAGTTTTCCAATTGGAAGAAATATACAGGAGAAAAAAAGAAATGACAGAAATAATAAAATATGAACTATAGCCAGGTATGAGTTTACAACATTCAGGTGTGACACTGAACAGCAATGCTATTCAAGCACTCTAGGCCAAAAGAATAAAACTGGAAGTGCAAGAAATTGAGCAGAAATACCCGAAATCTGAGTATTTATCATAATAATAAGATAATTGGCTTTAATTTCATGCATAACCAACAAATATTTACTGGACATCATGCCTTCTAATTGGAATAAGGAAACATTGCTGAATAAATAAGCACCACAGGGCAGGCGTCTACCTCCTTCAATATTTCAACGCATTCAGCACTATTTGCATTCTCACATCGTTGTATCCAAGACAACATAGAATGTTGCAACCAATGCGAATTGATGCAGCGCTGCAGTATCATCTGAGACAGTAGTAAGATGAAGGGTTACCTTCGCATCAGCCTTAAACAACAAAAATACTGTCTGCAAAGTAACAGAGTTCAATAGTCACCCTGCACATTCAGCATCTCAAAAACTTGGGCACAGCTCAATATTGGAAGGACATACTGCTGAAGTGGCTTTGACAATACCACTAGATCAATCATTTTCCTCTTGCATCATTACAAACAAGAGGAAAATCCAATTAACATCTTTGCACGAGAAAAATAAATATAAGTCTAGGTTCATAAGAAATCATGAAGCATCAAAAACCATAACCCTGATAATGTCACTAAAGTGTAAAGAACACATTCCCGTGAAAATTATGCTACATCATTACCTAGGGACTAAAGGATCACTGTAATAAGTGACTTCCAAGGTCTAGATCACAATGAAAAACAGTTTCTTTTCATAGTGAAGGAATTGGGAATCAGTGCAATAAAACTAACTCCAA
Source organism: Cinchona pubescens (assembly GCA_025175665.1). NCBI lineage: Eukaryota > Viridiplantae > Streptophyta > Magnoliopsida > Gentianales > Rubiaceae > Cinchona > Cinchona pubescens. Next base: position 2,731,321 of record JANKKI010000090.1, read on the forward strand.
GAACGAGCTAATAGTTTAAAAACCGGAAAACAAAGCAGGACACCCATACCAAAGCCAAATTCCCCAGAATATGTTTAGGTATCTACATTCTTGGAATTTCAGAAGGCATTGTTTGAAAACTGACAAATTACCCGCCCTACAAGCATCAGAAAAGAGATGGAATTGTTGGAGTACAATTACAAGGATATATATCAAAAACTTGACACGGTTCAAGATTATCTTAGACAATAAAATTTCATCCACAAGATCTGCAGTGCTTGAACGTGAAAGATACTCTGTGTGTGTGAGTGAGTGAGTGAGTGAGTGAGAGAGAGAGAGAGAGAGAGAGAGAGTGAATGAGGAAACAAAAAAAGGAGAAAGATGAGTTCCAATCTTCATCTTGACTAACTGCAACAAGGGGTAAATTTCTTACATTTTGAAGTTTCAAAAGCATCTTGCCCAGATCGCAATAACCCTTACAGCGGGAAGCCTCCAAAGCAAATTCCTTCCAGGCCATCACATTGCGAGCAGTCTCTACAAGAGCCTATTTTATTTCATACATCTAATTAGAAACAGAAACTGAGGAAGATCAATAGTAACAGAAAGAGGAAGAAAAATATTTGTACCCAAATTCATATGCATGCACTAACCTCGCTGTGCAATTGATCAAGTATACTCAACATGCCAACAGCAAGTTTTTGCATCACAAAACGATGAGCAAGAGTCAGATCTTTGACCATTTTCACTCCAACCTTGTGTGTCTTATACACAATGGGCACTGGAAATTCATTGATTGGACGAACAAGTAGCTCATCTGCCCAAGAATAATTTCTTGTGCGGGGAAAAAATATTACAAGATACTTTTTCCTATCATGAGTTGGCTTGGCTTTCAAAGTTGATAATGACATAGGCCAATCTGCTCGTGCACATCTAATCCCTGCCTGCCACTTCCCTCTCCACTACAGGTGGAAAAACAGTGATAGCAAACATCAATACAAATTTCCACAGAATTCATACATTATATATAAACGTGAGTGCAGCAAAGTTCCTGATGATAGACAAAGAACTAAAATAGTCCAGCACCCAAAAATTGGTGGATAAGAAACAAGCAAAGGACTTAAAATAACTGTCAGGAGCAAGTCCTGATGATTCAATTCCACGTAGATAATTGTCAGGAGCAAGGCCTCAAGCAGTATGGAGGTAACTTAAAATAACCAGGAACGCACTTTTAGATATCACAAAATTATGCATGTTTGAATTCTAAAAACTATCCCATGATCTACTACATAACATAAAGTCAATAATGGAAATGCAGCAACTTTTAGAGAGATACCCATTCAAAAAGAAATTAGAAAAAAGGCTTAAATGAGGTTTAACCCCCCCAAAAAAATCAAAAGATCTAAGAACTGTTGGTGAGTTATCAAAAAGCATACTGAAGAACCTCCATCATCCATTTTGACAAGTTGAATTAGTAACTCATTCACATTTAACTTCTATAGGTTCAAAATCATTAGAACATTTCTGCAAACTTGTACTTCAACATTTAACACAAATTAATTTAATAAATTTGATCTGTAAATCCTCCTGAAATCAACCTTAATAAAGTCCAAATTTATCAGAACTAAATCTCAAATCTTGTGCACTTTCAACCTCTGCCTTACATTCATAATACTAATTATGAGTTTTAGATATTTTCTTTCAAATTTTGACACCACACTTAATGAATATATCTATTCTCTGAGAACATACAAGAATATTTACCAACTTCGGAGATCCAATTGCTATAGATCCCCTCATGTAATCCAACTAAAAATTCGATATCCGCAATCTTAAGTAGAAGCACTAAACTCATTCCATGAAAAATCTTAATTTCCTATTTTTATGGATCTAACTGTTGAAAGGAATTGTATATGTTGTGAGAAAAAAAATATGAAGGGCAAACATGTAGGCCACAAGAATGAAATCTCATATATAAGTATAATAATTACCTTGACCCATACTGCTAAAGACTCATCTTTTTCCAGCCATTTTGACTCAGAAATTGAGAGTCCTGGCTCTTGGTTTCCACCAGGTTGCCCAATTTCAAATGTATCTAGAAAAGGTCCCATCAGGTGATCCTGAGCAATGGCCTCTTCATCTTCAGAATCATGAGAATCAAAAGACAACTTCTGGCCATCCATCTGGAATGTATAATATGCATCTCCATTATTATGAACTTCTGAAGCAGTCAGTCCATCAAGACTCCATTTACTTCCTTCCTCCCTTTCCTGCTGAGGCCCTTCCAAATTAAGCTCTAAGTTATCGACTTTAAAATTTGTCACTTGAACTTCTTCAGTACGTTCTACACGGTTTGATTCTCCAGAATACATAAAGGAGGCCCTGGAACCCTGGTCAGGGCTATCAGAGTCAGTAATGTAGCTTACATGGAGCTTTCTTTAACAAGGAAGACTCCCATAATTCCAGACAACAATCTTTGAGGCCATAAGGTGTTTAAAGCACCATGTATATCCACTCACTTCACGGTCTAACCAGACAAACCAGAAAGTATCAGCAGGATCAAGATGGAAGTTCAAATGGGAACTGAGTTAGATAGGTTTAGTTTGCAAAGCACAAAGCAATTGATAGAAGCACAAATAATAAATGATCATTTGAAGTAATCAATGCCAACCTTTCCATAGGATAACATGATCGTGCATCAAAATTCAAAATATCTCTTTAACATTGAAGAAAAAGTGAAAGTGTTTCCGAACATTGGCGAAAAGAACTGCAAACCAATTATGACTTTGACAAATTGGAAGAGACGGTAAAACATTGTTTTGGCCTTTGTCAAACCAATATGCAGAACTACGAACTAACACAAATGCATCATTAAATCAAGCTAATCATGCCAAGAGCAACTTGTCATGTGAACTCAATTTAAAAAAAATAATAAAATGACAAGCAATATTTCATTGTCACAGATCTTCAAACAGCATGAAGCCTACCATTTCGAACGGCAAGAAATAGGATGAAAAGTGAGAAAATAAATAATAACCTAAAAAATTAGATTTTGTGTGTTTGATTTGCAGGAGACTAACTTCCCTGTGCTTGTTCAAGAAAATATTAGCTGGACACAAATTTCAAATAACTGTCCATATCAATCTGTTTTTTTCCTAATAATTTTCCAATCAAAACAATAATTCTTTTCTCTTCCCTTTATTTCACTTTCCCACATTACTTTCCCTCTCTGTTTGATAACTCTACTTAATGTTGAAAATTAATTGGTTAAGAGGTTTTTGAATTCAACATGTTTGATAACAAAATTTTCTTATCACTTGCTACATTAAGCACTCCTTAATTGTATTCAGAAATTTAAGTGAAAAAATTTCACTTAATCTACTGAATTTTAAATAAATTTAGAAACACACATTCTTACACACACATACTCTCTCTCACACTCATTGACACAAACTCTCACACAAACACTAATATACTCCGTCAGGCACAAACACACACTATCTCACAATACATATACTTTGTCACAAACATACACACTCAGTCTCTCTCTCTCTCACACACACACCCTCACACTGTTTCATACACATTCAAACACTCTCTCACACCCTCTCTATAACATACACACACACTCTCTCTCACACTCCTTCATACACACTATATCTCACTCACATACACTCTCTCTCACAACCAGACACATACTCTTTCACACACGCACTCTTCCACAAACATAATCTATCATATACACAATGTCCTTCTCACACACCCACAATCTCACACATTCATGCACAATCTCTCATATTGTCATACACATACACACATTCTCTCAAGACGCACACATACACACACTTTCTCTATCACACACGCACATTTACACCATCTCTCAATTGTTAGTTTCTTTTTCACACACACATATGTTACCAGAGGTTCAATTCAATAGATTATCAGACAGACATAATTTTATCAATTTATATAGCAATTCATATTTTTGAACTTAAAATTCAGAATTCACACTTACAACATCATCAAATAGGGTTTGGAGCCAAAATACCAATGTAGGCAAGAAGCCCAAATAATTAATTTCTTACATTTATCTTCTTTCTTCTTTATGCATGTTTGGACTTCAAACTTTCTACTCAAAGCTTGGGAGGGTGACTCAGCCTTGCCTGAATGAACTATATTGCATTTAGGTAAACAGAAACCAATTCAACTTTAAAAGACACCATCAATATAAACATGGTAGCAATTAGATTTGTATCCAACAGTAGCACAAGTAACATAAATGAAGAAATGCCTAAATAGGGGCATTTACTTGATAGCCACGAGGCCAATTGGCTACCAATTGTAGTAGGACATTGTGAAAGCAATAAGAACTTGGATATGCAATTCGGGCTTCTTACTTATTTCGAGGAAAGAGTGCAAAAGAGGAAACAGCGGAGGGATACGAATTAAACATGATGCAGATATGGGATTGGAGTGGAACAAGGCTTTCTGTGTTTTTTATTCATTTTATTTTATTTTTGCATTGAGTAAATGAACTCGTACCTAATAAACTAATCTTCATCTAGACAGCCAAATCATAGCCCAAGAATATGAAAATCTACCCAGCTTTATAACAGACAGCTTATTAGAAGCATAAAATCTAGCCAACTTATAACAGATAGCATTATAACCTCAAAAAGTTGATCACCAGAGGAACATTAATAAAGTCAATCACTTCCAAGTTTAACTAGTGAATTCCTTCTTATATGCTCACAACATTTAATAGCTTACTTAGTCGAGTTAATAATATTTTTACTTATGAAGCTTTTCATCTTAGTTAAAGGCCTACTCATGAAAAATAACAAGTCTGGAAACATATTCAAGCTTAATGATGCAGATACTGTAAGTTGCTTTAGCCCCACTTTCTAATAATTTTAGAGAACCCTTATATGGAGATATAATACATTTGCTAGAATAATCTTATATCAGCAGCATACATATAAACTCAAGTACTTAATGCAGGTCATTTAGGCTTCCATTCACCACGCATTAACTTAATTCAAATAAAAGTTTTTATAAGTAGTCACTAAAAATTGCAGAAAACCAAAAAGTTGAAAGCTTGATTTGAAAAATAAAAAAAAAAGTGTAACTAGCTCAAACCAAAAGCTAACACTTATTAAGGAAGGTAAAGACAGAACTCAAAAGCAACATATTACTCCATGTAAAAGCTCTTGTTTTGGTTAGTATCCAGGGCCTGTTCTTAAAATAAAGAACTCTCAATCCAGTAAAATAAAAAATAAAACGAATAAAAATTCAGTTGCTGAACCCGAAATGGTACAAGAACAGAAAAAGTATCCAACAAAAACAAAAAGAAAGGTAACTGACAATTGAAGTAGAGTAGTCTATTACGCCACGTAAAAATTAATAAGCATACAGATGCTGAATTTACGCCATAATCAATCATAATAACTACTAACAAACTCCTTAGGGAAGACCAGGCTATTACTGACCCCAACCCACCCCCCACCCCCCCCAAAAAAAAAAACTATTATAAATGATAATTAGCTGTATCCCAACATAGACGTGATAAACCCCCCTCTCAATCCCACATCAACTTAGAGACAACTCCCAACACGTTTAAACTCACCGACAATTAACAAACCAAATGATAATTAGCTCATTAACATTTTTAGCTTCCAGATTTGATCCTTGTTTCATTTCAATACAAAAATTTAATCTTTAACATATATTAGCAGGAAAGCCACACACACATTAACATATAACAACATATAAGAGGAGAAAATTAAGAAATTCATTTAATTTAAGGCAAACCCTCCATTACACGCAAAGATTGCAGCTAGCCTCAAATTTTGTAACCGACCATCTCTTATACACATCCCCCAAATCCAAATCCCCTCAATTACCATTACCCCAATTGTACACAAGATTCAAAATCAATTTTTTTTTTTTTGCAGCAATGTGTAGAACATTGCTAGACGAATAGTGGGTCTTTTCCAAATTAAAATCCAAGCCCAGAAACTCATTGAACAAAATTTGGTCGATTAATTAGAGAATAAACTGAACAGAAAAGAAATGAGTCGTTTTCCATATCTTGTGTTACTATTAAGCCTAACCCATTTTTGGGTTAGGTAACAAAGAAGACATGGAGCCATACAACATTATTCCATACAAAAAACAATTGTTGTTACATGGTACTACTATATGAGAATGGTGAGTGACATGTCTGCCTAAAAGATAAAAGTCAAATTGGCAGAAAAACAGAAACATATAAAAGAATAGTGTGGCAATGGGAATGTACCTTGGCACTGGAGATCCCTTTAATTTTTGAGGATTGTAATGGTGGAATTTATTTCTTTATTTTTTATTTTGGATTGACAAATAAATAATTGTAGCTAGTAGTACAATACTAAGGAAATTGGTGTGAGTGACCAGATTTTTTTTTTTTTGAATGTACCAGGTAACAGGTACCAGGTCCAATTTTTGGAAATTAAGTATACTACAGAAGAAGGAGATACAGATTAAAAACCAGAGGAATTTCGAATACCGGAGGGGGTACGAAGAAAGTGGTCTGGGTAATTATGAAACCTAGGTAAGGTAGATTTGTTTTGGTGCCCGGGGGGCGGGGGGAGTGGTTGTATGGTGGGGTGTGGGGGAGATGATGTGCGATTCAATAGGGCTTAGCTAGAGCAGTTTCGTTCGTAACGGGGCGTGGTCTGTAACACCTTTTCTTGGATTTTGTGGTGTGTCTGATTTTTTGTTTTCTATTTTTGTTATCTTTTTCACTGGATTTGGTTAGGATACAGGTAATTTCAATTTGGTCCTCCAAAATAAATAAAATTTCTGTTAAGTCCTTAAAAGTGGAGCATTTTTTTTCTAACCCTCCATACGACTCTCTTGTATTCAATTTTACCATCAATACCAATTTTTTTGTTATTTATCGTTTAATTAATTAGAGAAGACTTGTTTAGAGAATTTCCAAAGCCATTTATTAGTAATCTCACAAGCCCATTGTCTTCGAACTTAATTACATTAAGGAATTAAATTTGATAAATTTTTTTCAATCAGTGAAAAATCGAAACAAAATTATTTTGTTGTGTTCATTACATACGAAGGCCTTATAGAAGTCATGTGAAGTATGGTATTGATTTATTTTTAAAATAATAAAAATGAAGTTGGAATTGAGGGCTAAATTGAAATGAACTTTCTTGTTTGTTGTGAAAAGATTATAATTTTTTCACTTTAAGGACATAATGAACATTTTGTGTATATCCTTTTGAGGGTTCCAACGAAATTAACCCGCTCGTGATTTGAAGAGGAGTTTTGATTTCTAAATGGGCTGGGCTAGTGGGGTTGGGCGATGTGTCTGCGCAAATCTCAAGAAAGTGCAACCTCTTCAATTCATTCAATTCAATAAAAGGAAAAGAAAATTTGTTTAGCTGTCGTAATTTTATTTGAACAGTTATTATTTAGATATTACTTAAAATAATTATTGTAATAATTTTTTTTAAAAGATAGTATAACTGAAAATTTTATTATAAAATATTATTTAAAAAATAATGTAAGATGAATGTTGTCTAAACAAAGTCATAGTATTTTGCATAAAACAATAAAGGAAAATTTTGATAATTTGAACTAACTATAATTTCATTATTTTCGTTTTAATTTAGCACATTTAGCGTTTCAAATTTTTTGAAGTTTCCCAATGCAATCATATTATTCTAATTTTAAATATCTGATCCTTTTATTCTTATGTTAATATGACCATGTTGATCAAGTCAAAATCTCATTGTATACTAATCAAGTCAAAATCTCATCTATTATCAAACACCCTATTAGGTAAGGGCTATTGTTAAATAAGTCTAAATTTTTTCTTTTTTCTTTTTTTTGAAATAAAATGTTAACTTTTTCAAATACTACTTACAACAAAATCCATATACTTATCATAACATACTATATTCGTTGCAAATAAAGACTTTATCACCTAATTTTTTTTAAAGAAAATATTATATTTTATAAACATGTCAATTAAAATCGTGAAAGTTTTAATTTTATTAAACCAATTAGATAAGTTTGTGTGTGTTTTTTCTTCCCTTTCAATTGTTTTCTTTCAAATAGGTTCATGTGATAACTCACACATACGCACACTTTCTCTCTTGCAACTACCATTTAAAAGTTATTATATACTTTTATAGTGAATGATAGTTGTGGTACGATACCAAATAATATGTATCAAAACAGGTGTTTTGTATTAATAAAGCTTTTATGAGTAAAAAAAAAAAAAGGAACTTTTTTTGCGTGATCACTTAATATATACTTACACATATTTTATATATGTTTTCATTTCAACACAATTCTTTCATTTATTGATGAAAATGAAACAAATATAGTATGTAAAAGAGAAAAGCTAAATGTGAAAAATAGAAACACAATTTCACCATAAATAAATAAATAAATAAAGAAGACATATCATACAATTGACACTAAATATAATTCGAGGAAAGTTATAGTACTAGTTTTTTTAAATACAGCAATGAATTAGGAACTTTTTTAATGTAGGATTGTCCAAAGCTATCAAGGAATTTAAATGAATTTTTTTTTTCGGAATTTATTTGTGAACTGAAATCGTTGGTCTGGGTCAGATTAATTTCTTTGCGCCATCATGGGTATGGGCCCAAGATTTTATGTGGCCCAATCATACTTTCATGTTTTGGATCGTTTCAAACAAAAGCTAAAATTCCAAGTTTCAAGCCGTGCGCCATTCCAGAATCCTTTACAGGGACCTTTAACGCTTTAACTTTAAGGCAAGGGAAAGCTTTGAAGGGACCCTCTATTCCGTTTCCATCTGAGAAAAAATGACGAAATTTCCAGCGAAATCTGAGCAGAAAATATGCTTGAATGGGTGCTTAAGTTAAAGCTATTGTAAGTCCATTAGTTAGGAGATATTTGGTTCGCATTCGGGAATTGAAATCATAAACTCTACTATTAGTATGAGTTTATATAATTTCTCTTACTTATGTTTGGTTTGAATAAGAAATAAGTTTCATTATATTGATAAGTTAAATCAATTTGAAACTCAAATGACAAGTGGAGAATAAAAATAAATATTTTCTAACACTTTTATTCCCATATTATTTAACCAAATAATATCTATAAGTATTATTAATCGTAATTTCATTACTTTCCCTCGTATTCATAAATCAAACACCAACTTAGTTTGATTAAAAGTAACACAACAAAAAGGTAGCCCATAAGAATAAGAAGTGCTGCTTTCAACTCGTAACGGGCTATAGTTGTGTTTTGGAAGCCTTGTTCAAAAGCATATAGTATAGTTTAACTTCCAGATTCTTTCTGTTTAAATTGAAATGGTGCATTTTTTAGTATATATCTGTGTAATAGTTGTATTCTGACTTTAGTTTTTTGCAATTGCTCAAGAAGACGAAGTTGCACTAATCACGGAGATTGTATATCTAACATTTAAACATTGGAGAGATAAAAAAATGTATTACCAAGCAGACATAGTGCGTTGTACACTTGCAATATTAATGAAAATTTTGGAGTGTTATGCTTCTATTCATACAAATGAAAATTTCAGCGAGAGTGGAATATATGTCAACCTTTTTTATCATATGATTGCACTATTTATCGATTGAAGCAACTTTACCGGCTTGATAACGGTACTTTAAGAGATGAGATGGGAGGCAATAAAGGTAAATATTTTGATAAATTCGATTTTTAATTTTACTTATAAATGTTATAGAGTAAATTAAATTTTAAAAAATTTATGATATTAGATGATGTAAATAAAATTTTTTAAAATTTAATTCTGATAACAGAATCTATAAATGAGATCAAAAATAAGAATCTATTTAAGTATTTTTCGATAATAAAATTTGGACATCTGAGGAAGTATGCCAATGGGACAAGCATAGGAAGGGGAGATGGCTTTTTGCATCCATATATCATTGGCATTGACTCACTTATCCAAATGCATTTGGAAAGTTCACTTTTCCTGTCCATTTGTGGGGATTCTACACCATCCTGTCTTTCCCAAACTAACCAAAACCCCTTTCCGCAATCGTTCCCCACACACTCTGTCGTATGAGCCCGATTGGTTGTATAAACCACTATAAGGCTGTAAGATATCCTTACCAGTTACCTGTATATTTATACGAAGATATTAAAGTATTACTAAATCTGTAAAAAAACGAAATCAAAACATCTCAAATCAAGAAACGTTAATTTAACAAAATTTGATATATAAATTAGTTTTAACGAGTAATCTTGAATTGTGCATTTACAAATTATTTTTGTTTCCTTTCCAAACTTAGGAAGCGAGAGTCATAAAAATATCACTGTCATTTGCGACAATAGATAATAAGTCATATGTGACAATAGATGATAAATTTATCAATTTTTCCCACAATAATTGTGTTTTTGCCATAATTTACGAATAATAAGCAGTATTCTTTTGAAAATCTTGGACTTGGACTGACTAATTTCCAGTACTATGCACATCCATTCTAGCAGTTTCACTTAAATTAATATTGGTACTGTTTCAAAAATGTATTCTTGGTTTAAGTTTCAGTTCACTTTTTATTCTTGCTCAACGTTTGTCTTCTTGTAGTATAATTTAGATTGAAATTTGTGTTTGATTTCTTGAAACCATGCGTCAGCTGTTCAATTTAAACACATTATAAATAATTAAGTCGCAGTATGACATTTCTGGCAATTACGACTAGAAAATCAAACATGGCTCTTCTCAAAGTACAATTTTAATTTGAAACATATGATCAAGGGAGACACAAGGCATCTATGCAAAATCTTGGGTCTCCGAACTTGCTATTTTTTTTAAAGAGCATTTACAGTAAATTTCTACTTATTCGGTTTTCGAACTTACTAAAAACTGAGGAAAAAACCTTGATCCCGGGTATAGAACTATAGATCATGAGTAAAATATTGGGGCTTAATTGTTGGAAATCCACAACTGATGAAATAATTTGATTAATAAAGCTCGGTTGTTCATGCAACCACACAAAAGGATGTCTGTCAGTACCTTTGATTTAGGTCTGGATTCTTCACTTACTCCCAAGTAGTATTCTTTACTTAAAAATTAAAAACAGTTTTTTTATTAAGCAACTTTTTTGAGTTTGACAATGGAAAGAATCATATGCATCACTTGATATAAAAACTGATAATAAGATAAAATAGAAGTTTCATTTTGTTTATCTCAGTCTGGAGAATGGAGATGGATGGATCATCACACTATGTAATGAGTCCAAAAAAACCATTCTCTACTCTTCCTCCAAGTCACTCACTACAAAATAGAAATGCCAGTAGCATCATTGTCAAGCGATTCTCAATCAAGTTAAATTGTAGCATTGACATCCATTGTTGCACAAAGTCAATATAATTAATTAGCTAATTAGTATATATTATTGGTGACTGAAAAGTTCAAGTGGAAAATATTGAACTATAACCAAGTAAAAGAAAGCATTGAAAGCCACTGTGGCTTCCGATGTGATTTCTCTTTTAATTAGCTATATATATCGGAATTTAGAAACAAACTTCGCTGAATTATTTTGTAATTAATTGAAAAATTTTAAAATAAACTCGATTCATAATATTACTGTATTTAGTTTTAATAGAAAGATACACAACTTCAACTATTCTACGGCCTTGGCTGATTCAGTGTTACAAAGAAGATGCCTTTTTCATCAGCAGATTTACATGACGACAAAAGGACAGGCTTGGATATCTTTTTCTTTTGTATCGATGCTGAAAAGGTCAAGGGCCATAATCCGTTTTTTATTTGAGGATTCTAAGACAAACGTTAGTCTCTTCAATACTGAAGGACAATGGGAGGTATATTCACTGAGTAAATTTTTGTTATTCATTCTGTAATATAAATACAGATTGAATATGACAGTTATTAAAATTATTAAAAAAATAATAAATTTTATTATTTTTTAATTATCTAACAATTTATAATATATATTTTACATTGTAAAATGAATAAAAAGAATTTTTCGTATCCACAGTTTACCATCTCACTTTACTCTTTGAATAGGAGATTGGACAAAATAAGCTCCACGAAACCTCATTTACTTTCAAGCGTCCAATGTTCCCTACGCTTCTTAATCTTCTTTTAATGTCACACCCTACCGAAGATTGTCCACTTAAATTAAAAATCTGGCTTTGATCAAAATAATAATAATAATTCAGAACCTGACTAGCCGTTCTACATAATTTTGTTACACTTGGACCTACATAATTTGCCTTGTTTATTCATAGGGTGAAAATTTTCGGTGAAGTGATGTGTTCTTGAAAATCGAGAATGATAGGCGTGGTTATCAATACAAAAAGTCACGCAATCTGTTCTAAAATAATTATTATATTTAATTTATACATACGAATTAAAAAATTATTAAATTGTATTAATTTTATAAAATATAAATTTATATAATTAAATTATTTTTTTGTATTAATATGATAATTCAATTATATAATCTTCTATTTATTAACATTATATTAGGATAAAAGTTAAAAAAATATTAATGTAATATTTTTTTAATTTTTTAAAATAACAGATAATATGAAATAAGATAAATTATTTATAATGACTACTATTTTGAAACAAAGAGAATAATTTATTGATATGTGAGACGAAATGATATAAATCCTAGTAATACTAATCAAAATTTCACATGATTAAAGTAAATGCAAAACTGCATATGATTAAGGCAACTTTACCATCGCAATTATTATTTTTCAAAAACTTGAACCCAATACCATTAATTTCAAAATTCCAACTTCGTTGCATAGTAAAAATTAATTAATACTCGTAACATCAGCCTAAAATTTCCAAGTACAAGTTGGTAAGCATTAGTGTAGTTTACAACGTCATCGGCCAATTTTCTTGTTTATTACGTAATTGCTATGCAGAAGGTCCCTCAACCTCATCTTCATAGTTCATACTAACATCACTTGAAAGTGGCAGCATAACTGTTTCATACAAGCCAGTCTGGCATTTTGATGTCAATTTATAAAATGCACGTTTCACGAGTTAAATTAAGGACGTATTTATTCGCATTCAAGAATTGAAATAAAAATTATAAATTTTATTATCAATATAAATTTATATTTTAGTTTGAATAAAAAATAAATTTTATTATATTGATAAATTCATAAATTTGAAATCCATATCACAAATGGTGAATGAAATTAAGTACTTTCTCATACTTTCATTTTTATAAAATGATTCCTCTAATAATTAACTATACAACATCTATGATTATCATTAATTTTGATTCTTATTTTTTTTTTCTTTATACTCATAAACCAAACAACTCTTAAGTCTCCTAAAATTAAGAATAACTGAGGAATTACATTTAGTTCCCTAAAATGTGGTCAACATATTTAAAGAACACTAATTATGTTAACATTCGATATCTAATTCATTTTGATGTTCGGTAATGATCGATAAGGAGATGTCTTGGGGTGTAACCAAGTCTTAACAAGTCGATATGGATGTGTTTAAATTGATTCATTGAATGGCATCAATCAGAGAAGATTGTTTATATTCTGTTTGAAATTGAGGTAATTTCAAACAGTGATGATCAAGTTTGATTTGAATATTTGGTAATTTGTTTGAGAAAAATTTGATTTGATTCATAAGTTTCGAGCCAAACTTGAATACATCCATAATTCGTTTATTTGTAACTTTTACCCTAATTTGCTATTTTCTTGCCCTGAAATTTTATTCTATAAGAGTCTAGAATTCAATTTTAATAGTTAAAAGATATAATTTCAACAATTGTTATACTCACTTCTCATTACGGAGTAAGTATCCAACAATTACTCTATGCTCTTTTGAAAACCAAAAAAAAAAAAGTAGCACGAACCTAAGAACCTTGAATTTCACCATGGTTACTTTTTTGTTCTGCTTTTACGCTTATATTTTGTATCAAAATTACCAAAAACCTTTTTGAACTCAACCTTGGAATAAGCTCATTGTACCGTTCTACTTTGGGAGGAGGCTTGTTACCTGTTAGTAGTTGTTTCTATATGCTCTGTTTTTTATTGTAACGAGAACCCCAAAAAAAAAGAAAAAAGAGTCGAAAAGAATATAAGTAAAAGATAATTCTACAATCTTTTTAGGTAATTATTTTTTTGATTTTAAAAATTTATACAATATAAATTTTTAAAACACATAATATTATACTGTACAAATATTTAAAGTATAAGATAATAATTTCTTAAAATGAATTGTAAAATTTTTTCTAAAGTATAAGATATAGATATTGATTTTTTACATGACCCATTTTATCTTTACACAAATTTAAGCTACAGGGCTAATTAATTTACCCAAAAAAAAGATAAAAAATTAAAAACAGGATGAGGAGAATGCACAAAAATGCTAAGAAATGCATGAATGGCCAATAGGATAGAGGGACGGTCACCAGCTCCCACTGGCCTTGCAGTAGCAAAACAATGAAATTGTGGGGATTGGGGTTGTCATTGTTGGCTGTACGTGTTAAAAAAAAAAAAAAAGGTTGTTAACCTCATAATCTTGGTAGTCAAATGTAATATCATCTACTCCTATTTCTTATTACCAAAAGGAAAAAAAGTCAAATATTCTATTTCGTTTTCTTTTTAAAGCACGCCCAATAAATAGAGGTTGTTGCTTTGATAAAGACGTTACTTTTGTTTTGTTTTTTTTTTTTGGGTAATAACAGCAAGATGCTCCATTAATTACTAATTAGTAGTACTACTTATGCAAAACAAAATTTCTCTTAGATCAGCCACTAAAATAAGGTATTTATGAATTGAGCATCCGGTATACATGATCAAAATCCAATTTGACTCTATCTATATGGTCAAAATCTAATTTACCCTATTATACTAAATTACAAAGAATTGACTGAATATCTAGTTTATATGTATGACTGCATATCTAACTCAATCTAATTATGATTTTTTTAATATTAAATATTGATTTGTAATTAAATAAATATTCCTGTAAATAAAAAAGAAAGGAGAAAAAATCTAATAATATTAAAGCATAATACGTAAAATACACAATTAATTTTATATATGGTATGGAATATGACTTTGTACGCATTAATTAGACTAGTTAACCGACCCATAATCTTAATATCGAATCGCTAATCGATTTAGATATTTAATTCTATAATTCAAAATAAATATTTTTGCGATTCGATTCAAAATGAATCGGTTAACGATTTGTTTAGTAGATTAATCGATATGAACTCGTTATCACTTACCAGCCACTGTTTTCTCTCTCATATGCGTGACCCTATATCTCTACTTGGAGAAATTTTTACATGAAGTCAATTTACGAAAGATGAGATAGATTTTTTAGTTCATATTCATTTATATCACTATAATTTATTAAAAATAAATTTCTTTTAAGATGATGTGGATGAATATAAGAATTTTTCACTCTATCTATAAATGAGTAACATATGTATTTTTGGACCCTTTGACATTTAGAGTATGGTTGGAGACTTTCCTCAGCTACAAAGACTACAGAGTACAGACTATTAAAGGCGGAAGCGTACCTCTTTTAACCACCAAAAGCACCATTGCCATTTGCCTAAAAGCTCACATTTTTCTTCAGATTTTGAGGGTGGTAGTTGAGTTTATAAAGAAGACAGTCACTGACCAAAAGGGCCATCATTTCTTTAATCTTTAGCCGTATTTTCTGTGAGGCCATGAGCTCTGTTCTTTTCAGACTGTTCTGAGAGAGTCATATGATTGCTGGCTGGAAATCTGATTTTTTGCATCAATGCAAGAAGACTAATGGGGCTTTTGACTCTAAGCTGAAGCTTTTTCAGGACACATTCTTGGGTTTCTGAGACTACCCAGTTTTGTTTGTCTTCTAAAAATCCAATCTTGGGACCTCTTCTTTGCTCACTGAGCTTGTGATGGTAAGTTTACTCTGCCATTTCTGCTCTCTTTTCAATGTCACAATTCTTTATTTGCTAAAATTATTAGGAGTAGTGGCTAAAGCAGTTTAGAATATCTGCAGAGATGAGTTCTGGAGGGATTAACGTTGGTAATTTACATGGGTAGACTATATTAGGCATTGCTACCTCTGCACACAAACGTTCAAAGAGGTAATCTTTAGATTTCTTCATGTCTACTTCCCTTGATCCATTCCTTTTTACAGTTTTGGAATTAGGCATTTATGTTTTCTTGAATAATATCAATGGCGAATTTTTGCATTTCGCATTGCATATAAAGCTTTGCATTTTAGCAAATCTATGAAGGGTGGTGGCAAGTTGAATAGAGGAAGAAGACAATGCTTGTACTTTGTGTGAATTCTTGAATCTGGGATTCAGGTTTCCGTACTTTTTGTTGTATTTTTCTCCATACTAAGTGTTTTTATGTTTTTTACTAACTTTTCTTCCCAGTCAGAACCCACCCAATTACATATTTGAGAGGGGTCTTTTGCTTATTGATGAATTCATGATGGTATCTGTAGCTTAAATACAAGTTTAAGCATATTTGAAGTTACGGATTTTGCATAGAATGCTGTTTTTCTTCTGGAAATTTTTGTTCACTCGTCTTTCTGATAATGAGCAGTTTCCCGGATAACAAGGGACTTGAGGATGAAAACTTGGATCATCATCTTGAAGTCTCACATAGTTTAAAATCGGTAAGCAAATTGCTTGAATACATTTATGTTGGTGAATCAAGGTTACTGTGTTTCAGAATGAACCTGTGTACAGTTAAATGGGAATCCAGAGAATCCAGAAAAACTCCTTTCTGTTATAGCATTGAGGGTATGCAAGTTCCAAAATGGACATGCATCCCCCCTCCTTTGCCTGTCATAGCTTGTATGAGGGCTTAATATGAGTGTATCCATATCCCTGTATATAAGAATTATTATGTCCCTCAGATGTTCTTTCTCAAATGGTATTTCTATTTCTCAACAGGATGGGAAGCACTTAAATGACTGTGTCAAGAGCAAGAAGAAACAATCATCTAATGCTGAAGTTCAAAATTCGTTGAGACAAGAGGTAAAACAAGAGTAGGATATATATGTGTAAAATGTCAATCATATTTTGCCCTATATTTGCATTTCTCTATACAAAAGGTACAAATGTCGGTTTCCCAACCACACTCCATGGTCCCTACCCTGTTGTGGATGAACAAGAAGGCCCCTTGAACATATTTCTGCTTTTGCGGCTTGGGTTGTTCTCTCATTTCCTTACATCCTGCAGATAATGCAGCTGGAAAAAAGATTACAGGACCAAATAGCAGTTCGATGTGCCTTAGAGAAAGCTTTGGGTTATGAATCATCTTCCCATAGTATAACAAATGATGTCTCAATACCTAAGGTAGTCCATCTTGTTCACTGATGAAATGAAATTGTGGCATTTATTGTGGTTTCTGCGAAGTCTTTTGCTAGCCTTTGTTTTTTATGAGAAAACGGTGTTCTGATATTAGCACAAAATTTTCAACAAATAATCACATGGTTGCATTAAGATAACGTTTCTTTGATTGTTCCAGCCAGCCACAGAACTCATTAAAGAAATTGCTGTATTAGAGGTGGAAGTTGAGCACTTGGAACAGTATCTTCTGAATTCCTGTCATTATACAGAAAAGCATTTGATCAGCAGATATCCTCTTTGTCTCCACAAGCAGAGGATGATAGAATAAAGTCACCCTTGACTACCCCTAGACGAATGCGTCTAGAATTTTCAAGATCAGACATTACATCACAGAAGGCAAACCTTTCAGGTCAAGAGAGTCAGTTGCTTTCCAATCCACAGAAAGAAACCAGTTGTGCAGGAGAGGAGGAACCTTTAGATTCCAGTGTTCATCGTTGTCAGTCCTCACTATCTCAATGCTCAACTCTGTCCACCAAAACTTCTCCTCCTGCAGAGCCCTTGGGGAAAGCTCTGCGGGCTTGTCATTCTCAACCTGTATCCATGATGGAGGTATCTTCTAATCCTCTTCCTTTCATGAGGCACACAACTGCATATTACATATTCTGACTTTTAATTTGGTAGTAGTATAAGGAGAACAAAACTATATTTCCCACCAAAATAGTGTTATACTATGGATAACATTAGGAATTTGAATGTATAAGAGGAGATTGATCCTTGCAAGCTTGTTCAATGACCATGGCTAATCTGTAGTCATTCTGGCCTTTCTGCAGTATGCACAAAATGCTTCGTCTAATGTCATCAGTCTAGCAGAGCATCTTGGTACCTGCATTTCTGATCATATTTTGGATACACCAAACAAAATTTCTGAGGATATGATTAAGTGCATGTCAACAATATATTGCAAGCTTGCTGATCCACCTCTGACAAATCATGGTCTATCATCTCCAACTTCATCCTTGTCATCAATAAATGCATTTTCTCCGAAGGATCAAAGTGACATGTGGAGCTCAGGATTTAGAAATGACTCCTCTTTTGATGTTCGATTGGATAATCCTTTCCACATAGAAGGATTGAAGGAATTTAGTGGACCTTACAGCACAATGGTTGAAGTTCAATGTTTACATAGAGATAGTGAGAAATTAGGTGATGTTGAACATCTTTTACAACATTTTAGGTAAGTGTACCAATATTATATTATCAGGTTCTCATGCATGTAAACTTGTGTTTTTCTCCAAATTAAACTCTTTCTGCTGTCACAGATTCTGATTAACTCTTATTAACTTCTCATGGTGTAGATCTCTTATTTCAAGATTAGAAGAAATAGACCCCAGAAAGACGACACAGGAGGAGAAGCTAGCATTCTGGATCAACATACACAATGCATTGGTTATGCATGTAATCATCTTTCGCAGAAAGAAAGCTAAAGTTAAATTGTCATATTCTCGACTGTGACTAAGACTAAATAAATGTTCTTTTCTATTAGGCATTTTTGGCTTATGGTATCCCACAAAATAATATGAAGAGAATTTTTCTACTACTGAAGGTAAGAATTAATTCAGTATTTAGCAAGACTCGGTTTCATATATTTTGTCTTACCCGTCTGCTTAATCCAGGCTGCTTACAACATTGGAGGTCACATAGTAAGTGCAGATGTGATACAAAATACGATCTTGGGATGTCGAATGTCACGTCCTGGACAGGTCATTTAAAATAAATCCTATCTTAGATATGGTTACACCAACTTATAACAGGAAAGGTTCCATAGGGTTCATTGAAGAACCTTTCCCAGCCATTGAGATTATTGTTCTTTCTTTCCTTGAACTCATCTATAACTTTAATGACAATTTAATTTGTAAATTTAGTTAACTCACAATTACGAACTTCTCTTATAATGCTTGCTTTCATGTGCAGTGGCTCCGGATGCTACTTCCATTGAGAACAAAATTTAAAGCAGGAGATGAACGACAAGCATATGCAATTGAGCACACAGAACCACTCCTGCATTTTGCACTTTGTTCTGGGAGCCATTCTGATCCTGCGGTAGTTATTCATTATCTTTTCGAGCTACATCTACCTCAATGTCATTCCTTGAGCAATATGCCAATTAGTTAACCTTTTTGGTCCTGAATAATTTTATTTAGTTGATTATTTGATGCTCACTCCTAGGTGGGATTTACAAGGAAATGGTTTTGAGGAAGGATACATTAAAAGGGTAACATAATTCTTGTAATGATAATGCTACCCTAGGGTTGAGGAAGGATTGAAAAAGCCTGTGAACAAGAATTTAGAAGCCATATGTGCTCTTCTTTGCCCTTAGTCCTCATATCTCCTTCCTCAGTTAACCACATCTTAAGAAACTGACTCTAATGTCTGAAACTCTCCAAATAAGTACCTCCATTTCTGCTACAATCATTAAAAAGACAAGTTGCTCAAAGAGGATAGAAGTACCACTGAACCTATGATATTCGGCTTTACATCAATACCTCTTCAAAGTTGTAATTTGACTCTTTTAACTGCTACTATGTTACTAAAAGGAATGTGTTCGGTGCGTACAGGTTCGTGTTTACACCCCCAAAAGTGTAATTCTAGAGCTGGAAGCAGCAAAAGAGGAATATATCAGGGCTACCTTCGGTGTTAGGAAGGATCAGAAAATACTTTTGCCAAAACTAGTAGAGTCCTTTGCCAAGGATTCAGGTCTGTGTCCTGCTGGTGTGCTGGAAATGATCCATTCTTAAAGTCTTTACCTGAATCAATGAGGAAAAGCATTAAGAAATGTCAGCTCGAGAAGTCTCGCAAATGCATTGAATGGGTTGCGCACCATTTTGCTTTCCGGTACCTGATAATGAAGGAGCTAGTGAAGTGAAACTGTTGTTTGATACTAAATGATTTCAGACCCTTTGCGTAGTTTTCCTGATCTCAATCATGTCTAGCTAACATCCTCGTTAAAGAGACTTTCTTTTTTCTTCCGAGTAAAATTAACTAGTATTAGCCAGGATAGAGAGGATGTTTTCACACTGCCTGTTGTATGTGTGTTGTGCATATATATAACATCCAAGTGTCTTGAGCATCCAAAGAGGCAGTTCCCTCATTTCATATATGCATTGAAAGAATTACGTTGTGATTAGATCGTTGAACTTGGAAAAATATTTAAAATTTATTCATTTGTTGGAGAATTTGTAAAGTCAAAATAGATAAATTTTAAATTCACTGAAATTAGGAAGTTATTTGAAATGATAGATCTTCTCTTTTTTTCTTTTTTTTTCACACCATTTTAATATGGACAAATTTAAAATTTATTCATTTCAACTTCACAAATTTTTTAAAAAATGAATAAATTTTAATTTTTTTTTTAAATTCATCGATTCAAACCCGACCTTCACCAATATTAATCTTTTGGCTTGTAAAGTGTCGTATGGTATGTAATTATAGTGCAATTATTGGTTGTAGTTATTTCTCTCTACCCATCATTACCTGCATCTATTTCACATAGACTGCACCGACAATACATTCGAGGAAAATTTTACAATACAATCATCCCGTTGTATTTTCAAGGCTAAAATCCAAGCAACTAAACGAAATGCAATGCAATGGACCATAACAGAAGCCACAACACTTCAGAAAACATGATTCGATTACAATACATGTGAAGAGACAAGTTACACATCAGAAAGATTTTCACAATGCATTCCACATACTACTACTAATAGGGTTTCTCTCCTACTACATTTCCGGGAGGATTATAGAAACAAATAGTCAAAAAGCTAGACTGCTGCTTAGCACACTGAGCTTGACCACACCCCAATTCCAGTGAATTCTTCCACACAACCTGGGTGTAAACACCGCACCTGTGGTCCGGTGCACAAGAATTATTAGCATAATCATAGAACTTCTTCTCGGCAACCCAAGTTTCCACGGCGGTGCTCGGTGTTACAGCCAACCCACCTGCCCACAACTGGTTGCCACCGTATTTGCTGGATGTTAAGTTTGCGAAAGTGCAGTTTTGTTTGTCTCTTTGGTACCTGGCCATTAGGCTTGCGGATTTGGCTAAGCTCTCGCTCCACTTCAGAGGGCCGACTCCCACTTCAGACCTTGCTTGATTATGTGCATCGAGGTACTCTTGTGTGGCATTGGATTGTGCTGGAACTTGAGCTGATCCGTGGCCTATGGCTACTACAGTTATTGCTAGTAAAAGTAGTAAGAACTTGCTGCCCATTTTTCCAACTTACTCTCTGTTTTGTTCTGGTACACAGGCCTTCAGTGTGGTTGGAGGTTTTTATAGTGACATGGTGACAATAGACTGGGCTGTATATGGGTCGAAACTACGAAAATAACGATTTAAAATATTTAAATTAAATTATTAATAATTTGATATTTGGATGTTATATTTATATATATTATTTTACTTTTTAACTGATGTAGAATAAATGAGAATCTCACATTTACTCCTCTTTAGAGATGCAAGACTCACGTGAACCTCACTTGGTTATGCAGAATTTTAGAGGTAATTCATATCGATTTTAGATGTGGTTTCATCTTTAGATTAATGCATCGTTTAAAACTTAGTTTCTATACTCCCTTGCATGGTCATGGCTCAATACAAGACCACGGGAAATTTGTTCTAATACTAGCTATAACACTTTGAACTTTAGACTAGTTCAATAATTTTTAAATAGAAAATAACGGTTAAAAATATTTAATTCAAATTATTAGTATTCATAATTCTGAATGTTATATTCACGTACAATGCTTTATTCTCATAACCGGTGTGGACAAATGAAAGTCTCGCATTAATATTATTTTTACAATTTCAAATTTTTGTAGAAAATTCTCATTTTCCATAGAAATTTCTTTGCTTGTAATTACCAGAAAAAATTAACAATTAATATATATAATTTTATTGCATTACTAAAGATTTTAATATGATGTAGGTCAAAGTTAGGTTGAAATAACATGATCCATAATGGACTCATTTATTGTAAATATTTAAACAGGCTAATCAAACCACATAGATCTAAATCACACCTAGAATTCATATCGAATTTAGATCTAAATCAAACATATTTAACAACTTTAATTGGGATATATTTTTATATGAATCGAATTCATAGTAAATATTATAAATTTTTTGATCTAAATTTATTTGTACAATTTTAAATTAATTAAAATATATCTCTTAATAATAATATGAATGAATACGAAATAAGATATCCGAATTATGAATTCTATTGCCTGGGAAGTACATTACTAATGGTAAACGAACTATATAGAGAACCGTAAAACCAGTACGTGATGTGTGGCCAAATTGTGGCACATCACATGTCTGCTCTTCTTTAGATATTTTCTTGGTAGCTGAATGAGTGATAGTATATAGTGTGTGGCCAATCGAATACTTGCGCAAAGTCCAGTACATCCTTTGCAACAAATATTAGTATTTTATTTTATTTTTAATGTACATTCGTAATATATATAGTACATAAACTGATGAACATGCAAATGAGCTAAATTATTGTTCCACTTCATGTAGATTTGTTCATTTAAAAAAAAAAAAAACAGATTAAAAAATTTACACATGGATATTGCTAGTTGCACGAGTTAACAGTGACATTTGCACCTCGATTTGGGGGGACGAACATTTATGAGGCATTTCCAAGATGAGATCACGTGAAAGTTTCTGTCTTCATCACTGAAAGAAGAGAAGCAGACCCAGTTTTCTTCTAAAGGGTAAATGTGCCCACGTGATGTGCTTTGATGAACTTGCATTTGTACATTAAAAATATTAATAGATAAATTTAATTTTTAGTTATATTTATAAATTTTATGATCAAGATTTAATTTATAAAATTTTGTGTACTTTAATTAATGTCATATATTTATAAAATTTAATTTATACTAGGATATTTAAAAATGAGACTAAAGAACATATTACTTAAACATTTATCAATTACAAATATACGATAATTAGGAAAATAATTACATAAACCAAGTTTATATTGATCTATATTAATTCACATCACTCACCTAAGTGATGTGAATTAACATGGGAGTTCATGACACTATATCATAGATAAAATCTATATAAAATTTTCTCGATAATTATCTATGAAAATTCTACAGTTCAAACCATAATATTGGTTTTAAATAGTAGTACAATATTAGTTCTAAAAAGCACAACTAGATTTAAAAAATAAAAAATAAAAACAACCATCCCTCTCTTTACTCCTTAGTAACTTGAACTATGACTAATTAGTCATAGGAGAAATATCTTACTATCTAAAATGCACTTTACATTGTCAACTAGATGATTCTTGTTATACAAGTTTTTAAAATGGTTAAAAGCAAACTTTCACATGAGTTATAAGATGTGCCCTTGGATAATTTTAATAGGCATTTTATCCTCTGACCAACTTCCATCCAAAAAAGTAATAGTCTTTTCTAATATGTAAATTATTTAGATGCCTTTTGTGCTAAGAGCAAAATACCACTTAAACTTTCACAAGAGTTACAAAATGCCCCTAATAATTTTAAGATGAATATGCTTGAATTTTTTTTTTTTTTTTAAAAAGGACTAAGATGGGCCCATCTAATCCTCATGTTACTAAATAATTTTACTAATTTTAATTATACATTAATTAAAAGATCCAATTTTTATGTTTCTAAATAATTTAATTTATAAATTAAATATGCTTTATATTACAAGCAATATATTTTTATTTCAACTTATAGTTTGTGATTATTTATTAATGATAAACTTTACAAACAAACCAATTATACCATAATAAAATATTGAGTACAAAAAGTTTTTAAAACTAATAATGTCTAATTAATCTTAATATACATATAAATTATATGATGAAACTCATGTAGAACTTTTTATTTCTAGCTTAACAACAATAAAGCGTAACAAAATACTAAAATTGCTTAATATAGAGATCGAAGGTAAAATAAATTTGGCTAAAATGTGTCAGATGAAGGGCTCAACATGCACAATTTCTATTGTATGCGTAGAATAAGCTTTTTAATTTTTTGAGATTTTTTTGTAGTTTGTTATTTGTTAATTTTAGTATTCATAATTATTACAAATTATATATTACAACAACAAAAAAAATGTTTTCCATGTTTAAAATGAGAAACAAAACAGAGAAAAAAATAAAAAAGGAAAAGGAGAAAAAAAATATACATAGTTAAAATATCCCAAAACATTTATAAGTTGGTTAAATGTTTATTAAATAACTTACGAGAATAAATTGCAATTTCTGCCAAAAAAGATATTTTACTAAACTAATGTATTGGGGGTACAATGATAATTTTAATCAAGTTAAACAGAGTATTAGTAGATTTTTAGGTAGTTGACTATATGTCAATAGTGCAAAATATTATTAAAATTGTTTAGGGAGCATTTTAAAACGAGTGAAAGTTGGAGGGGCATTTTTTTTTAACCCTAAAACACATGGTATTGTAATTTATAAATCTTTAAAGTGCAATGGAATGGTTCATGATGAAACTTTAGAATTTTCCTACTATTCTACAATTTGTGGCTAGAAATATGTTCCTTCTTATGTTTAACATTTACTCTTTACTTTCACTGAAACTTTTAGATATCTATATTCTTGTTGACAATTTTAGTTTTGATCAAGCTTTTTTCAGAAAATTAAATAAAAAACAATTTATAATGAAACCAACTAAGAAAGGTGTCATTGATAAAATGATACCCTAACGACACCATTGTTTCATTTTATTTATTAATGTATATATGTCTAAATTCATTGTATAGTTACATTATTCATTAGTGTCTAAATTTATATATAGTTACCTTATTAGTTAGTATCTAGATTTATATTTGTATTGTCTAAATTCATTGTACCTATAAGCCTATAAATATAGATTATTGTATCATTAATAAATACATACAAATTTTCTTTAATATTTCTGTCACGGTATCATAGCCATATCTTGGTACTTGAATTTTTAGTTTTCCGGTTATCTTCTACCAATACCCAATTAGTATTCCAATCCTTGTTTCTTGGTATTCCACACCTTTAGCCTTTGTCATCTCACTGCCACGTATATACATGTCATCAATACGCGTTAGTTGCCACATGTCAGAAAGGGTCAATTATCTGCCACATCATCAAACAATCATTTGGCACATGGACCTCTCTATCACGTCATCACCTATGTTGGGTTCTTACTTTCTGGTTTATTCTTGGATTTTCTAGTCCGATTTTCCTAGTCTGCATTCTTTTTTGTCCGATTCAGTTTGATTTTATCTGATTTTCTCTCGTTCTAGTTCGGTTCTCTATAGTTTTCAGCCTTTTGAATTCAACTATGAGCTCTGTTTATCTTCCTTTGAGGTATTGTTTCTTTATAATTTTTGTATCCTAGTACTCTAGTTTTCTTCATTATTAATCTCATGATTTCTTCTAGTTCTATAGTCAATTATATATCTCCTCACACTCTAATAATTTCATATAATCTCTATCTGACCATCAAAAAGGTACTCTCTAAACTCCTTCCATCTTACAGTAATGCAAATTCTGTTATATGAAATTCTAGTTGGTATCTTGATTCTGCATGTTCCAATTACATGACATCTGACTCTACTATTTTTTCTTCCAAACAACCCTCACACATACCATATATTCAAACAGATGATGGATCTCTTATGTCTGTTAACCACATGAGCACTGTATCTACATCTTCTCTCTCTACCAGAATCTTTTGATATTCCAAAATTGACTTTAAATCTTATTTCTATTGCGCAATTAGTTGAATTTGGTATTGATATTTCTTTCTCTATAACTGGTTGTCATTTACAGGACCGTCAAACTGGACAGGTTCTCGGAATAGTTTTGGTCGTAAAGTTGGGTTTCTTTTTGAGTTAACTGACCTCAAACTTCCATCATCTTCTCAGGTGCAATCTGCTACTTTTATATCTCATATTTCTTCTTTAAGTCTTTAACACTCCCGTTTAGATCATGCATCTTTAGGTCGTGTTAAATCATTAGTTTCCAGTAGTCAATTGGGATCTATGCAAAATGATTCGATTGATTGTGTGTCTCGTCAACTTGTTAAAAATCGTACATTTTCATTTCATATCAGTGAGTCTGTCTTAACTGCACCATTTGATTTAATATACTCAGATGTGTAGGATCTTTCTCCAACACCTATTATAGGTGGTTCTAAATATTTTTGTTATTTTTGTAGATGATTTTACAAGGTTTATCTGGATTTTTCTTATGAAAAATAAATCTGAATTATCTGAAATTTATCATGATTTTGCTACAATGGTAAAAACTCAATTTTCATGTCCTATCAGTTTTTTTTGAATTGATAATGCCATGGAATACAAAAAAATACATCTCTTCTTAATTTTATTCGCCAAGGGGGAGCCATTTTTTCATCGTTCATGTTTAGGTACATCTCAACAAAATAGTCATGTTGAGCGTAAAGACCTATACATTCTTGACACAACTCGTGCTTTCTTACTTTCTTCTTCTTGCCCATAACGTTTTTGGGGTGAAATTGCCCTTACTGCTGTCTACACTATCAATAGAATTTCCTCTCCTATTACCAATAACCAGTCTCCCTATAAATGTTTATATGACTCCCCTTCAAACTATAAGAATCTAAGAGTGTTTGGTTGTACCTGTTTTGTTCTTTTCCAACCCTATGAGTATTCTAAATTAGAATCTCGAGTTAGGTTATGTTGTTTTATTGGCTATGGTTTTGAGCACAAAGGTTATTATCATTGGGATCCCCAATATAAACGATTACGAATTTCCAATCAAGTTATCTAGATGAAAACAAGATGTTCTCTTCAATGTCCAAGTTTAATCTATCACGTCCTCCTTACCACCCTTGTTTTTAAAAACTACCTTTCCTGTACTAGATCTTTTTCTAGAAACTTTCACTGTAACAGATTTTTCTAGCTCAGTTCATGAGGTATCCACCTCCGACGACCACCATCTCACTTCTTTCGAGGATCAACGTCTAGTTGACAGCCCTAACACACGCACTCTTCTTGAGTCATCCATTCTTCATGAGTTCTCTATTGCATCACCTCTGCCTCCTCGTCGGTCTACTAGGTTAAGGGAACACTCTACTCGTCTTTGTGATTTTTATTATTTTTCACTATTCTTTTCTTACATGAGCCTACATCCTACAAAAAAGTTTGTCTTAATCCTTTATGGCAACAACATGAGTTGCAGGCCCTTGAAAAAACTCACACATGAGACTTGGTTGATTTTTTTTCAAATAAATCTCTTGTTGGCTGCAAGTGGGTGTACAAAATTAGAACCCACTCAGATGGTAGTATGGATCGTTATAAAAACTATCTTGTTACTAAGGGTTTTACGCAAGAATATGGTATTGACTCTATAAGGAAACATTTACTCCCGTTGCTCAACTTATCTCTGTTAAAAGTTTACTTGCCGTTGCTGCTGTACGACACTGAGAATTGTTTCAAATGGATGTGAAGAATACTTTTCTCAATGGAGATATTTCAGAAAAAAATTATGTGCAGCCACCACCAGGATATATAAGCGATTTTGAAAATATTTGTAAATTTTGTAAGGCTCTCTATGGTCTCAAACAGGCTCCAAGATCCTGATTCTCTAAATTCAGTCACACGGTTGAATAATTTAGTTTCAAATCTAGTTCTTATGATTCTGCTCTATTTGTTCACCGTTCTAATCAGGATATCATTCTTTTGCTTTTATATGTTGATGATATGATCATCACAGGAGATGATCTAACTGGTATTACTGAACTCAACCAGTATTTGAATCGTCATTTCGAAATGAAATATTTTGGTTTTCTTAACTACTTCTTAGGTCTTGAAGTATCTTCTAAATCTGATGGTTACTATTCTAAACAAGAGAAGTATGAAAACCATTTGATCTTCTTTCTCATGCTGGATTAACTGATAGTAAGATTGTATCTATCCCTATTGAGGCCAATACTCATCTTACTCTTAGTGATGGTTCACTTCTTCCTAATCCAACCCTTTATCGACAGTTGGTTAGTAGTTTGGTGTATCTTACTGTTTCTCGTCCAGATATTACTTATGCTGTTCATATCGTTAATCAGCTTATGGCTAGTCCCCGGAGTTATCACTTCACAGCTGTTCTTTGTATTCTGCACTATATCAAAGGCACTTTGTATCATGGTCTTTTCTTTTCTTCTCAATCTCCTCTTGTACTGAATACTTATTCTGATGCTAATTAGGTAGGAGATCCTGCTGATAGGCTTTTTACCACAAGTTTCTGTTTCTTTTTTGGTGACTCTCTTATACCGTGGCGAAATAAAAAGTAAACTGTTGTCTCTCACTCTAGTACTGAGGCCGAATATCGTGCTCTTGCTAATGCCGCTCAAGAGTTTAGTTGGCTCTGTTGGTTGCTATATATTTGATATGGGTATTTCACATGACTTGTCTACTATTCTCCATGTTGATAATCGAAGTGCTATCTAATTACTCACAATGATGTTTTCCATAAGAGAACCAAGCACATTGAAACTGATAGTCATTTTGTACGCTATCACATCTTAAAAGGGACTGTCAAACTTTTCTTAACTCCGTCTTCTGATTAGACTGCTGACATTTTCACCAAGGCACATCTTCCTGGACATTTCCTTCATTTAGTTTCCAAACTCAAGTTGGTCTGCGCAAAATCACCTTGAGTTTGAGGGGGGATGTTAATGTATATAAATTCATTGTATGTATATGTGTCTAGATTCATTGTATAGTTACATTATTTATTAGTGTCTAAATATATGTATGTCACCTTATTAGTTAGTGCTAGATTATTGTACAATCTAAATTCATTATACCTATAAGCCTAAAATATAGATTATTGTATCATTCATTAATACATACAAAATTTCTCCAATATTTCTATCATTATTAAGTACTAAAACATGCTAGATTGTGAAAAAGAATAAAAATGATAAACAAGAACTTGAAGGCAGAATATTTTATATATATAAAATAGCATCTTTGAACAAACGAAAATGAAGCTCTTTTATGATGGGAGGCTTGAAAAAAAAAAAAAAAATGACGGGGCTGTATTTGGGGGAAAATACTTAGTTAGATTTGATCTATGACCTCACTTGTAAATCTTGTGGTGTAAAATAAATGTTATAGAATCTGTGAAATCAGTTGATGTAAGTAAGATTATATAAGATTTAATATTAATCACAAAATCTACAGGTGGAGAGCAAGACCGAATTTATGCTAATATTTTCCATTTGGGGGATCTTGGGCTTTAGAAACTCAAAAACAGCCTAGCTTTCTTATGCTTAAACTTCGTTATCCAGAAGATACGGTTATGCCCAATACAATAACAAGATAAAGCCCACGAGGTAATTTGAGTACTAGGATATTGGAGACTTGAACTATCCTAATTTTAGATTCAAAGCCCATAGAAAACTAGTTAGATAAAAAGTAACCAAGAAATCACAATGTTAAATGGAATTATATATATATTTAACCCCTCCCTTATACTCTGTTTCTAAAAAAAAAAAATCGAAATTATAAAGGAAACATAGCCTTATTATTGAGCTACACTTCGTTCTCCGATACAATTTTTTTTCTTCTCTTTTAAAGCTGATTAACTACAACATTAAGAAAGAAGACAAAACAATAAGAGTGCACATTTTAGAGGGGCCTTAGAGGTATTTCAGCCTGATATCACCCTCGAGAAATCCACAAGTTAACCCACTCAGAGAGGAAAAGGAAAAATTCCACAATGTACCATATGAAGTATTGATCTCCAAATATGATTAAGCAAAGGACAATGCTGAGAAATTCTTTAGATTCTTTACCATTTTGAAATGAACAAAAGAATGGTTAGTATTCTTCTAAGCAAGTGGTCCCGAAACCAAGATTTGATTGAGATTTTATCTACCAAGGATATGTAATCCAACTTGTTTGTTGTCCAGATTGTTGCATGTCAAACTCATATTAATCCGTTGGTGTTTAAATCTAATCCAATCTAAAAATCTAACCTAAATAAATTTTAAATTAAATAAGTTGTTTTGAATAATTAGATTACGTGACTCTAAATTTATTAAGTTGGTTTACCCGAAACTTTTAAGCCTAACCACACTTCTTCTAATTCGAGTTTTGCAGCTACAATTAACCTAGCCTAGTTCTACTCCGTATATCTTGACTTACCAATAGGAACGGAATATTAGCAAGTTCAAGCGATTGCTTTAGTTACATTGTATATGTAGAAAGGTTAGTCACTTAATTTGAAATTTTTTTGCTACGGAATATATATTACACATTGTTAGATGATTAAAAATTTTAAAGTATAAATTCTACATCAATAAGTAAAAAATCTTGAACTAATTAATAAGTTTCGAATTCACTCTATTTATTACTAATTATTTTTAAGATAAAAATTCATATTTAATTTAACAGAAAAATTATAAGACTCATTTACTTTTCAATTATTTCAATAGTTATCAAACCCACTAATAAAATCAATGGTCAAGACTTAGTCTACTTAATTGAGTGAAAAGGTCCATACTTTTTCTCCTTTACCAGGTTTTTAAATTAAAGAAGTCCGATCCCGATGAAGAGTGGTTGCAAAATGCAGAATTTAAAATGCACAAACAAGCGGAAAGTAGTTTAGCACCTAGTTTTATTTAAGGCTTTAATTATACTTTATTATGTTCTAAATATCGGGATATGACTTAAATATAAGGCCAAAAGAAAGGCACCTTCTTGTTCCTCTGCAAAATAATTAAGCAAATTATGGGATTAGACGTCATAGAATAAAACAATCAACACTGATCACCTTTTTTCTACCAGAAAGTTGTAAATATTCTTCGGGCACTTTGAATGGACCAACTGAACTTACTAAAGTGTTGTTCGATGTTTTAAGAACTGTGGATTGTGCAATAATTTAAGGAAAAGGCTTCTATTTAATGTATTCTTTTATTATCTAAACACGTACTTTTATATGAGTAAATTTTAACTATTTATTTTATATTATGAAGTAAGTATTATAGTCATTAAAATAATTAAAATGTAGACCGATTTCATTAATTTTTAATTATCTAAAAATTTAAAATACTTACTCTGTAATGTAAAATGAATAGCAAAAATTTTTTCCCTCCTTAGAATATCATGCGTACATGGGTGATTTAATTGCTCTACGTATGTAATGACATTTTCTAATTACTTAAGCTAATCAACAAAACATGTTTTCTACGTGCGTCCTTTTATAGGAAATATGAGTCTATCGTCGTCAATAAAATATGTTTCTGTCCTTGCTTTTAACCTTTTTTTTTTTTTTTTGGCTCAAGTGTGAGCAACATCGGATTCCCCTAGACAAGTAGGGTTGTTTATGGATAATGCATCTGGTTCAATATTCGATCTGATCTATTATATTATGTTAGAAAAATTTAATTCATATACAGCTAAATATTTTAGATATTGGATATGCGTTAAAAATGAGTTAGAAGATGTGATAATTGGAGTTGATCTAATTATGACATATTTTCAGTTTAAAATTTTAAAAAATAACAATATTAATTAGCAACTACACAAATATCTTGATAAATGATAAGGGAGGATAAAAAACCACTAAAATTAATGCCATAATGAGTCAAATTACATAATTAATCATTTATATGGTGCAAATCCCAGATTCTTGACCGGCAATCATAATATTCGATCTGTTAATATTAATCGATTCAAGTATCCTATTTTTACAATTCAAAATAATTATGATTGATAAATTTTTTAGATTGTCAAATAAACACCTTACTACATAGTAAGCTGGGTGTGATAATGATGCGAGCCCGAGTTGCTCCTGTCGATTAACTCAATTAGGAAATCAAAATGGGACCTTACCCGAAGGACTGCATGATTTAATGATTTTTGCAACAATCAACTAATTTGGCTTGCGACTTGCAATCGCCAATACGGCTTAGAGAGAATTAATGAGAATTTATTTTTCGGTTTATAAGTGTTGAGAACGAGACAGAGACTACAATGTCTAGGACTTCGTACGTTGTCATATGATATTTATTTATTTTTAGTGCTACATTTTCGTATATCCTCTTACCCTAAAAATTTAGAAGAAAAAAAAAATATTAATCCACAACAAATATACAGTACATGATTGCATGTGGCCTATCTCCTAGAAGCCCTTTCTGTTCTTGCAATCTATGCATGGTTTTGTCATTTGTAGGCATGCGGAGAAATTTTTATATAAATTCGCCGTATAGTGTATTAGATTATGTAATTTATGTTAATTTATATTATTTACTTAAGTAATGTGATTAAGTGAGTGATATGAATTCATATGAACTACGAAATTTATAACATTATGTTATGAAATAAATTAATGTAAAAAATTTTCGCATAAAAAAGTATCATGGATACAGCTGTAAAGGCTTGTACTACTCCTATCTAACGTCTAAATCGACCCCCTTTCCTAGCATCCTCGAAATTGCAAAGATGTGGATTTATTTCAAAGTCGTCTCGAAAGTCAGATGATCATGCAACCACAAAGAGACTAATTTAACCATGCACTTAACAAAGTTGTAAGTAATAACAAGGAAATCAAGCATTGGCTTTTGGTTCTATGTCATTGTCGTTTTCATTTCTCGTATTCGATGGAGCTAGAGATTCTGCAACACTTGATGTTTTTAAACTATTTGTAATCCGTGGAAATATGAATCAATGGGTTATTCTGTATATGGAGAAAGAGTGATAATTTATATTCTTATCGGAGAA
Source organism: Cinchona pubescens (assembly GCA_025175665.1). NCBI lineage: Eukaryota > Viridiplantae > Streptophyta > Magnoliopsida > Gentianales > Rubiaceae > Cinchona > Cinchona pubescens. Next base: position 2,764,468 of record JANKKI010000090.1, read on the forward strand.
AAATAAAACTATTTGTAATTTGACTGAAAAATTAGGAGTGTATTTACACGTTTGGCACTGTCTTCCCATCAATTAGAACTTGTCCATCTCCTAATTCATTATGTTGCACCTAATTTAACAGTGGCTTAAGAGGGATAACATGCTTATGCTTAGGGTAGAAAAATTTTAAAATGGATTCTATTGATAGATTCATGGTTTTTTATCGATTTAATTGACCGGCTTATTGGTTATTGATTTTTAAATGAAATCTAAAAGATATATAAAAGTAATACTAAAAAGCGGTTAAATTAACCCTGAACTAGACTAGGCTAATGTGAATTTAGCCTTTGAGAGTTAAATCAATTAATCATGGTGTCCAATTAATAATGTTTTACTACATTGTTAGCTTAAATCTTTCTATTTAATTTCATGCAAAATAGTTGGCGAAATTCTGTCCCATGACTCATCATTGACGACCATCCTAGTCATGCACATTGAGTTAACGTAGGTTGCAAGCGTTGCGTAATGAAATGGGATTTGGTAGATCGATTTTAACATCACTAAAATATCTTTTGACCACGATTAGTATTATATTTTATATATTTTAATACATGTTGTATTACAAATTTATAAGTAAAATCAAATATTAGATTTTATTCAAATATTTCTTAAGGAAATGATGATAAGCGTTTGAAGCCACCGGCAATCTTTAATTCTTATCACTTGAGAACAACACATATCTGAGAATAAACCTTAATAGTTCAGAGCTCAATCAAATTAACATTGGTATTATATTATTTAATGCAATTATTCCGGAATTTTGATGGTCCTTAATAATAATAATAATAATAAGTGAATCACTGTAGATCTTCATATCAAAAGTCTTCTTGGTACTATTGTAGTGGTCAATAACATTGAGGGGCAAAACTGTAAAACAACCCGAAGAAGGGTAGACCGGAAGACAACCTACGGCATAGGCAAAAAATTCGAATATCTGTTACTTTCTCTTATATTATTTTATAAATTATTAATATTATTTTATTAAAATATTATTAATATTATTTTATTAAAATTATTTTATATTATCTTAATAATTTATTGAATCACATGATAAGAACTGACATATAACGTAAAACAAAAACACCCATACCGCTCATAGGTCATTTTAAATTAGGGACCTCCTCAACTAAATATGTACATAAAAGTAAAATAAATTGAATTGCTACATGTTCCAAAATACCCCTAGCCACTTATTACTCTGGTATCGCACTCAAAATCGTCTTGTTTTTTCCTCTCCTCCCACCGCCGCCGCCGCCTCCTCCTTTCCTTCCTCTTATCAACCCAACATCTCCACAATCTCCTACCTCTCTTGACTGATTATCATTCTCGCAAGAAACCCTTATCTTCCGAGAACCGTATTTCTCGCTACCGCTCTTGGCCAGTGCAGAGCTAGCCTTGACAGCCAATGCCGCCATCTCTTCCGCCAGTAGCCGATGCTTCAACCGGATCAAAGGGAGAGCAAAATACAACTGACCCGGTTGAAGCAACTCGTCATCACTTATAGCCGAAACGACGTCGTCAAAGTCCATGTCGTCGGAGTTGCATATAAAACAAGCGGGATTCTTTTGTAGCGCGTAAGAAACCTTAACTGGGTACGAGAATTCTTGTAGTCCTCCGTCGTGCAATATTAACTTGGCAGTAGCCACATCAGTGGACTCGCAAGAACTGCATATACCCATCAAGGTTATTAATGGATTAGCAGATCGAACGTTTTATTTTAGGATTACGAATAGTGTTTTTGATGGGTATATGAGAGAAGTGTGAAGTTGGAGAAAAATGCATAGAAGGAGTTGTATATAAAGGCGGTGGGATTTTTTGTAATTTGGTTTTTTTTGGGTGGGGGGATGACAATTGACAACCTGGAAACTTATGGTAACAGGTTGTCTTAGTATGGTACTGTACTGTGTCCTCCAACACTGACCCATGTTTCCATGAAATTACCATCACATTCTAATATTTTAAGACAATTCGACCGCCTCTGTCAAGGAATTATTTTTTGTATTTTAAATAATTATATAATATAATATTATATATTTTAAAAATTTATATTATATAATTTTTTAAAATTAAGTTAATAATTTCTTAGGAGAAATTGTACAATTCCATTAATAATTTATACGGATCAAGCCATTAAGGTGATTAATTTTATAAGTTATTGTGCATGTAATCACTCATTCCATTTTAAAATAATTATCTCTGCAAAAACTATAATTTTTTTTAAAAAAATAACTGTCCACTTCTCTCTTACTTATCCTCTAATGAATGACTCGAATACATGGTTAAGGAAAATATTTTACTACTTAAGTTGCACTTCGTTGTTGCACGAAAAATATTAAATTATATTAATTTTATAAAAAAATAATTCAAAGTGACTATTACATTAATATCTCAATTATATAAATTTTTTCTCCATTAATATCTAATACTTTCTTGATTTCTTAATACGATAAATATTTTAAAAACAAAAGAAATTACTTAAAGTGGCAATAATTTTGAAACAGAGAAAGTACTAGATATAAAATTTGTGAATCATGCAAAAATATGTCCTCTTTTTTTTTTTTTTTCCTAAGGTTCTTGTGTGTGTGGTTGTAAACACATAAAAAAAATTTATAAATAATAATTTTATTAACCTTTACTCCACTCTCACTACTCAAAGCACACCTGTGAAATCTCTAGCAATAATATTCAGATATCCGTGGGCAAGGGAAGTTTGAATTTTATCTAGAAAGGTTTGGCCAGAAGAGTCAAATTCACGAGACAATAGCCATATCCTATTTCATATCCAAGGTGTTTTGGTGAATGGTTAGTACTTAGTAATTCAGCTCTAATTAACTAATTTTACTTGATTTAGGCTAGACTAGAGCCAAATTTAAGTTTGAAACACTGTTAAAGTAGCAAAAATTTTAGGGCATTGTCTTGGTATATAAGTTTAGTGATTATAAATTATATTCAAACAATTCAATTGTAATATACAAACCTAACTTGTGAAATCACGGACACAGTTTTTCTGAGTTTGGCTCCACAAATTTGTTTAATCTCAAGATCTATTAAAATTAGGTAAATTGAGCTTTTAACCTTTTTTCTTTCTTCTTGTTTTTATTTTTTGTTTTTTATTTTTGGGATAGATTCAACACATTATAGACTTGCAATGATGAGAAATTGAAGCGTATATAATCTTTTCTTAATTGAGTAAAGTGACTAGTTGTACCATGTGTTAATATTAACTATAATTGTTCAAGTCTTTTGTTAGAGTATAATAAAGGTTTTAGATCATATCGTATTCATACAATTGAAAAAGATGATGGGGCTGCATCGTCTATGTCATATGCTTTTCTAACACATGTTTATTATTATTACTAATTAACACACTAAATTATTATTATTCTAAGGATTACATACATGTCCAAATGCAGCGTCTTCAATTCACAATATCATAAAGAAAATGTTAAGTAATTGATTACATAATTGTTTTCCGATGAACGCATTTGGACATAAAGTTCAAGATTGAAATACTAAAGTAAGTAAAATCAAATAAATTGAATCTGTGATACCATCGAGTGGATGGCCCATTTGCTGTGGAATGATTAATTGGTGGTGGCAATGCAACACCTAACAAACATGGAATACCTTTAAAAATAAATAAATTAATTAATTAATTAGATAGACTCGTCTTTAGCTTATAAGACTATATAGACTATATAGCGTGAATTAAATTATTTATCAATAAATTTATTTATTTAAATGTTTTTTTTTATTTTAAAAAAAAGTATCAGATTTTCTTGAACAGTGAATTTTACTTTCTAAGGAGAACTTTTTTGGCTTTTTCTTTTCTTATTAACTGATTTCAAAGCAATCAGGAAATAGGAACATGAGGGCCTCCAGGCCGATGGCGATGTTTGTACATAGAAGAGATTCTTTTTGGTGGATAAGGAAACTACAAGTAAGCAACGGCCGTCCAAAAAAAATAAAAAAAAATTGGCTGTCTTTTTTTTTGGTTCTTGTCAAAGTCTTCAATCCTCAAATTTGACTAATTCTCATGAATTTGATCGAATTTGACTGATTTATTGATCAATTGATTTTCAATCCTATTGGTCCGTTAGACTATAGAACAATAACAAAAAAAAAAAAAAAAAGAGAAGTAACAGTAACTTCAAATGGGATGCTCCATGTAACTTATTCTTATTTGGAGTGTAGGTATGGAGGAAGACTTTGAAGTTAAGATCAACTGCACAATCATTCATAAAGATGGTGGTAGGGAATAGTGAGAATACAAATTTTAGACATGATAATTGGTAGGTACCCTTACACCAACATTACTCCTCAAGTTTGTTAGCCAATTTTCAATGCTCAAAAATAGAAAAAGGGAAATTTTGGTACGAATTTGCTCTACAGTCTTATCCATAAATTGTACTCCAATTCAAATAAGGTTACCTAATTACTTAAAAATGATACTTACATAATCAAAATTGTTAAAAAATATAACTTGTAGATATTATATTGTGAATTAAATTTTATAAAATTTATGATATTAATTAATATAATAAAAAAAACTTAAAATTTAATTTTAACGATAAATCTATAAATAGAGTTAAAAAATGAATCTACTTGACTATTTTCTAAAATCGTTTAGTATTGATTTTTGTGGGGGTTATATTTACTTGACGTGATAAGCTGGCTGAGAGACTGAGACCAAGGAGAAACACACATGGACGTGGTGGGTCGGAGGAAACACGGCATAACCCCCAGCAACCCGACAATTGCTTACGTTTTATGATCTGTTTCTTGGACTCCTCTTCTAATTTCCTATTCAATCATTTCTTTTTCGCTCCTTCAAATTTTACAAGTCAAACACATTCCTCCTTTATTTATTTTATTTTATTTTTTTATTTTTTTGTAAATCCTGTATTTTAATTTTACTAAAAGTGGTCTAGTACTGCTTATTTTTTAAGTATTTAGCCACAAGAACCTTAATTATCAATCGCTGTAATAATATCTAAAGTCAACGGATAATTTATTAGCTTATACGAAAACTATTCCTTGGTTACCATTAGTAATAAATAAGTAGTAGTACTACATAGTATTTTTTTTTAAGTATTTAGAATTAGTTATTCAGAGTGATGATGGTATAGATCGAGATGTTACTCATCAGATACAAGCGTGTTATACTAAATAGAGAATGGTATCGAAAATATTATGTGACCACAAAATTCCTTTACGACTTAAGAATAAATTCTATAAAACAGTTGTTATAACATATAATTAGACCAACGATGCTTTATGGGTATGAATGTTGGGCAGTGAATTACACACATGAGCAAAAGATGAGAGTAATAGAAATGCGAATATTAATATGGATGTATGGGTACACTAAAATAGACAAGATACACATGAGCATATTCGTGAGAAGATTGGAGTAGCATCTATTGATGAAAAGATGATAGAAACACACTCAAGGTAGTTAGGTCATGTGTTAAGACAACTAGTAGAAGCACCTATCAGATGAGTAGATTTTAGAGAGAGTAGTCAACATATAAAAGGTAGGAGAAACCAAAAAAGACTTGGTGGGTAACTTGTAAGAAATATATGGCCATTTAGGAATTAAGGAGGATATGGTTTATGATAGAGCGCAATGAAGTAATAAAATTCATACAGCCGACCTTATTTAGTAGGATTAAGCTTTAATTTGTTTGTTACTAATTTATTGTTATTTATTACCTTGACATGGATTTCATAATGAGATATCATATGCTCGAACTTTGGTACTTGACTATTTATGAAACAATGTATTTTATTTTATTTTATTTTTTTTGGATAAAATAAAGTTTAAAAATAGGATAGGTTACATTTTTTTTAGGGTCAATGGTTTGTAGTGATACTTACCAAATTGTCTAGAAAATAAGAGACGGAAGACAGTGAGAGTTGAAACAAAAACTTTTCGATAATTTAATTATCCTACTTATCATATGAACCATCTTTATTTCTGTGAAACAATGTATTGTGACTAAAACCACTACCGAAGTACTAGCTGAAAACAAACCTTATTAAATAACACCCCATCTTTTAGTGTGATAAGGGACATATATGGTTTTATTCATTTTGCAATTAGGAACTGGAGATAAATTATAAAGAAACTTTAATAAATGATTTCTCATCTTTTATTACGAATTGAATGTACCTGTACACTTGGAGAGGTCCATATTAGATGTATTTTTTGTGAATAATCTAAACAGCAACACTTCTCCGAGGATAGGGCATCTAATTTCTACAAGATTTAGATGTCTAAGCCCATCCATGTATACCAGTATATCTTGTACTACAAAGAAGCCAGATGCCAAAGATTGAAGAGAGAAGAAGCCAATGACAGAAACCAAGACAGGAAAGCCATAGCAGCAGACAACTGATACCGGCCACATAATTTCGCACGGCAGAATGAACCACCAGAAACCATCATCAATAGGTCTGTCACGCTAGCGGATAACTGGATGCAGCTAATGGCAAAAAGGATAGTATCTGTGAAGAATTCAGCAGATTATCTTAACAAATGCAAAAGATGAGTCAAAATACAAGTAAAATGAAGAAAAGACCATACCCAATCTCCCATTACCACAATTGATAATATTCTTGATTGACAAGAAGGCCGTTTCACGAATATGGAGAATGTATCCACCATTGCCAATGTTAGACTCCAAGGAATGACTAAACCCATGATACCAGGAAACTGAAAGTAAGGAAACAACAATGAAATCGAAAGCCAATTGTGCATGGAGAATGCTAATCCACCATTGCCAATGTTAGACTCCAAGGAATGACTAAACCCATGATACCAGGAAACTGAAAGTAAGGAAACAACAATGAAATCGAAAGCCAATTGTGTTTCTATCAGTTTGATGACTATGCATTGCTGCATTCACACTTGGAAACTCAACTTTCTCCAACACAGTTTTATGGTGCAAACTATAAGGCAGGGCAAGTCTAAAATTGGAAACCATCTTTGCAGTTAATTATGAAAAAGCTGCTTTATGGTAATTGCAAATATAAAAAGCAGCAAGAGAGTAATAGCATTCATTTGCCTTTCTACATCACAATATGAGCAAATATTTTGAAAAATGCCAGCAAACAAGTTACAAGCCACTCTTTTTCATTTTTATGTGTTCCTGAACGAAGGGTGACAGAAAAATATGGAACCATTATCTTTGCTTTGACAAGAAACACTGTAGACATCATAAACTTTTGAAGTTCAAGTGCAATGAAATATTTGCAGATATCAGGTCAAACAATGACTTCAGGCAATGCATAGCAAAAGAATCAAGAACACCAGCCAGCTGCATTTTTTTCCTATAAAAAAGTCAAAATCTATGAAAAACAATTAGAACGAAAACCAAAGGAGAAGCCAAAGATGATAAAAAAAGGTCCCTCAGTCGTCTTTAATTTTGAAAAGCAACCAAGATGCACACATGTGCGAAACCTCGGAACTCCTTTCTTCCCCTGGAGGGTGAACATTGACACTTGACATTATCATCTTAGTAAATTTTTCTTGTAGATTAATTACTTTGGAATAAATTTTTCTTTTGAGATTAATTAATTTGTCCTGTTTGGTTTTACCTACATTTTACCTCACAATTGGGGAAAGGAAAATGGTCTAAAAACTTACAATTGAAAGACATATTCATCTTTTAAGAACTTCCCCACACCAGTCAGATGTCATAGCAAAACACCAAGCTAATTGTTTTTTGTCAATCATCAAACTAAATCATCACATAAATGAAAGCTGCACAACCAATTAAAGCTGGCGCAAAGAATATGATAGCGAGGACCATTTGGACAACTAGTTCATCTATAACATTCTAAAACATTCGGAAACTTGCAAGTGAAAATATACAATAAGATAAACAATCAGACAACCTTGAAGTTCCTTCAGATTTTTCAAGTTCTACATAACACTGTGATCAGAGAGCTGTGGCAGTACAAATGGCAGTCTGCAGCCAGGACAATAAAGAAACACTAATTATACAATTTTCCATCTGTTATGCTAGGTTTCCAGCTCTAAATCAATGAGTTCTGAATGATCATCTTGGCCTAAATCTAACAACCTCAATATAGTGCCACAAGGTAAAGTTCATCCAACAAACACATTATAGTAGCATTTAATGTTGCTCAATTCAGCTCAGCCAAATTGCCAGAATGCACATGAAAACTTCGCCAAAGACGCACTAGTTACATAGACTACCAAATTATGGAAAAATTAGAACTTGTTACTGTCTGCCTGAGAACCTGAACAAGTTCAGAATAAATGTGATTCTAGTGACATAAAGCAGAGTTTTACCAGTCAATCTAATAAAAAGTGAACTGCCTAACAAATATTTTAACATGACAAGTAAACACAGCTGTTAGTTAAAACACATGATATTCCTGTTCTAATAGTCAAAGTTAAGGCCTTCGCCATAAGACTCATCAACTGGTCCTTGGGTTGATAACCTTGGAAAATTAATCGCATGAAAGCCAACTAATGGCATTCATTTAATCTCATAACAAAAATTTAATGGATCTAATCATATGACTTACAACAATTTACCAACAAAGATTCAATCGAATACACAGTAGTTTTAGATACATGGAACAGGTATAGGTAAGTATTGTGTCACTTTTGTTAAGAAAAAATACCATATGTATGCACACAAAGTAAGTAGTACACAATACTGATACGTGTCAATTGATATGAAATTCCCAAGTCCCAAGGTTACCTGGTAAATTAGGTAACTATAGGTTCACCTATGCTGTGCACCATCCCATGAGAGTCTTCCTCTCTAGTTCCTCCTCCATTTCTTTTTCTCTGGGGTGGGCTTTGAGAGATGAAAGAGGAGGTGGGGCCGTAGGGGTTGAGTGCTTTGTTTTTTGGCTAGTAACAGGTTCTGACTTCTCAACAAGGGGATCCTCAAATTGTCAAACTTGAACTATCAAAAAAATTCTATTGTCCACCCAATTCAAAACTGGAAAACAAACTGCCCAAATCCCAATCATCACCACCCCACCAGTTCACCACCAAACAAAAAATTTCTAATCTTTCCCAACTACAAATTGCAATACTTTCTGAATATATGATAATCAGAGAGCATAAACATGCATGTACAGACACAGACAACCAAGAAAAGCTCAAAAAGACCATTAAATATATATGATCACAACAAATTCAAACTTATTAATTCATCAAACATTCAAACTACAATTGACTGACAAATTGGGTTCTGGGATCTTAGCAGAAGAAGAAAAAGAATAGCAGAGAATTACCAGAAGGCAGTGGTGTAGTAGCTGTAGAACTCAACATCCAAACACATAAAAAGCAAAGAAGCGATAGAGAAGATGGCCTGTCCTAATCTCAAAGCCAAGCTGGCACTCGTCCCTAAAGCCCCTGGCAATTCATCCATATGATCCTAATATGAAAAACCCAGAGGCTGAATTCTCACAATCATCACTGAATTCTCTGCTGCGTAGAAAGAAAGAAACCAATGGTGATAAAGGAGGGAAATTCTTACCTGAACCTGTTTATATTAGGCGAAATAAATTTTCGATTCACATTTATTTAAATAATTTTAAAAAAATTTATTTTAATAAATTAAAGTGATATAAATAAATATAAATAATAATTCTATGTTACGTAACATTAGATAAGAATTTCCTGCTATGCAGAATGGTGATGATGTGGACACTGTTGATGGAAACTCACGTAGTAGTTTTTGTGTAATTATTTATTATTTGGAGTAATTGCACAAATGATTCTTCATATTTATAAGTTATTATTGTTACGGCAATTACAAACTTTTAAATGATGGGATTGTCTTTAACAGAGTTCAAGCTAACATTTTGGCAAAGAATTCTTTTTTTTTTTTTTGCAAGAAAATATTGACTCAAATAAGGACGGCAAAAGTTGTAGTTGTGCAATTTATCTTTCACAAAAAAAATTAACTTCTTAAAAGAATCTTTTATTCTTATAATTCTAATTATTTTAGAGTACGTGGTGTTTTTTTTAAAAGTTTTTCACTTAAAAAATATAAGATTTGTGTTAATTCTAATGATATTTTTAATATGTTGAGAGTTAGAGATACAAATAAGGAGAATTTGCAAATTTTAAGAGTCCCTTCGTGCAATTGTCAAAAAATAAGAGCCCCTTCTTACAATTCTCCTTTTTTTAAAGAAAAAAAATTTTCTTGCCCGAGTTTTAAAAAAAAAATTATTTATTATTCATTCGGTAATTATAAATTATTAAATAATTAAAAAAAAAATTTATAACATTTTTAATAATTTCAACTATTATCTTAAGAGTAACAAATTGTCATCCAGTGGTTGCGGAGCGTGATGGACCCCACTTAGTACCTTTGCTAATTAGACCAACTTTTTCTGTGGAGGATTTTGATTAACGTACATTGTACAGTTGTCATCAGGGAGATGGATGGTGGATTTTTCTTCAAATCAAACCAATTTGGCATGCATGATTGCATCATGTTTTTTAGTCAAAAGCCAAAAAATAAAAATGGCTTCATTCCTTAGTTGTTTTGGTCTAATTATCCATATCAATTTCAATGATTACGGAAAGTAACGTGTAATTTAGATTTATTTCTTTTGAGTTTAACGAGATTATTTAAATTGTTTAATGTACTTATTTTGGTATGCACCGTTTACTTTTTGTTATACACATGTTAATTTTAACAATATTTCTAGATTGTAACCTTTATGTCACATGTTATTTTCTCTGTTAAATTACTTCTTTTTTTTTTTTCTAGTATTTGCGTTTTCATTTGAATTATCAATGTGCAATTAAGGCTGAATAAAGTAGGAAAGGAAAGTGGACACTTGGAACGATTACTGCAACTCATAAATCCAAAGATAGAGTAGTTAATACTACTTAATATTAGTAATACAATGATATAGACATTATTATCAATTGTTTATGAAAAGTTAAAAAATATTTTTTTAAATTAAAAAAATATAATTATTTAGAAAAGCAAATTTAGTGTTATTTTTAAAAATAATTTTTAACTTATCTAAATTATTTTTAAACAAAATAATTTTTTTAATTTTTGTCCACAATTTCTTTTTTTAAAAATAATTTTCTATTTCAAAACAAATATAAGCAGCTTTCAAATGGATTTAATGAATTCACTTGGGCATTTTAGGCACGTGTTTCAAGTCATATGATCATTTTACTCGAAATTCTTAGGATTAATATTTCCTATATTGATAGTATATATAAATTTTACATCATTAAGTGTAAATGTATGTTATATATTTTTAAAAATTTTAAATTATTATTTTTACACATGTAATATTGAGACACAAGGATTTGCTTATAAAACTATCATCCAAAGTGTAAAGAATTGAAGCTGTCCCATCTGTCTTTTGCTGATGACTTGTTCCTTATTTCAGCAACAACTGACAAATCTTTTCAGGTTATAAGGGATTCTATTAAGCAATTTGGTGAACTATCTGGGCTTATTCCAAATTTACACAAATGTCAAGTATTCTTGGCAGCCTCTGAGGCTGAAGTAGCAAACAAGTTATGTTTTCTGGTACAAATGCCTAGAGGATCTCTCCCTGTTAGGTATTTGGGACTACCACTCATTTCTACCAAGTTATCTTACCAGGAATGTCAACCTAGTTTTAATAAAATACAACAAAGATTTCAGGATTGGGCTGTGAAAAAACTCAGTTATACAGGAAGATTTCAATTACTAAAGTCAGTGATCAGTGGCATATATCTATATTGGAGTAGTGGATTCATTTTACCTAAATCAGTCATTAGGAGAATTAATAGTATGATGGCTGTTTTTTTACGGGCTGGTGACATTAAATTTCACTAATTTGTAACCAGAGTGAAATAGAAGGACGTTTGTACGCCTAAAAATGAAGGAGGATTGGGCCTGGTTAATTTGGAAGATTGGAACAAAATGTCTTGTTTTGAAACTTCTAAGGAATGTCTATTGCAAAAAAAGATATATAATGGATCAAATGGATTCACTGTGTTATACTAAAAGGTTGCTTATTCTGGGGGATGAAAATACCTGAACTATGCTCATGGGTATGGAGAAAGATACTAAAATTAAGAAATCAAAGTCAGTTCTAGATTCATCAGTGTATTGGTAATGGCTAGTTAACTAACTTCCGGTATGATAACTGGCATCCAGTGGGACCCTTATAGTTGAAGTTTACATAGAAACTATTATTTAGTTTTTTCTATAATAAAACAGATACAGTAAGCAAATGTATATCTGAATAAGAATTGGAAATGGCCTATTGGTTAGAAGGTTTCTAGGGAAGTTAGATTATTAAGAGAATCTACCTGTGACACTTTCTTACCAAATCCTAATAATACTAGACGATCGCACAGAGTGGTTATGCCATTCAAGCGGCATTTTCACTATTGCATTGGCAATAAAGAACATAAGGAGTGGTAATTCAGTTGCATGGTGGAAGTTAGTATAGGGTAAGGGCCATGTACCTAGTTTTTCTTTCATCCTCTGGTTGCTATTTAAGAGAAGGCTTAATACTAAGGAATAAGGATAGATTGCAAGCAAGGGGTATTCAGTTTAACAATTCAGTATGTGAATTTTGTCAAGAGACGGATGAGAATATGGAACATCTATTTTTTGGGTGCAGGATTACTGAACACATCTGGAACAAACTTCAAGCTATGTGTTTAACATACAAAGTAGGATTATCGGATGGAACAAACTTCAAGCTATGTGTTTAACATACAGAGTTTTGCTGTGACTAAAATGAGAGAATGGATTGGTTATGTAAGCATTAGAGCTCCAATAACTTTGGAAACCAGTTCAAAAGGTTGGTTCTTGTTGTTGCTGCTGCTGTATACACTATATCCATGGAGGTTTAGAAATCAGGCCATCTTCAAGGGTAAAAGTATGGAGTGGTTTATGCTGTTATTGATTCAGTTAGATTTATTGTCACTTATTGGGATAAAATTACAAGAACAAAGGAACATAAGGAAAATATGGAATGGGACATTCCACTTCATTATTTAAAATAGTTTCTATTATCTTGGTTGTTGAAATACAACAATAGGAGATTTACATATGTAAGCTCTCAAAGTTGATCATCAATAAAATTTTACAATTTTCCCAAAAAAAAAAAAAAAAATATATTCATAATCGATGATGTAAAAACTAACCGCGTATGAAAGAGTAACTCAATTTCTTTAAGACATTTTTATGTGGATACATTAGAGTTGAATGCATTGGAATCTAGCATCTCTAATGTCTAGATTAAGTAGAATTAAATGGCCGGGCCAAACTCCTTCAACATAAAATTATGATGAAACGTTTCTGCTTCTACAGTGGAAAAATACTGGCGATATTGGATGCATGCATTTAAGAAACACTATCGAAAGATTGATCATCTTTTAACTCCAGATTATTTAATTCAATCGTTTAATCTTAGGAATTCGAGTATCAACTGAATGCAAAGGAGTTTTTGATTTTTTCATAAGAAACATAATGATTATAATATACAAGCTGGATACCTGTTTCAATGCTCAGTTGGATGGACACCTTAAGGTTTACAACAAAACCAAGAAATAAGTACATTAACTTGATGCTATAAACCCTCTATTCATTCAAGTTGAGCATACCAAATTCCCTGGATTTTAACTTCCTTGGGGGCCTTTGATCCCAAATCAGTGTCAGATGGCTGAACACTCTCAAACACTCCAATCACTTCTCCAGTTTCAGGCTTGCTCTTAGTAACACTCAATGTAATCTTTCCTGATGAAGATGAAACATTCTTGATGTTTTCCTTCACAAGATCCTCTTCATCTCCTCTGCCTCCAGCAGGCAATGCAACTGCATTGTCATAGCCAGTTGAACCACCTCTGCCCTTTGGGTCAAGGAAAGATGATCCTCTGTATGATGGCACCAGGAATTCTCCGCCAAAGCTCTCTGGCTTGCCTGATGCAACTAACTGTTTGATGCTGAAGAGAAATGGCACGCGAAAAACCAGGAAGCTGAACTGTGACTGCAGCATAGTCGATTCCATCTTTTTCGATGAATTTTACTGTTCCATCGGGATTTACTTCAAAGGGTCCTTCAATCTCATCGAGGGTGTAGGTTAGACGGGTCATGAGCTTTGTCTTTTGGAACTCTGGGGGTGCATTCTTGGAAGGACCCTCAGCCTTCACAGTGAAGGCAGTGGGCTCTAAGCACAACTTCTTATGGCCTCGTATTTTCCGGGCTTGAAGGCAAATTTGTCAACACCGCCTTCAATGGTTGGGCACTGGTTGCAGTTCCAGTTCCCTTTACTTCCATGTATGTTTTGCTCTGGATTTCATCATAAGTGTAGCCTTTTTGGCACTCCCTCAGCGTTTGCTCCCTAATAAAACATTGGCAATCCATGTGTTTAGATTAGTCATCAGGTTGCTAGAATAGAATCCTAGAAGGTACCGACATCATTATAAGAATGACAACATATGGAAATGAACTCTGCAAATTAAATTTACAATTTTACAGACTAGTCTCAACTAGATTGCATTTTAAAGGCCACTTTTCTTTTTTACCTCTTCCTTATTTCTTTTCTTTTCCTTTTTCAGTTTCATTTGAAATTTGGGTCAATCCCAATGCATTCGAAAGGAGAATATACCAGGCTGCAAAATTATTTATCTCCTTCCTATTTCATAGCTGACTAGCCATGTACAATAAGCTTTAGATTACCTATCCCACCCTCTTGATGTTAGATCATGTGTACTTTGATTTACAAGTATTAACTATGCTAGAGTATATCTAGCAAGCATCCAAATGGTAGCATAGGAGATTGACACAAGGAGTGTATGCAAGATGGCTTGTACAATATCCCCGTGAAACTAGGAACTAGAATTTTCACTAGCATCATCACAAATATACATGCTATTTCTTACTTTTTTCTTATTTGTGGTTATTCTAAGTATCTCCTTGTCCTGAGCGAAACAAGGCTTTCCCTTTCTCGAGGTAGTATCTGATCTTATAACTATTCTGTTCCGAAACAAGTTCTACTTGTTCAACAATTTGTGTAAAAGGCCTAAATTCAGATAGTTAGGGAAAGTGCTCCTAACTAAGATTATGTAAATGGTTCCACTTCTTTAAAATTATACAACTGATAACTTCAAATGATTTTGATTATCTTAACTAAAATAAATAGCTGGTGGCAGTGAATCTGATCACCATTTGATTATTGATGGTTGAATACACATCTTGTTATACAGAAAAAAAAAAATCCGAATAGCAATAAATTTGTTTAAGGCTACATACCGAGACAACGAGGGCAGAGGTGGCTAGAGCGAAGCCAGCAACCTTAGCAGCATCAGTGCATTTCTGAGCCAAGTCCCTGAGATCAGCTTGAAGAGAGCAAGTCAGCCTGGATGAAGATTGTTCGACTCCGAAAGCCTTGCCAATGCTCTGAGAAGATCTCAGCTGGAAGTTGTTGCTGTTGTTGTTTCGGAGCACTGCAACACCTACCTTGGTTGGTTGCATAAGGGTAGCAGCAGCTTGTAGCGAGGCTGCCATTTTCTTTTCGAATTCTTGATTACTCTTCTTCTCCTCTGAGTAGTTGGTCACTTAGGAAATGATTTTTGTGGAGAAGAGAAGATTTGGTAGTACAAAATATTTTGGTGGCTTTGGTGTGAGGAAGATAAGAGATAGGATAAGGTCTTATTTCATTGGTTATTCTGATCTGATGTAAATGGATTTATGGATTGCTTACAACTGGCAAACTTGGTGAAGAGGATAAAGGTATTACTAAACTCCTGGAATCAGACTGAAGGTTGAATGACAGCCACGTTTTGCTTTATTTCTATAACAAAAAATCAAACAACAAATATGACTGAAGGTTGAATTTCTATAGCAAAAAATCAAAGAAAATGAAAACGGTAAAATCAAAGAAAATGAAAACGGTAAAATGGTAAGAATGGCCCATGCAGGTCTCGAACCTGCGACCTTCGCGTTATTAGCACGACGCTCTAACCAACTGAGCTAATAGGCCAATTGCTTTGTTGTCTCGTTGGTAAATATAACTGATACATTACATCTTTGGTGTCTGACGTCCAAAACTCTAGATTACTATTTCTGGTGTTCTCGTATTCTATTGAGGGATAATTTCACAGATCCCCTGAAGTTTATCGTAATTACAAAAAGTTATCATCATGTTTGAATAGTTACACTAACGTCCTTTGATGACGCAAATTGATACTATTATACCCCTCCAATTACAATACTACTATTTCATTGTAAGAAAATTGATCAATCAGTCAAATAAATTTAAGAAAAAGTAGAGAATAAATCTAGTACCTTTATCTCTCTCCTTGCTCTTCATTCTCATTTCTTCTCTTCTCATTTTCCCTTACTATAATCTTGGCCGTAGTGGGTTTGCTTGACTACACATGGCTTCCACTTTTCCTTCTTCATACTACCTCTCCATCCCACCCTTAGTGGTTGATAGACCCATTCAACCAAATGACTTTATTTGGTGGAACTTGTTAGCAACATGTAGAAAGCTAATAACCCATAAGACGATAATGGCAAGATATACAAAAATTAGAAGATAATAAAGAATAGAAAGAACATGATTAGTCTTGAAGTTCATCCTAAAGATTTTTAATAAACCTTCTTATATGCTGTTAAAATCTTCTAGTATGTTTTCAAAATAAGTCCAAGGGTATCTTCGGATATCCATTTGGCATTTTAAGCTTCTTACAAAATGAGTTTTTATGTTACAAAATGAGTTTTTTTTTTTCCCTTCTCTCTTTCTTCTAAGGATGTTTTTGTTTCTGCCCCAGTTAGTCATAGACCACGAAGCCTTCCCCTTAAGTTATGTCCCACTGTACTTTAAGTTCATATAAAGCAATCTTTTCAAATTTCTCTCTATAATCGAACAGGAAGAATCATTGCTTCATTTACTTTATACTAATAAATCAGACTACGAAGGGGGTGGAGGGGATTTAAAATACTACAGTAGTTCTATTTTTCGTGATTGACAATACTACATTTCTACCCTTATTTGAACTTCAAATTTATTCTGGCCTATGAATTGCTTAGCTCAGGTTGTATGATTAACTTGTTCTATCGTGGAACTGATAGCTGATAACAACTTAAAGTAGCACAACTCCAAAACTGAAATGAAAACTTAACCATTAAACACTTATTAAGATGAATTTATTATCTTAAAATAAGTTTTAATGAACATTCGCTCATCTCATTTTAAATTAATTTATTTATTTAATTCCGACAACAATAATTATCAATTTAGGACTCCCATCATATTCATAATATATTACTGTAAATTCTTTAGTTTACAAAGAAATTTGAATGATGTGTTTTTTTCAGACTAAACAATTCCGGTCCATGTAATTTTTTTTTCAACATATAAAAATATGAGATTAATTAAATAAGAGCACAAAAATGAAAAGAACGTGGCTCAAAAGTGCTTGAAAAATAATCATGGGCTACCCCGCAGCTGCTATGGAGCCAGAAGGATTCCTCATTTGTTTATGAGAGTTTTTCTCAACATTGCCACAATTTCCCTCTCATAATAACTAAGAGTTGCCTCATTCATAAACTACTAGATATTGGAATTCCAAAATAAATTAGAACTACATTAATAAAAGTTTAATTTTTTTTTTAACATACTATATATTGGGAAAAAAAATTTATAAGTAAAATGCGAAAAATAAGAAAATAGAATAATAATAATAAGCAGAAACTCAAAAAAATAAAAAAGATTTTAAAAGAATGGAATTCGATCAGACTCGTCATCTTAAATTCTTCATCACTGAGAAACACCCAAGAAAGACCAGTAAAAATTTAAAGGATAAAAAAATGTAAAAAATGATTTACTCAATTATTAATGAAAAATAAAATGATTATGCTACTAGAATATTATTGAGAGAGTACTTAGGAGCTGAACAAACGTACGACAATGGTGGTCCTCGACAACGGTGTTGTATTTATATGTACAATTCAGAGCCTCTGATTGCTAGAATAAGGGTTAAGGCTCCACCTACTTTACTGAAATGACTCAAATGCCATCAAGGAACTACTACAACACTGGATTACTTTGGGCCGTAATTTGAGCCGACAACATCGCATAGTTTTGGGCTTTTTTCTTTTATTTGTGGTACCTGAGGCCCACTCTCTCTTTTTTTTCTCCAAAATATCCAGGGACTTTTTTTTTTTTTTGAAAAATACATAGATATACTTAGGAGGTGTTTTTTATCTCTACGTGTAGATCTCGTGATCATGATTAATTTTATAAAATTTTTTATATATTAACTTATATTTAAACAAAAACTAAATTTAGCTAAATATTTGCCATTTCTTTATATCCCAAGTTTATCATTTGATTACTGACCCCCACAAAAGAAAAAAAAAATTTGTTGATCCATCGGCTTTATACCGCAGTTAACCGTTCAAACGGGCTATGTGTTGATATGACGTCGACTCATCTACACACGATCTTTTTTGTACTCTATTTTTCATTATTAAATAAATTATCAAAAATTTTTTTAAATATAATTATATTTAAAAATTTTAATAAAAAAATCTTAATCTTTTACTAAATAGTAGGATATAAAGTGACATATGGAGTGAGATACATTAGTAGATTGTCATTCCACAATTTGTAGACCAGTACAAAGTTTCCAACAATAATAAAAAAAAAGTTTACTTGAGAGTTTTTGCAAAGTAATCTTTCCATTGCAAACCCCAAGGTCACAGAAAAGAAAAGAAAGAAAAAAAACGCCAGGAAGTAACAAATACTCAGGTTCATAAAGTTTCATTGAAAGCAAAGTCCGATGCATCATCAAAGGAAGTGAAGTACCAAGGCCCAGATTGGATACACCAACAAGAGGATGATGCCTAGAGTGTTGGAAATACCATGTCTTTGTGTGAAGGAATTGCGGAATCCTCCGGATGCTCGGATATGCTCTTGCAAGAGATAACAACCAATGACGAGGCATATAAAAACGCCAACCAGGTTGTCCCTCAGAATGTGAGCAAAGAAGCTTGGCGAAACCACCAGCAGAAGTATCAATGAACCAGGCATCTCCAGCCAGTCTGTACTTGACAAATGTACAAAAGCCACAAGTTTTAGTCAATAACAACGAATCCTCTTGCAACATGAACAAAATGATTTGGATATGAAAAACATGATGTTTGTCATCAGTAATGCAAACACACGAGCAACACAAGACATGATAATCGGACAAAGTATCACAATATGAAACATAAATTACAGCCCTTTCTTGATATTATTATATTAAATCACCTTACGGATATCAGGTCCCCAGTACTAGACAAGGGATTTCAGGATTTGTAGCCTAAGTGCAAATGGATCTTCAAGACATTAGTTATAACAGCAATTGAACAAGTTAGCTACTCCAAGCATTACAAATCTTTTAACTAGGGGTAAGAGATCTGCTTTTCTACAAATAACCAATATACCAAAAATGTGGTGCTAATAGTTAATGCAACAGTTAGCATGATAGTCCATCTGTCTATAACATGCATTGATCGAAACAGCAGTTTTGTGTGAATGCCGTATTAAGTATCAATGAGACTCACAATTAAGATGATAGCTCATAAAATTATTCTCTTGATAAGAGGAGCATATGTAAACTTGTAACTAAAATGGATCTCATGCTGAACTTCTACTAGTCCGACTACAGCTTTCTACCCACTCCCACTCCCAATTTAAAATGGATTTGCATTCATGCATCCATCCTTTGCCGTCCAACTCTATATATCTGATTCCTTAAATCGTTCCTAAATGAGTTCTGATGGCCAACAAGATAACTTGCAGCCAGATGTTAATTTTGGCATAATAGAAGGAAAACATGATCATGAAAAGACAAAATATATGTTCATATTAACTATTCAAAATAAGTTTTCTACCTGGGAAATGTCGTGGGAAGAAAAGCCTCAATACGACTGCAATAAAGGCAACCCATCTCCCAAACTCTCCCCTAAATCGCAATTCAGATTACAAGTTGAGAATGTTTAATTTTCAACTGAGAGAGAAAATAAAAGACCAGGAACTCAAACTGCACCAAAATATCACCTCAAGAAGTTGAAAAGCACTGCAGGCAAACTGAAAAAGATGTAAGGGACTAAAAGTGAAGTCAGCATGTTAGTCCTCCAGTTTGTCCGATCCAATATTAACAAATAGCTGCAGTGGAAACAGAACAGAGGTTAACATATAGAGTCTGCTCACAAAGTGAATGTAACAAATTTGTTTGCCATTTGCTATTTGAGATACAAGTCCTCAAACAGAGGCAATAGCAGAAAAGTAATTATGATGATAAAAGGATCATGACACCAGATCTACATATCGGACAAAGATGTACCCTTTGACATACTAACTGTGGGAGCACATAGAGAAAGTACCATGACATCTCCATCCACATCAGTCCCATTAATATAAATTAACCTAAAGCAGCAAGTTACCAGCACATAAACTGACAGAAAGTTGCTAAATTAGTTGAGAATGAGTTTTGAGCTACAAATTTTTCCTCAAACAAGCAGACGAAAAAATGTTGATTAGTTGTGACATTGTGAGAATGGTTCTTTATCAACATTAATAATGAAATTGAAAGTATGTACTCTGTGATTCTTTTCAGAATTTACAAACAAAACTCATCCTTATTTACCAACACATCACCACTTAATAAGATTCCTTAGTAGCTATTTTCCATCTTTCCGTTTGGTTTCATTGGAACGAGTTGTCAGAGCACATCATTACACTCTTCTACTCTTGCAGGATGAGTAGTGAAAATATAAATGAGGCCTGTAAGGATAACCATTTACAGACCAATCAATTATCAGACAATTTGCAACATTAGTACACCTAATTATTGTTTTTTCCCCTGGCATTTCAAAATGGTGCTGAGCAATAAAATTGCGCAAAGACAAAGATTCCTGCATGAAAGAGTCCATACTTTCTCTGATATATGATTCGATCACACATCCAAGAATTATTTTCTAATCCAACTTCCACACAAGTTAAGGAGGTATTTGATTTATAGATAAGAGGTATTTGGTTTATAAACTCATACCCATAATAAAATTTATAATTTTCAGTTTCTGATTCCCAAATGTCAATCAAACATCTCCTAATCTTTTCACTTTTTGACAAAAAGAACATCATTTTTTTTTTTTGCAATAAAAAAAATAATCATTGTTCAAGAATTAGAGCAAGCCCATTTCACAAATTGTAATAGCTGACGGCTAATTCAAAGAAACCTAGAGAGGTAAGGTTTCAATGGGGAAAAATAGCTTACATGGCAGCGAAAGAAGCTATCCATTTGAGAAAAGAAGTGCCAAAAGCAAGGCCACCAAGTTTGGTAGCATGGTTGAAGAGTTTCTTGGCAGCCATTTTTAATTCATTGATGTCAGAATCGATCAATTCGGCTGTGACTGGATTTTGGTCCGTCTTCATGGCCAAACAATCAACTGGGCTCCTCCCCATTCTTGATTTCTCTTACTGAAATCAATCTCTTGAATTATCTATGATCTTTCTGTAACAGAGTTCTGAGGGATTTAATGATACGATAGTGTGAAATTTGTTTTGTCGATTGAAATGGATTGGTGGATGAGAGACATTCTTAGCCTTGTTTTCAGCAAACAGTGACCGACAGTGCGGATCTGACTGTTATCCTTGACCGCGGCGTGCGTAGCGTACAACGTGGAGAGCATGCAAATGCCCAGGTTGTATCTCATTATTTTAAGGCTGATGAATTTGCAGGGTGGACTTATAACGCTCCTTTCTTCGACGGGTCGGGTTTCCAAATTGTAATTCGCAATACCCAAATTGATCGTGCCGTTGCATTGCAAGTCGTTAAATAGATCGTAAACAGAATTGTTAAATTTAATAATTTAAATTAGCGTGACAAATCTGAATGACCTTAAGAATGAATTAATTTTTAATGTTTATTGTTTTGGTTTTAGCTAAGTTTATTATAAATCACTTTTTCAACTTTCTAACATTCATTCATCGATTGGTTTTTAGCTAGGATGAATCAGTTTTGTTTATTTTGTCTTCTTAAATTAACACTTCCTTTGTCACTTGATAAAAACTGTGGCACAATAACCACGGCCCTGATCGATTAATGTCTATCAGCTTAAAAATGGGGTGGAAAGGAGAGAAAGAGAGAGTACAATTTTCACATTTTAAGAAAATTGATCGATTAACTCATTTATTCAGGCTTAGAAATTTGGAAAACAAGGTTTGGTCAATGCTAATTGACCTTTGATCAAACTCACCAGAACATACTTAAGAACACCACAAACTGAAGGATGAAATACAACAACAACAACAACAAAGTTGCCGTTTATAATAATCCACTGTTTATTATAAGCCCCACATGATAAATGATGCTGCTTATGCTGACCAGCATCCTCAAGATTTCGTGTTAGCTGCAGAAAGAGGAACAAAATCATAATTTAAACCACTAATTAATAATCCTTTCACATAAAACAAACACCAAGACCCTCGTCTTTCAAAACATAACGGGATGCGTAGAATTTTGTAATCATTTACCCCATTCACACTATCAAGTAAATATACCTGCGGTTGCGGCCACGGTTGCTGAAGCTGAGACTTGCTCCTGTTTGGACTCGGATGGAATGACTACACCTGGCCAGGGACGACACATACAATGCTTCCCCTTTTCAATATTGGAGTATAGAGTAGTCAGATGTTTTCCACAGCCCCCCCATGAGATCTTCCCGCACTGCTTGCAACTCGCCCTATAACACATGTTGTGTTTTGGAAAGTGGTATTATATCTTCTTCAATGCAAGAATTGTTTGATTTTTGATGCTATTGCTTTACCTTCCCTTGTATGGGATGGCTACTTATATAGAGGATGCCACACACTTCGAATTCAACGTATCATCTTTTGTCTTATGGGTGATCACCACCATGCGAGACTCCTTGGTGTTGAAGGTATCGCTTTACATAGATATTCACCTAATATTCTTTTGCCGTCTTTGCAGTGCTACAACAACAATGAGATTCCCACATAGTACTGATCGTTTTGCATCTTTGCCAAAGATGTTTCAAAGAATTAATTTTCCAAGTGTCCCACGCTTCTCTTCTACTTTGCAATTGTAAATATCAGGAAAAATTCCATCCAATTGATTTGGGTGCCGAAGCGTGCGGAAGAAACATCCAAGTTCCAACAGATCTTCCATGCATCATCAGGGAAAAAGAACGCTATAAAACAATAAAAATTCTACTGCCCAAGGACCCAATTTCCTGGCCAATCATATCTTGCAACATTTACTAAACCCACTGATATATTTTCTCAAGAGCATATTGCAAACATTCACAGAAGGACAATCAGTAGCTACCTTGCTATCTCTGCACTGAACTTCAAATCAAATGAAAGTTTGTCATTGGTAATATGATTTTGGCAAAATACAGAATCAATTAGCTTCACATGAAAGTTTAAATTTGAAGGCTTCAATATTCTATACTCCATTCGCCATGAATAACCTTCTTCATCAACCAAAGAATGAACTTTCAAACGGTAAGAAAGTAAATAAACAAATAACGTAGTGGAATTTAAAATTTTACTTTTCTATCACGGATCATCTTGATTAAAAATTATAGTAAAATCTTATGTTTGGGACGATAATTAATCACGAATCTTCAAACCACGCAACTTTCACTTCTTCTTTTTTTCCTTCTTTTCCCCACGGCTTTTTTTATTCTTAGCCGTATATAGTACTAGTCCTAATCATGTATATCTTAGGAGTACTTAACCATCTATGTATATAGTATATATTATAATATATTATATATATAACAATATAGAATCCCAATCAAATTGGGTTTAGGGAATTATAAATTTTAATCAGTTTGGGACATGGATATATGAATAATTATAAAATCATTAGAACTATTAATATGTCTCACATATTAACTCCTAATATTTATAACTTATTACAATTAAACCCAAAAGTTAATTTATTAACCCATAAGTATCTCATACTTATCAAATCATTTTAATCCTAAGCTTAATTATCCTTAAGTGTGTGATATTTAGGTTCCCAATCACGTTGGTAAAAGTACAAATTGTAATCTTAAATTAATTAAGATTAGATATGTTAAACATCTTTAATTTATCATTAATTCTCCACTAATTAATTTACACTTATAGATCAAGATTGGCTTCTAGCAAAGCATCATGACCACCCAAGTGTTGAGATATGTTAAGTGGTTCGACATCACCCATCCGTGACTAGGTCTCCTGTAATTTTCATCCTTTCACCAACCTATATTGCTTAATTCTTTCTCTTATAAACATCCCTATGTCGATAAATGACATATTACAAAATATACATAAATATAAAAGTGTAATTATTAATTGGATTTAGGGCATACACTAACAAATGGTATCAATATTCTATACTCCAATCGTCCATGAATAACCTTCTTCATCAACGAAAGAATGAACTTTCAAACAACACATAATCAAGTAACTAAGCTTAACGATGCAAAATAACCCAGAATAATTAACTGACTCACTGAGAACTACATGTGACTATCGTGCCAGCAACAAGTGTCAATCAATGTCACACACATACGACATTAGGCAAACTTGCATCAAACTACTCTGGAAATTGTAAACAGTTGCTGAAAATAAAACTACAATTTGCTGGTACCATTTATAATCTGGCTTTCACGACATTGATCATAGGCGATTGAGTTTAAACATGCGATCAGGGGTTCCCAAGGATGATCTAAAACTTGTAGGATAATCAGAGTATATTATTTCACAGCTATTCTCTGACAGGGCCACAATAACATCTTACATCAATGACCTAATTGCAGTATCTTAACGACCAAATTTTGAATCTATACATATAAAAAATTTGAATACCAAAATTCAAATTAAGAATCTTCAATAATCATTCCCTTCCAGTATTATTTTGTGAAGGCACTATGTAAGGTTCTTTGGAAGCATTAGAGATGGAAGTGCTTGTGTCCATCAGGACTCGCTTGACTCCTTCCCACCACACCAAGATGTGTTACTCCAGGTTTACTATGAGCAGTGGAAACAGTTGAAGAGTCAAAACATCCATTGTTATTATCAGTACCCATCTGTGAAGAGCTCATTCGAAGAGGAGCAGGAGCAGCAGTTTGTTCAATATCTCTTGCCTTCGCAGACACCTTTCCAAAGATATCTGAAAGAAAATATGTTTTGTTCAAGACAAGCTGGTGTAGATCTTTAAGCTGCAAATCAAATAAGTCGAAAATTATCAAGCAGAGGAGAAGCAATTGCTTTAACAATCACTATAGGCTGCTCTAAGTTAGACTCACCTTCTTTTTCAGTCCATAAGAGAGACCGCACGGTGTTTCAATTTCTACTATTTTCAGTCTTTTATCAGCGAGAGAAGTAACTGACTGGGATGTGCTTGGAGGAGTGTTGAAGAGTTTTGTCTGATTCAGATTCAGCTACTTTTGAGGTTGAGCATGCCCAATCCTCAGCCTCTTTTATAAGTCTCTCGCACCTAGAATTGAAAACAGAAATATGGGATTGCTTCCTCAGGTTTAGAACCAATTTCCAAAGACAGGCATATTCTAAAGTTTCTGAATTCTAAATTAAGCAAAATGTTGCGTCAGACATCAAAGAGAAAGGGAACACAACACACTAGCTATTTATATAAATCAGTAATAATCACGTAATTGATTATATCCATCACCTAAGATTGAAAAAGTTTGCGTGCATGTGTGTGAGACTTTGGCTACTGACACACATAATGTGTATAATTCACATTCTTTCACAGAATATTCTTTCATAGAATTGAATTTAGCATTTCAAGGCATAGCGAAATTTTCTTGGCCAAAATGATTGTATTTCATTTGGATTCTTTCGACAAATTTGCCTATAAATTGAAGCAGAAATCCATTTCCTCAGTATAAGAGACAGGTACCTTGCATCTTCAACCCCTGGAAAAAATTGCTTCCTTCGCCACATGGACGTCGCCATCACGTAAATCTGTCTCTTATACTTCTTAGATATCTTTCACTTCAGTAACTGTTTCAAGAGAAGTAGAAAAGGTTCGCTTAAAGTTTACATGCTTCCACAAAAAGAGAGATCACCATTCACATTACTTAATCAGTTTTCAAAAACACGTACGGCTCATTTTGATTGAATTTAATTATCCATAGCTGTACACATTACTGATCAGTAAGTTTTCAGTAAAAACAATTTGCTCAATCTACCTTCTATCAAGATAAAAAGGTGCTACCCGAGTCAAGTATTGTCTTAAATATCTCTCCAAATGAGCTTTTACGGGAGGTAGCATCCGAAACCACAGCAAAAGGCATGTGGGACAAGTTGAAGGCTTTGTACATGAAAAAGATAATGGTGAACAGACTTTACCTCAAATAAAGTTTGTACATGCTCTGTATGATCGAAAGTATTTCTATACTCTCACATCTTGATAAATTTGATTCCATTTTTATGGATTTGAACAATATAGGAGTTAAAATTGAAGATAAAGATCAAGCCCTATTATTGTCGTGTTCCCTACCCCAGTCATTTAAATATTTTAGAGATACAATACTTTATGGAAAAGAAATTATCTCTTATAAATAAATGAAATCTATTCTGAAATCCAAAGATAATATAGATAAAATATTATTGGGGAAACTAGTGGAAATCAGGGGGAAGGTTTGCTCATTAGGGGCAAATATGAAAAGAGAGATATAGACAGTAAAAATTCTAAATTAAGATTTTAATGAGTTATTTTAGATCTAGATGTGTTAATATCATATGTATCCCAATCGGAATTGATTTTCAACATATGATTTAGTTGAAGATGGAGTTGTCCTAATGAGCAACAACGCCGTTTATAAAGTCATTAGTAAAGGTACTGTTCGAATCAAAATGCACGATGGTGTGGTGAGAACGCTCACCGATGTTAGATATGTTCCAGCCTTGAAGAAAAATATCATCTCTTTGGGCACCCTAGAAGCTCTTGGGTGCAAATACACAGGTGAAGGTAGAGTTCTAAAAGTCACTTATAAAGCCTGGTAATGAAGGTTTTACACTTGTTGCTGTCTCTTATACACATCTAGATGTGTATAAGAGACAGCTTTTTTACTGAACGAAGGTGTTTTCAAGGGAATTTTTCGAAGTTGAAAGGGAAATTGAAGCAGCGGAGAAAGGTGTAGTGACGGCGGAGAAAGTTACATGATCTGAATGAGCTTCGGAGGTATTGATCTCAGGCGGGAGTTAGATTGCAAATGACGGAGCTGCAATTTCTACCGCTTGTTATATTGTCCACGTCAATTGTGAATTTTTAACCCAGAAATCTTTAAGACTCCAATTATTAACTTCATTTGATTATTCTAACTTAAGAATATTTGAGTTTCCTACATACGTGCATGTAAATAATGAAAAATTGTAACCAAGAGCTAAAAAAATATATTTTTCTTGGGTATCTATCTGAGGTGAAAGGATACCGTTTATGGTGTCCTGATCCCAATTCACATAATTCATAATTAGCAGAGACGTAACTTTTGATGAATCCTCTATGTTATATCCAACAAAGGAGTCTTCTAGTTCTTGCAACACAGATGGAAAGGAGAGTATGTTGAAGCAGACGGAGGTTGAAATATGGCAACACTAATCCTTTTTTTTTGGTGAAACTTTCTTAATTAAAAACGGATGAGACACTTGAAGCTTAGAAGAAGAAGAATCACTCATGGAGATAGACCAAGTAGAGAAATTCGATTACCATAAAGGTATGTGAATTTGGTTGCATATGCTTTACCTGCCATCAAAAATGAAGAAATTTTATGTCGCTTAGTGAACCATCTATTAGACATATTTGGAAGTAGTTTCACGTGAATCATCCAAGTGGTGATGGTTAATGAATGAAGAAATTGAGTCATCTTCCACAAAAATAGACTTTTTATTCTAAATGACATATTTTTATTAATAAAGAAAATTGTTTGTTGCAAATGGGTTTTCAAGAAAAATGAAGGAATTCCAGGGGTTGAAGATGCAAGGTACAAGGTAGTGGAACGATTAGTTACAAAGGGCTATAGTCAGGTACAAGATATTTATTTTAATAATATTTTCTCACATGTTGTTAAATATAGCTCTATACGTGTAGTCCTACTTGCTTTAGTTGCTATGTGTGATTTGGAATTGGAACGACTTGATGTTAAGACAGCTTTCTTACTTGGTTAACTTGAAGAATGAATATATATGAGACAACCCGAAAGATTTGAAATTGAAGAAAAAGAAAATCATGTTTACTTGTTGAAGAAATCCTTATATAGATTGAAACAATTTCCAAAACAGTGGTACAAGAGATTTGATTCTTTTATGTTGGGTTAGGGTTATTCGCGGAACATGTACGATAGTTGTGTTTACTTTCGAAAGTTGAATAATGGTTCTTTCATTTACTTATTGTTATATATTGATGACATGCTCATTACTGTTGAGGATTTGACAGAAATTCACGTTTTGAAGTTTCAATTGAATAGTAAATTTGAGATGAAAAATTTAGGAGCAACTAAGAAGATCCTTGGCATGGAAATCAAAAGAGACGAAGGAGTCGAAAAGTTATTCTTAACCCGGAAAAATTACCTAGAAAAGGTCTTGGAGAGGTTTTGCATGCGCTAAAGTTGACAAAAACTCATTTAATACTTATTTGAATTTTTAAAGTAATAATATGAAGATGAGAGGTATATTGCACGTATACCTTATTCTAGTGTAGTCGACAGTATTATGTATGCAATGATTTATACACGAGACAACACGTCACATATAGACACCCATTTAATCCTTTTAATAAGTTTCTAACAATTTGGATCTATAGGAAAAATGAGCGCAAAGGTTAATCACTAATGGAAAATATGGACACTAATCGGAATCGGATGCACATCACAAAATTTCAAGAGTTATCTGTTCTAAGTCTGTCTCTTATGGTATTAGCTGGAATGTGTACCTTACAACATGCCTTGTAACTTTGTTATCTACTATGGCAGTATCTCACTATTCAATCAACGAAGCCTTGTGGTTGAAGCGATTGTTTGGCGAATTCAATCTACATCAATGTGTAATTATTATTTATTGTGATAGTCAAAGTGTCATTCACTTGACTAAAGACCAAATGTATCATGAGTGGACGAAACATATTGATGTGAAGTATCACTTCATTCGGTTTGTAACACTTAAGAAGGTCTGTCCGATCAATGCAGACAATCCCGATGACATGTTTACGAAAATCTAATTGGTTAAGAGATTTTGAACTTGATTGGTGTTCGTGGTAATGATTAGGTCCATTGGGACTTATTTGGAGAAAGTTGAGTAAATTTATTATTTTGTGACAGATGCAAAATCAATGTGGAGATTTGTTGGCGTACATATGTGTGTGGCTTTGGCCATTGACACACACAATCACCTAATTCAATTCCTTAACATTTCAAGGCATAGCAAAATTTTCTTGGCCAAAATGGTTGTATTTCATATGGATTCTTTCGACAAATTTGCCTATAAATTGAAGCAGAAATCCATTTCCTCAATGCGCCAAATTGAAACAAGAACACAGAACTCTTAACAAGTATTTAGGACTTGTTTTCGGAGAATTATGGTGCGAACTACACTAAGTGATCACTCTTTCGGAATTTTGTGTGCTGTAAAGAAAAAAATTAAAAATCATATAGTGAAAATAAACTCCAAAATAGCAAAACATTGAACATACCAAATCACCTAACTATTAAGTTATTATTTTTTCATATTTTTATACTTATTTTTTATAAATTATCATCATTAAAGGATTGGTTAAAAATAATTTAACCAAATTTCTGGGACACGGATCCTAACAAAAAAAATATCAAGTTAATAAGGGTACAGCTCAGCAAAATGTCGACCGTCTGGTTCAGGTGATCACTGAGTGTAGTTCCATTATCCTCTGCGCGAATAATATGAAGCAAATTAGAGGAATTTGAAAAGTCAAGAGTAGAGAAGCCGTAGGGTCGTGACTATTAATTATACAAAAACCTTATTACTAATGTAAAAAAACTGACCTCGTTCCATAGCTACCTCTACCTATGCCAATGCCAACAGTATGTCTACCTTTTCCATTGTGTGTTTTTCAACAATATCGCCCTTGCCACATCAAGCATTTCCATGCCAAATCCAGGTTAGATTCAGCCATATCGTCGCCATCACTTACCTCTTTATCTTCTCAAGTATCTTTCACTTCAGTAACTGTTTCATTCAAGAGAAGTGGAAAAGGTTCGCTTAAAGTTTACATGCTTCCACAAAAAGAGAGATCACCATTCACATTACTTAATCAGTTTTCAAAAAAACGTACAACACATTTTGATTGAATTTAATTATCCATAGATGTACACATTACTGATCAGTAAGTTTTCAGTAAAAACAATTTGCTCAATCTATCTTCTATCAATATAGTTTTTTGAGTTGAGTGTTTGGTTAAACGACGTGGGTTCTTCAATGTTATTAATTTTTTGTTACGGTGTGTCAAATATTAAAAAATAAACTATAATATATCTTCATATATAATTTATATTAATATAGTTTTTTCCCACACTAATATAACTATCATTATTGCATATTTTACAATTTGAGTGTTTAGTTATAGTGATATTTTTTTTACTAACATATTTCTGTAAGGGCTTATGACAATAGATTTTCTAAAAAACCTTTGTGACTTTTGAACTTTTTAATAGTTGGCTTATACATGCAAATTACAATATTGGTTACAATTTAATTTAATATTTTTTTTTCACATTTTCACTCCTTGAAGACAAATATATCAATTTATTATTATAGTGTTTTCCTTCGTTATTGTGTAACTATCAAATATTAAAATTAAATACTACGAAGTACATAAAAAATCAAAATATAGGATTAATGTACTTCAGTTATTAGACTTGAAGTGTTAAAGCTTTTAATAGTGTTTATGGAGGTAAGATGTATAGTCTATTATTTTAGTTTAGGGGATGAAATTTAATACTCACCTAATTAAGGGGCAATGATTTATTAATCCAAAAAAAATCCTTGGAACTAGGAAAAAGAAAATATTTATATAAACTCTATATGTTATTTCACTTATAAATCGTGTTGTATAAAATAAATGGCATAATCTAATATAATCAAAATTACTGAATAATTAATTCTGACCATAAAATTTATAAGTAAATTAGAAATTAGATCTAAAAATGTGGAGGGTTATTTTCGTCCTTTCACGAGTGATGATACCCCATTTAAGCTAGTGGAGGATTATCTTCGTCATTGGTGATAGACAGAAAAGTAAATGGCTTCCACAAGCTCAGTCGTAGCACACACTCTCACACTCCACTGTGTGCACCACGACCACTCTCGTAGCTCTCGCGTCACTAATCTGGCACCGGTTCGCATTCCCGGAAGGAGAGAGTTGCTGTTACTGATGACAGCGACGACGGCGCTGAAGGCTGCGGAGTTGCCGTGTAAAGCGGCGGACATAGGGCTGTTCGGGCTGAGGAAGAAGCTGAAGCAAGCGGAGGAGGAAGCTGAGGAGATAGTGAGGGAAGGCTTCGAGGCGGCTGACAAGGGAAGCGGTCGAAGTAGCGGGAAAGGGAATTGAAGCAGCGGAGAAAGGTGTAGAGACGGCGGAGAAAGAGATTGAAGGGGCGGTGAGCTTCGGAGGTATTGCTCAGGCGGGAGTGGTTGCCGGAGCTGAATTTATTGGGATATTGATTGCCACGTCAATTGTGAATGGGATTTTAGGGCCCGAAGCCCAGAAATCTTGAGCCCAATTATTAATTCATTTGTATGCTACAATATATATATTTGTTGTTAAATTGAAATTGTACTGTACTATTGTAAAATGTGATTATTGGAATCGTCTAATCCTTCTTCATTATTGTTTGAATTGAGTTCCTAATTCCATGTAATTTTGTTGTGCCTTGGATTTTGTTTTAGAATTGTTTTGTCTTTTTTTTGGTGAAACTTTCTTAATTAAAAAACATGAACACAACTTAGTCACTCATGGTTGAGAGTATGAAATGACGATAGGTCTTGCCAAGTTGGGCATATTTCGTAATTATTTTTTGCAATTAATAATAATTTTTCATTTATTTTCGAAGGATCATATTTTTAAAAAAATAAAAGGGTTATACTTATAAAAAAATAAAATTTTTATTTCAAAAAATATACTCATATTAGTAGAGAAGATGTGTACAATAGTTATTTTTTATCAAATAAAAAGTGATAGCAACAAATAAATGTGTAGTGGGATAGGTGATTCGCTTGTATTCAATTTCATCATTAAAGATATACGGAATTCATTAAAAAAAAAAAAAAAAAAAAACTTAATGTTTGGATTCCTACAGTTTGTACCACGAACACAAATTATATTATTTTCCAAAAAAATAAAATGAATGTAAATATTCTATTTATTTTATTTTAATTATAGTTTAAGACTGGTACATAAAAATTAAGAAAATTATGAAATTGTATTAATTTACATAAAGATAATTTAAAATAATTAAATTACTCTATTACATTAATATTTGTTAACTATATAATCATCCATACACAAAATAAAGTTAACAAAAACTCATTTAATACTTATTTGAATTTCTAAAGTAATAATATAATATGAATCAAATTATTTAAAATAACAAATAAAATGAAATGCAAGAAATATGATTGTTTTGATCCGATTACATCAACATTATATATATATATATATATATATATATATATATAATGTTGATGTACTTTGTGTAATTGAATCCTGTTATATATATCAAAATTTTAAGTGAAAACATCGATTCACTTAGGATGTGTTCGTTTGGATTGAAAATCTTTGAAATATTTTACTAAATGAATCCAAATCTATTTTTCAAACAATTTATGTTCTAGACCCAAAATGAAAATATTTTGAAATAAAAATTTTAACGGTTTTATCTTTAATTTTATGAATATATTTTGTAGTTAAAAAAATTTAATTTAAAATGTCAAACAATGTATTTTTTTGGAATATATTTTAAAGATAGACAATCCGTTCTCAAGTATAGCGTAATATTAAAATAACAGATAAATTGAATAAATGAATGTGTATATTAGTTTGGGACCCATAATCTAATAAAAATAAAACTCAACCACTGTAAATAGAGAAATCGAATGAAAAAGGAATTAAAAAAAAAAAGAATATCTTATTGCCACTGTATAATTTAGTCAGATGACAAAATTACCCTCACATGTTCCCACTTGTTTTGTCAATTGTGGACAGCACCACCACCAAACCGGCTCCCCCTCATCTCGTCTCTTCCATTCCCCTCTCCCGACAGACCACAGCTCCACCAGGCGCCAGCCTTCCCTCATTCTTCAAATCTCATCTTTTTGTTTTTTCTAATTTCTTTATTTCCGGCAACTTTCCTCTTTAAAGCTGTACCTTAGAGGCATTCACACACATCAAACATGCAGGTGGAAAACCCTTCTCTCTCACCCCCAACACACACTCTATCACACACAAATTCTCTCACACAACATGCTCATGGAATCTCCATATGAACACATTCGGTTTCATATATTTATACTATCCTTACGAAAAAATCTCACGTTTTCTATTCATAAATGATAATTATTTATAATAAATCAATATCCCGACCTTATGTATGAAGTGACATCAGCCACCTTCAAAATTGAATTCAATTGATTGTCATGAACACAAATAAATTTATGAATTCAACAATTAATACTTTCAAAACTTATATTGATTGTGGTGTCGTGGAGAGTAGGAGAAAGAGAACGAGGGAGGGAGTTGCTCAATGGTGAAGGGCTTGCGGCAGTGATTGTTTGCAAAATGGGATTATGGAAAGGGTAATTTTGTATCTTTTTCATTTCGAGGCAGGACTTCCATTGCCTCAAGGACAAATTCACAACATTATATCATAAAACAGCATAAATAAGTTACCAAAATTATAATTTTTTTTTAAAAATTTCAATAATTCCTTTTTAAAAAATCCTATAAAATTTTACAAAAATTATAAAACTGTGTATATATAATTTTTATCTCCTAAAATTCAACTCTTGAATCCACCCATGCTACAAAACTCTCTTGTTTCTTCATTTTTTGTATTGTGTTTGCTGCTCTCTTGTCTCTTCATGATTGTAAGTACATAATAATTTGCCTAATCTCAATCTTCTTGTTCGTAATTATGCACTTTGTTTTTGAGTGAAAAGTCGATACACTAAAGTTTTGTGCACGGGTAGGATCGGATCCCAAAAATAGTAAGCTTTTGTTATGAGAGGTCTTTTTCAAAAATTTTATATAAATTTTTATATGAAACCAAGATAGTTACCTTTCAAAAAATTCTAACGATAAGAGAACTTTATTCTTTTGACGGTGGAAAAAAAAGAAGATAAAACTAAATAAAACGGATTATGAATCCAAATTGTAGTTTGAAACTCATGTAATTAACCTCTTCTTATTCAATTATGCAGTTTGGGTGTGCTCGTTTGGACTTTGGAAAACAATTTACATGAAAAAGTCTATTTTTCATATAATTTTCCGGTGTTCGGTTAATAAAATGAAAATATTTTGAAATAAAATTTTTTTAATGGTTTTATCTTTAATTTTATGAATACAAGTTAAAAAAACTTATAACAATGGTAATAAATACCTTACAAGTAATTGTGGTTAATAAAAGATTGATGTTATTTGTTTCAAATTAAATGATAGTACAATATAGTAGTAAAATATGCATAATGATAGTTATATTAGTGTGAGACCTATGATTAAGAGAAAAACGAATGGAAAAGAATTGAAAACGAAAATAAATTTAGCAAATGAAATTATAAAAGTAAGTATTTGAAATTTAATGTCACTCTTGAATTATCCAAAAAATAACTTACACTCAAAAATTTTGTAAGTTATTTTCAGTCAGAGGAAGAAAAATTAAAAAATATTTTACACTGAAAAATATTTTCCGGTGTTTGACACCAAAAAAATTTCTAAAAAATATTTTTTTAAAAATATTTTCAATCCAAATTAACACACCCTT
Source organism: Cinchona pubescens (assembly GCA_025175665.1). NCBI lineage: Eukaryota > Viridiplantae > Streptophyta > Magnoliopsida > Gentianales > Rubiaceae > Cinchona > Cinchona pubescens. The sequence goes on from JANKKI010000090.1 coordinate 2,799,579, forward strand.
TGTTTTTTACATTTTCATTGAAGGAAGTGAGCGGGTAATCATGATTCTTTTTTACTTCTTTTGTGCTTAATTTGTACAGGTAAAGATTTAACTGATGCAAAAGAGCATAAGGTTGCTGATACAAAGACAAGAATCGAACCAAATTTCAACTTATCTAATTGCAAAGAAAAGTAGTCCAACCCAGACAGTATGGTTCTGCGGCAACCACAACTATTCTACTTTGGAAGAGTGTTTAAGTGATTGCCCTACCCAAAAGCCATGACCATCTAGGAGTCATGAATGAGATTGTATTGAGTTTTGCAATCAAGAAAAGTGATAATATTTAGGTTGATATTTGGAGATTAGTAAAAGAAACCATTTGATAAGAACGAAAAATTTGTGGTTATTTCTTTGCAACTTTCCACATCTCTAAATAAGATATATAATTGCCAAGTGAACAATAACCCATGAGTAAAATTCATATCAACAGCCAGATCATCCATAAAGTAGGAGTTCTTGTATTTTTTAGATGGAACACATACTTTATGGACAATTGGATGACATATAACTGTCGAATCGTCCATAAAGTAAGGGACTTCTAGCAAAGAACTACTTCACCCATGAGGCCATGACCAACTAAATCAACATCTATAAGCAATTTATGAGAAGTTAGATTTATAACAAAACAGTGCACTTCTTCTTATGGTATAAACACTTCAATAACAACAAGACAAATATATGCTGAAGATACAACAATCACATTAGTGAACAATGTGGTTCAATAAACAATTTGTTGATGGTGAGCTCTTTTCACTTAACCAAGGATCCTGCACTGAGACGGGGGAATTGTCCTTTGTCTCTTCCATGATAGATACTGAATCGCCTCCTCGTTGCGAAGCAACCGCTCTCCTAGTTCCTAAACCCGTTGTTTTCTTTGTTGTTCGACTGTTAAAAGATTTCTCACTTCCATTAAAGGGAGATGAACAAGAGGATGCCACTGATGATGCCATGCAGATATTCTCTTCTACTGAAGCCCAGCCACTAAGCCTAATCTGTTCAAGTTCATCTGCCACTTCCATCATAGATGGTCTCATATCTCTATGAAAAGCAAGACATGTAAAAGCAAGCTCAGCCACTTTGTGAATTGATGAGAGTGTCCAGGCATCCCTGTGAGGCTCAAGGAATGGATCAATTATATCATCAAGACGGCCTTTCCCAATCTTCTTCTTCGATTGCAAGAGCTGCCAAGTTGATTTCGCTGTGAGGTCGAGAAAAATCCACTACTTTCAATGCTGTAATGATCTCTACAAGAACCACTCCAAAACTATAAACGTCGCTCTTATCAGAAAGATGGAAGTTCTGGTGGTACTGAGGATCAAGATAGCCAGGGGTTCCCTGTGGAGCTGTGGAAATATGGGAATCATCCATCATACCAAATCTTGAGAGACCAAAGTCTGCTATTTTTGACTTGTAGCTGTAGTCTAAAAGTATATTACTAGACTTAATGTCTCTGTGGTATATTGGTGGATTTATTGCTGAATGAAGATGGGCAATTGCACGAGCAGTTTCCGTGGCAATGGTAAGGCGTATTGTCCAGGGAAGCCCTGAACCCCTTTCTCTCTGTAGATGCTGAGATAGAGTTCCATTTGGCATGAATTCGTAAACAAGAATTTGTTCTCCATCCTCTATACAGCAACCCAATAAGCGGACCAGATTAGGATGGCTTACTCAGAAGACAGAAGCTTGATCTCATTCATGACTTGTTCGTTGGTCTCATTATCGCGTTGTTTTATTCTTTTAATTGCAACCCACTCATCATTGTGCAGCTTTCCAGCATAAACTGTGCCATAAGCTCCTGTTCCAAGCCTTTGTTTATCAGAAAAACCCAATGTGGCTCTCTCAATGTCTTTGTAGGTATAGAAAGGAATATCAGAGCTGCCTGCAGCTTCACTCAGAAGACGCTTTGCACTCATTCGGTTTCTCAATAATTTGGATCTTTTTTTGAAGTAGTAGTATAAAAGAGCTAGAATAACCATGAGAGAAGCTCCAGCAATTATCCCTGAAAAATAAAGGAGGATAGTACTGTCAATCTGAGGATTCAAAACTCAAAATCGATCAAACATTTGGCAAATGATAGCATATATTTATTTCTATCACCTGTTGAAGAGTTTAGGTGCGAATTAAAAAACAAAAAATCGATAATACATTACCTCCAATAAGAATTCCAACTCTCATGCGCCTCTACCGCATCGACCAGACATGTATCCTGAAGCATTACAATGAGAAACTGTGCCAAAAGAAATCACACTTTCAGTTCAGAATGTATAAGGGATTTATGTCTCCTCTGCTTTGAAAGAATTTACATATTCAGAACATTTTTATTGCCAATTCAAGTCATTATATATGAAAAAAGAAATTCCATTCTTTGTTTTATTTTTTCAACCTATTTAAAGATGCAATAGATAACATTTTTCACAATTCAAAGTCACTCCCACTGTCCTGTCCCAGTGTTTACTTTCAAAGGTAAGAGATTTGATGAGCAAAATTTCGGATCGGTTAGAGACAATATGTGTGAAGTCTTGTTTATTAGGATTTTCTTTCTTCGTCCTTTACAATGCGGGGATGTGGCCCTATTTATAGGTGTCAACCAGTGTCCTGATCCCGTAGCTGATCGGATAGTTCGATCACATTCTTGAGCTTTTGACCACTTGATTGGGTTGGTCAGCTCTTCGGGGGCCCCGTCGGGGTGCCTTGTTAGTGCCGAACAGATATAAAAGATCATTTAATTTATATAATTGTCCTTAACTAACCTATTACATATCACGTGAGCTAACTACATTCACCATAGGTGCGCTACTTCGGGTATCTCAGAGGTGTTAATGCTTATTCATTCTGAAGAAAAGCATACAGGATTATAGCCCTAATAACAATTAGCATACAAATTGAACTTGTTTTAAATCAAAGGAAGCATCCTGTCAAGGAGAGATCTCATGTCAACTTTCTCGTCAATCTTGTATTCCCAAGCTCAGGATCATGTGAACGGGTAGTATAGTACTAGTACTCTACCATACCAATTACTAAGTCTTCTCTTTCGTTCTATCATAGCTTATTTAAGAATTTTAACATTCCAATGACCATGTGCTCCTCCTCAGAATTAACTAAATTAATCACCTTATCGCATTAGTCTTTGACTTCAGAGATTATCCATTATTTACGTTAATTGCATATATAGACAACACCAAGTGTATAATAAACTAACTTCTGGTTCTCGTAAGCAAATACATATGGCATATTGTAAGTTGTAACCATCGACTATAGCCAAAGTCAAACCAATAAAACTGCACATCCTTCATTATCCAATGATCATGACTACTTACCATTAAAAAAAAAAAATCAAATGATCATGACTGGCCAATAAGCATACACCATTCTAACGTAGTTTGAAAGTTTTTAATGGAACTACTTTAAATACTTGTACTATACAAGCATTAAAAATTAAAAAAATAATTCCTAAAAGAGATTATAGAATTCCCCTTCTTCTACAGGCTGTTGCCCATTAGAATACTAATGGGTTTATATTTACTTCTTTTTTCTTTCAAATTTGTCATCATACAAATAATCCGCAGCATAATCCTAATGTATAGTGAAGTAATAATCGTTAAACAATATTCTCAAGGGCTTACTATTGGTCGTTCATCTAACAGGTAAGGTAATGCTGACTGACTGAGTCAAGATCTGCCCACAAAATTTGATGAGCTTCTTCTTCTTGGTCAAATAAATGCAGAAATACCGTTCACATAGCACTTTTTAAGTGTCCACAGTCAAATGCAATTGGGTTAGGCCATCTTCAAAGTTATAAGGGTTTGTCAAACTGTTGATAACAAATCATGTTTGAATTAAAGGCTAAGGGTGAATAAATTTTATCGTAATTCTACAGTCATATCATTGATTTAAAACGTTAAATTGTATTCCATGTAAAATAAAACAGCATAAACAAGAGTAATGGTGAGTATAGGGAAAAAAAAGGTAAAAATCTACAACACCAAAGAAAAGTAAATGCCAGCAGAAAACTGTAACTGTAAGAATGAAGAACCGGTAAGCTAACTCACCTCTATCACAACCACCACTGTTGTTGAAACCATTTCCGGCAAACCCTTCATTACACCGGCACCGATATCCCTGGTCACCACTAGGAATCGAAAAGTTAGTACAGGTTGCAAACTTGTCACAGTTGCAGGAGCCCTGCAACCACCAACTTCTAATTCCACCGTCTGAAAATTCAACAGCAACTCCGTGCTCAAACTCGAACTCAAACTATTATTATTATTATTATCATTATTTGTACCGTTGTCGGCACGAGTATCCAATGCAACCACGATGGACGAAAACACTACCCCACAATTAGTCTGATTGAGATGATTATATTCCAAGAATTCAGAACTATAATTAGCATCTGAAACAGAATAGCAGCTCATATTATTGGAATGAATGTCGGTGCAACTGTTCATATTCAGCTTGGACTTGAGCAGCACCATCGGTATTGCACATCCATTCATCGGCTGCGAACAGTTGTCGAACAAAAGCCCATTTCGCCACGTCATGGCGAAGTTATTTCCCTGGAGTTCATTAAGGTCTTGAACGGTCCGGTTACAGCTCGGAGGAAAATTGATCAATATGCTGTCAGCCGTCAAGTTTTGGACTCCAAACTGCCCGATTCTGATCTCTCCGGTTTCGCTACAATATAACTGAATTTCGCAGCCGTCCAGAGGAGAAGCCGAAGGGATATGGGACGTGGGTCATGTTCCCGCAATTGCGATTGCATTCTGATGGTGCTACTAAAGGTGCTGAAGAAGAAGAAGAAGAAGATGAGACTCTAGCGAATATTGAGATTAGAAAAAGTGGTGATAGTATGAAAAAGCTGCGGGGGAAAATCATAATCATGTTCTATATAGTGATGATTAGAGAAAAGGATCAGGTGAAAGATGGAAAAAGAGCAGAGATATCATCAGGGTTGTTGGATGGAGGAGGAGGAGGAGGTGAGATCATAGACCATTATTTAATGGGGTACAGTTGATGTGGGTGGGAAGTTCTTGAATCTTATTAAATGCTTTGCTTTTTCGCCTTTTGCATGAATTAAACCAAGTTCAAAGGAGATACAATTTATTGCTCTTTCATTTGTTTTAAGATTTTTTGAGAGGCAGTCAACTATCAAATCAACTTGTTATGAATCTCAGGATTTTTAGTTGGATGGATAAGATTATTGATGGGGAGGCAACGAAATAGAGAAAGGAAACGGAAGTGAAATTTCCGAGGGAAAGATGAAATTGGAAAGAATAGATGTAGTAAGAGTAAGATTTTCCTCAATTGGGATACGCAGCAAACATGGAGAATGGCTCTGTGATTCAAATGTCAACTTTGGTTTTATCCCGGTCGCTATGATGATTCAATCAGGGTACCAGCTAAAATGTGGTTGGATGACAATGTACTCCAGGTATTAACATATCTGACTTTCACAAATTTAGAAGGAAATGACAGGTAATTACACAATTAACCGTGTAAATTGGAAGCGAAGTATATATATATATTAAAACAACTATCTCTCCTTTAATAATCGTTGACATGAACAAGCTCATTGTTTGTCATGTGTGCAAATTCGCTTACTTTGATAAGTTCTTCCTTCGTGCAAATTTTTTTTTTTTTGTCATTTGTACAAGATTTTTAAATTTTACACATTACTAATTTATCAAGATATTGTACGAATTGACATTTTATACAATGAAAATTAAATTATCCAGATATCAAGATATTATACATATTCAAAATCTTTGTCTTATCTAATCTATGCTTATCATTTGACTTTACATTATATCCCTTATTTTTTTAATTTTTTTTGTTTTTTAATATATATATATATATATGAGTGTAGATATTTATTATTATTATTATTATTTTTTTAGAAGCAATCTAAGTTTGTGTCTCTATGGTGATTCTAAAGACAACGCTCTACTGTATTATTATTTCCTCTTGCATGTTTTATTTTTCACGCGTACTTATTGAGTCTGTCTTTTTTATACAAGATTTTATGACAAGTTTACTTTGTTCAAAAATTCATTTTATTTCTCTATTGTTGTTCGATTGTTTCTTTGGATAGATGAAGGATACTACTGTAATTTGTGTGTAGTTTTGTGATTTGCGTGATACGATCACTTTTGCTTGACTATTCTTCCTAATTTTTTTTTTTTTTTCATTTTTCTTTTCATTCTTATTGCAAATTTTCTGAGCACATTCAATCTAATTTTCTTGATAGAAAGATATATTGCATAATTGTTTTCATTTTAGTTGCTATAAATTGTTGGATTTCACATTCTTTTTTTTTTTTCCTTTCTTTTTTGGGGGTTGCAATCATTACTTCAAATATAGAGGTTGGGTTATTATTTGAACTTCAAAAGTTCAATTTTCGTAAATAAATTTTAGTAAATATTTTTGGTTATCTGGATAAGGATTACATTAGTTTTTCCACCACTGACATATATCTTTTATAGTTCACTCTATAAATATAGAAGTAATTTGAAATCAAAAGCAAAAAACTTTCCAAAGTCAAAGTTGGATAATTACTTCAAGTTTTGAGATTATTAATGAGTTATTTCACGATATTTTATTACTACAATTAATGAATTATTCGATTTAATGTCTTGATAATGTCATAAATATTATTTCCTTATCATCAACTTCTTTTTTTCAAATGTAATTAATTACATGTCCAAAATGGTGAGAGAGAATACAATTAAATATCTATGATATATTTGATATATTATGCTGCGAGTAATTGGTTTAAAAATTTTCTATTTCCCATTGGATACAGAATGAAGTTCCTTTCAACGAACATGGTCATAACTAATTATACAATAATATTGTATATGTATCAGATCAAATACTAGTATTATCATGGATACTTGATCCGACCAAGTAATATTAAAACTCGATACGCTACAACAACCCGATAATATTAACTAGTTTAGTCATCACATTTTTACAATTTGGTATGAATCGAGCAAATTAATTTTTCAAATAGGCCAATCCAAATGAGCACTTATTTACTTCTTTTATCTTTTCAAATTCACAAAATAAAATCGACCTAAAAATTTTCCATAGTTGACGGGCTGTAATTTTGGTCGCACTAAGATCTTTATTCAACTTCTTTCCTTTTCTATGGTTAATTTAACTGATATTTTGTCTAATAGACGTATTTTAGAACTAAATCCAGATTTTTTTGTTGGAACATTAAAGTCTAAATAGTATACACATCTAGGCAAAGAAGAAATGTTTGACTGAGACAAATTCAACGTGTTAAAGTTGGACAGCAAACCTCAACCTTGTGGTCCGTGGAGCCATAGAGATTAGAGATTTCGGGTAAATGCGGCGTTGGAGGGGAGAAGAGAGTCCAATTTTATGGGCAATTTTGGGTCCAGCTTTTAATTGAGTTTTCGTACTAAACTATCAATAGAATTTAGATAGTAATTAAAAGCAAACAAATTTAATTTTTCTAGATTATTTTTAACAATCTTCTCATGGAAACATAGAAATTAGGTGATATAAGAGATCAGATTCAAATATAACTAAATAATCTGGATTTCACCCAAAATCAGGTCATAATAAAAACATTAGAATAAGGTGCTTTAAATAACCAAGAACAGATAATTAAAATGATGGGATACGCGACTATAAATACAAGTCATTTACGGACAAGTTAAAAATGGATTACAGGATTGACTATCATATATCCACTGGAGAATAGTGGTTGATTGAGAAGCGCTCTTTTATTGTCGTCATGTTTATATAAAAATCCATCCGCTTTTTCTTCGTAGAAAATTCGTGATCATTGGCTAGAATTGGGATGCTGCTAGCTTCCAATTTACATTTCCACTTTTCAACTTCAATCTTCATTTTCTATTTGGTAGTTTAATGATATATTTTGTACTCGATAAAATTTTAGATGGATCGGATCTATTGTAAGTGTCATAAACTTTTTTAATTCACTCATATACATCACTCCTATTGATGATTATTTTAATATATTAGAGTAACGTAGGTGAATAAGGATCAAGAGATCCACCACACCTATCGAAATTTTGTTTCACCTAAGAATTTTTCTTGTATATCTTAGGAGAACTTTTTTACATTAATTATTTTATTGGTGCATATATACAAAGTAATTAGTAAAATGATAAAATTATTAATGTATTACTAGATTTACCAAAAAATAAATAAAATTTGATTAAATAAAATATAAATAATTTTTACATGTAAATTGAGTTTGTGTAAACAAGTGATTCTCAATTTGTAGATCAATTCTCTTATCTTAGTTTGTGAATTGGTGAATTCTTGTTTTGACTTTTGAACAGAGAAATTATTGTTGTACACTGAGATGGTGAATTAATCAAGTGTTGATAGCGAAACGGAATCAAATACGAAATTCCCAAATGTTTACTGCAGCTGATTAGCTATTATGACGAAATAACATCACTTCTGCATACTTGTTTAACATGTGTACTTATGTAATTGTTAAAGAAAAGGTCACCCTATATAGCTGACTTTTCAATTTAGTTTGAATAAATGTTACTGGCATTTTTTTTAACAAGGAATGAATCTAATCCTCCGAATGAGTCTTACTAACTCACTTTGTAATGCTGCATAATATAAATTTAATAGTCGTTGAAATAAATGAAATATAATAAAAGTTTATTATTTTTTAATTATTCATTGATTTATAAACTCACTTCAAATTATAAAATGAATAGTAAAAGATTTCCTAATGATTTCTGAATGTGAAGCAGCAACCCAGATTTGTATTGCAAATAAACATAGAATATTAAACAATCGAAATAAGAGTTTTTTTTTTTTTTCCTCTCTCTCGGGAAATGAGAGTTAAATATGTTAGCAATTGACATTTCAGCTGCCTTAACGACTTCTTAACATGGGAAAATTCTTCCCAACTTCATACGCGCTTTTGCCATTTTATTTTGTCAGTTATTTAATTTCCTTGTAGTAAAGAGTCTAATATCCAGATTCACGCTTGTTTTTGCTAAATAAATTTGATTTAACTTAAACTAGAAGGAATGCAATGTCGGCCCACGGCAGTTAACCTCTATTAATGACATAGTTAAACATAGCTTCAATGAGTGCTAATTAATCAAGTGTTTAATATGTCATCGTTTAGGAGAGTTCTAGAGAACCATCTCGTTAATTTTAAGAATTTGTACATTATAAATTTTTAAAATATATGATATTTTGTTATATAAACTTTTAAAGTATAACGGGATGATTTCCTCTAAAAGACATAAACTTTTTCCATTATTTAAAGTGACCAATTTTACATATTGTCTTCACAAGATTAAAATGCAAAAACATCTACGTCTCTCTCACCAGCTACTAGCCTAGAAATTTTGGAGTCAATGCAAGAAATTTCAAATGGGTCATCTTTAAATAATTTGTGAGGAATTAGATCAAATGGTAAAAAGAAATTGTCTCTTGTCAAAAATTAGATTCTATATTTCTCTCAATTTCTTATTAGTGCATTTATACATGTCTCTAATACAAATAAAAGATTGATGTGTTATTAGATCATAAAAAAAAAAAAAAAATTGATCCAAAATCTAAAATTAGGCGATCGTAATTTGATAAGATCTTATCACGTAAAACTGATTTTGCAAGGTGGATTTAAAATGTAAATTTATAAAATATTTTTCATTCCTTATTTGATGGATGATATGCCTTAACCTGGATAATTCATCCTCCAGCTAAATTTTTTCTTATTAAAAAAATTCTTTAAATAATTTAATACGTACTAGACAGTACACACAGAGATGTGCGTACTGCGTACTAAAATTAATGGCAGCGTCTCCATATGTGGGATTAATTACCAGGTACAATAATTCATAAAAATGGTTGAGAACTAATCCTCATTCATATTTGGTGGTAATATTCATTGAAACGAGGCCCAGGATCAGTCACCATCTTTTTTAATAGGTGATCGTGATATAGACGTAAGAGTTGATATTTGGTACACTATGTAAATAAGAAGAATTTTACAATATTTTTAGGGAATTATTCTTTTAATTTTAAAAATTTATACAGTATAATTTTTTAAAATATATAATATAATATTATATAAATATTTAAAATGTAAAAAAATAATTTCTTAAAAAAAATTGTAAATTTTTCCTATAGGTTTCACTAATTAAACACTTGACTGTTACCCTCAAAATAATTAAGGACAAACAGTGAATAAGTAATCTTCTTGGCTAGTCCAGTCTTGATTCCCATATAATAATGGCCGTTTTGACAGCCATTTTTTTTTAACAATAATTATTTTAACAGTTTTGGGGGCTGTAATGTATTAGTACTCATGTATATGATTTTAAAGGGTAATTACAAAATGTGTTTAGATAATTTTAATATTATTAAAAGAATCATGATGAAGCGAATATTATTCCGAATTTCCCGTTTGAATATTTGTGGTGAGATGATGTACAAAATAATTAACCAGCAAAAATCATTTTCCAACGATTAAGAATAGTAGATATGAATTACATTACTTTTAATCATTCAACCGTTTATAATACTTAGTATCATATTACAATCTAGATATAAATTTTTTAGAAAACTTTAATCACCTTACAGAAGTAAAATACTATTAGTTATCGTACAATAATATGTTTGGGTTGGCCCTACTGGACATTCTTAAACCCACCTCATATTTCTCTGTGTTCACCTTAATTTCGATGGCCCATATTTCATATGAACCTTAAAGACCCGAACCTTAAACCTCAAACCTCAATCCAGTAGTATATATATATTTTAGGGGAATTTTATAATTTTTTTTAGAAATTTTTTAATTTTATTTTAATAGCTTGTAAAGTACAAAATTTTAAAGTATATTGTGTTATATTGTATAAACATTTAAAATACACGGGAATGATTCCAAAAGAGATCATAGAATTTTTCTATATTTTATTTATTTATTTTAAAAAAAAAAGCTAGAAAAGGGTTGTCGCCCGTCGGGAAGAGAAGGAATTAGTGACTCCTTCGATGCTCTCCCTGAGGAATTCACTTCTCAACAGGTATTGAGCAAAATGAAGAAATAAATGGAGTCCAGAAAGAAACTAAGGCGAGGTAGGGATATTTTTTTACGAGCTGCTTAGGTTATTATGATGATTGTGATTGGCCCGTTAAAGATTGGATTTTGTAATTCTTTTGGGAAATGCAAAATTTTTGGATTGAATTTCAATCATAATGCTGAGGTGTGAGTGCTTGGTATTGGATTCTTTTGAGGTTCAAAATTATTAAGCCTAAGGTATTAGTAACCATAAGTCAAGATGTTATAAACACCCTCCATTGGTCTTTGCGTCTTTCCCCTGACATGAATGGCAACAGTCCGACCTTGATTCTGGATTGACCCAATAAACTTTTGAGTATAAATAATATGCTCAAAATGATTATATAAAATTATAAATAATACAATATTCATCCTAACAAAATTAGAAATAGCATATATAATTAGTCATATAATGGTGCTTACATGAACTATTTTTATACAACATTCTTAACTGGCCTTCCACCGGGGAGGCTATGCCAAATAGCACTATTTTTTGTTGTGAATCTTTCAAATCATTCCTGCAGTAAAATATCACAATGTAATAAAAGAATCAATTAAAAAAGAGCCCCGAATTCATACGAAGCGTCACAGTTTGGATTTTAGAAACCTTCATTTTGCAGTAGTCTGGATTTTAGAGACCTTGATTTTGCAGTTATTATAGCTAATTGAGGAATAAGGACATGCAAATTTAGTTTAGTTTAACTTACTTCATTCCCTGCGCAGTTTTGGGTTTTCGATAATTTATGTTGTATTCATCTTTTCTTCTGCCCAATGTTTCTTTTTGGGTCCTTGCATTTATGGCTCATTCTGGTTATTCAGAGATTCTTGTTTGTTTAGCGGCATGATTACGCTCCTTGTTTCTTTTATTTTGGGATGAAAGTTATGTTGAGTTTTTCTCAAGTGATAGACTCAAATAAATCGAGCAATAATATCACACCAAATATATCACCACCAATAATTTAACTATTATATCAAACATTATAACTATAGGATACGAGAACTACAAACAAGAAGACACCAATTTACAACTTAAAGTTTGAAACTCTAACACAAGACTTGAAGATAGAAGTCTTACTTTACCTTCTTTATAATCCCCTAAACTTATTTATAAGATGACTTAGTAGCTTGTAGTAGTATCTAGAATTTTCCTAAACTTGTTAGCTAAGTTATAGAAAAGTCTAGAAGGAATGCAAGGACTTTTGGTCCATAGAATTATTTAGAGAAATCTAGTAGTTATTGAATTCAAGTCATCCAATACTCCCCCTCAACAACTACTTTAATCGAAATGCTAGAACTTTTTCTTCCTTGATTTGTTCCCATTCTTTCTCCTTGATGTTTTCTTCATTTCCTTCTTCTCATGATCTGGTTTCCAATTTTGTTGTTCCATACTTTCATTCATCTTCTCAAGTTTGCTCGGCCGGTGCCCGTTTGTAGTTTTGAAGTTCTTATCTCGTTTCAAAGGATTCTTATATTTTCCTCGGACCTCCCAAATGGTTGCTCAAATGTACCAATGACGTTACTAAACTTCTTTTTCAACTTTTGTTGTTCCTTTACTTCTCTTCTAGGATATGAAAGTAGCTCAACTTGAGAAAACAACCCCAATGCCATGCTGTTGAAAATCACGTCCTTCATTGTCTCCACGTAAGATACTTGGATAGCTGCATACACTGCCTCTTGTCGTCACGTCGTGATTAATTTGTCTATGACTTTCAAGTTGCGAGATACACTCATGTCATCTGAGTCGAACGACACGTTCCATTCTCCGACCTTGCCATCACTATCAATGGTAACTCTTCTTCAAGTTCCATCACAAAGGATTCTTCTTCTGCTTATTTAGTCGTACGAAATGCTTCAAAATGCAACTCATCGTCACTTTGGTCATCATAATATAATGTTGTTGATTCTTCATCTATTGTGTACCAATCTTCCTCTACCTCTTCGATTGCAGTGAATGTTTCGACATTCCATTCTTCTTCAAATACAGGAGGAACTTGGAAATTTTACTTTTCCTCAAGTGCAATTGAAGATTGAAAATCCCACTCTTCATCATTTTCATCCTTGTACTTCTTAAATGTCACCACATTGCCTTCTTCGCGCTCGTACTGGCAATCCCGTACAAAGTGTCATTTCCTTCGACAATTGAAGCATCGATCACTTCGTCTTGTGTTATAGTCTTCATCGACATCGTCATCGTCATCATCTTCACTTGTATCTTGGTCTTTATTAGCTCCCCCTTGCTGGGAACTCTTCCACTGTCTTCTTCTCCACCTTAGTTGCTCATTGCTTTTCTCTCCTTAGTCTTTAAATCTCGCACTTCTTTGATTATGTACTCTCGTTTTAGCAAAGAGAGCTTGATCTTCCTCTTTAATTGTGACTTTCGACATTTTATTATCCAAAGTTTCTTCAATCACCAATAAAATTTCCAACTCCTCTAGAGTTGGTTGTACATATTTATACGAGTTGCAGTGACGAGACCCTTGAACTCTGGTCTCAGGCCGTGATTGAGAATTCTTCTCATTCTTGCCTCACTAACCACATTATCTGGATCTAATTTTGAAATATTTTCACATAAGGATTTCACTTTGGAAAAGTATTGACTTATAGTGAGATTTCGTTGTGCAATGGAGAAAAACTCATTCTCGAGCCGTTGGAGTTTTGCTTAATTCCTTTTGGCAAACGCTGATGCCAAGATGTCACACGCTTCCTTTGGTGTCTTCACTAACTTGATCCATTGTAGTTGCTCGTCCTCCACAGCAACTGGTATCAACACATACATTGCCTTTTCACACTTCCGATTCCATTCCTCAAGTGCTTTAGGATCACTTGGTGGCATAGTTTTATCACCACTAACAAGGTCACGCAAACCTTGTCCAATTAGAAAATACCTGATACGGGTACTCCAATTCCCATAATTGTTGTTGTTGAACTTCTCAACAACACTCATTGGTGTGGCAAAATCTGTCATCTCCTCTTGGTGTGTCGCGCACTACCCAAGCAACTATGATCCCAGACCAATAAATTTTATAGTCACAGACTGTGGCTCAACGAAAATTTTCAAGTATCTCATTTAACGGTCCCTAACCGTTCCTTCCGGCAGAGTAACAACGTATTCGGTTTCTGACCGAATCACCTGCACAAAGATCACCTCAAACGAAAAACGACAATCCCGGATCGTCCTGCTCTGATACCACTTGTTGAGTTTTTGTCAAGTGGTAGGCCCAAATAAATCGAGCAATAATATCACACCAAATATATCACCACAAATAACTCACCCTACTATTATATCAAACATTATAAATATGGGACACAAGAACTACAAACAAGAAGACTCCAATTTACAACTTAGAGTATCAAACTGTAACACCAGATTTGAAGATAGAAGTCTTACCTTACATTCTTTACAATCCCCTAAACCTATTTACAGGATGACTTAGTAACTTGTAGTAGTATCTAGAATTTTTCCAAACTTGTTAGCTAAGTTATAGAAAAGTCTAGAAGGAATGCAAGGACATTTGGTCCATAGAATTATCTAGAGAAATCTAGTAGTTGTTGAATTCAATAAGTTAAAATGTTTTGCACATTTCTTGTCATTATAACCCTTCATCGTAATCGTGGTATTAAGATACACTGTGGGTCTTTAGATACTAGAATTCCTTTGATATATTCCATTGCAGTTGGATGAAGTTTGGTCGGATGGTCATACGCCTACTTCTTTGTTGTTTGGGCTACTCATCAGTTATCATACGAGTTTAGATAATCTTTGCCTCTGGTTTTAGATGTGGAATTGTGTGGTTCCTTCTCTATAGAGTTATTTGCAAGGGGAAAGAGCGTTGGAGAAAATGGGCTCAAAAGTTAATTCCACGACCATCACGAGAGGAGGAAAACATTGAAGATATGAAGGAAATCAAAACAAAACAAGAGTCCCGTGATAACCACGGAATGCTGCCAGATGAAATTGTCAAATTGCTTGCAGTTAGTGAGAAGTAAGTTATGTTACTTCTATTTTTAACTGATCGTGGATTTTATACTTGTGAACTTCTTGGTAATACAATTTCTTACTAAGGGTACAGTCTTATATGCAGGAAAGTTTTTTCATCAGACTCTGGAGAAGAAAAACCAAAGAGAAAGCCCACCTCATCGAAGAAGAGAACAAAAAGATTAGTGTATGGAGCTTTTCCTATGTTGCCTGGTACATGAATATCCTTTAAATGTATAGCTTTTCAGCTTCCTTTAGGATCAGAATAACATACAATGATCGGCAACCTAAAATTTAGTGTGACATAAAGTGATAGATGAACAGAAATCTCCTCCTTTGTGGTTTATAGGCTTGAACCTCTATTATTCTAGAGGAGATACCAACTGCTCAATGTTTACAGAGTTCACTGGAGTTTCAAGATCATCTGCTATTCTGAACAATTCAGATCGAGCATTGCGCCTCCTTTCTACTTCAGGTGTACTATCCAAGAAATGATTTGAGTCACAATTTTTTCTATCATGGTTGGGACTGGTGATGTAACAATAGTGTTTTTTTCTCTTGCTCGACTGTGGGACTGGTGATGTAACAAGAGTGTTTTTTTCTCTTGCTCGACTGGGATAAGTGCGTCAATGGGCTTCAGGAAGATCTATGTGCTGTTGTAAAGAATTGATGAATAATTTGTTTTCATCATCGTGTGTGACACTCGTGAACACCTTAACATTCGCACTCAGGGTGCACTAAAAAGTGGTTTTGATAACAGAAATCGCATTTATATGCATCTTATGATCACTCGTGTCTTTGTAGTATAACAATGCTTTTGTACATTTCTCACAATCCATTTGGTAAATGTGTTTGCAATCCGACATTTCAGCCACTTCAATGACACAACACATCAACACAATACCAAATTAACATGTCTAAATACAATTGAATTTAATTGGGTTGTTATTAGGTTGAATTGTTAATGATTCGAAATTAAATGAGTTGTGTCATGTTACCTATGGGTTGACCTGATAAACCATTGCGTTATCAGGTAACCCAACACAACCCGTTTAACTCGTTAAAATATCAGATAATCTGATACAACTCGTTATTAATTGGGACATTTATGAAATTTGGCACAATAATACACTCTCAAATGGCATATTGTGTCATTCGGGTGTCATAAGATTTTCTATTTCACATCTTATATCACTTTCTGTTCCATTATCTAATGAACCGTCAAGATTCCGTAAAATAATTTTAGTGAAGTAATCTTGACAGCTTATTTAGTTTTGTGACAAAGAGTGGGACAAAGTGTGGGATAAAAGATCTTTAGCGCATTCGGGTAAACATGTTAATGGGTTAATTGTGAGTTATCTTGTTGTCATTTAGGGTAAACTAAATAACTACTGTATTAGTATAAAAAGATTAACGGGTTACATGAATCGTGTGTTAGTGTATGCCCTAAAATTAATTTATTTTAAGGATAAATTACAATTTTATATTTATATATATTTTGTAATATGGCATTTTTGAATAAAATATATATATGTGAAATCACAAAGAGTTACGATGTAATTATATTTTATTCATGTATATCCCTCATCGTAGTGTATGACACTAGTCGATTAACACATAAGTATATGTGAATGCTTATTAAGAATAAGTGTATCGGATTGACCCGCTAAGAATATTCCACACTGATTATTATTTAAATGTCAATAGATTAATCTCTTTGTGATAGTAGTGTAATGATCATTTGACTTGAGGTCATGAGTTTATCTTAATTGTGAATTATTAAATTTTGGCTCTATTAGTCGTTACTCTTAATGAGTCGCACCATACTGGAGAGTTCGGGTATAATATGAATCATGATAAGATAAGGTATGACCAATAGAGGATTCACCGCTCCTTATAATAGGAAAGAATATCCTAATATGGTTACTTCTTGAAATACGATTCGAAAATCTTTGCGCAAAGTGAAAATAAAATTAAGAGTGTCTTAAATTCTATTTCAAGTGAGTTGTATTTTCGAAAGAAGTAAAATTGATTAATTCGATAAGAATTTGCATTATATCTGTACTCTTGAATTAATCGGGATATAGGTTAGTGTTATAGAATAATTATACGGAAACTAATCACGGATGGGTAATGTCGAACCACTTGACATATGTCAATACTTGAGTGGTCATGATACTTTGCTAGAAGCCAATCTTGATCTATAAGTGTAAATTAATTAATTGGAGAATTAATGATAAATTAAAAGTGTTTAATTTATCTAATCCTAATTAATTTAGGATTATAATTTATACTTATTGTCAACGTGATTGGGAACCTAAAGGGTATCACACACTTAAAGATAATTAATTCGGGATTAAATTGATTTTGATAAGTAGATATACTTATGGGTTAATTTATGAAATAAATTAACTTTTGAGCTTAATTGTAATAAATTATAAATGTTAGGAGCTGATATGTGATACATATTAGAAGTCCTAATAGTTTTATAATTATTCATATGCCCATGACCCAAACTGATTAGAATTATTGTAATTCCCTAAACCCAATTTATTTGGGATTCTAAACTATTGTATATATATATTATATATATATACTGTATCTTATAATACATCTATATATGTATAAGTATATCTCTTATACATATCTAGATGATATAAGATCTAGTGCTAATTGTAGTACTAATATATCTATCTATTACTATTATGGGAGAAATAAATTTTGTTTCTCCCCTCTTGGTGTTTCTCTCCTTTTTGTGATGACTAAAATACTCGCTGTTAATGAAATATAATTACCAATTCTCAATAGAAAACATATATAAGTGTTTCTTCCTTTTTTTATAATGTCTAAAATACCCGCCTTTAATGAAATATAATTTCCAATATCTAATAGGAAAATATATTTAAGTGTTTCTCTACTTTTTTTGTAATGTCTAAAATACCCGACCTTAATAAAATATAATTTCCAATTCCCAAAGGGAAAACATAATTAAATTACTCATTATCTATTTTACCTATTTTTTAGGATACAACCACCTATTTTGGCATCAATACATAATAAGATGGAAGATTTTTATTTGTATAAAAATATTTATTATAATTAAAATTTTAAAAAATAAAAAAATGAATCATATAATTTCTAATTCCCAATAAGAAAACATAATTAATTAAATTACTCATAATTTATTCTACCTATGGTTTAGGATATAACTATCTATTTAGACATAAATACATAATAAGATAGAAGACTTTTATTTGTATAAAAATTATTATTATAACTAAAAATATTTATTATAATTAAAATTTCAAAAAATAAAAAATGAATCTAATTAAAATGTTCTTAAAGATTAAATTAATCAAATAAAACTTATGTCTTATGCATAAGAAATTAAATAGATTAAACTAATATATTCTCCATATTACAGATAGGTATAATATAGTATATTAAATTCACAATAAAAAATTAAAATAATAATTTGTTCTTTTGTTTTGCTTTAAAATGCATCACATGTTCATGAAAACATCATTATCTTATTCTAAAATGCATGAAATGCTAATGAAATAAATTGCTTCCTCCTTAACTTATTATGAAATTTTGACTTAAATACATAATAAAAATGTATATAATAATAAGAGTGGAAAAATCATTTATATTTAAGGAAAGAATAAAATTAAAATATTACATTTTGTAACTATTATATATATGTTCAAATTGTTCTATTTTTTATTGATAATAAAACAATCTTCATAACTATTATAAATATTCCAAATTCACTACAATTATTTTCTTTTCACTAATTGTTGATTCAAGTATACTCAGTTTGGGAAATTTAATTCGATCATTTCAGACCATTACGTGCTTTATGTATAAGATTAATTACATTTCATCCATTTTTTAGTATTATTGATGTGTTAATACCTAACATTATCTATTGACCAGTAAAGTCATTCTATTATGTCAACTAAACATGTTGATCATTTTACCCCTATTATATTCTAATATTTTTTTAATTTAATTTTGTCTGATGAATAAGTTTTTCATAAAGAGAATATTTTATTCATATAGAATTTGATGAGAATATGCATTAAAGTTGAATTTGGCATTTTTGCTAGTCTTTGGCTGAGATTAATTGAAAAAGATAACAAATCTAGCCGACATCATTTTTCAAGTACAACTTTTCTTAACTGACGGTCAACTATAATGGTTTCCTGACTCTTGATTATAGCGACTTCTTTAATTTAAATTTTTGATTAACAGGAGAGATATATACATGAGTATAGAATTCCTGAGTATATTCCAACTTAAAAATCACAAAATTAATAATCATATAAATAATTAATTAAAATTTATATAACGAAGTGAAAAAAAAAGTGGAATATATAACACTATTTTCTTATTTATTTTAGATCCGTATTACGATTAATTTAGATTTGATTTTTCTATCATACATGAAGAAAAGAAAATAAACCAAGCAACAAAAGTAAAGCTCAGGAACAAAATAAAAAATTCACAATCTTTAATTGAGATAAAAGTGTTTGTTAATTTTATATCTCTTTAATAGTATTTTTATTACTAAATCTTTATCTTTAATAACATCATTTTATAAAATATTAGTTTAGATGAACTATTGATGAGTTAGAAAATAAGTTCAACCCATGATACAATGCATATGCCTAAAATATTCTGAAATAATGATTGTATCAATACTCTAAATAGTTGCAGGTATATAATGAATTTAAATGTCAAATTCAGAAATTACCATGCCGGTTGTTATAGTATATGCTAACACAACAAAAAAATATTGGTTTGGACTAACTATTGATAAGGTAAAAAACGTTAAACCAATTGTATGATTCATACTCAATAATGAATAGTTTAGACTAATTATTGCAAGACTTATAAGAATACTACGTATAAATTGTAGGAATGACAATATAAAAAAAAATTAATTGTGATGCAAAATATATATAAAATCTCACTTAAAATAGTAACATGTAATTTAGTTATTGTTCACACAAATTTTGAAGTATGGAAAAATACTGAAATCAGGAACAAACAAAATAAGGATCAATTTGATTAATTTAAAGGTACGCAACTCTGATTTTGTATATTTTCCTTTTTTACAAAAAAAGAAGATACTCCCTTGATTCTTGCTCCTCTAGATTGCTGATCTAAGGATGATGGATCTTCTTGCGACAATTTAGTAACCGGAAAAACATTTGTCGAACACTTGTAGCGGAAAACTTGAGTAGATCTTGAGGAAAGACATCTCTTGATCTACACAAAGGCTGAAGATTTGAGCACTTGACACGAACAACTTGAAGATTAATCACTTGAAGACTTGGAACGAAAACCTTGCAGGATTTCGAGGACTTGACAGTTCAAGTATGGTCGAAGAACTTGCAGAGCTTCAAGGACTTGAGAGACTTGACGTATGCCGTAAAAAAATCTCTCTAATCTTCCTCTTGTCTAAGGGAGGGTACCTCTATTTATAGGTAAAAATAAGGTTTCCTACACCTAATGGGTTACTTGGAACTTAAGTCACCCATCACTTAAAATAAAATGTTGGGCCGGTCCAGGACATAGTCCAAAACACTTTAATGGACTTTAGTCAATTTAATTTAATTTACTTGATTGAACCCAAATCCAAGAAAATCAAATTATCACATCCTATGAATTATTGGGCCTTGACTTGAATTTGTCATTTAAATTAATTAATCAAAACAATTATTTAATTATTGTCTTAATTAATAATAATTTAAAATTTTAATGTCTACAGATGCCCCCACTTCAAGGCTCGATAATGAACTTGCTTAACAAGGATCGGAAACATGACTTGAAGTCCATAGAACTTATTTTGGCTAAATAAATTCAAACATTTACAACTAAAAGTGATGGCCCAATTGATCTAGCCAAGTGTAAATCTGTAATACCGAACAATTCTTTAGTTGGAGCCCAATAATCTTTGGTCAAAATCCATTTGGTTGGGCTGGATGCTAAACCAAAGTAGCATAGTAAATATCTGCTCAAATGAGTATAGCTCACAAATAGTCCCTACCCCAAGTAACATGCCTTATGGTCTATAGTCTTGCCCACACCCAATCATAGTCGCAAACTCAAAGCATTGTCACAACGTGGTGCTTATGTAGTTGACTCATACTAAACCAAATCCATTAAAACACTTTATTTTCAGTTCCTTCATACTGTAATTTATTTCCTTTCTCATAACAGACGAGGGTCTCAAGTTCAAGTCTCAATTAAAACCTTCAATTACTATACTTTCGAACTCCAATATAGCAAATCAGTTCGCACTAACTTAATTCACACTTCCTTACCTTCCTTAACAGTTGTACATTCCGCAACCAACCAAAACAATTGCCTGCAGTTGCCAGCTAATTTGCTAACTCTTTGGGTCAATCTCAAACCACATTTTTTTTTCCTTTTTTGCCAACTCCAAATTTCCTAATTCTTTTCGCCTTACCCCAGGTGAAAACATTTGTGTACCCTTTTTTTTTGGAAAGAAGAATATCAGACACAAGCACATGCAAACTACTGGCATACTTCCCTCTTCAAAGTTCTACTTCTAACTCTAATTGTACAATGAAAATTTCCCAAAACAGATTTGGGAGACACTACCAAATGGTTTACTTTCCATTAAAGAGCCAAACCTTAGGCCTAATTCACCAACTTGTAACTTCTATTTAACTGAAATTCCTAGCATCCAATTTCCTCATATTACAGTTTCGAAAACTCCTTGCAGTAAGCATAGAGAAGCCTCAACCTTTAAACTTCATTTAACAAGCCAAGTTATAGGTAATTTCTCAACTCTTCACTCGGCTCATATCGAACTAGGACATCTTTTTCTTCTTGAACTTGAATCGTTTAAACAATTGAATAATAATGATGATACCTAACTCTTGCTATGTGTTGTTTGTTTGCTGAAAATTTTGGTCCTAGAAATATTCATACGTTGCAGGAATTTCGGCTTTGTATTAGCGCACACCAATTGTTCATCAGATTTACCAAGAGAACTTGCACTCGAAGGAATTATTCCCCCAATTAATTTTGAGGGAGGATTCTGCATCTTCAATTGATTCAAGAGCTCTAGCCACTGATTTTTTCCAAATAGCAGGTTCTTACCGTGATTTTTTGGCTACTTTGGCAACTTGAAACCTCAACATCTACAAGAAATCCAAGCTCTAATTATTGACACCTGCAAATGTTACTATCCTTTTGCGCGTAAAGCATCCCGGCACAATATCTTGTTGAAGTACATCACTTTTGTTATTCAATCATCAACAAGCAATTAACCATAACATCGTTTTGCTTTCGAACTTTTACTTTACTTTTCTAATTCACTCTATTTGTTACAGGAACTTTCGGCAACATGCAAATCAAGGATGGTGAATCTCCTAAACAATGTCTCCAACTTCTTGATGGCACGCGAGGCCCGAGTTCTCACGATTTATCCCTTCACACACTGCCACCTGCCATCGGTGACTTGGCGATAAAGATTGATTCTTTAGATATGTCGTCTCATCTTCCCGAGTGGTCCACCAAATCTACGAAAGTAGTGATTGGCCCTTCGTCATTTCTTACAAGCAAAGAAGTGCACGTGTTGCTGTCTTATGACCATGGTGAAGAACAAAGTACCAACAAGTTTCTACTCCCCTTCGCTCAAACCAATTTGGACAAAACTGCTTGGGATGCTTCGTCTTCTAATTTCGGCGAAACTTGTTACACAACGTGCTATTGGGAGTGGGCCGAAGATGTCTCCTCAGGACACAGGAAGGTGCTCCTAGATGCCAAGATCTATGACGTCGTTCATGCATCTTTGTTCACATACGACTATTGCGACAACACCTTGCATGCCTTCCTTGAACTTTGGTGTCACACGACGAATACTCTGCATTCATCTACTGGTGAGAATTATCCATCTTACTTTGGGACTTGTGCAAGCTTGGTGGCCTTCCAATCCATGGCACTTTTTATGATGAAGTTGTTCCTTCAGCTGATGAACTTTGTGGCACTAGCGTCGACGGGAAATCTTGATTACCAACAAGTTGCATTCATCTATTCTCTGCCTTTCATAAACTCACAAAAAGAACGAAAGATGTTCGGATTGATGACTGGATTCAATTTTGGTTTAAAGGCCAAAGTAAATATCAACCGCCCCCGCTTAGAGTCAGTAGGCGAAGAATTTCATCAAAGCCACGGACAACTCACAATCCAAGTGGAATCATTGAAAATGACTACGAATTCAAGATTAATAATAAAGCCGAACAATTCCTTCACTTGGGAGTTGACAAGACTTCGAGAGATGAGACATACCTTGCTGCATTTTTGTCTTGCTGGATCTGCAAATTCCTTCTGCCACGTCACAAAATTGGCCACATCCGTCCCAGCGTATTTAAAGTGGCGAGTTTGATGGACTTGTGGACAAAAATTTTCCCTTGATGTACCGGTGTTATCAAGCATCTATAATGGCTTAAACGAAGTTGTCCATTCTTCCAAATTGCAGGAATCCACTGCTATTTTTCCAATCCATTATTTGTATGGATGGATAGCTCACTATTTTGACGCCTACCATATGCATGGAAAATTTAATTATGGAGCCTTGATGACTAAATTTGGTGGTGAGAAAATGGCCAAATTCTTCATTGCTGACGAGGCGAGAAGTCTCCTCCTAAAGATGAACCCATCAATTCTTCTTAGCTTATGCTTGGCTCAAGAGAAGAATCGTGTCTTGGTCGACAATGGAGATTTATCATCTTCATGGATAGACTACTTTATTAGCACTCGTTCATGTTACTTGACTCTTAGCTTGAACAACGTTCATATTGTTGAGCCGTATTGCAGGTTTAGCCGCCAGTTTGGCTTTTGTCAGGATGTTCCTTACGACTTGAAAGAAAAGCTCCCTCCTTATTCATTGGTTTGGACATAATGCAATTGTGGGAATCTTCCACTCGTGTGGCAAGACAATCTAAGATAACTCTACCGGCTCAAAAAGTAAGCTTCTTTGTTACAAAAGATTATCATCATTAATGGTCAAGTAGATCGAATGAAGCTCCTAAACACACCATCAAGATTAATTTGAAAAATAGACAAAGCATCGAGTCATGTGCACATTTGATGTCTAAGAGTGATGTGGCTATTCATTCTTCACATGAGCACAAGTCAACCAAAAGGAGTAGTTCTCAAAACCATTCTTCTGTGCCTTATGAGACTAGAAAGGGAGATATTTTAGACACCTCAATCAAGACGCTCAACGATGCAAAAGAGACGATTACCAAAGATTCGCATAAAGAAACTGAGGCTATCCTTACTCAAAATTCAAAGGGCAACTTGACGGAAAAAGAGGTGAATGCACCAAATGAGGAACAACCGTCAAAAGCAGTGGTAGCTGTGTCAGCAAATGGTGGAAAAACACACTAGTCATTTTCTCGCCCCAGGCTCTTAATGCGACAATTGGAGACTTATCATGCCACAACACTTGTGACAAGGAGTCAAGTGAAAGTACATCCGGCCGTGATCGCCCTTGGAACCGACCCAAGAAAGGAAATAAAGGAAACAATGCACGAGACTTGGATATGGCTATCATCGATGTATAAGCACTCATTCAAGGCGTACCAAGCTCAACAATACCATTGGAGCAACTTGCTCAATATGTTGTTATTTCATTTAACACCTTTTGCTCTCATGCTCCTTTTTTTTTTCCGTAATGTTGATATTGACCCTATACTTGTCCTCTCATTTCATTCTTTTCCTTTTATTCTCTCTTTTCAGTTTGATAATCATGAGCAACGAGTGGACCTTGTAGACGATACTCTTGAAGAAATAGAGGTTTCAGTGATCGGGCCTAGCAAATTTGATATTTTCAGCAATGTTGTCCATACTTCTTTGAATGCCAATCTTACCAAGAACTTTGATGAGAGGGGAAATGATGTTTCAACGAGAGTATGTATCCATGTTATGGAAGAATCTTAAGCAGCAGATTTCAAAGACTTTCTTAGAACACATGTCCTCTCTAAACAAACATGCAACAAGGTTTCTTGAAGAGATGGGGAGCAAAACGGATATCTCGGCTTTGCAAGGTCTAATCAAGACATTCTTTGAGAATATAGAGACATACAACTCTGTCAAGGCATCATTTGATGGAAAGATGACTCAAGAATCTAGATGTATGAAGGACTTCTTTCAACTACCCAACAAAACTTGCATCACTATTGAGATGCAAGAACAAGAGCAAGTAAAGAGTGTAGAAGACTTGGAATCACAAATAACACAACTGCTGGGAACAAGGAAGCAGAGTTGAAAGAGCAACTTGAACATCTATGTGCTCAGAGGGAGGAAAAAACCATGGTTCTTAATCAAAGCAGAGAAAGCCTTAAGAAAGCTCAAGTTGAAGTCGCCGGACTGAGAGAAGAGATCCAAAAGATAGAGAACACCCCACGCCTATGTGAAGAAGATGTGAAGGTTTTAGGCAAAATGGAACGTCTTCTTGAAGAGGATCAAAATGAACTTTCAAGCTTTCAATTTTTTGGATAGCTCTTTTATTTATTTATTTATTTTTGCAGTAATTTTATTTTGGACAAGTAGGAAAGGATTAGTCTTGACATATTTTCACTTTGGCATCACTGATGTAATAAAGAGCATTTACATGGAATAAAAATGTCATTTCGTTCAAATTCACATGTGTCTTTTTTTTTTCAGCAACTTTGTTGATAACTCACATGAAGATTGTATAAGAAGTAGGTATTACCTAAGATAGTGAATGTGAATGGCACCAAATTATGAAGAATGTCGTTGCCTACGTATCCCAAGAGGAGGGATTCAACTGTCAAAACGATATTCAAAGGATTTTAATGCCGTCCACAGTTTTAACTCATGCGGGCCAGGAGTTTTTTTTTTTTTAATGCCATTCACAGTTTATACTCATGTGGGCCAGGAGTTGTTTGTTGAGTCAACCTTCAAGCATGAAACCGCTTTAAGAACTTCCCGTTGATTGGGCCAATCTTAATGCCATCCTTATCTACCAGTTTGTACGCATCATGAGAGTAAACTTCTTGAACCACATGAGGCCCATCCCATTTTGAGGTGAATTTGTTTCCCATGCGACGATTGGTGACAATTGACCTTCTTATTGCAAGAACTAAGTCTCCAACTTGAAAAGTTCGCGGTCGTACTTTCTTGTTGAATGCCTTGGACATTCGAGCTTGGTAACACTCAAGTTGCTGTTGAGCTTGCAATCTCTTCTCATCAAGAGCTTCTAGTTCTTCTAGTCGCAAACGAGCATTGTCTTCAGCCGTGGTGAGACCTTCTTGAATTAAAATTCTCAAAGATGGTATTTGACACTCCACCGGTAAAACCGCTTCAACTCCATAGACAAGCGAATACGGCGTGGCCTGTGTAGGTGTCCTATAGGCCCAAAGTGCTTCACCGATCCTGTCATGCCAATCTTTCTTGGATTTAGATACCACTTTCTTTAGTAAATTGGATAAGATTTTGTTGAAAGCTTCTGCCAAACCATTCGCTGGTGCATTGTACATTGAAGAATTATGCTGCTTGAATTTGAATTGGGCACATAATTGGTTCATCAAACTATTGTAGAATGGCTTTCCATTATCTGTGATGATGTATCGAGGAACACCATACCTAAAGATAATAGAGGTTTTGATAAAACCAACAACGTTCTCCTTCTTTACTTCTTTTAACGGAATAGCTTCTGCCCACTTAGAGAAATAATCTGTCGCCGCCAAGATGTAAAGATGGCTTAGCGAAGATTTAGGTAATGGACCAACCACATCTAGACCCCATGCATGTCAAAAGGCCATGAAGCTATAGTAGGATGTAATGGCTCTGGCGGTTGATGAATAAAATTTGCATGAAGTTGACAAGCCTCACATCTTCTTGCATAATTTAGGCAGTCTCTTACCATAGTCGGCCAGTAGTAGCCCATTCTCTTAATTCGAAAGTGAAGTTTTGGCCCAGATTGATGTGCCCCACAGATACCTGAGTGTGCTTCCTCCATCACCTCAGTAGTCTATTGTCCCATGCAGACAACGTTGGAAGTTTCCTTCATAAGATCGACGATACAATGTATCTTTGTAAAGCAAGAATCTGAGGGATCGACGCCGAATTTCAGTTCGATGTTGGAGATCTTCTGGTAACTTTTCATGCTTCAAATAATCAATTAATGGTTGTCACCAATCATTTTCATCAATTTCAGAAATCGAGATTGCGCTTGCCTCCTTTATGAAGTACTTTGGTAAAGATAGGACAATCCATTTGCAGCAAGCGGCAACATTGACTTTTTCATCATCAGATAATGCTAGGGTACTTACTGTTGCTAGGTTTGCCAGAGCATCTGTCATGCGATTTTCTTTTCTAGAAACATGCTCTAAAGAAATACTGTTTAATCGTCCCACCAATTGGGTAGCATAATGAAAGTAAGGAAGCAAGTCATCTTTCTTCACATCATATTGTTTCAATACTTGACTTACTACTAATTTAGAGTCTCCGAACACCTCGAGCTCCATAATATTCATTTCTACTGCCATTTGAAGCCCGATAATCAAGACTTGATATTGAGCTACATTGTTAGAGCATAACTCAGTCAGCACCACCGAAAATGAAAGAATAAATCTTTCTGGTGAAACAAACACAATTCCTGCCCCCGCTCCAGTTGATCTACCTGCACCATCAAAGAACATCATCCAAGGCGGTAGAACCTCTATGAGAAAAATGTCCTCATCAAGAAAATCATCAGAGAGTTCCCATTCAGCAGGAATAGGGTGGTCAGCGAGAAAATTAGCTAACGCCCATCCTTTAACAGCTTTCTGAGGCACGTAAATGAGTTTCGTATTGATTGAATATGATAGACCACCGTGCAAGACATCCAGAAAGTACAGGTTTTGACATAACAAACTTTACTGGATCTGCTCGAGAGATTAAATGAACAATATATGCCTCAAAATAATGCTTTAACTTCTTAATTGCATAGAACAAGGCTAAGCATATCTTTTCGACAGGGGAATACTTGATCTCATTCTCGGTTAGTGAACGACTTAGGTAATACAATGCTCTTTCCTTTCCTTCTTCATTCTCTTGTGCCAAGAGTGCACCTACAGACTTTCCAAGTCTTCTACACTCTTTACTTGCTCTTGAGGAATTCTGGAGAAGGAAGCTCCATAGTATTACCATGGGTTCAAAAGGTACATCTTGATGACTCTCTCTTATATTTTGGCAAGACTTGTCCCATCTAAACTCGACAACTTTCCTTAACAAATGATTGAATAGTTAACAACGACCAGCGAGATTAGAGATAAATCTTCGAATGAATGCTAGATTTCCTTGAAGGCTCATTAGGTTCTTGCAAATTTCTCGGCGCAGACATCCGTTGTATAGCATTAATCTTGCTTGGATCCACCTCTATACCACAGTGTCGAACAACAAATCCAACAAATTTTCCAGAAGAAACACGAATGTACATTTGAGAGGATTCATCTTTAAATTGTACCTCCTCAATCGCTCGAACACAATTCGAAAATCCTCTAAATGATTTGCCTTTTTCATAGATTTGACAACCAAGTCATCTACATAACACTCGACCTTCTTATGCAACATGTCATCAAAGATGTTCTGCATGGCCCTTTGGTATGTGGCACATACCAAAGGGCCCTGGAATAATTTGATGAATCAATTATTCATAGCTTCAAAGAGGCTGCAGCTTATACACATCTAGATGTGTATAAGAGACAGGGTTGCAGTTCATTGCTTTGGAATCAATCCATGAAAAGACAAGACTTCATATCCCGTGGTAGCGTCAACTATCAGCTCAATGATAGGTAAAGGAAAGTCATCTTTTGGGCATGACTTATTTAAGTCTAAAGACTAATAAAGATTAAACGCGGGTCATCTAGAGTTCCCAAATTTAGATTCTTTAAGATCAATCGATTGTTGCTTGTCCCCCGTCTTCTAGTTGCGGAGGTGCATCTTCAATCCCATATCTTTGACTAACAGTAAGATCTTCTTCCACTGAGATATGACGTAAGGTTACCACTTCTTCTTCGTTATCTTCACCAACAGGGCCAGTATGAACAATTGTCCGCCGCTTGAGTATCAAAGAACCTTCAGTAAGAATTTCTCATGTTTGTTGGCGTTTCATACGTGACGGGACAACACTTAGGATTTCTTTATTATCCTCATCCTTTAGAAAACTTTCATTATCAGAGTCACGGCATCTTTTCCCTAGTAATGTGGACTTTCTTGCCCCCAGTCGATCAAATACAGAACCTAGTCTGTTAAAAATTGACTTGCGAGAGCCATTACTGCTGCCACTTTGAAGTTGCGAATGGGGCCCCAATCTTTTAAATATCGAAGAACGTGAAGATGGTTCCCTAATGCGATCAAAGGTAGATACTCGAGCTTGTGACTTCTTTTGCACGTTAGTGTCATTATTTTCTTCTTCCACAGCAATGTGTTGGGTATTGGCTGCATTTCTTCTCTTCTTGATAGATATCCTTGCGGGCTCATTCGGTATAAATTTCACTCCCGATCTAGGAGTATCGACATGGTATCCTTGTTCCTTCAACTTTTTTTGGGTTTCATTGAATCCATTATGAATTCTTTCACCAGTTACCTCCGGCACTAGTTCGCCTAATTTCGCAGGGCTTGAGAAATTATATCCAGACTTCTCAAGTAATTTGTAAGCCTTAGCATCAAAATTTCCTTGAACACTTCTGTTGGAAGGTGAACCCGTCCTAATGGCTGCGATTTTTGTGAGGGGACTCACACAATTTTGTTCGATCACTTGTGGAACCTTTTCTTAAACGAAGGGAGATTGCCCTTCTTTTTGTTTTGATCGAGGTAAGTACCGAAATACATGAGGAACTATTATAGATTGGACTTTCTCTTTTCCTTTTTGAGGTGTTGAGGCAATTATAATACCTGCGAGCTTCTCCATAGATCCATCCAAGATAACAGATTCTCCATCTAACCTTTCTTTTGTGTCGCCACTTCGAATCTGGCGTTCTTTAGAAGCGAAGACCTCTTGTTTATTATTGCAGTCGATATACAATTTTGAGTCAGCAAAATGTGACTCTGCTTCTATGAATGGTTTGATGTCAGCACAAACCCTCTCCGCAATTCCATTTCTCATGTATTTAAAACATTGGTGAAGAGTCGATGGTACCACCCTATTTTCATGCACCCAAGGCTTTCCTAGCAATATATTGTAGGACGTCCTTGCATCTATCACATGGAATAGAGTACTAGCCTTTAATTCACCTATGATCAAGTCTAAACGAATCATCCCAATTGCTCGTTGGCCTTCTTGATTGAAGCCCTGGATCATTAAGCGACTTGCAGACAAGTCATCAAGTGAAACACCAAGCTTTTTCATAGTCGACTTTGGCATGATGTTGACAGCAGAACCACCATCGATGAGTATACGATTTACCTTTTCCTCTTTGATGCAACCTGAAATGAAAAGAGGACGATTATGTGACATCGGTCCTAGCAAAAGATCTTCGTCGGTGAAAGTAATGGTTGCACAATCTACTTTTGGACAACTACTCTTAGGAATAGGTTCTTCAAAAGTACTATTTTTACCGTCACATTCTTGAAGAACTAGCCCATCTACAAGCAAGCGCCTAGCCTTTTGCGGAAGCTCGAATAAGCTATGAATAATTGATTCTAGTGAAAATAGATCCAATTCCACGGAAGAGCCATTATCTTTTGTCGGCTTTGCCAGAACCTCAACTTCTTTGGTCACATCCTTGTCCTCAATTTCTATTGAAGACGTCATATTGACATTTTCTATTTGGTCTTCCTTCAAGAACCCTTTTGGAAAATATTCTCCAAGTGTGATTGGCATATGCCCTCTTTGAGCATTCTGATCATCTTTCTTTAAAGAGGTCTTACTATGAACCATAGAATGTTGGCGCCGAGGTAGCCAAATTTTTTAGAGTTGTCTACAAAGAAGGTGTTTGTTCTGAGTAGGACTTCGTCGTCCTTTCCTTCTCTTGGTGACAAGAATCTATTCTCCATCTTCTTGGGCATTTGGATCAAAATTTCTTTCACATTTATCTCTTGACGTCTCTATACCTAGGCAAACTTGAACCGGTCTAAGGCTCCCGATCATGGAATAATCTTCGGATACATCTGAGTCGGGAAAAGGATATTGCTTTTCTTCCATCTCCTTCAAAGTTACTCGTTGTCTATTGAATGGGGGTCGCGGCTCACTATTCTTATTAACTTTGTCCTTGTCATTTGAGGGGATTCTAATTGGAGTCGTATTCACCGTCATAGCCTCTTTGTTATTTCCGTTCTTTATAAACTTTTCTATTTTCTTGGCACGTCTTTCTTCTCATTTTTTTGCTCTTCAATTGGGACATTCATGCCATGATTAGTAATGCTTAACTCCAAGTCATGCGCTTTAGTTGCCAATTTATCGAAAGTCGCAGGTTGGATCCCCTGAAGAATATAGGATATCCCCCAATGCATACCTTGGCATTTCAATAGCAGAAGTCTCGGATAGTTTGTCTTTGCAGTTAAGGCACAGAGTGCGCCAATGATCAATGTAGTCAATAACTGCTTCATTCTTCCACTGCCTTGCATTAGTAAGTTCCGTCATACTAACAGTTCGGCGCGTGCTATATAAACAATTCAAAAACTCGTGCTCTATTTGTTCCCAGCTGTCAATTAACTCAGGCTCTAAGTCCGTATACCAGTCAAAAGCATTACCCTTCAAGGATCTAACAAACTGCTTTACAAGAAGGTCACCTTCAGTGCCAGCTTTATTACAGGTTTCTATGAAGTGTGCAATATGTTGTTTCGGGTTACCTTTTCCATCGAATTGCTAGAATTTAATCATGGAGGTTGATAATTAAATGGCATCCTTAGACTATCGATCCTTTTTGTGTAAGGTTTAGAATGAAGAATAGATGATTGCGATAGGCCATCAAATTGAGCTCTCACGAAATTAACTATCATGTCCTGAAGTTGTTTGACTGAAAGAGAGGCTACAGACATAGGTTGTTGATCATCTTGAAAAGAACCGGATTTATGGGGATTCTCTTCAACATTTTTACCTTTAACGATCGCTTGTCACTATTTTTGTGGCTAGATTCTCCCCCACTGAGAATTTCTAACTTGTTCATCAACTTTGCAATTTGTAAATCTTTCTCTTCAACGATCTTTTTCAAGTCATCAATCGTCTTGGACATGTCGCTCACTTGTTCTTTCAAGTGTGAAGCATTGGTCACCATGGATGGCATAACATTAGATTGTTCAAAAGTGATGCCTTTAGAGTTGGTCCTACGCAGATCTCCATTTGGTGCCTTGGAACTTGGAAGATTAACTGCAAACGAATCTGACTAACATTGCCCACAGAAGAGGATCCATCACACATACCATGGAAGCCTTCCTTTGTAGTGAATTGGCCAGATGCAAGTGGTTCCATGTCTCTTGCATAGCACCGTTCACTTGTATAAGATACTTGCAATTTTTTGTTGGACTATCTTAGTAGCGAGCACTTTAACTTTAGCGCGGGCATTGGTCCAGAATATAACTCTGCAGAAGAAGTCTCGACGAGATGTTATCCTCAGCAGACTGATTTTCTTGTGCAGCCATGAAACTTTAAGGGAAGAGATAAAGGGCAGAGTTGGTCCCACTGGGCGTGCCAAAAATTTGTTCACACAAATTTTGAAGTATGGAAAAATACTGAAATTAGGAACAAACAAAATAAGGATCAATACACATTAATTTAAAGGTATGCAACTCTGATTTTGTATATTTCCCTTTTTTACAAAAAAAAGAAAATACTCCCTTGATTCTTGCTCCTCTAGATTGCGGATCTAAGGATGATGGATCTTCTTGCGACAATTTAGTGACAGATGTAAAAAGATTTGTCGAACACTTGTAGCGGAAAACTTGAGTAGATCTTGAGGAAAGACGTCTCTTGATCTACACAAAGGCTGAAGATTTGAGCACTTGACACGAACAACTTGAAGATTAATCTCTTGAAGATTTGGAACGAAAACCTTGCAGGATTTCGAGGACTTGATGGTCGAAGAACTTGCAGAGCTTCAAGGACTTGAGAGATGTGATAAGAGACAGGAAAATGTCTCTAATCATTCCTCTTGTCTAGGAGACTTCTATTTATAGGTCAACTATATATATCCTACACCTAATGGGTTACTTGGAACTTAAGTCGCCCATCACTTAAAATAAGAATGTTGGGCCGGTCAAGAGAAGGACAGGAGCGACGCTGTTATTGGACATAAATTTAATTTAATATACTTGATTGAACCCAAATCCAAGAAAATCAAATTATGACATCCTATGAATTATTGGGCCTTGACTTGAATTTGTCATTTAAATTAATTAATTTGAAACAATTATTTAGATTATTGTCTTAATTAATTATAATTTAAAATTTTAATGTCTACAGATTTAGAACTGTTCAAGAGCATTCATTGCATATAGCTAGACAAAAGAATAATTTATTATTTCTTGATAATTTAATATACTATTTAATACATTTAGAAGAATCGGATCCTAACATAAGACATAATGATTTAGTTCCACAATTTAATTAGATTCACTTACTTTTGGTAATTATATCTATATTCATTCAACATTAATATTTAGAAAAATGTTTAGTCCTTAAAGACAAAGTACTGAGATTGGCAAAAAAAAAGTTTAGGATTACTCCTTGACCTGTCTCTTATAAAAATCTAGATGTGTATAAGAGACAGCATTTTCATTGTAATTTTTTCACGTATCTTTTTTTATTATAGATTAAGTATTTTAAAATTTTATTAGTAACAAAAATATTAAATGCAATTATCATGCTTTGTTCTCATAAAGGAGAAAATTTGTTTAATTTTTAACAAAAAAAGAAATTTATATATAATTTTATAACAAATAACAAACAACATTGAAAAATAAAATTAAAAAAAGATACGTGAAAAAATTACAATGAAAATGAGCAAAGATATTAAAATATATTTAAAATATATAAATTTTGCATAAAAATTTCAACAGTTAAAATTTTCATATTTGGTTATCATTTGCTGATAACTCATTTATTTTTTAGAAAATAAATTTTTTTATTAAATTATAAGTGTTACACATGTGATGCACGTGTCTTTTTTTTTCTAGTATACTTATATATACGACTTTTAATAAAAGGCCGTGGGGAAAGAAAGAAAAAAAAATTAAATCGTGAAATTCACGATTAAGCGATCAATCAATTTTGTATAGATTCCTGATTTAATTATCCGTGTGGATACTCTTAGAGATCGAGCACTTGTGCGGCTTGTGGTCGACGTGCCGAGCATATTGGAGATTTTACTGCAATTTTAATGTATAATCTCTATACTTTCTTGTGTTACGTATAAATTAATCAAGGTGATCCGTGATAAAGAAAGTAAAAATTTTAAATTCTTCTGCATTATTAATTATTTACTTTCTTACATCGTGTTGTACCATATAACCGGTTAATGAACGAGCGACGACATGACATGTATACTTTATCAGTCGTGTTCGAATTTAAAATTTTTGATACGATAAAAGACTTGATACAATTCATTGACACTTCCGGTGTAATGAATGAATGTCTCCATACACCTTATAGGTATATCCCGTAGCTTTACATAAATCAAACTATTGAAGAAATGCAATGCCCGCCCATCGCGGTTAGCCTCTATTATAAACTCTCTGATTTTCATCACTAATGACATAGTTAACACAGATCCCATGAGTGCTAATTAATCAAATGTTTCATACAAGCCGGTCATTAATTCGAGAAATTTATATGAGCCATCGTTAAATATACAATACTGATTATATTCTCTCTCTTCATCAATAAGAAGTTTGGATTTACAAAAAAGAAAGAAAAGGATCCTTCACTGAGAGAGTGGAACTGCCATTTGTCTCTTCCATGGTAGTTGGGGAATCACCTCCTCTCTGCGAAACAACCGCACTCCTACTTCCTACCCTGCTGTTGTCTTCTTTGTTATTCCATTTAATGGAGACGAAGAAGAGGATGCCACTGATGATCCCATTAAGTTATTTTGGTCTAGTGGCGTCCAACCACTAAGCTTGATCTGTTCGAGTTCATCAGCCACTTCCTTCATAGATGGTCTCAAATCTCTATGAAAGGCAAGGCATCTAAAAGCCAGCTCAGCCACTTTGTGAATTGATGAAAGTATCCAAGCGTCCATGTGAAGATCAAGGAATGGATCAATGATCTCAATTAGACGACCTTTCCCAATCCTTTCAATTGCAAGAGCAGCCAAGTTGATTTCGCTGTGAGGTCGCGAAAAATCCACAACTTTCAATGCTGTAATGATTTCTACAAGAACCACACCAAAACTGTAAACGTCACTTCTATCATAAAGATGGAAGTTCTGATGGTACTGAGGATCGAGATATCCAGGGGTTCCCTGTGGACCAGTGGAAATATGGGAAGCATCCATCATGCCAATTCTTGAAAGACCATTAAATTAGATTAAGTCTGCTACTTTTGACTTGTAGTTGTAGTCTAAAAGAATATTACTAGACTTGATGTCTCTATGATATATTGGCGGATGTATTGCCGAATGAAGGTGGGCAATTGCATGGGCTGTTTCAGAGGCAATGGTAAGGCGCATTACCCACGGAAGACCTGAACCCCTTTGTCTCTGCAGATGCTCATATAGAGTTCCATTCGGCACGAACTCATAAACAAGGATTTGTTCTCCATTCTCTAAACAGTAACCAAGGAGGCATGCCAGATTAGGATGGCTGACAGAAGACAGAAGCTTGATCTCATTCATGACTTGTTCAATATTCTCAGGATCACGATGTTTTATTCTTTTAATTGCAACCCAATCATTGTTCAGCTTTCCTACATAAACTGTACCATATGCCCCTGTTCCAAGCCTTTGTTTATCAGAAAAGCTCGATGTGGCTCTCTCAATGTCTTTGTAGGGATAGAAACGGATATGAGAATCAACTGCAGCTTCACACAGACTTAGACGATTTGCATTTGTCCGTTTCTTCACTGATTTGAAGAGTTTTCTGACATAGTAGTACAAAAGAGCTAGAAGAACCGTGAGAGAAGCTCCAGCAATTGTCCCTTGAAAAAGGAGGATAGTATCGTCAATTGTCCAAAATAATATTAGAAATTTCTCCAGAATTTCGAGGTTACAAATGGCATATTTCGCGTGATAAGTTTACAAGACAGATGTGTATTAATTCGTTCCTTCTGAGACATGTTACCTTGACAAAAAGTTCTATAAAGTTTTTAATAAGACTGCTATCGGTAACTTCACAAATGAGATATTAAGGTACTAAAAGACATTTCTCAAATAGCAGCAAACATTTCTATCACCAGTTGAAGAGTTTAAATGAGAGTTCCAAAATCAAAGTCAATAAAGTATCACCTCCAATAACAGCGCCAGCTCCTGTGTTTCTGCCGCATCGACCAGACAAATATCTTGAAGCATTGCACTTAGAAACTGTGGAGATTGTAACAGACAATGAAAAATACGGGAATTAGTTAAAATTAATATTGTAACCAATTGGAGAATATTTACAAAGGAGTTAACTGATAAGCCATCTATCTAAAGGTGCGGTAATCTTCCCTACTAGAAACAGAATTTGAACCAAACAGGTAGCAAGAGAATCCACACTTCCAGATCAGAATGTCTGATGTATGTATGCTATCATCTACTTGGCAACAATTATATATTCAGAACATTTTTACTGCCAGTTCAAGTCATTATGAAAAAGGAAATGATAATTTTGCTTTATTGTTTTAAAACTATTTAAAGATGTAACAGAGAGACAAAAGCATGTATCTGGTTTTAAGTTTTCACAATTGAAAGTCCCTCCATGTGTTCATTCCAAGTGTTTATTTTCAAAGGTGAGAGGTGTTAATTCTGATTCATTCAAGAAAAGCATATATGATTATTGCTCTAATAAGAATTAGTGTTTCATTTGACAATTCTTTGAAGACAAATAGCTATAAAGGGGCGGTGTCTGTCTCTTCATTTGATTTGCTTTTCTCTAAATGAAAGGAAGCCCGCTTCCAAGAAGAGAGATCTTATGTCAATTTCTCATCAATTTAGAGATCAGCATACAAATTTAACCAGTGAGAACATAAAGAAATTAGTCATTGTTGTGTTCTCAAACTTAGGATCTTGTGAACTAGTACTCATATTCTACTATATCAAGTGTTCTCTTACGTTATGCCATAGCTTATTTAAGAATTTAACATTCCAATTATCATGTGTTCCTCCGAAGAATTAACTAACTTAACTAACTGTATCACATTAGTCTTTGACTTCACAGTTTATCCAATACGTGATACACAACAATAAAAGTCCACATCCTTCATTATTGGGACTAACACATCCTTCATTTAAAGATTCCTCTGAAGGCTTTTGTTATGACGGAATCCTGTAATATATCATCTTCAATATTATTTAGAAAGTCAGCCAACAAAATACAGAAGAATATTAACAGTATGATATATGATGATCGGATTGAAGAAAGAACCTTAGAATTCTGTATTCCAATAGGTTTATTTTTTCCTTTTTCTCTCTATTTCTTCTTTCAAACTTGTCCTGTAAAATAATATTCCGAGGGGCTACTTTTGGTCATGCACCTAACAGAGTCATGACCAGCAAATATCATATGGCTACTTGGTAAAACAAGGAATAATAAGCAGTTCCAGAACCAAGAACTTGATGGCTTGAGAACTCTTCAGAAAACATTAGTAAAGTGGAATGAACTTGATGAAGTACGAAAAAGGAAGTCCAGAGGAGCAACAATGAATCAAGACGAACCTCAGCAAGGGGACAACGAAGAGCCCCTGACCCCAATGTCATTAAACTTTACAATGTGCTGACAATTAATAGGCAGAGGGAGAAATATGACATAGGAATTGGGAAGGGAAGCTACTGAAGATTATTTGGGTTCTGAAAGTGGGAAATAAGATGGATGCAGGAAGGGAAATTGCAGAAGCTATAAGTTTTGCTCGGATCACCGCTCATACCTTCAATAAAGGTGGCTGAACATTCAGATACAACTGATTGCAGGAAAATTGTAGAAAAAGCTTCAATCCAAAGACAGTAATGAAGCCAAACTGGCTTTATACACTTGTGGATTCTATATAGAGTTAGGTTAATTGTTTCATAATTGCTCCTTCGTTTTCAAAAATTCTAACTGCAATAGTTTAAGTAGGAAGGTAGCACAATTTGCTAAGAATTTGAGAAAATATGTTGTGTGGGAAGACTTTTTCCCTTTTGTATATATATATATATATATATATATATATATATATATGAACATATATTGATAAATATATATAGGAAAATACTACCATAAACTCAGATTTTGAGCTCCACTTGTAAAATTCGCGGTCAATATTAAATCTTATAGCTGATTCATAGATTTTATAACATTTAATCTACACCATAGAGTTTACAAGTAGAATCATAAACCAGATCTACATAAGTATTTCTCCACATATATATATATATATATATATATATATAGTATATATATATATATATATATATTGTTACAAATATAGTGTAAAATTTATTTTGTTTATTAAATAACCGCATAATTGTCAACAATTAATAGGGACTTTAATCCAAGAAATATCTTCCTTATCTATAATATCTATCTATATAATAAAGAGAGGAAGAGTCACTTTTGGTATCTGTCACTCTATTAACTTCTTATTTTATCATTTCCTAACATTAACAATATCATTTTACACTACCACTAACAACTACCTCATATAACTTCATTTTCTTTTTATTTTTTTATATCACACATGCAGTGTGCCTTCCCTACTAATCTTACTATACATGAAGGAAGAGTCTTGGTAAGGTGGTCTCCTTTTTTGGATTCTTTTTAAATTTATTTATTTGAATTTTAGTTTTTTTAATAGCTACCAATGTTTTTAATTTATTTATTTATTTAAAAATCTTTAAAAAATAGTATTTTGTAACTACTATTAACAACTACTCACCTATTAACAAATTTATTTTCAAGAAAATAATCTAAATTTATTTATTATTGTTAAAATAGTGTCAAATTTTGTATGTATAAATAATTTGTAAATAAAATAATTTTTCTATCACAAAATAATTAATTTTTCTATTGCACACACATTGAGTGTGCATTGATCACTTGTATGTACATAATGTGAAAGAGTCACTTTTGATATCTATCACTCTATAAATTTCTTTATCTTTTCTTAACTTTAACAATAT
The DNA here is from genome assembly GCA_025175665.1 of Cinchona pubescens. Taxonomy (NCBI): domain Eukaryota; kingdom Viridiplantae; phylum Streptophyta; class Magnoliopsida; order Gentianales; family Rubiaceae; genus Cinchona; species Cinchona pubescens. Next base: position 2,838,970 of record JANKKI010000090.1, read on the forward strand.
CATTTTATACTACCACTAATAATTACCTCATATAACTTTCTTTTCTTTTTATTTATTTTTTTAAATCACCCGCATAGTATACCTTCCCCACTAATTATATATAAAGACTAAAGTTTATTTTCTATTGGTGTCTTTCACTTTACAAATTACTTATTATGCCTTTACATTAGAAGATAAAAATCTATAACTATATTAAGATAATTATCATTAATCCCCACTGCTAATAACTTACACAAATTCTTTCATTTTGTTAATTTTTTAAAATCACATACAATAGGTGTGTCTCACACATTAATTTTCAATAAAGTGAACATCCAATCTAAATAAATTCTTTTCATTAATTATTGAGTACTTAATAAAATATAAAATTACTCGAAACTATTAAAAAATAAGAAATATAATTACTTTTTAATCATACCAAAGGCACTCCCGAGTAGCAAAGAATTTTAAGTTTTCCAAAAGTAAAGCATAATACAGAAATACCAGTGAAGCTTGCTCACCTCTTTTACAACCACCACCGGCATAGAAACCATTTCCGGCAAAGCCTTCATTACACCGGCACCGATACCCATGGCCACCACGAGGAATCGAAAAGGTAGTACAGTTTGCAAACTTGCCACAATTGCAGGGGCCCTCCAACCACCACCCTAACTCCACTGTCTGAAAATTCAAGCTCGGGCTACTATCATTATTATTATTATCACGACTAGTATCCAAAGCAACCGCGAAGTACGAAAGTAGTAAATCACACTTGATGATGATCTGCTTGAGATGATTATACTCCAAAAATTCAGAACTTTTCCAATTTGAATCCGAATAACAATTCATATTCTTAGAAATAATGTCACTGCAGCTGCTGTTCATATTCAACTCAGAATTGAGCAACGCCGTCGGTATTACACATGTATTCTCCGGCCCGGAACAATTAACGAATAAAAGCCCATTTCGCATAGTCATGGCAAAGTTATCTCCCTGGAGTTGATCAAGTTCTTGAATGGTCCGGGTACAATCCGCCGGAAGATGGATCAATATGCTATCCTCCGTCAGGTTATGGACTTTAAACTGCCCGATTCTGATCTCTCCGCTTTCGCTACAATTTAACTGAATTTCGCAGCCAGAGGAGAATCCGAAGGGATACGGGACGGGTGTTCCGTTCCCACAATGGCGATCGCATAATGAAAGAGATGAAGAAGCAGAGACTACAATGAAGATTAAGATAAAAAAAAAGTGGTAATAAGCTACGGGGAATTTTCATAACCATGTTCTAGTAATCAGAGAAAAGGATCGAGGGATCACAGTTCTATGAAGGAGGAGGTCTTTAAATCAATGACCATTGACCATTGACCATTGACTCTATAAGTCTTCTTTTATCAACTCAAGTTATTTTGCCTTCAAACTTCTACGTAATTTTGTTTAAATTTGACAGTTTATTTTGTTTGTGGACCGATTCAAACTCAAGAACTCTTATCGTCTAAATTGATTCGACTTCGAATAATATGAATTTTAGAACATAAATTTAGAGATTTTAGAAATTTTAGACGAGTTTTAGTTAATAAAAAAAAATTAACGGAGACAACATCTTGTTCGTTATTTATTTATTTATTTTTTCCAATCATTATACCTTTGGGTTTGGCCGAAAAAAGGTGTGGATCTATTAAACTCCTCGCCCCTATCTTGTAACTTGGGCCTTTAGCTCAGTAACCCATTACAAAGTGACTTTGGACCTCCTAAAGTCTCCAATTCACCTCATGATTTTATTTGGGCATTTTAGCCCATTATGCATCGACAAGTTAATACATTATGGAAGTCCTTACCCCTTCCTTAGAAGACCAATTCAGTACTAACTTAATCTCTTATCATATCAGATCAATTTAATCCCCCATTTTAAGAAAAATTAATTAATTTAAGTCTTATAATAGAAATTACGGATAAACTAACGAAAAAATCATGTAATAATTATGTAACTATTAAGTTACAACAGATCTGTTGTTAGCTGTTACATTAGTTTATTTACAATTTAGGGTTAATTATATTTACCTTCCCTGAAGTTTGACCAAATTGCCAATCGAATCCTGAAATTTAGCAAAATTACAAATACCCCTTAAAAATATCATCTCTTAAATTAGTCTAACAGGTAGAGTGAAAAGTCAAAATTGCCCATCCTCTTCCTCAACTTCCAATGGCAAAGCCACAAATACTCTGCTGGCACCGCCAGAAGCGAGATTTTTCTACAAACTATCTGGAACGAAATTATATTTTCAGCCTTGGAAATTCCCAGTAACATGATACCATCATTAAAATTGGCCAAAAAAAAAAAAAAAACCTTCTTTCCAACAATAAATGAAATCATGCTTAAAATCCACAACCATATCAAAATATAAGTGATTTGCGTTGATTACTTTGGGTCTAGGATAGATTCTACCCAAAACTCATTACTATTTGGACAAATTCATCAAACGGGGTATTGAATTCTATCTAGCGCATTTCATCAAACATATAATGTCATACCCTAACCTCAAGAGATATAACACTTTCGTACCTTTAAGAATAACTTCTCAAAAATTTGAGCAAACTATAACCTGTACAAATGTCATTTGCCATGATATCTAAGCAATTCCACTTCATGAGCCTATGCACAATACCGAACCAACCATATTCAAACTTAAATCAACATAAAAACATAGCTAGTGTATAAGTTCGACAATCATATTTATAATGCTAAAAGCCAAGAACATTTGATACATTATATAAATTTTTACATTTACAAGTCCATACCATTACTATAACATAGTTGACTACTGTCTTAACTAATATCAACAATTTCTAATTACAAGAAGTTCTATATGTACCAAATCATCTATCAAAATGCGAATAACATAGCACTAGTGCCCCTCAAGAGAATCCAAAATCCTCTTCAAAAAGGTCCCTGTCATTCTCTGCATAGTACAATTATATATAACAACATGAGCAACAAATGCTCAATAAGTAGTTCCATTACTCGGTACCAGCATGATGAGCTATATATATATATCATTCAAAATGCACAATTGCTAAAAGTAATCCTTCAAATTTATTTGAATTTCATATCTAGAAAATCATTTACTTCAAAGTTAGTATATATTTAGCATGTGGTATCATTTGAGAATTCAAGCATTGGAAAAATGTAAGGTAAGAATCTAATTCATTCAAATATGCATAATTCAAACCCACAAAGTACCAATGTTTTCATTCGGCAACCTGAATATCCAGTCTTGGCTATTAATCTCACCAAGTTGGCCAAACGTTCATACTTTCCTAACTACCAACCGTTAGGATGGAGGTTCCTTTAGTACAAGTGTCTCTTAACATACATTCATATCATAATTGGAACTAGTCCCTACCGATAGATTACACAAGTGCTCTGAAGCTTGCATTTTAAACGTAATACTTCACTTGTATCGAATTTATTCATAAACTACCGCATGCGTACCTTTCATATAAAAATCATTAAAATATAATTATTAATCATGCTGAAATATATAAATCAGAATAACCATTCTAAAACAATATAGTTTATGAAAAACATTCTTGAGAAATTATACAAGTACTCAGGAGCTTGCATTTTAAACGTAACACTTCACTTGTATCGAATTTATTCATAAACAACCACATGCGTACCTTTCATATAAAAACCATTAAAATATAATTCTTAATCATGCCGAAATATATAAATCAAAATAACCATTCTAAAACAATATAGTTTATAAAGACATTTTTGAGAAATTATAGTGAGTAATAGACTACTTACTTCAAAGAAAATTTGCAATTATTTGTTCAACTTAGATAGCCAAAGTCAAATTCACCTGAAAGTACCTATAAAATAATTCCAAAATACTCAAAACCACAACCTACATATTCATAAATACCCCCAAAATATGCCACAATAATTCCCCAATAGTAACTAACAACAATCAAACCAAAAGAAAAGGAAAAAGATGTGCACAGAGTGGTCTAATCTAACAGAGTACAAATCTGTCCAAATTTTTAGCATTAAAATTTTCACAATTCACCAATTTTCCACACATGCAAACATAGATAACATCTCAAACTATCTCCAAAATACAATCCCATCATTCTATAACATTTTTTAGGTTTGAATTACACATGCATAAGCTCCATTCATTCAAAAATTTCAACTTTCAACCATTTCAAAAAGTGCAGTCTAAAAACCCCTTTACTCGTCATTCCACTAATTTCTCCATCTTCTTCTCCTTCATGTCTTTCCTCTTGACAGAAAATGCAAGAAGACGAAAATTGGAGAAGTGAGAGTGATATATATCTTTTTTTTTTTCCTCTTAGAATTTTTAATTCAATGATAGTCCCTAAGTTTAAGTTTATTATTTTAAAATCTCAAAACTTTTAGAAATGGCTTAAAAGTTTATTGGAGTTGATCAAAATTTGTTTATAATTTAAATGGTAACTACTGGGATTTAAGAGATGGGTATAACATATAATATGCACATAGATGAGCATATACATATCCGGCCTCTGGTCAACAGAAATCCCAGTTTCTATTCACACACTAACGAATATTTATACATAAAGCATTAGTGTCATATTACCAACCTAATTCGTAGAAGATAAAATAAGGAAAGTTTACAATGTTATTTTCTTTGAGTTTTGTTCCATGTACTGCAATGAGTGTGTGTGTACGTGTGCTTTTGGTGACATCAAAGAGACTTGATGTGTTAGTTATAGTATGTTTCTAGTGTATTGGTGCATTTCTTTGGGGACTGTGTTAGAGTGCATTCTGTTAATGGTGAGTGTCAAATATATAGAATTGTTAAATTATGGTATGTAAATATTTAATTGATTATGAAAAATCATGATATGTAAATATTTGATTGATATAATTTCTCTAATTATTTTCTTAAATTAAGTAATTACTTTACTAATATAATTGTCTTGATTAGTAAGACTTACCATATTTATATGATTTAGAATATTCTCTTGTAAACTTATATAAAGGCACCCTATGTACCAATTGTATTTAGACTTGATTTATGCATATTGTAATATATTCTCTCGTTTCTGACATGGTATTAGAGCCTCCGCCTGTAAATATATTTAAGTTTCCGCTTTGTAAATATATTTTGCTCCGATTCTTGGGTTTCAACCTTCGGGTTCTCCTAATTTTCAATCTTCAGTTCTCCTGATTTGAATCTTCAAGTTTTTCTCAATTTTCAACCTTCAGGTTTTCTCGATTTTGGACATTCGGATTCTCTCGGTTTTTGACCTTCGAGTTCCCTTGATTTTGAACTTTCAGGTTCTCTCGATTTTCAACCTTCATGTTCTCGTAGTTTTAGTTTTCGAGTTTTCAATCGGTTTCAGATTTCATTTCGGTTTTGAGTTTTGGTTCTTTTGTCTATTCGATTTTGGTTTTCTATTCTTAAGTTTTGTTTCAAACTCAATATGATTTTCCATAACCATATTGAGTTTGACCAAATTGAATTTGAGAGGGGATGTCAAAAATATAGAATTATTAAATTATGGTATGTAAATATTTAATTGATTAAATCATGTTATGTAAATATTTGATTGATGTAATTTCTCTAATTGTTTCCTTAAATTAGGTAATTATTTTACTAGTCTAATTATTTTGATTAGCAAGACTTATTATGTTTATATGATTTAAAATATTCTCTTGTAAGCTTGTATAAAGGCACCCTATGTACCAATTATATTGAGACGTGATTTATACATATTGTAATATATTTTCTCATTTCTGACAGTGAGGCTAAAAATGTTATGTGAATAGGGATAGTATATTTCCTTCTATTAATGTTTCTCTCTCTTTCTCGCTTTCGGAAAAGAGTTAGATATATCCAAAATTCCTTGAGAATGAAGGTTGATTACATACATAGTTAATTTTCTCACTTGTACTCAAAGGAACCTCATATTATCCATAAGAGTACCTATCTCCACAAAAGTCACACACCAAGTTTGATTGAAATAAAGAGCCAACGGCATTCACGCCTAAAATAGCTTTATCTTTATACTTTACAAGCACACAACAAGAAAACCAATTTGCCTTCTATTGAGGCTATTTCGACTCCTTTGGCTCAAGTTGAAGCACCCATTCAAGAAGTTCCTTTCCTATTAGCTCTTGCTTCAAGTCCACCTCAAGGTCAAGCCACCGCTCAAGTTGGGGCCTTTTGTTGTGGTATGGGTGGTGAATGATAGTTTGGACTTTGTAATACGATGGGAAAGTATGGTGTGTGTAATGAGAGAGAATATTGGGATTTGGAGTATTTTAAGGCGTTTGTTATAATTTTGGTCAGGTGACCGGTATGAAGAGGTCAACGGTAAGGATATTTTGGTTATGAAGTTTGGAACATTTGAGGGAGCATCAGTAATTTAGATAGATCTCGGGGTACGATTATTAATTTGACCAAATTTTAGGGAAAGTAAATGTAATTAACTCTACAATTTATATTACAAGGTTTAAATTAATTATTTTTTAAATGATAAAGGAGAAATTTTTATTTTGGTCAGGAGTAACTATTGAACATGCCCAATAGTTGCTCCTCAACCAGTAAGAGCCTGCCATTTTGAAATGCAGGATCAATTTTTTTTGAATAAAATGACTCTCTTATCTTTCAAAAATATGAGCATTCCACTTTAAATTGAGGAGCAACTACTCGCCCCAGTAATTGCTGGTGATCAATATAAAATTTCTCGAATAAAAGAATAAATTAATGTGTGATAGATAATAATCAAATTGTTTGATGACCAAATTTGTCTTTTTCTCCAACTAATTTCTAATACCCAAGCCCAAAATAACATAACTTTAAAACGACATTGAATCATCTGTTACATTTTTTTTTATTACATTTGTATTACATCATTGTGATAGTGTGATATGTGTATTTTTTATATAAAAAAAATATTAAATGATAGACAAGTGTCACCCATCATATGATATAATACAAGTGTAACAGAAAAAGTGTAATACAAGACCCAATGCCTTTTAATACCCAAACATTTGGGGAATATTTGTCGAATGAAAGAAAATAAATTTTACTGTGAATCAAATTTTATCTAATCTAAGACCCCTGCTAACTTTGAGCAAAAAAATCGAAATCGAATAAATATTGTCTGAGAAAATAAAGACGATGAAAGGAATTCACTTCGCAACAGGTCTCTTCAGTTTTGGCTCTCAAATCAATTACTGTATAAATTATTTAACGCATAGCCACAAGAATTTCGTAATTTTTTTAAATAAAAAAAAAAACAAAAAATTGGATGAATTTTTGTAGGGAATTTAACAATATGAAGAAATAAACCAAAGTCCAAAAAGAAAATTAGGGGAGGTGGGGATACTTTTACGAGCTTAGCTTAACATAATCCTCTTGTATAGAGATTGGATTTTTTTGGGGGAAATGCAGAATTGTTGGATTGATTTTTTAATCATAATGCTGAGCTGTGTGCTTGGTGATGATGCTTAAATAAGATGTCTAATAATGTACATACACGTGACTCTGAAACCTATTAAAGGCATTTTAATAATTTTATCTTTACACTCTAAATTGGTTTATATGGATAAAATAATAAATGTACTATCTGCTATAGATGAATATAGTAAAAATATTGAAATGGCATCTCAAATTAATTAATCTCTTTCTTAATTATTTTAATTTTGAATTCTCATTGAATTATTTCTCTTGTCAAAGTATAAATTTGAGTGTTGGAACCTACCAGGCGATCAATCCTTCCCTTTTCTTTGTAGGTGTTCTCGACGTAAGTATTAAGTGCAGTAATCAACTTTAGCTTTAATCGATATTAACCCTAGCTTAGTTATTGGTATCAACACTTGATATTGGATTCTTTTTTGAAAAGTAAGCAGAATTTAAGGATTGTCAATCTGAAGATAGATAGCTAGAGAGCATTTGAAATTTCAATTTGGATTTAAGAGACCACCTTGATTTTTCAGCTTTAACAGCTAATTGAGGAAAAATGGCTAGCAAATTTAGTTCTAATTGATCATTAATAGAATAACCTCTCAAGTAATGATTATTACTTCTGTATAATAGTTTTTGAATCCTTGCATTTCTGAATCATTGTGGATAAAAGTTTGAATAATTTGCTCATTTCTTGTCAATATATTCCTTTATTGTAATCGTGGTATTTATATACACAGTGGTTTTGGAAATTAGAATCCTTTGATATCTTCCATTGCGGTGGGATGAAGTTCAGTAGGATGGCCGTAATTCTTTCATAATGCTAGTTTCTCTACACGAAGAAGATAAATATGAGTTCTACTGAGAATTTGTCTGATTATTTCACTACATGCACCTGCTTCTCTGTTGTTTGGGCTTTGCTAGATCTCTGCCTCTGAGTTTATCTGAAACTCTAGTGTGGGTACTTCGTGTCAGAGAAAGTGGGCTCAGAAGTTAACTCCACGACCATCACGAGAGAGGGAAAGCATTGAAGATGCGAAGGAAATTGAAACAAAACAAGAATCCCATGATAACAAGGGCATGCTGCCAGACGAAATTGTCAAACTGCTTGTAGCTAGTGAGAAGTATGTTTTGTTTTTTCCTTTTTCACCTGATTGTGGATTTTATACTTGTGAACTTCTTGGTAATATAATTTCTTACTAAGGGTACGATCTTAGCCGCTGGAAAGTTTTTTCATCAGACCCTGAAGAAGAAAACCCAAAGAAAAAGTCCACTTCAGGAAAGAAGAAAACAAAAAAAATCAGGGTTTGGAGCTTTTCCTTTGTTACCTGGTACATGAATATCCTTTAATTGCATAGCTTATCAGCTTTATTTCCGGATCAGAATAACATACAATGATAGGAAACCTATTATAGGCTAACAGAAATCTCCTTCTCCTTGTGGTTTATAGGCTCGAACCTATTATTCTAGAGGAGATACCAACTGTTCAATGTTTACAGAGTTCACTGGAGTTTCGAAAGTAACGGAAAATGCAGATTTCAAGATCATCTGCTATTCTGAGCAATTCACATCCAGCATTGTGCCTCCTTTCTATTTCAGGTTTAGTATCTAAGAAATGATTGAGTCACAGTTTTTTCTGTCATAGTTGTAACTGGTGATGGTAACAGCAGTGTTTTTCTCTTGCTCAACTGGGATAAGTGCTTCAATGGACTTCATGGAGATCTCTGTGTTGTTTTAAAGAGTTGATGAATAATTTGTTTCCATTATCGTGTGTGACACTCGTGATACGCCTTAAAATTTGCCCTAAGGCTGCCCTAAAAAGTGGTTTTGATAATAGAAATCGCATTTATATGCATCTTATAATCACCTGTGTCTTTGTGTAACATTTTGTACATCTCTCGCAATCCTCTAAAAGAAAAAGTTTTTTAGGTCATTGGTTGTGCAAAAGTAGTTCTCTTTTCATGTTATAATATTTGTGGCAGTTGGATGAACTGATAATTGTTACTTCAATATTATAGTTGTACTTCCACTTTGTTGTTGCCATCAATAGAAGTCGTTTATTTTTCTGAGAAGATTTCTTAAAAGATATATTTTCCTACTTATGTGTTCCACCTGACTCTGTTGTTTTTAATTTTCAAAAGATGCATTATTAAAGAAAGTTGCTGGTCATTCTAAAGAGGAACTGATTGCCAAATAAATATATGCAGACATTGAGATATGGATATTTTCACATTGGCCATAAAACTTGTTTCATTATCAAAACGGCACCAGATTGTAATAATTGGCTTAGAAAATTTTAAAGGGCACTTTCTTTAATCAAATGATGAAACTCATTGGAGGTATTGCACTAATCAAAGATTTGTTGATTTGCTGTTTTGTTATTTCAAGCTACTTTTCCTTCTCATGCTAGCTTCCAAGAGAAACCGCCTAGGAGTCTACAATGAAAGCACTGGTTTGTTGGATTTATCTTCTGCACTTTAGAGATTTTAAGTTGCTGTTCTCTACTTTTATTGAGTATGAGTTTGGCCTTTAGTATTTATTTTTCCTTTTATCCTTGATTCAATATGCAGAAGTACCGTAAAGAAAAATAAGAAATCAAGTAATATATCCAGCTGTAGAGAAGGGCTTAAATTCTTGTAAGAAAATCAGATTGTTCAGATAATCTGAAGACATACACATTTCAGAACAATATTTACACATTTTCCAGCCCACAACTCGAACAAGTAATTTCATTTCGTGGTCTTCCATTCCCTGCTCTAAAACAACTAGAATTAATACTTAGCAAGATTCACTGGACTGGAGTAGGCAAAAATTTGCAAACAATCCCACCAGCCCATGTTTGCCGTCATGGGGAGGAGAAAGCATCGCCAAGTTGCAGCCACTTCTGCTCATATTTATCAGCAACAGCAACTGCATCTGCATGATCATCAGCAACAGCCAGTAGAGCCTGGAAAGCATTACGGATCTTGTTCATTGCTTGCACTTATGGTGACGAATGCGTCTGAGGACAACATCTTTATCAAGAGTTTGAGAGCCTGCACGATGAGATGCCGCAGAAGCTGATGATGATGACTTCAAGAGAAGCTGGCTAGTTACTGAGTTGATGGTTTCCGACTCGTTTCTTGCATTATTTGGAAGATTCAAGTCCTGGGCCTCAGAGAAAGATGGTAAAGCCATTTCTTGGGTTGCAACTGAATTCAATTAATGATGTCCTATGTTGATGGTATTGTGAGTGTATTGTATATATAGGAGTATCGGAGACGTCTGTTTGCAAAGGTTTCTGTGGGTGTGATTGGGACTATACTAGTAATTTGCATACGTTTGTGCCCATTGTATTTTATTATAAGCTGGTGGTTTGGTTTCCACCGAGTGCTGCCTTTGGCATGTAGTGCTGCGCCTGCGCATCGGCTTGCAACAAGCTTCTGTAATCACACAAAAGGCCAAGAAGTGGAAAAATTATATTATATCAACCGATTTTTATTTTAAATATTTTATTAAACTTTACTTGTCAAGATTAACTAAACGTGATAAAATTATATTAAATAAATAATTTTTAATTTTATATATTTAATTAGATTTCACTACTTAAATCAATATTTTTAAATATTTAGTCAGATTTTATTTGTTTTTTCTAGCAAATCTAAGTGAGTTTTGTGATTTTTTCATTTTTTACAGTGTGGAAGAAATTAAAGCATGGCAGTTTCTGATGTGCGATGTAATTATAAAAAAATATCTATAGAAAACTGTGACCCTAGGATGTATCTTGAATAGTGTATCGTTTGGGTGAGCTTTTTTCTGTTTCTTTTTTGTTTGTTAACAAAAACGTTTTACAAAGACAAAAATATTATCCATAACTTAAATAAAATATTATTATTATTATTTTAATATATTTTACTGTACATACAGTAAAGATAACTGTATATATGTTCTTTTATCTTTGTAACAAACTTTTCATACTTGTAGAAACATTTCTTGTTTTTTCTTATTTCTTTTTAATATTTTACCTCGAGTTTTTTTTTGAGTTATACATTAGTTCCTGTACGTACGCTTACATCCCTTTTCGGCTAGTTGGTTTTTCTTCTTGTTAAAAGAAACAAGATGCTCATTTATATATATATATATATAATTTTAAATAAACAAGTTGGGATTTCTTGAGAAATCATATGTATCCTACTCTTTACCGACATAAATTATCAGGATTACTAATACCTCTTGTAAGCCCCTACCTGTCTTTGTCTCGAAACTTATTGATGTCTTAAAATTCTTCATACTAATGTCTTTTCCATTTATAGTTACTTCCTCAAATTTTTGTTTCACCTTTCAATTTAAATTTACTAATCTAAAAAACTACTGTTATTTGGGTCACACTTAACCAGTAAACATATCATTGAACTTAATTATTGCTCTTCCATTCCTATATTCTTTCCAACACATCGATTTTTTCCTTACTTTTCTTCCTTTTTGTTTGTTTTGAGATTTGTATCAAATCTATTCATTAAATTATCAAATCTATTCATTAAATTTTCATAGATTAATAGTAAAGGAACATTTCCTGAATTATCTAACATTTTAAAAATTACTATAGAATTTTAGGGTGATTGAAGGTAATTTTAGCAAGTTCGAGGCGAATATAATACATAGAAAAGTTATTTTCTTCATTTAAATCCTTATTTAGATCAATTCAATTCTTACAAAAAAAATAAATATAATAATGGATATTTACCTCTTCTTGGTGAATTGTGTTAGGAATGATTCCAGGAAATTGACAAAAGTTCGAGACAAATCCGAAACAAACGATAACAAAATAATAGAGAAAATAAAAGAGACATTAGAGACATCAACATCAGAATTTGGACGTAGGCGAGCTGCAAAATTTTACTAAATGAGAAGAATACAAAAGCTTTGCTATATGAGAAGAATACAAAAGGTTTAGGAGAGTGCTCCTAAGCTGTCCCACAAAAGTGCTAGTTTAAAAACACAAGAAAGACAAAAGGCTTAATAATCAATAAGGCCCAATAGCCCATTAAACTCTCTTATGTTTAGTACTGTGTACATAAAACCCAAAGTCTAAGATCTCTATTTATAAGATCAAGACTACATAACTCTCAGCCACATAACAAATCTCCAGATTGGTGTGTGCCCACATCTACAAAATTGTAAAATAGCAACTTGCTCCACCTTCTCCACAAAAACCCGAATGGGCTTAATCAACAACAATGAATGCTAACTAAGTCCAAGCATTGCTTGAACTTGTAAACCGGAAGAGGTTTCGTAAACATGTTCGTAGGAATATTTTTGGTACTGATCTTTTGAACAAGAACTTTTTCCTCAGCAATAGTATCCCGAACGAAGTGAAACTTCACATCAATGTGCTTAGTCCTCTCATGATACATATGATCTTTAGTCAAGTGAATTGCACTTTGACTATCGCAATAAACTATAGTGTAATACCATATGCAAACTCAACTCGCCAAAGAAACCTCTCAACCACAAGGCTTCTTTGATTGCCTCGGTCATGGCCATATATTCTGCTTTTGTAGTAGACATGCCACAATAGGTTGTAAAGTAGCATTTTAGCATATGCACAACCACCAACGCAAAATATATAACCAGTAAGTGATCTTCTTTTGTCAAGATCCTCGGCATAATCAGAATCCACAAAACCAATCAAAGTGTCACTATTTTTCCCAAACTCCAAACAAGTGTTTGAAATACCTTTCAAGTATCTGAGAATCCATTTCACAGCTTGCCAATGCTCTTTTCCTGGACAAGACATATACTTGCTAACCACACTAACTGCTTGTAAAATATCTGGATGTATATAAACCATCGCATACATGATACTGCTGACTGCACTAGAATATGGAACCCTGGCCATAAAACCTTCTTCCTCACCTGATTGTGGTGACTGAGCAGTTGAAAGTCGAAAATGACTTGTGAGAGGAGTACTCACAGGTTTTAGGAGCATTTTTCATGCTAAATTTTTCCAAAACTTTCTCAAGGTAATGCTTTTGGGTCAAGAATATTATTTCATAGCTCCTCGATCTCTCTTGATTTCCATGCCAAGAATCTTCTTAGCTGTTCCCAAATCTTTCATCTCAAATTCACTACTCAACTGTGCTTTCAAAGTGTGAATTTCTACAAAACTCTTGGCAGCAATGAGCATGTCATCAACATAAAGTAATAAATAAATGAAAGAATCATCATTTAATTTCTGAAAATAGACACAACTGTCATACATGCTCCTTGAATAACCATGACCCAACATAAAGGAATCAAACCTCTTATACCACTGTCTTGGAGACTGCTTCAATCCGTATAAGGATTTCTTTAACAAGCAAACATGGTTTTCTTTTCCTTCAACTTCAAATCCCTAAAGTTGCCTCATATAAATTTGTTCTTCAAGTTTACCATGTAGAAAAGCTGTCTTGACATCAAGTTACTCCAATTCCAAATCAAACATGTGCTTTGCAACTAAGGCAAGTAAAACATGAATAGAGCTATGTTTAACAACAGGTAAAAACATATCATTGAAATCAATATTGTGTACCTGACTATAGCCCTTTGCAACCAATCGTGCTTTATACCTTGTATCTTCAACCCCTGGATGTCCTTCCTTCTTTTTAAAGGCCCATTTGCAATCAACAATTTTTTTACCCAAAGGTGGTTTCACAAGAACTAAAGTTTCATTTTTATGGAAAGACTCAATTTCTTCATTCATAGCGACCAACCACTTGGCTGAATTATCACAAAAAACTGCGTCAAAGTAGGTGAAAGGCTCACCAACTCCATCCGTTTCTTCAGCGACTAACAAAGCATATGCAACTAAATTTGTATATTGTTGCGGTGGTCGAATCTTTCTCATTGGTCTATCTTTGGCAATAGAATGCTCCTCCTGGTTCGTCTTCAATAGATTCTGATTCATCTACAGAATTTTTCTGACTGGAAGAGACTAACTGAGAATGATCAGAACTACCAACTTGAACTCTAGGTCCACCTGCTTCTGTGTATTATCATTTGTATCTGAATCACAAGAACTAGAAGACTCCTTTTTCGAAGATAACATAGAAAGTTCATCAAATGTAACATCTCTACTAATTATAAATTTTGGGGACTTGGGATCAAGACACCATAATCTATAGCCTTTCACCCCAGAAGCATAACCAATGAAAATGCACTTTTTAGCTCTACCCTCTAATTTTTTATCATTCACGTGCATATATGCTGGACACCCAAAAACTTTCAAATCAGAGTAATCAGCAGGAGTACCTGACCAAACTTTCTGAGGAGTTTTGAAATCAATAGCTGCAGAAGAAGTTCGGTTGACAATATGACAAGCTGTAGAGATCGCCTCTGCCCAAAAGTCCTTTGTCAACCCTGCATTAGAGATCATACAACAGGCTATTTTCAAAAGAGTTATGTTCATATGTTCGACCACACCATTTTGCTGAGGTGTTATCCTAACTGTATGGTGCCGAACAATTCCTTCATTTTTGTGGAGGGAAAATTCATCGAATTCGCCTTCACAAAATGTCATGCCATTATCTATTTTAAGCCGCTTGATCTGTTTACCTATCTGTTTCTCAATCAAAACTTTCATTGCTTGAAAGTTAGGTAAACATCATTTTTATATTTCAAAAAGTAAATCCAAACTTACCTTGAATAATCATCAATGAAAGTTAAGATATATATGGCACCACCCTTAGATGGGACACGAGCTGGCTCCCAAAGATCAGAATGGATATAATCTAAAGTATCTTTTGTCCTGTGGATTGCTGGTGAACTGAACCTGACTCTTTTTTGCTTTTCAAAGACACAATATTCACAAAAATCCATCGCCCCAGTACTCGGCCCACAAAGAAGTCCTCTTTTGCTCAATATAGTCAAACCTTTCTTGATTATGTGCCCCAAACGCATATGCTATAATTTGGTGATATCAGAATCAGACAAAGATGATGAAGAGACTATTACGAAACTTGTGACAGTAGAACCCTGCAAAATATACAAAGTACAGTCAGACCTGCAAGCTTTCATAATAACAAGAGCACCCTTACAGATTTTCATAACTCCGCCTTCGGCTGCATATTTGCACCCAAGAGATTCGAAGATGCCTAAAGAGATGAGATTGTTTTTCAAATCAGGAACATGTCTAACATTAGTGAGTGTCATCACAATACTATCATGCATTTTAATTCGGACTGTACCCTTACCAACAACATCACAAACGACATTATTGCCCATCAAAAAAATTCCACAATTACAAGATTTATAAGTGGAAAATAAATCCCTATTAGGACACATGTGATAAGAACACCCCGAATCTAAAATCCATTCATCTTTAGACCTTGTTCTATTATTAGTGACAAAGAAAATATTTTTATCACTCTCATCAGCTGCAATGCTAGCCTCGCGATATCAATATTTTTGTTAGATTGCTAGGATTTTAAAGCAGATTATTTCTTTACCATAAATCAAATGACAACACAAGGGCTTGATCCTCATATCATAAATTCCCAAACCCATAAGGACATCCAGGGGTCTGTCTCTTATACACATCTTGATTAATTTTAAGGAGAGTTATGTAACCTTGGTGCTCCTAAACCCACAAAAGCACTAGTACAAAAACACAAGAAAAGCCAAAATAAAGACAAAAGGCTTAATGACCAATAAGGCTATTACAATAGCCCACTAAGCTCTCTTATGTTTAGTGTTTGGTACATAAACCCCAAAGTCGAAGGTCTCTATTTATAAGATCAAGGTTACATAACTCTCCTTAAAATTAATCAATGTGGGACAAAAGCCACATAACAAATTGAACCCCTAAATTAGGACAAAGAGAAGTGTAATTTTACTATTTAGGTTACATTTCATTATCATTTATCTTCTATGTTCTAATCATAATAAGCATACTTTTTAGGTAAAATTTAGGAGAATGTACCCATTAGTCCATGGATAGTATCATAAAAATAAAAACCAAATTGCCAAATTGAGGGTTCACAAGGTATGTCCAAATTTAAGATGGAAAATATATAGTTAAATTAAACACACACACACATATATATATATACCTTTTTGATGATGACCAGAGTTTTCAGTGAGTGAATGATGTATACAGGCATTACAATTTACAATGGCTTGTGAGTTCTACATATAGCCCAAAGGAGAAAGAAAAAATACCACTATCGTTTACTTCATATATAGAAAGCTAAAGAAAATTCTTAACCACAATAAAAAGTTAGATAAACAAAACGGAATCCAATTAATTAGTTCCAATGTCATATATATGTCAATTGATGTACAAGACACAGGAAGTTCTGATGTGTGAATTCTGGACCGTGTTAAAAGGTTTTATTTGAAACCATTCATTTTCCACCCGTACCGCTCTTGAAAGTAGGAGTATAAACTCCCAATTAAGTTAGTCAAATATGTTATCATAATTTTCTATTACTTCTTTTTTCGCTTGTACGTAGTAATAAATATATAACGCAAATATAGAACCGCCTTTTCAGATACAATTATTGCATTTTTCTGTGAAAATAATCGGTACTATATATTTTTGGTTGGTTCAGATATTTCAATCCGGTTTGATAAACTGTACTTTGCTTTAATTGTAAGATGTAAAATCATCAATCTCCATCTGTCCCATAGAAAAAAAAAAAAGAAAAAAAGTGTCTGGTCCCTTTGTTAGATCTTTATGGCCATACAACTTTTGTTTGTTCATCTTAGGAACCAAGTTTCCTCTTTATTCCTCAATTCTTTAAATGATTTTTTTTTTTTGCCAATTCAATCAACATATGTGTTTCTTGATTTCTTAACAGATTTTTTTGCATCATGAGAAGCTCAAGAGGAGGCCAAACAATGGTCACAGAAAGCAATAACATCGTCCAACAACGTAAACAAAAATTCGGCAACATGGTACAGCAACAATTGTCGGATCATCCAAATGAAGAAGAATATGCTACCCGCATCAGCAACACATCTGATCATGCAGCAATCCCAGCAAATCACGACACACGGAGTCCTCGAATGAGCTCCGAAATCAACACGCCTTCATGGGATGTAGCACCCTCATGGGATCAATCAGCTGCATCTCCAATTCCAACCAATCATTCATCTCCCCTATCAAGGTCCCCGTGGTCCTCCCATCATGTTGAAATGGAAAAAGATAATTATTCTTATACAGGTCTAATGGGACCATATGATTCCCTTTTTCGCGAAGAGGGTCACATTTATTCCCTAGCAGCGTCAAGGGACTTATTGTATACGGGGTCAGATAGTAAGAACATAAGGGTGTGGAAGAATCAGAAGGAATTTTCGGGATTTAAATCGAATAGCGGATTGGTTAAGGCAATTATTATTGCTGGTGAAAGAATTTTCACGGGTCATCAGGATGGAAAGATTAGAGTATGGAAAGTCTCTGCTAAAGATCCTAGCATTCACAAACGAATTGGAACATTACCAACAATGAAAGCTTGTATTAAAACTTCAATCAAACCGAGCAATTACGTTGAAGTGAGGAGAAACCATAATGTGGTTTGGATAAGACATTTTGATGCTATTTCATCTCTCAGCTTAAGCGAAGACAAGAACTTTTTGTACTCAGCATCGTGGGACAAAACAATTAAGGTTTGGAGAGTATCGAATTCCAAATGTTTGGAATCTATAAAAGCCCACGACGATGCTGTAAATGCTGTCGTTGCAGGGTTCTCGATGGATTAGTCTTCTCTGGATCAGCCGATGGGAGCGTAAAAGTATGGAGAAGAGAGTTGCAAGGAAAAGGGACAAAGCATTTCTTTTCACAGAATTTGTTGAAGCAAGAATGTGCAATTACAGCTTTGGCTGTTGATCCTTCTGCTACAATTCTTTATTGTGGTTCGTCAGACGGGCTAGTCAATTTTTGGGACCGCGAAAAGCTTTGCCATGGGGGGATTTTGAGGGGTCATAAGTTGGCTGTTTTGTGCTTAGCTACAGCTGGAAATTTAGTCTTTACTGGATCAGCTGATACGAATATTTGTGTGTGGAAAAGGGAGGAAGGTGAACATATTTGTTTGTCTGTATTGACTGGCCATTCTGGTCCGGTAAAATGTTTGGCTGTTGAAGAGGAAAGGGGACCAACAATTGGGGCTGATGGGCATTGTGTACTGTATAGTGGTAGTTTGGATAAGTCGGTGAAGATATGGAGGGTGTCGCCGCAGCCGGCGCATGTGCTGTAACAACAGCAAACTCAACAAGAAGACAGAAGAATTGGCCTCATCAACCCAGAATTTTCCATCAATTCATAGCTTCTCCTCTCAAAATAGTAGAGTAAGTCAAGGCAGGCATTGCTAGGGGAATTATCTCAACTAGGAGAGGATACAACCTTAGCATTTTTCGGGTTTTTGCAGCATATCATAGTTTTATACATGCGCCAACAAGAGTTGGCTTAAACGATAAGTAGAGCGACCAAATTATTAAAGATCTTAAGTTCGATTCTTGATACGTTCAATCTCTTATTTGGTGATCGCAACATGCACTGGTGACTTGTTCTAGCCTCGAAGAAAAAAGGGTAACCTACCGTCCTATTAAATTTTTTTATTAAAAAAAAAGAAGTGTTTTATACGCACATATTCAACTGTCAATTTAGTTGGGAAGTTGGAAATGCATGACAGAATGAATTAAGGTAAAGTTTACCATTATGACAGTAGCTTCATGTGGTCTATGATAATTACTTAGTAGATGCTTATATAGGAGTTGCATGTAATTGTTTTTATTATTTGCAATACAAGCTATATACAAGGACCTAATGGCTCGATTTGAACTTTGAAGTTAAAAAAATTAAGCAACAGAACATTTTGGCTTTGTAGTAAGGAGTAACAAAAGAATTTAGGAATCTAAGCGAAAAAACTTGTGACGGGTTTTCATTCTGATCGAACTGATGAGCATCTAAGTTCCAAAGATGCATGGATAGAGACTTTAGACACCCTCAGCAGGTGGCCTAACTTGTTAGCTAGGCAGTCATTGTCTTCTTTTGAAACAAGAGTAATTGTTTGTTAGGTATATGTGCAACTATATTTGTAGTCTCATTATTGGAATTTTTTATCCTTGTACTACTGTTGTCAAATATGGAAAAGAAACTTTTTCAACCATTTTACTTTTCCTGATCAAATTGGGATATCAATATTTAACAGGTCTACTGTACGTATCACTAGGTAAGAATTCTGTGTAATTGCATGATTGAAACATGTTAGAAATATCGAAAGTTGGTGCTATAGATGAGAACGAGTTCAACAACATAACCAGGCGAGTTAGTATATGCTAGGGAACTAATTCCTTGTAACAACCGTATGTTAGATTGATGAAAAACAAATGATTAACCATGTTTATGAACCAAGTTGGGTATCTGTATGGTGCCGGTCTGGGTCTAAAATTCTCGACTTTTTATCCAATTTGTTAATCTTAATATCAGATTTTTTTAATACTAACTAGTTCAGAAATCTTATCTTTAAGAGTCAAAATATATCGAGTCAATGAGTTTTGCGGATCAAGATTGACTATCTAAGATGATCATCATTTCATTCAACAATTACACAAACTACTACCAATAAGGCATATCAGATGATGCCCTCCCTCAATCAAAATGAAAATATACTTCTTCAGCAAAACCGAGAGCAAGCTAACATCACACAAGAAGACTACTCTGTACAAGTACACCTATATAAGCATAGCAAGATGCAACAAGCAGAACTTATTTTGGTGATGCATAATATTCTTCAACTTGATCTTCTGTATATGGTGACGTTGAAGATTTTAGGTTCACCGACCAGTTCAAAGAGGCAAACATCGCCCACCACCAGGCTGTTTTCCAGCACAAACTCCTTCCAACCACGATAAATTTTCCCATTCCGCGAATTGAAGTTACACCTCACGGGCCATTTCTTTTTCCCCTCCGACAGACAAAGATCCAAATCAAGGTAGCAATTCATACTAGTGATTAAATTGTCCCTGGCGAAGGCCAATGGGATATTCTGCAAAACAGAGATGGATTAAGAATGATCTGTTACATATTATCAGAGGAAAAATAATCAACCACTAATAGTATTTTAAATATTTTTTGGAATAATTTTTTTTTATACGTGATATAAGCGGGATAAAAAAGTAGTTGAAAAATATATTTGAGTAATGATTGCAAAATATTACTATTTGAAAAATAACGAAAAATTAGTCATCCAAACGGATATGCTTACCACTGTCAAGCGAATGAACCAGAAACATAAGATGGCTGCATGAAAACAATGAAAAATGGGTATTTAGATTTGTAAGCTTTTGCTCTTCGATACGCGAAAGAAGTCCCTTTTCTTAATGTTGTTCGATCTCTGGCCATGGAAAATTGAGCAGTGGACTTCCCAGTTCCATTGTAGCTCTCTTCTACAAGATAATCAGACTTATTTTAAATCCAAATTATTATCTATTAAAACAAGGGCAAATTAATAACCTAAATAGTTCTCCAACTGTTTTTTTATTAAAACTGAAATGGTTTTTTAATTTACATTTTTGCCGATTTAGTCCTTCATCAATTTGGTTATATCGGATTGTGCTATTCAAAATACAAATTTTTTTGGTTACTACACTGCCTGGTAACCGAAAAAATACAAAAAATTAGAAAAAAACTTATGTTTGGATGGAAACAACCAAACAGGATCAAATTGGTTACAATTATTTAATTGAGGGATTAAATCAGCTAAACCTGAAGTTGCATTTTGACTAAGAGATATGAAAAAGTTAGAAGACTATTTAAGTGATTTATGCTTAAACAAATCTTCTTTTTTTTGGAGTCGTTAAAACAATTATGAATCTGAATGTTAAATAAGAGCAAAATTTTTAAACTTCGAGGGAAATATCTTGGCTACTCACCTTTTATCCTGTGTCCCAATTGAAGTCCATGAAAATATCCATTATTATCTTTGTCTACCTGATGGGCATTCTTTAAATTTCTTCCCCACTTTTCTCCCTTGCATGGTGCAGAAATTTCCTCCAAGATTTCAACAGATTCATCACCATCATCATCGGAATAAATCTCATCACTTTCCCGCACTCTGCTTATCTTCCTAGGCAGGTCCTCGCCATCACATATTACAACACGGTGGGGGGTAGATTCGATTGGATAATCTATTTCCGAAGCTGTATTATCAAATATTAAAACATGGAAGTGTGAATTTTCATCATATCTGAACACCAAGAACTGGAATTTTTCAATGGAATAATATTCTGCAAATTCATTTTTGCCACCCTTTGTGTAACCAAGTTCCATTATCAGTATGTAGCAATTCTACAGGCCATGCAACCCCAGTTGGAACTTTCAACCACACCATTTCCTTCAAATTATCCCCATATTTTCTCATGAACTTGGCTGGAATTTTCTGCAAGGATTATCAAGAAAAAAGAGTCATTTTTGGTGATTACATAAAAAGCGTTGCATTCTGCTAGCTACTTGAACTTACTATGCCTTGGTCGATGGGGGAAAAGACAACTTTGAAGAAGTGTGGTGAGCCTCTGGTTATGAGATGGCGGCCTCTACTATCGGTAGTCTTGGTCATCCTGCTTACTAGAGTAATTAAGGAGCAATGTGATGCTTGTACGAGGTAGATGATAAATTGGTGTTGCACTCAGTAGAGGTGAGTTGTGTGCATGCAGATTAACTGACGGAGAAATCTAAGACCAACCATCTTGTACTTGTATTAATTTATGTGGTATTAGTACTAGTAGTTATTAATTCTTGAATTGATATTATCTCGAGGAAAGGGAAGTAGGTGGGAATTGAATTGAATTGACAATACATTTACATTGAAAATACTCTATTTGTTTTTAAATAACTCTAATTTTTATTTAGTATACGTAAATTAAAAATTTATTAAATTACATCAGTTTTATAAAAAAATAATTTAAAATAATTAAATTATTCTTTTTACATTAATATCTAATTATATATTCTCAATTTTATTAATATGAAACTATGGATAAAAATTAGAAAAATATCATTTAATATTTTATTAGTTGTTTAAAGTGGCAGATAATTTGATACAAAATAATTTATCTAAAGTGACAATTATTTTAAAATGGAAAAAATACTTTAAACCTTGTGATTGTTAAAAAAATCAAATAAATGACATTAAAGTATGCTGACGATATTTTATATCACATTATTTGTATAATTTCTTTAATAATCACAATTTATAAATTTGTGATTGTAAATTAAGTCTACTTAAATATTTTATTAGGTTTATATAATAATAATTCCACCATAGCCCATTGTATTGGTATATGATTCTTTTACTGTTTCAGTTATGTGTATGGCATTCACGAGGATTGGTTTATATTGAGAAGGGAATTTAGCGTTTTAAATGGTCAACGAAAGTTTCATGTTAGCTGACGAATCTGGTATTTCTGGATCATATGTATACATTGAGCTTTGGTAAAAATTTCTCAAGTGTGTCTGAATATATAATCTTTTATTTAAAAAAGAGGGGAAATACTTAGGTAGATTTGGTTTTTGGCCCAATTTGTATATCTTGTGGTGTACATTAAATGTTATAAAATCTATGAAATATCCTGATATAAGCAAGATTCTATAATATTTAATCCTGACCGTAGGGTCTACAGGTATGAATCAAAAATCAGGTCTATGGTAGTATTTTCTAAAAAGAGGGTTTAACTTTTCAAGTTTGCACCTTTTACATATAGCATTTCATCTCAAATTGCAAGTAGTTTAGATTCTTTTTGGGAAATCCATTTTTAAATGGAGCAAGAATGTAAGAATGGTCATCAAATTATTATAACTTGTTACAAGATCACTAAATTGTTGGTTTTATAAATTTGGTAACTGAACTATTTTAAATATGTATCTGGAGTCACTAAAATATTTATTTTGCAAATTTGATCACTAAATTACCTTAAGTGCGTGTTTTTATTTTTATTTTTATGGTGACTGCATACACACACTAAAAGTAGTTCAGCGACTAAATTTGTAATGGAGTGACTCCAAACACACATTTAAGATAGTTTAGTAACCGAATTTATAAAATAAATAATTCGATCTTATATGTAACGACTTAATAATTTGATAACCATTCATGCATTTTACTCTTTTAATTTTTACTACTTTCTAAGCTCAAATGAAGATAAGTGATCACTAATCGGTCTCAGAAAATCTTACTGTTACAAATGAAAATGAAGTGGTTAATATTTTTTGCTTTGCCCTAAATGGTCTTCTATTTTTCTCCTAAACCTCTTTTAATAATTCCCTAGATTATCTTCTCTCTCTCTTTTTCCACTCTCTCTCCCCCCTAAATCCAAAAGGAAATGTTAAATTATCTAGAAGGTCAATAGGTCACTTCCAAACTTCTTTGTTGGCCCACTGGCCAAGTTTTTGTTTAGTAATGAAAAATACTTATATAGATTATAGATTGTTGTTTAACTCCAACATCTAGATCTGTGTAAAATTAAATTTTATAAAGGGTTCGTTTACATTAGTTGATGTCATAGATATCATAACATTTAATTTATACTATAAGATTTACAAGTAAGGTTTGATAAAAAACCAAATCTATCTAAGTATTTCCCTTTAATAATTATACAAAAAGTTCCCAAAATGCCTTTAAAATTAAACAGCAGACCAACAAAGCCCAGGTTATTGGGCCTGCTGTAAGCAAATATAATATGACTACCAAGTCTAATATGTAAAACAAACAATATCTCCAGATACAGATGGTTATTACTCCAGCCCAAATTAATATTTGTAGTAGTCGTAGTACGTAAACCGGTGCCATCATTGTCCCGCATGAAAAGTGG
The DNA here is from genome assembly GCA_025175665.1 of Cinchona pubescens. Taxonomy (NCBI): domain Eukaryota; kingdom Viridiplantae; phylum Streptophyta; class Magnoliopsida; order Gentianales; family Rubiaceae; genus Cinchona; species Cinchona pubescens. The sequence goes on from JANKKI010000090.1 coordinate 2,863,233, forward strand.
AAAACAGAGAATATGGTTCCATGTTCTCCAATTTCTTGAAGATATTTATGTTGAATCCTTCAGAGCTTCTTTTGGAGACAAATCAATCAAGTTAAATTCTTGAATCAATTGAAAATACTCTCAGAATAACTAGATAAAATGTAAAATAATTAATTAATAATAGATTGATTACATAAAAAGTGTCTCACTTTTGATATTCCTCCTTGGTCTTAAACGATGTCTTAGTGATGAATCGACAACAGAAGCTCTTTCATCAGCCTGAGTTGATTTTTTCCCCTGATTGGTATGGTATGACGCAGCTGGAATATCCAAGATTTCAACAGAATCATCATCAGATTCTATTTCATCTAATTTCCTCGCTCGGCTTCTTCCCCTCATAGTTAGCTGGTCATCATCATTATCATGATGTGTACAGTTATCCGAAGAATTCTCAGATAAATCGGATTTATGATGGCCGGTGAGAGAATTATCAGATGGATCGGATCTATTATGGTCGGTGGTTTCAACGGGATACTCAATTTCTGAAGCAGATTGATCAAAAATAATAACATGAAACTGGGAATTGCCATCGTATTTGAACACCATGAAATGACATTCTTGAATGGAATAATATTCAGCAAATTCCCTCCACCCCTTTTGTAGCCAAGTTCCAACATCATTCTGGAGCAATTCTATTGGCCATGAAGCTCCAGTTGGAACCTTCAACGACACAACTTTCTCCAAACTCTCTCCATAATCTCTCATAAATGCAGTTGGAATTCTCTGCAGTTTTGGATTAGCAAGACAAATTAATAATGTAACTTTCAAGAACGATTACAAGTAAATATTAGCGGTAGACTATAATGCATATTTGTTAATATTTTCTATATCTGTGTATATCTATATATTATTCTAGATTATATATATTTTAAATATATATTTAATTTTTTTAGAACGTATAGAAGAAGTAACACACAAATATACTTACTATGCCTTGGCCGACAGGAGAAAAAACAACTTTGAAGAAGTGTGGTGGCTTCTTGGCGACATGATTGGAGGGACCTTGGTGTGATCTTTGCTTTCTTTTTTCTTTGGTAGCCATTTATGGATGGCTTTCTAATTCCTTGAAGTTGTTTCAGTAATCTTTAGAGGGGAAAGAATTTATAAATGTGGGGTATTGGGTGGGAGAGACTGGGAATTAATTTGAAAATGAATGGAGAATAATTTAACGAAGAACAACTAACATAGTTAATGTTCTTAATGAACTAGCTCCGGGAGGCTCGAGGAAAGGAAGGGACCGTCCGATTGCCCAGATGATACACATTAAACACCCCATAAAAGTAGCGTGGTGTACATTACAACTCTCATCTGCACACGTTATCACTCCATCAATTCTGCCATCAGAATATATAAAATATGTAATTAAAGTTTAATAAAATATAATTCCGATAATAGTGCCCATATATAGGAGTCTAATACTAGATCTACTAAAGTATTTTTTCTGTAAAATGTTATTATTTCACATAATTTAGCTAGTGGAGTATTATAGATTGGTAAAGAAAATTAAACCAAGATTTCCATCACTCTATTCAACTACACTTTTCAATTTTGGAATAAACTAATATTGGTAATATTCGAAGAAAAAATTCTACAGTTCCTTGAGGGTTCATTTGGTTCATGAGATGACTTGGAATTGAATACGAAATCCAATATTATCTATGTTTGATTGGATTTTAAATATGGGATCAGCATACCACTTAACTAATTCAATCCCTATTCCTTTGACTATATAGGGCATTACATATCCCATGGGGTTTTTGATATTAATAATCATATCAGACTGGATAAATCATAATATGCTTAAAATTACCTATTAAATTAATATTTTCTTATAGTAGTTATTTTTTTTACTGCAAAAAAAATGATCATTATATCATTTTTTTTTATTTTAGGTGAAAAAATATATATTTTAGTACATGATGTACGCTTGTTCTTTTATTTTATCATTTTTTTTATTTTGCAAATTATAATGCCTTATTTTTATTTTTATTTATTTAAATATTTCTTTTTTATAAAATATATATTTTCAAGTACAGCAAAATACTATTAACTAAATAGAAAGATCTAATTATATTAAGATGCTATATTCTTTCTAATTCATGAATGTAACTACTACATTTTTTTTTCCAAAATTAATTTAACATAGTACTGCTATTACAAATCTTATCATTTCTTGCAAATTTATGTATATATTTCAATAATCTTATTAGTTTATTTATTTTTAAACATGACATTATATGATTTAAAAACTATTTTATGTGTGAAAATTTTTTAAAATAATTAAGAATAGTAGGTAATAGTAAGAGAATATTTCAATATCTACAATTCTCCCTTATCTATCATTTTCAATAAAAATAGAAAATTATATTATTATCAAAATATTCTATTAATATGCTAAACAAACCGAACACAGAATTATAATTCGAAAATAACACGTTCTGGGACTATTATCCGGAGACCTTGTAGAGTTATCCGATGATGATTTATATGTGAACCAAACGAACCCTTAGTGAATAATCACGTTGTACTTTAAAAGTTTTGATAATACAACACTATGAACTATAAAAATTTATACTGTACACGTTTTAGAAACTAACATGATGGTTGTTTTTCTTTAAACTGCTATTACATTTTTTAATTACTTCTCCTTAATGTGGTAGAATACACGTTTAATTTATAGTGGTTTTTATGTTATCTTCATCAAGTAAAAGATCATTTGGAAACAAAGAGTACTAAAAGATATATATGGAGTTTTGACAATTAAAATCCTGCCGGTATTTGGCATGAAATGCAGATTCAATTACCAGTGTACACCAGACCCCACACAAAGAAACGAAAACTCGCAAAAGAACACTACCACACATAATTATACAACAAATAAAGTTAACTAACAAAAAATACTCAAACTGGAACAGCAACCACTCCCACAACGGCCATGCATGCATGCATGGTCACTACACTCACTCTGGATCTTCCCAATCCTTTTGGGCAAGAAGCATAGTATTTTCTTCATCCTGAACTAACGTAAATTTGAATGTGTCACCTCTCTTTACTCTATTCTCATCGCGAAAGCATGACCAACCTCTCCCCATTGAAATTCTTCCATCGGCACCTGTACATAGTTCCATCTTCCACTTCTTCCCAGATTTCGGACTAATTAGGTAAATTATTTTCTTCTTATCCAATTTTGCCTCCCTGACAAAAGCTGCTGGAAAATGCTGAAAAATACAATATTTCACTGGACGGTGTCAGAAGAATAGTGCAAATAGTACGTACTTAGCGAATATTAATGTTCAGTAGTTTCTTCATTAATTACCATTCGGTTAATACGGCTCTTGGTAAAAGTCAAGTGAAAATGTACAATTTTGTCTTTTGACTTGATTTTACTACCAGCTCTTTCCACCTCTTCTTCTTCTTCACTTGTTACTTCTTCCTTCGCACGAATTTCTGTTGATAATTTTTGAAATTGAATGATCCCATTTAAAAAAGATAGGTTACGGTTGTGGTTTCTGTTATATTTTTTAGTGTGATATTTGTGTTCTACCGCTTATATTTAGTGACATACAACCTTAGAATAATATATGTTACACAAGTGTCACGCTAAAAAAATATCACATAAAAATCCAAAATTGTAGGCTACCCCTTACTCTAATCTAATAGGTCACAAACACATTTTGTAACTTATAATAATACTTAAATATCACGTACTTACATAAAATTAATGGTAACGAAAATTGAATACGTGACTTTCGTTCTATTTATCTTTTAAGTCTGGCAAGCTACACAAGCTACATGCATGGTATAATGTAAACTGTCAAGAGGGAAAAATATACTACTGTGTTACCCGTAGCTTTTGATCTCTTGGAGTTCCGAGAATCCTTAGACCGACCAACTCGTTTATCTGACGACCCCTCTTGAACAAACCTTGTCCTAAGTGGTCTAGCAGTTTAATACACCAGTTGATGGTGTAACATGATTAATAATCCCATCTTTTTCTGCTACATCGAGACTGCTAGTTATACTATCTAGCACTAGTTGGCAGGGACTCTTCGGCAAACCACTGCCGTCGATAAGTACAACGTCAAACACAGAAAGACAGTCCTGATCTCTTGTTTTACCGACATAAAGGAAAAGTAAAGAATCCCCGTACATCAGATTCGAAATTTTTGCAAATTTTTGCCAAGCTTGGCCGCGTAGATGGTAGTGCCCACCATTTTCATCAACTTGTACGGCCCACATTTTCTTTAAAGGAGGTGTTCTGAGTATCCATTCCTTGGTGACTTTCTCTTCATGCTGCTTCACAAAAGAAGGTGGTATCCTCTGCACGAGAGCCAAGCAATGAAGTCCGTGAACGAGATTTGCCATTTGAAAAGAGTTGAATTAGATTATGGAGAGAAAGGGAGGTACTTACAATTTCTTCAATGAAGTTGTCTTCAAGTAAGATCTTGAGAAATGATTTCAGAAGTCGGGAAACTCATTCTTTATCGGTAAAATATTAAAAAAATGAAAAAAAAAAAAAAAAGGAGCAATAGAAATTAATAATAATTTAATGAGAAAATAATGGTGTTGAGATGTTTGTTTGTTGCTTTTATAACAGTACAGCACCGAATAGCTGGTGTACAATCTGTGTAGGGTACAATCTGTGTAGGGCTTTTTTGGTTGGAAAAAATTTTACGTATATTCAGTCTTTTATATATATATATATATATATATATATTAAAATATATATATATATAATATATTATTTATTTTATAAATTTTAATTTATAACGCCTAGTCTATTAATTGCTGCTAAAGATCAGAGTAAGTATTTTTCTATTTCGTTTTCTTTCCCAGTATTTATACTAAAAAAAAAAAAAAAACCTATATAATTATATTGATAAATACATATGTTTCGTACGAACAAGTGTGTAACGCATGAAAATTTGTCGAACACTTCGACCCAAATCTTGAAGAAAGTTAAAAGGCCCAATGTTTGATGAGCCTACTGCATAACTTGATCACCACATGAATACCTAAATATTTTTTCCTTTAGATGTACTTCGTGAGTTAAGGAGGGTTTTTTTTTTTTTTTTTTTTTTTAAACTTGAGAAGAAATAGACAAAATTTCTCGAATTTATTATGAGTTATTATTCCGTGGATTAATTTCATTTTTGTCCTCTAAAGTATTTTAAAAGCTCAATTTAATCCCTCTTATTGGAGAAATCTCAGTTAATTTGATCTCTCAAACTAAAAAAAAAAAATCTGAATTTAGCCTTGTAAACTTAAGATGTTCCAATTTTTTATCCACACCAATTACGTAAATTGAACTCAGTAATGGGTGATTAACAAAAGAAGGATCAAATTGTAAAGGAGTAACCAAGCAAGATTATATTTGTAATTCTGCAAAAAGCTATTCTTATTTTTTGCCTTAACAATTTCAATTAATATAATAAACTACTATTAGCATGTGTGATTTTCAAAATCACGCACATTAAGAAGTTATAATTTTTATGAAAAAAAATTTATTTTAATAAATGAGTGTATAAAAATTAAGGGCAAAGTCAATCTAAAATTTAAAAATAAGAGTTAAATATTTAAACACAACTTGTGAATTGTTACCGTTTGTAATCTTTCTATTTTCTTGTAAAAGTAATTGGTGTTTAAAAAATTAATTAAGGTTTTTTTTTTCCATTTTATCGTCTAAAGAAGTTGGAGAAATCTTGTAAACTCCATCATAGTAATTTATCAATTTCTCTCAAGAATATTTAAGGTGATTATTGAGTAACTAATGACATCTTAATAATTATTTAATAACCAATGAGAAGAAATTATTTGTACTAAACAACCTAATTTATTACAAGCAAAGGAATCACTAAATGTTTAAATAACTTCCTTATATTAATTTTTAAATAATTATTAAAATGTCAAATAATTATTCAATAACCATAATAAATTTTGCCATTCCCTGAACCATTGTGTTTCCCTTATTTCCTTCTCAGCCGGGAGTAGTGTCAGGTGATTAGTACAACCGTCACATTTTACTCGCTTAAAAAAATAATTTTTTTTTTACTTTGTGAATAATTAAACGGTTATTATTATATCAGTGACTTACAAATAATCTTTTCCTCACCGGATGCTCCCAGGTAATTATTTCCGCTTCCTCACGGATCTCAGGAGCAGGGGCGGATTTGCCCTGGGCACCGTCCTAAGATTTTAAAAATTAAAAATTGTATTTTTTAAAATTTTAAAAACTTAATTTGTATCTTAATAAAATTTATGTTTTATCTTTCTAAATTTTAAAAAATATATAAATTAATTTTAATAATTATATAATTATTAAATTTTATCTCCTCAAAACATAATTTCTGCGTCACCTGGACACGAGTAAGTATATTTGTCTGCAAATGTTTCTCTTCTTTCCCGTCTGATTTTCGAATCAAACGGAGATACTATCACAAGACATGTCATCGAAAGCCTCGTGTTCATTCTATAATCATTCTCACAAGAAAAATACATAAAACAAAAACTACAGACAAAATCAATTACGTAGTTCTCCATTTCTTTGAATTGAGAAAGAGGAGATTCTTCATGACAAACCATCACAACTGAAGTGACTACTCAGAAAAAAGCTTCACAAGTATGCTCCGGATATCAACTCAGCTAGTGAGCAAAATCATTTCAGATTCACTGCCATGAATCAATTTTCAATGTATCTGATTTCTAATCATGACTTTTGTTGAATGGTTATTTGTCTTCATGGAGATATTTAGTTTTAATCCAAATATATATGGAGTGAAATACGCAATCTTTTGTCTCGTTTAAACCAAAATTATATTCAAAAGAGTTGATACCAGAGCCAGAGCTCTAGTACCCAAGGATGTTGGTGCAACTCCCTGACATGTATGGAGTAAAAACGATATAAAATATTCTTGTTGCATTTAAGTTTAAAAATTTTAAATTCTCTCTATTCTTATATTAATTTTTTCAATTTTTTTTTACAGAAAATGATAAACATTTTTTTTTTTTTGAGAGTAATGTTAAGGAATAGAATTTTTTTTAAAAAAATAAAATGACGAGGCAATGCAAAGAGAAAAAGAAATTTGAAGAATTCAGGGAGAGCAAATGTAAATAAATAATAAAATTTTAAAATTTTATAAGCCTAATTTGTTTTTTTTTTTTTCAAAATTAAGGAGTGCAATTGCCAACTCTAAAGTGAATGTGGTTGCGCCCGTGGTTGACAGAAGTTTATCATGACTGCTAAGCCACTATTTAATTTAGACATGAGAGCAATTTTAAATTGTTCAAAATTAGAAAAAAAAAATTTTATTATTTTATAATACAAAATGAGTATCTTGAATCATTTGATAATTAAACGCTACACGCTAATAATTAAACAAACTATATTACAGATTAAAGATGCACATTACTATATTGCAGTTAACTAAGGATAGATGCAACTGGGAGCAGGCAAAATTAAGGTTGTTTATCTTTCTCGTAAACCTGAATGCTGTTAGTTTCAGGAATGTAGAAACTCAAAAGCATAATCTTTTCCCTCGATTAAATTGTTCTTTATGCGAAATTTAGTCCACCCGGATCCATAAATGTCGACCGTGTGACATTTGTTGTTGAATTTCAGTGCAACGTTGGTAGACTACCCATTCAGATACTCCAGCATCACTTCTCTCTTCTTGCATATGATTCCAGCCTTCTTGGTAAACGATATTGGAAGCCGCTAAAATTACACAAGTAAATAGTTCAAGTAAGACAAGATACAAAAGATAAGCAATAAGGAAAATTATCTTTAATTATTTCAAAATTATTTTGATTTGGGGGATTTACCAATCTAGATCTGCTATTCTTGCTCAAAACCTTGGTAAAACGACCATCTTCTGGGGAGTCGAAGGATATTTAAGCACCGCCGTCACGGTTCGCACTCTTCTTTGATTTTCTCCTTGTTGCACCTGTATAATTCATGAATGCATGATAAGTTATTAAGTTGGATATGTCTTAATACTATTTCCGTCTCATTTTTTATTTAAAACATGATTAATCCAATAGATAATTTAAGAAAGATATTTGATCAACAAGTGAAATACTTTTTCTATTATTATCCATTAATTCAAATTCAAAATTTGTGAAAGTAATTAATGTTTCAACATGATTTTAATGTTATGTTTTGAGACTTACATGAGAGCTAAAATAAGTGAATTGACCTTTGTTTAATTATCTTTGTAAAAAATAATAAATAATTTAAGATAAATCAAAATAAAATAAAACTGAGAGAGTATATTTTCTTTTCCTCTATCCATTTCAATTGTGACGATACCGATATTAATCTGTATTTGCTAAAATTGATGATACTGAAATTCATCTATATTGCTAAGATGATTTTAAAAGATTGAAAATAAGGAACAATAATTAAAGAAGTAAATGACAAATCAAATATTTGGAGGAAGACGATTAGTATTCTAGCTATTAGTAAATACAGTATTTGATATTTTTTTTCATGTCTCTTACAAGTGTGGCTAAATGATCTTATTTTTTATAGTATCTTGATGACAAGGAGCCTACAATAAAGATTGTTGTACTATCGTTACATGTCTCACCTATTGAACTACCGTACTGTTGGACTGCCGACCTACTTATGTCAAATTACTATCATGACTGTAAGTCAGACTGTTATACGTATGGGCTGAACTCCTGAATAGAATAGTAGTTGTTCAGGTTCCAAGTTGATATCATTTTGTTCAAGTCGGTAAATTCACGTATCCATATGTTCGAGTCGAGCAGCTCTAGGTGTCGTCATAAGCCCCCTCGATGGAGTTCGAATCATGGATTGAACTGCTTCGATTGATATTCTTTTTTGTATATATATATATTTAATTATATCACGTCTTTTGAAATTCTCTCATTAAATGCTAGTGGTTGTACTTTTTTCAAAACTTCAATTCCTTGCACATTTTGGAGTATTTTAAATTTCAAACATTTTACCTTAACCTTTACTCAAGCCTTTCATCAAAGATTTCTTTTTCTTGCTTTCAAATACACTTTAATTCCCCTCTTTTGTCCTTATGAGGAGAATCCGTGGCTTCTAGATCAAGAGAGAGATCTACCAAGAATGTCCCTATGGAAGATAAATTTGATTTGAGGTCCGTGATGTTAAGCGATCAGGATTATAAAAAGATAGTGAGTATAGCCCAAAAACAAGAAATTCCAATAAATCAACCATCTTTGAGGGAAGCCCTTTGTGGAAATTCCAAGTCTAAGGTCCTTGAAGCTCAAAACGTTGTCGAATCTGAGCCACCTATTCTGGATGTGGAGGTGGTGTCTAATAGAAAACGAAAAGCTTCTTAATTCCCCGAAAGGACAGCAGCTACTGCTAAATTTGGACTTCCTTTTGACTTAGAACATCCTATTTTGTTGATAAATTCAAATCCTTCCCAAGTTAAATCTAAAATAATTCATGATTCCAGAGTCAGGAATGAGCCCACAGCATCTTCTTCTACAAAGGCCTAGCGTTTTGTGCCAAAATGGCCGATTTTTGACAGAGGCCACAGGTATTAGAGGGTCCTCAAAAGCTGTAAATTATCTTTGCTGCTTTTTCAAAAGAAGATAAGACCGAGACTGAATCATGCTCGAATAAAATAAAAGCGATTTGAGTGGCCTTAGGCTGGTATTCTACTGGGTATTACATAAGTAGCATTTTGCTCTCCTGGTTGGAAGATAGAGATAAAATTGCCAAGCAGGAGAGGTTTTTGGAGGCAGCTAATAGAGAGAAAACCATTCTTATAGAGGAGACAGAGAATCCGAGAAAGAGAGACTTCTCAAGGAACATGCTGGTTTAGAGGCAAAGTTTAATCAAAAATACCAAGAACTCCAAGCTCTTCATTCTGCCAAGATGTCGAGAATGAGGAAGAAGTATAAATAGGTCTCCCAGAGCTTTTTCTCTTAAATCCTTGGTCCAGAAGCTGCAATCTAAGATATCCCATCATCTTAACCTTGATTAAGGATATAAAAGAAAAACTTCCCCTCCAAAGTATGAATTCCGTTTTGATGTCAGACACTTTGGGCTGAAGGATTTAGAAAAATTTTGTATGATGAGTACTAAAGCTGGTTTTAATAAAGCTTTAAACAACATAAAAGTGCAATTTTTCGAGTTGGCTCTTGAGAATGAGAGATTTGATTTCTGTGACCCAACAGCCTCTTTTGGTAGGATGACCGTGTTGGGTAGAATCTTTAGGAGAACCTAGAACTGTTGTTCTTTAAATCAAAGTGTACTTTTAGTAGAACCTGCCGAGGAAGTAGAAGAAAAAGAAGAGACAAAAATAAAAATACCCGAACGAGAGATAAATATTTCAGGTTTGATAGATTATATGAACAGTATACCCTGTTTCTCTTTTGATGTAGAAATTTTGGATGTAGATCCACTGACCTTTCTTTATTTTGAAATCAAAATGTAACAAGAATTTCTACCTCGATTGAAAACCCTTCAGTAGAGTAGGTTGAAAGATATCAACAGAAGTAGAATAAGATCTTGTAACTTTCTTTTGAGAATGTAACAAATCTCGTTTAATTTTATTTTTTCCTTGTAACTTTCTGCTCTATGTAATGACTTTATACGTTTTCTGAGATCATTATAAATTTTCTCGATCAATTCCTATTCGGATTATATCAGATTTTTTCATGTGAGTTTTTCCTTAATAAAGAATAATTTATTCCTCAAAATCTTACTTTGTCATCGAGCATGTTCATATTTTAAAATGATTACTTGTGCACTTCAACGAATCTGATATTTAGTTGATTTTATCGGATTAGATACTTAAAGCCACTTGAAACACTGTGACAAGCAATCCCTTGTACGACCGATCTGTTTCAAATATGCTGACAGGTCGGCCATTGCTTTTTCTGATCACAAAAGAACTGGAGCTTCTTTTTAGGACATAACCACTACGAATTATGACCCTATATGAAAAGACGTATTCAAATTATTAGGCACGTTTAATGTGGGGGTAGTTATTGCCAACCCACTACCATTTCACTTTCCAATAATTCAAATTTTCTCATAAATACTTCATCTTCATTTTTTCTAATTTTCACATTGCTTTCGAAAAATTTTATTGCATCTTCCAATATCTTGACATTCTAGTTTCCAATCATTCCTTTCAAATTCTCTAATTTCCCTATGGCTTCTTCTTCCAACACGATGGTGGTTCATGCTCAACCCATTAGCTCGGTTCCCATGTGTAAGAATTCTACTTCTTCGTCTCCTCATCCTAAGCAGACTCCTGCTACGGTGGATACCTAATCCACTTTGCAAGTTCGCGATATCCTTCGCCTTAAAGCCATTAATCAGATTTCAGACATTGTGACTATTCAAATTTTGGAAGAGGATAGGACACACAACCCTCATAATGGCTTCGTCACAATTTTCGAAGATCAACTTAGGACAGGTCTCCGATTCTCTTATTGTGAAATCCTTTTGTATTTGTACTTTTTTTTCCATATCTGCTTGTCTCAATTGATGCTAAATTCTTTTCGACTTCTCATCGCTTATGCCATAATCTATAAGTATTTAGATATTATGGTATCTACACAAAATATGATTTAGGGGTTTTTATAAGGTGATATATGCACAAGGAGTTCGATATTTATTATTTTGTTAGCTGTTCGAAGAGGGCCAGTGTTGCTTCTGACATCCCAAACTCGATAAAGAATTGAAAATCCAACTTTTTCTTTACTGCTCAGGCCGATATGGGAAAGGTCAAGATGAAGTGATCGTTTTTTGATAGAAAACCTATCTTGAATTCTAATCCTCTAAGAGAGCTAGACCCTGAATCTTATCTTGGGGTAACGAGAATTGACCAGTCGGATTCGACTGTTCTTTTTGAGGGGTAAAATTTCAATCGTAGACCATAACTTACTGATTTGGGCAGATCAGCTCGAGGGGCGACCCTTTCTCAGAATTTCGATGGACGTAAGTGTTAATATTCAAATTTCATTCATAATCATAATCATAATCCTTTCCTCTTGACTTATCTTTTCATTATTTTTTTGATTAGAGGCTCTGTTGAAGTCAATATTATCCATTTTGACTAAGAAAATACTCTCGAGTTAGACATCGACTGTTCCCGAGTCCGTTTAAATAGATCGTTTTCCTACAACCTCTCAAAGAACAAGGGATAGCAGCAGTTTGTCGACAGTTGTTAAGAATGGAAAACCTCCTGCTGTTGTTGCTCCTACTACTGCTGTTCCAAAGACAGATTTAAACTGGCTTCAATGGAAGAGGTCGAAGAGAAAGATATTGCAGTTCCTCCCTTGGCTGCTCATCGGTATAAGAGAAAAGATAACTTAGATTCTTCTTTTATTCTTTCTTCGGTTCCTCTGATCCGAACTCCCTCTTCTGTTCTGCCAGTTCTAGGTGGGACGTTTTGTCCTTAGTTGTATAAACCTAAGGCTTTTTGTATTCCAAATAATAAAGCAGTGATTGCCTACAGTGCAACTCCAAGAGTTAGAGACTAGACTCCGGAAGAAGAGTAGGTTTCCAGTGGAAACCAAAACCTTCCTTGAACAACTAGGATAGTTCATCCAATCAGATATATTGATGGTGAACTTGAAGCTGCTCCTTTCAGCCATTCAGTCTACCTTGTGGTCTTTGACTGTGAACGATCGTGGCCAACATCCTCGAATTGCTCATAATTGGCTCGATAACGTGTTCACAAAACGAGATCAGTCATATACAGTCGATTAGAGACTTTCAGCTACAATCTGAGGCTGCTCAATCTATTTATGCGTCAGTCTTTTTTTGACATTTTTTGGTATCTTGTAGCTTGAAAATGCTATGAGTGAAGAATATCGGCGTTACCTGAGGCTCGAAAAACAAGTCAAACAACTGAAAGAGTTGTTTCATAAATCGATTACAAATAAAAAGAAGCCTTTTGTTGGTATCTTGTAGCTTGAAAATGCTATGAGTGAAGAATATCGGCGTTGCCTGAGGCTCGAAAAACAAGTTGAACAACTGAAAGAGCTGTTTCATGAATCGATTACAAATAAAGAAGCCCTGAAGCAACGATTGCAGTCTCGGGGTGCTTTAAGACCAAACGACATGTCCTTTTCCTCGGATGAAGAGCAAGAAGGTCATGAAGAGGTACTAAAAGATCTAAAGGAACAAGCAGAGATGATCTGATCGAACAACTCAAGTGTAAGCAAGAGGAAGTTGATAGGTACAACCAAAACTTGAGTAAAGGTTAAGGTAGAATGTTTTGAAAGTTAAAATACACCAAAACGTGCAAGGAAGTGACGTTTTGAAAAAGTACAACCACTAGCATTTAATAAGAAAATCTCAAAACACGTGATGATTAAATATATATACAAAAAGAATATCAATCGATACAACTTAATCCATGATTCGAACTCCATTGAGAGAATTTATGACAACACCCAGAGTTGCTTGGCTCGAACATATAGACACACGGCAAAATTTACCGACTTTCTGAATAGAATGACATTGATTCAGAATCTGAACAACTATTATGCTACTCAGAAATTCAACCCATACGTATAACAGTCCGATTTACAGTCATGACAAAAATTTGACATAAGTAGGTTGACAGTTCCAACAGTTCGATTGCTCGATAGATCGGACATATAACAGTAGTACAACAATCTTTATTATGGACTCATTGTCTGAATCAAAATACTATAAATAATTCATTTATCCACACTTGTAAAGGCATGAGAAAAAACATTAAATATTGTATTTATTAAGAGCAAGAACACTGATTGTCTTCCCCCAAATATTTGATTTGTCATTTACTTCTTTAATTATTGTTCATTCTTTTCAATTTGTTAAGATCATTTTAATAATATAGATTAATTTTGGTATCGTCAATCTTAGCGATACAAATTAATTAATTTCGGTATCATCAAATTGTGAAATTACCAAATAGGCTAATATAATAGCCTAATGCTGCGTTACTGGGAAAGTAGATGATTAGAGGTTCACGTTGCAAATTTCCCAATCTTTTTCTTGTTATATCTGATATCTAAAACTTAAGAAAAATAAAAAGGAAGGGTATAAAGCAGGGTTCATCATAGACTGACTCCTCGTCCATGTGTCAGTACTCAATCCGGTTAGCATTGACCCCACACCTAATCGTATTCTGGATATCTGCTAAAAGCTGATCATATTATTAGACTAATCCGATTCCATTTAATTAGAAAAAATAATTTTAATAATTCATCACATTTTATATTTATATTTTTTTAAATTTTTTTAATTTTTTATATTTAAAATAATATATTTTAGTCTTTCATTCCTCGAGATATAATTACGGATATATTTTAGTTTGAAATATTCATATGCATATTGAATTTTACATTTTTATGAATAAAATTTCATAAACAAAATTGATAACACATAAACTTTAAATACTCAATGACGCTATCTAAATACTTATACACCACCTTACCAAAATTCTTACATATTATTACCGTCCTTATTCTCTTCCTACGCTGCTTTTCCTCAACTATCCTTACTCCAACAGCCTCGATTATCTTTTTTGGATAATTTAGTATTTAAAGTTATGTATTGTCAATTTTATTCTGAAATATATTATATTTAATACATAGTGAGTATTTTAATATAAAATATATCCGTAATTATATCGAGAAACTAAAATAGTATATTTTAAATTTATGAAGGACTAAAATAGGATAAATCGTTTTGAATGTGAAAACTAAAAAAGTATAAATACGAAATATAAGAGACTATTAAAATCATTTTTTCATTTACTTATGACAATTTTTTAGTTAAAAATTTTTAAAAATAAAACATTCACTAGTAATTAAACAAACCATTAATATTATGCTATAATAACTAAAACTATAGTATTAATTCTATACATCGACGAGATTGGTGTTCATCGGATTGCAAATTTTCAACCGACTATTCAATCCAATAATCTAATACTCAACATCATAATATTAATCGATTTAAATATCTTATTTTCATAATTTAAAATGAAATAGATTACCTAATATTTCAGATCGATAAGTCAAATTAAACACTTATAGCATAAAGTACTATAAAAATGATATCTCAAGGACTTATTAAAAATGAGAAAATTGCCAAAATAGTCCCTCAACTTTTGCAGGCCCTCAACTTTTTTAGAATAGTCCTTCATTTTTTAGGTGGACTATCTTGGCTGAAGGACCATTAGCCAACAGATAATACATTATACGTTGTATTACAGAACAGTAGATCCAGAAAGGGCTAACCGCTGGTGGGTCCATTGGGTCTCTTAGCCCGTGGGGCTGGGCTAGTATTGAAGAAGTCTAGTTCAATAATTTCAGGTTGGTCAGAAATATTGCAAGGGGCATGGCTTGTAGTTGCCGGCTGCAGCTTCTTAAGCTTCTTTAAGCACTTCGGCCTCTTGATTTTCTTGAACAGCTGAACTTGAATGCTATCAGTCTCAGGAATGTACTCAAAAGCATACCTATTTCCACGTGTTAATTTATTCTTTTTCCGGAAATCAGGCCACCCTTTACACAAGAATAGCATGCAGCTGTGGCTGTATAGTTTTAGATCAACTCGCCAAGACGCCCCATTCTTATTCTGCAGCACCACTTGGGATTTGTTTATGATTCCAGTTTTCTTGGCAAATCCCAGTGGAATATTCTAAATAAATTTACACAACCAAAACAACTCAAACAAGGCAATAAGCAAATAACATGAACAACTAAAAATTAACGAGGAGTTTAATTACCATTCTAGATTGATGATAATTCTTTATAACCTGGGTAAAACACTTTCCATCATTTGCAGAATCATCAGAAATTTTAGAACCCTGGCAGCGTTTCTCTTTCTCAACCTTCATGGATTTTCTCCTTCCTGAACCTGCTTACATGTTAGTATTCTTACAGGGACCCAAATCACCCCATCTGTAACACCCCGGTTTGGGATCGCTCAATAATTTTTTAACGCAAACAACGAGTTGAAAAATATTTTAAATAAATTATGAATAACTTAGGACTCGTGATATTAAATATAATATTATTTTTTCTCTCATAGGACGGTATCACACAACCAAAAAGAAAAAAAACACAAACATTGTACAATTAGGAGCTTACCATGGGAGGTCCTGGATCGCTTAGTACCCTGATTGCGAGTAGTTTCCAGGTTCAGTTCAATCACTTCACTGGGTGTATTGGCTCAAAATTGACCGGGACATGGCTTGCACTTGCAGAATTTAAAAACTTGTTACACCCAGTGGTTCCACACACTGCAACTTCGAAGACATTTTTTTCCTCAAGAATAAGCCAGAATATCAGCAATTCTCCGAGTTCAAGCTCAAGATCGTTAACAAACTTAGTCCAGCCACGTGTGAAGCAGTAAAGGCCCTCAATTCGCTCAATCTTTACCGACCATGTTTTTCCAGATTCAGTCCTAAGTAGGGCACGTTCAGGCAACATATGTTCGTAGGTTCTCCCGAAGAGTGGCGGAAAACGCTGCAACAGAAATCAATTGAAAGTAAAAAATCTCCGTTGATCAGCATTAATTGGATGGTATATAGAAAGAAAAAAAAAAAAAAAAAAGTGCAGAAATACATTAGTCATTTTATGATGCTGTGGCTAACGCAAATATTGTACGTAGTAATAATGTAACTTACGAGTATGGACTTAATGCCGTCACCGAAGAAGATTTTAAAGAAGAATTAGGCAAGCCCATTTTTGCCATGATCACTTGCTCATCTCTCTTTCTGTTCTTGGTTTTTTCCTTCAAATGGCAATTTGCATTGTTGGAATGAGGAACGAAAATACTTGTTTCTTATTTATGTAGGGGCAAAGGGTGAGCAACTTTGAAAAATTATAAAATAGGTAACGAAAAATTTTAAAAATTTTATCTTATAATTGCACATTCTAAAATTCATCAGTTTTTTCTTTTTTCTTTATAATGATTCTTTAAAAATTTGAAATTCTTGAATCATACAATTAAACATTATAGCATATTAAAAATTAAGGATACGTGTGAATTAAAAATATAAAAATTTTAAATTTTTTAAAATTTTGCACACAAAATAACCGTAAAATTGTCATTATAAATTCATTTTTCAAATACATGTTATATAAATATGAGCATTGAGTGGCTTTCTTAGATCTAAAAACATCAATTCTACTTTTTTTTTTTTTATAAAAATTAGCTCTTCCACAATCACATTCTCTAACTATAATTGCATATAAAATTATAAATTTTTTAATTCTAATTCACTCACATTACTTTTGAAAATGATTATTTTAATAAACTAAAATAATATTAATGAATTAGAACCAAAAAATTTATAATATCTAAATCCGATCTAACTAGGAATTTTCCCTTAACCCCTAGCTAGAATGGAAAGATTTTGTATGCATGCGTGTTTTATGGAATGCATGCACGCAAACCTAAAACATGGTCCCAGGCGTGCTTCTTTTTCAACTTTTGTAAGGTTGTTTACGAACCAATTACTCGGTATATATGTCCACAAAATTCTTGAATCGATTGATCTGGTTTAAGAAAAAATTGAATCGTATCCATTTTATATTAATAAAATAATTAGTCAATTAGTTATTCGTTATAAAATTATTTGAAACTATGAGTATCTGAATCGATAAATTTGTATTTATTTATTTTTATTAATTTTTCAATAAAAAAATTTATCTACTAATTACATAAATATCTTTTTATAATTATAGATAAAAATAGAATGAAAAAATTAATAAAAATTACATAAAAGTATCCTTGACGTTAATATTATTTTATAAAATTACAAAGATACCTATACATATGAATCGGTTCGAATAGCCAGCTATTCAAGAAAATGTAGATCATTATCTAAATCGGTATAAATAATCAATTCAAATACTTTTTAAGTAGGATTTGAAATGACAAATTTTTCAATTTGTCGGATTTTTTAAACACGCCTATTCTTAGATATCTAATATTGGCATTGGAAAAGTTAAGTACTATGATATTTGGTTGATCACAACAAAAAGTAGAAAAGGTGGAGTCATTAGTAGAGTAGTAGAATGGATCCCTTCTTCAATATGAAAATTTAATCTAAGACTGATCATTGCTCACTTCATGGGTGCCGTTTCCTCAACTACTATTTTTCTTAAAGTAGAAAGATACATAATAAATAATATAGCCCCATAATTTTCTTTTAAAAATGGTGAATGAAAAAATGTCAATTAGGCCTGTTGGCAATGCTCACATTTTATACAATTACCCCTCCAGTCTCATACACATTTGGGCGTGATAGAATCCGAGTTTCGAAAATTTAATTTTAACAAGTCTTTTAACAACAATAACAAAAATAATAATGAAATATATAAAAAAATATAAAAATTTACGTAATTTGATTAATTAAAGAAGAATAATATTTTGTTATATAAAAAAGATACAAAGTTTTAGCCTAGAAATCTCAAAAGAGCGGAAAAAGAAATATATTAAAAGAACCCCTGAAAATTAAATCAACAACAAAATTTTAAAACTTATTTAAGTTTTGTGTGTTTTTCCTTTCGGTCGTGGTGCCGGATGAACTGCATAAGCTTCCAATTTATGGGAAAACTTCGAAGTAAAATGCCAAATGAAATCAAATCAATTGGCCTGAAAACTCCGGAGTCGGGACAATTCAATTTTATGCTGGCTTTACATTCTGTACAATTCAATTTTGGCAAATAATTAGGTAGATTCAATTTTTTATTTTATTTATAAATTTTATAATTAAAATTAAAATTTAAAAAATTTATGATATCAGTTGATGTAAATAAAATTTTTTAAAATTTAAGTTTAATTATAAAATTTATAAATAAAATAAAAAATCAAATCTACTTAAATATTTTCAATTTTACGCTGGACATAATTTTACATTTGTTAAACCAGCCCGTAGTAGTTGATGCCTTACATTACATTTGTTTAACCAGCTAGTGGCAGTTGATGGCGCGTGTGGCAGCAAGCAAAACCACACAAACACGCCAACAGAGTATTTGGCCACTATCGTGGTAGTTTGGCAGTACAACAGATGTGGCGTTTTTTTTAAAAAATTTAGAAAAAAAAATTTTATTCACTTTTAAACCACAGACTTTCAAAATATATAATTAAAACATTTTTATGTATAAAATGTTTGATTTGACTATGTACTTTTAAATTTAAAAATTATAATTAGAGAAAATATTTTAAAACGTCATATTTACACGACAAGTATATTCAAAAACAATCTTATTCTCAGCAATTAACCTCAAGCATAAGCCAGAACACCAAAAGTTCTCCGATTTTGAGCTCATGATCATCTACAAACTTAGCCCAGCCATCTGTGAAAAAGTAGCACTCTTCAATTCGCTCGATCTTTACAGACCATGTTTCACCAGATTCTTTCTGAATTAGGGCCCTTTCAGGCAAAATATGTTCGTATGTTCCTCCGAAGAGTGGCGGCATACGCTGCAATAAAATCAACCAAAAAAAAAAAGCATATATTCCACAACGTAGATTAGTCACTTTATAATGTTTTACTTATGAGTGTGGACTTAAAGTCAGGGACGAAGATTTTAAAGAAGGTAAGCAAACCCATATTTGCCATGATCACTTTTCTTCGATCTCTTTATGTTGATTTTTTTTTTTTTTTTTTCCTTCACGAAAATTGAAATCTAAATTGTAGAGTGCAGAAAAAAAAATGTTCGTGTGACTTGCCCCTGATGAGTATGACTGCAGTGGATGGTCAATCACTTCACTCGAGTTGGAAACTTATGATTCTGATCAGAATTGGAAGTAGTGCCATTTCCAGGAAATTTGACTAATTGCCCGTAGAGGGCGTGGTTCCCATATGGAAGGAGTACAAGGCATGGGTATAGAACAAAAGAAAAGATTTAGGTAGATCTAGTTTTTGGTTTCACTTGTAAATTTTTTGGTGTGAATTAAATATTATGAAATTTATGATATAAATTAATGTGAGTCAGATTCTAAAAGATTTAATTTTGACCGCAAGATTTACATGTAGGATCAAAAATCGAATTCATGTAAATTTTTTTCTAGAATAAAAGTGTAAATCACACCTACATTGTTTAATAGAAAAGGTTTTTACATGGTTTAAAGTGTTATAAATTTCTTTATCTTATTCATATTTATTTGTTGTAATCAGAATTTTTCTCAATTCTTTCTAGGCCGACCGCTAACTTCATTTATGTTTGAGGACTCTAAAAGGAGAATACTTAGATATTCCCAGTTTTGTAAAAGAAATTATATTTTTAGATCTTACGATTAAAATTAAATTTATGAAAATTTTTACTGTTAAAATTAAATCTTTCGAAATTTTATTTATATTAACTCATATAATGTATGCTATAAGGATTAAAAAAAAAGTTCACTCATTTCTCTGTCTTTTAGTATTGATTGAATCTATAATTAATATATTATAAAGAAATATTTTATCACCTAAATTACACTTTATCGTCTTTTATAAAATTTAATTTATACCATAAAATTTACAATTAAAACTAAAAACCTGAACTGTCCGAGTATTTCCCAATCTAAAAAGCCTCAACCACTAATATTCTCAAAAAGGCATTAAGGTTTTAGTAGGATCGGAAAATTTTGAAATAGCTCCGATACATAGTCGGTCTACCTCAAGGCAGAAAGAGGTTGGGGGCAGTCTGGGCAGTTGCCCTACTACCCCCAAGTAAAAGAACAAAAGTGTAATAAAATTTTAGGAAATTTAAACTTCACTTCCACTAATTTAAACTATCCAAAATACAACATGCAATTTGACCTTTTAGTAATTGATGTTAAAGCATTACCTCGTAATTACAGTAATTTCTAATGTTTATTTTAGTATTGAGATTTGAAATAAAATTAAATATAATTATCAATAACATCAAATACAAATATAAAAAAATTATGATTTTAATCCTCTATTCTGTATCGACTGCTCATTTAATATTCTCTAATTTACTGTTACTAAATGTTAATATAAAGTTTTAAGCCAAATTCTATCTTTGATTCTAAAACCCAAGTTTCCAATCTAATTTTCATTTACTTGTTATAAATGAAAAAATGAAATGAGCTCTTTTTTTTTTTTTTAATTTGTACAATTTTCAATTAATAAAATGGAATAGCAAATTATTTTATTTTTTAATTAATTTGCATGTGCTAAGAGAATATATTGGTACTATTTGGACAGCTAATAATATTCAGTTTTTTATGTAATAATATTTTATAATCATTTCATACAAGTTTTCCAATCACATTTAGCATTTTATCTCACATATATCCTATAAAAAAAGTTACTACAGTACTTTTATAAATAATATTCCAAGAATAATAGATGTCCAGACAATACCATTATTACTTGGAATATAACATGTGCATTAGTATGTTGTTTATTTTGTATTTTTACTAGTTCATTTAAATTTCAATTCAACCTATTTATTTTGATTTATTTAGGTACAAGCTTTCCTTCATAAAAATCTAAATTTGTTTAGCTAATTTGTTATACAATTTTAAAAAAGTACAATCATTTATTTAGTAAGACATTTATGATGAAGTCTTATAATAGAAAATTACAAATAATAAGTCATTTAATATCTAAGATGTACCAAAGAATAACTTTTATGATACTGTTTTGTAAACTTTATTATCTATAAATACTACGCATATATTACTGTTGTAGACATGTTAATATAAAATTTTATGTTATGATTGACAAAATTAACATTGATACTTGTTTCCCACTAAGAAATATTTCTAACTATCCCTGGGTCTACCTAATAATGGACCTATAATTTAGGACTATCAAATAGCACTACATAAAGGTTATCTCACAAGAAAATTTTACACTTTCTTTTAAGCAACTATTCTCTTGTATTTTAAATACTTGTATAATATAAACATCATGTATTTTAAAAATTTCTACTGTATAAATTTTTAAAATTATGAAAATAATTTTCTAAAAAATATTGTAAAATTCTTCTATCTCGTTCTAATACGTGATAGCACTTCAGCAAGACAAACTTTAATTAATATAGAGAGGCCAATAAATTTGGCAAAAATTATAAAATATAATCATGGATCTAAAGCATAGTGACTTAGACGGAATCATACAAGAATGGCCCTAATTTTGGCATTACAGTTCTATTACATAAAACATAGATTCCAAGTTGCAATAGTATTTTGATGCATGTAATGTTGTTCAACTTCTTCGGTATATAGTGATGTTGAACAATTTAGTGCCCCTAACCAGTTCAAATACACAAACAAGATCACCTACTACTAGGTTGTTATCCCGCGCAAAATCCAGCCAACCGTGATATAATTTTGCAGAGGGAGGTGCTGTATTAAAATAACTTTTCACTGGCCATATTTTAGTCCCCTCCGAGACACGAAGCTCAAAATCGCAGGACTTGTCCTTGTTGAAATACTTCCTGGCAAAGGTTAGTGACACATTCTGCATGCACAACACGTAAATGAATGAATTGAATATTACTTAAAAAATCAGGAAACCTCATTGAAAAGGAAAATACTATGCAGATCGGGCTGCAGTGGCGTAGGCAGGATTTGAATTTAGGGGGTGAAAATTTATATATGGGGCTTGGGAGGCAATAGTGTAAAATTATAAAGTATTTAGGGGGCAAAACAAAAATTCTTTAAAATTTATAACTAAAACGTAAAATTTTTTATAAATGTAGGGGGGAGTTAGGGGCGGACCCAGAAGTTAAACAATGGGTAGGGGCAAAAATTATATGTACATATTTTTAGAGAGACAGGGATTTTATGATTTTTATAAAATTTTACTGGGTAATGTCTAATTTTTTAATAGTGTTAAAAATAATATGTTTTTGAAACTTTTGAGGAATAAGACTAGATAAATTCTTATATATTCTCTAAAATTTTTAGGAGAGATAAAATTTAATTTTTATAATAATTTAAAAATTTTAAATTAAAAAAAAAATATATATAATTTTAAATATCTTATGGTACAGCAGCCCCTCCCCACACCACCTGTGATCCGCCCCTGGGGGACGGCTTATACCTTTGTCCCTGTCTGGTTGATTAAAATTCATGATCTTTAATTCGAACAAGATGTATAAGTGTGGTATAAGCGGAACTAAAATATTTTCCCATTGACAGTATTACTATTAATTAAAGATTAATGCATGATCAATTACTTAATTTACCAGATTGAAACCTCTAACATAAGATGGTTGCATGAAACTGATAAAGAAGGGATTTCTAGATGTAAACGCTTTTGCTCTTTGATAAGCTGCGATTAATTTTCTCTTATCATATACTGCTTTGCTACTACTGGTATTGGTAGCTTGACGAGTGGGCACCCAAGTATCTTCAGAGCTTTCTTCTTCTGCAAAATTAAGTTAACATTAAGATTATCAACTTAAGTAATAGTAGTAATCGGAATAATAAAGCCATAATTAACAAATGGAAACACAATCTTCAATCTTAACACTCCCTTGAGGTAAAAGTGACTGACTTTTCACATCTTCATGCAACTTTTCAAGATTCTGCTTTTCAGTTTCCTTCTCAGTCTGATCTTCCTGATTTCTTGATTTTCTCAACTTTTTCTTCTTCTGGAATGATGCAGCTGGATTAATATCCTCCAGGATTTCAACAGAATCATCATCAGATCGAACAACCTCGTCTAGTTTCCGCACTCGGCCTTTACTCCTTTTACTGTCTGTGGATTCGATGGGATATTCAATTTCTGAAGCAGATGGGTCGAATATTATGACATGGAAATGAGATTTTCCATCGTGTTGTTGAAATCTGAACACCAAGAAATGGCATTGTTTAATTGAATAGTATTCGGAAAATTCCCGCCACCCTTTGTCCAGCCAAGTTCCATCATCAGTCTGGAGCAATTCTACATGCCACGAAGCCCCATTTGGAACATTCAAGTATACAACTTTGTCCAAACTATCCCCATGTTTTCTCACAAATTCAGTTGGAATCCTCTGCAGATATATAGTATTAGCAAGAAATTAAATCAGTAAAACATCATCCTGCATAGATTTAACTTTGAAGGTAAAATTAGAATTAAAGAATACTGATACAATTAACTTAGAGCTAGCCTGTTCGACAGAAACTACAAGAAAGACTGACGTATAAATTTTGTGATGAAGACATAAAATATCGCGGGGCTAACTTTAAGAATATTTTTGTAAGTGTTTTTTTGGATTTATAAGGTAGAATATAAATTTTGATTAATTACAAGGAGTAGTATTACTTACTATGCCCCGGTCGACAGGCAAAAAAACAACTTTGAAGAAGTGGAGTGATGCTTGGCTTGTTCGATTGGAAGCCATAGAATTATGGTTGTCGAGTTAAAAGGCCGCACATATTTATACTGTTACTACTTTTTGTTGGGCTAAGCAATTGGGAAGAAGAATGGATGTTGAATTGAATTGGGGGAGTAACTTAAAAGTTGGTTTCTAGGTATAGATTATGGGATTAAAGAAGTCGGGGCTCGAGGAGGGGAAGTCCATTGACCAATCGTCTTTGACTATACAAATTCTATCAGTACTAATCTATCTATCTATTACTATTACATATATGTGACTTATTTTTTTAATTTTTTATATCTCTCCTCAGAGTGTTTCTTCTCTTTTTTTTTGTGATGACTAAAATACATTCTCTTAATAAAATATAATTTCTAATTCTCAATACGAAACTTATATAAGTGTTTCTTCTCTTTTTTTGTAATGTCTAAAATATCCGCCCTTAATGAAATATAATTTCCAATTCCCAATAGGAGAACATATTTAAGTATTTTTCTACTTTTTGTATTTATGCCTAAAATACTCGCCTTTAATGAAATATAATTCCCAATTCTCAATAAGAAAACATAATTAAATTACTCATTATCTATTCTACCTATTTTTTAGGATACAACTAGCTATTTTGGAATAGAAAAATAGTATAATATATGACACTATTTTCTTATTTCTTTTAAGTCTATATTACAATTAATTTAAATTTGTTTTTCTGTGTCCTATACGAGGAATAGAAAGTTATCCAAGCAATGAAAGTAAAGTTTAGGAACAAAACAGAAAACTCATAATCTTGAAGTATTTGTTAATTTACATCTCTTTAATTGTGTTTTGATTACTAAATCTTTATTTTTAATAACATCATTTTATAAAATATTAGTTTAGAGGAACGATTGATGAGTTATAAAATAAGATCACTCCCTGATACACTGCATATGTCCAAAATATTCTAAAATAATATTTGTATTTAAATGTCAAATACGAAAATTAAAACACCAGTTGTTACAGTATATGATAAAACAACAAAGAAATATTGGTATAGAATAACTATTGATAAGGTAAAATCAGTTCAACCAATTGTATGATTCATGCCCATAATAGTCTAGAATAATTATTGCAAAACTAACAAGAATACTGCATATAAATTGTAAGAATAATAATATAGAAAAAATAAGTAGGTATGTACTATAAAAAATAACATAAATTAGTCAAAAATAATCATACTGTAAAATACTCTAAAATAATTGCAGATATAGATTGATTTTACGTGTCGATTTTGAAAATTACAATGCTATTCTTTACTATTTAGCAAAACAATTAAGATGTAGGATAAATGTTTTGGTAAATAATAAAATGAATTAATCAAAAAAGAATGAAAAATGAAAAAATAAATCCATACACTGTTATTAGCCTTCATTTTGTTTATATATTTAATAAATGCAAATTTAATTTCATACTAAAATACTATATCAAATAGAATTTTGGAGTTAACCATATTCAATACCATTCAGGATAAATGGAAGAGATTCAAAACATCAATATTATACTAAGATTAAGAATTATGAAAAATACCAATATATTTTCTATCTGGATACATAATTAATTTACACTATATGTTAAAAATATTTAGAATATAAATTATAGAAATTACATGTTATTTTGTATGTATTTAGAATTAAATATTTTTCATTCTAGTTGTGTGTATTTTAATGTAATATAGAGGATTTTTTTTTAATTATTTTTTGTATATTTCAGAGTAACATAAAAGAATAAATTTTTATTTTTACCTTTTGTTTATGATCTTAATATATTGTGTGATACCTATCTATATTATACAGAATATATTAGTTTAATTTGTTAGTTTTCTTATACAAGAAACATAATTTTTATTTGATATCTTTATTCTTTATACTTAGATTTATTTTTTCTTATTTTTTGAAATTTTAATTAATCATTTTTGTAATTATCACTATATTATTTAATCTCTTTTAAATATTTTCATTAATAAAAGAATTTTGACACGTTTCATGACTATTATGATATTTTATACTACTTGATAGTGATTTTATCCTTTACTGATGATGAAGAATATATAGATATATTCAAAAAAGTTCAATATTATAGAAAATATTTTCATCTATAATTGATCAAATTATCGGTAGTGTCATTATCAAAAATTATAATCTAAGAACCTAAAAAAAAAAAAAACTATTTTAGATTGGAGTTAACTACATTTTATGTCAATAAAGATGAATAAAGAGATTAGAGTTTGGTGGTGATGCTATATGAAATTATGAACTAGGCACCTAGAAGAGAAATAAGAAAATACAACTATCATAAGTTGTTATTATAAAAGAGAAAATTGATTTAATTTATTTAAGAAAAATAAAATTTATATATAATGTTCTAACAAATAAAAATATTGAAAAATAATTAAAAAAATATAGGGAAAAATAATAACAATGAAAGAAAAAATATATTTAAAATATATAAATCTTGTAAAAAAATTCAATAGACAAAATTTTTTTATAGTTGGTTACTCTTTTACTTACTATTCATTTATTTATTTAAAAATGAATATTTTCAATAAATATTTAGGAGTGTTACACGTGCAAAGCATAAATTGTAATTTTTAATTTCCAATAAGAAAACATAATTAATTAAATTACGTGATGATTAAAATACCTGCCCTTAATGAAATATAATTACAATTCCCAATAGAAAACATACATAAATGTTTCTCTCTTTTTTTGTAATGTCTAAAACACCCGTCCTTAATGAAATATAATTTCCAATACCTAAGAGGAAAACATATTTTAAGCATTTCTCTGCTATTTTTGTAATACCTAAAATACCCAAATATAATTTCCAATTCCGAATAGGAAAACACAATTAAATTACTCATTATTTATTCTATAGATATTTTTTAGGATACAACCACCAATTTTTGCATAAATACATAATAAGATGGAAGATTTTTATTTGTATAAAAATATTTATTATAATTAAAATTTCAAAAAATAAAAAAAATGAATCATATAATTTTTAATGTCCCAATAAGAAAAAAATAATTAAATTACTCATAATCTATTCTAGCCTATTTTTTAGGATAAATATATCTATTTCGACATAAATGCATAATAAGATGGAAGACTTTTATTTGTATATTTAATATTTATTATAATTAAAATTTCAAAAATTTCAAAAATGAATGTAATTAAAATGTAAAGACTAAATTAATCAAACAAAAATTATGTCTTATGTATAAGAAATTAAACAGATTAAACTAATATATTCTTCATATTACGGATATGTATAATATAGTATATTAATTTCTTTATAAAAAATTGAAATATTAATTTGTTCTTTTGTCTTACTTTAAAATGAACCGAATGTTCATAAAAACATCCTTTATCTTATTCTAAAATGTATGAAATGTTAATGAAATAAATTGTTTCCTCCTTAACTTATTACGAAATTTTGGCATAAATACATAATAAAATGTATATAATTCTAGGAGCAGAAAAATCATTTATATTTAAGTAAAGAATAAAATAAAAATATTATATTTTGTAATTGTTATGTATGTTCAAATTGTTTCTATTTTTTAGTCATAATAAAAACAATCTTTTATAACTATTATAAATATTCCAAATTCAGTACAATTATTTTCTTTTCTTTAATTGCTCATTCAAGTATGACTAATTTGAGAAACTTAATTAGATCATTCCCCTTGCATGCTTTATATATAAGGTTAGTTACACTTCACCCTTTTTTCAGTGTCATTGATAGGTTAATACTGAATATTATCTATTGACCAATAAAGTCTTTCTATTATATCAGCTAAACATGTTGACCATTTTACCCCTATTATATTATAATTTTTGTTTGTTTAATTTTGTCTGATAAATAAACTTTTCATAAAGAAAATATTTAATTCATGTAGAATTTGATGAAAAGATACATTGAAGTTGAATTTGGCATTTTTGCAAGCCTTTTTGGCTGGGATTAATTGAATAAGATGACAAATCTAGCCGATATTATTTTTGAAACACAATTTTGTCTTAACTGACGTCAACTATAATGGTTTCACGACTCTTGAGTATAGTGACTTCTTTAACTTGAAATTTTGATTAACAGGAGAGATATCCATGAGTATAGAATTTTTGAGTATGCTCTAACTTAAAAATCACAAAATTAATAATCATACAAATAAATAATTAAAATTTATATAAAGTGAAAAGTTATGAAATATATATAACATTGTTTCCTCATTTTTTTAAGTCTATATTACGATTAATTTAGATTTGATTTTTCTATCCAACACGAAGAAAAGAAAATTAACCAAGCAATGAAAGTAAACCTCAGGACCAAAATAAAAAAAATATAAAAAAATAAAAACTTATAAGCTTTAATTGAGATAAAAATATTTTTTAATTTATATCTCTTTAATAGTATTTCTATTACTAAATCTTTATCTTTGATAACATCATTTTATAGAATATTAGTTTAGATGAACTATTGATGGGTAGAAAATAAATTTAATCCATGATACAATGCATATACTCATCCAAAATATTCTGAAATAATAATTGTAACAATACTCTGAATAGTTACAAGTATACAATGAATTTAAATGTCAAATTTAGAAACTACAATACCAGTTGTTACGGTATATGCTACAACAATAAAGAAATATTGGTTTGGACTAACTATTGATAAGCTAAAAATGTTAAACCAATTGTATGATTTATACTCAAAATAGTCTAAAATAATTATTACAAGACCTATAAGAATACTACATATAAATTGTAAGAATGACAATATAGAAAAAGATAAGCGAGTAAGTATTATAAAAAACAATATAAATTATTCAAATATAGTCATACTATTAAATACTCTAAAATAATTACAGATATAGATTAATTTTACATGTTGATTTTGAAAATTACAATGTAATTCTTGACTATTTAACAAAATAATAAAGATGTAGATTAAAAATCTTGGTATATAATAAAAGGAATAAATTGAAAAAGTACAAAAAAATATGAAAAAATAAATCCATATACTTTTATTAGCCTTCGTTTTGTTTATATATTTAATAAAGGCAAATTTAGTTTCCTAAAATGTTATATCAAAATATAATTTTGAAATTATTCATGTTTGATACCATTCAGGATGAATGGAAGAGTTCAGAATATCAATATTATCATATGGTTAAGAAATATAAAAAATATCAATATATTCTCTATGTGGATACATAATCAATTTATACAATATGTTAAAAAAATTAATTAGAATAGAAATTATAGAAATTAAATGTTATTTTGGATGTCTTTAGAATTAAATATTTTTCATTCGAGTTGCGTGCATTTAGAGTAATATAGAGGAATTTTCATTAATTTTTTATACATTTAAAAGTATGATAGAAGAATAAATTTTTATTTTTATTTTATAATTATGATATTAATATACTTCGTGATACCTATCCATATTATACAGAACATATTATAGTTGTTGGTTTTCTTATACAAGAAAAATAATTTTGTTTGATATCTTTGTTCTTTATATTTAGAGTTTATTTTTTCTTATTTTTCTTATTTTTTGAAATTTTATTTAATCATTTTTGTAATTATTATTTTATATTATTTAATCTCATAAAAATATTTTCATTAATAAAAGAATTTTGTCACGCTTCATTTATTAAATGATGTTTGATATTTGACAGTGATTTTATCCTTTACAAATAATAAAGAATATATAGATATATATAAAAAAGTTCAATATTATGAAAAAGTCTTTGTCTAAAATTGATTAAGTTATTGGTGGTATCACTATTAGAAATTATAACCTATGAATCTAAAAGAAAAAAAAACTATTTTAAATCGAAATTAACTACATTTTATGCCATTAAAGATGAATAAAGAGTTTAAAGCGTTAATTAAGTATTGGAGTGAATATTATCATAACGTTAAGAGATAACCTTAAGTTCAAACTCTATCATTGCATTCTTAGGATAAAAATTAGTTTCTCTATTCCTTGTTTCAGTTGGGTCTCTTCTTATTCTTTTCTCTTTAAATATATAGATAGATAAAAGTAAGTTAGATTATTGTCGTTAAAAAAAAAAAAAAGAGAGAGAGAGATTCAATTACGGTAATCAACTAAGAATGATTGATTTACTAGTGTCATGAATATTCATCAACAACTAACTGACCATGATTGATTAACTAGTGCTATAATATTTCATGAACCTCACCAAT
This sequence comes from Cinchona pubescens, assembly GCA_025175665.1. NCBI lineage: Eukaryota > Viridiplantae > Streptophyta > Magnoliopsida > Gentianales > Rubiaceae > Cinchona > Cinchona pubescens. The sequence continues at coordinate 2,893,823 of JANKKI010000090.1, forward strand.
GGCGGCCAAGCATTTTTCTTTTTTGCAGTGGAAAATAGACAGGTCTTTAACCCCAAAAAATGAAAGTAGACCATAGACCATTCAATACTCAATAGTTTAAAAAGAAGAAAAATAATAAATGAACGTGCAATGCAATGCACATTGATCTATTGACTTGAGTAAACGCATAACAAACAAACGTATGAGATGTCATTTTGTTCATTTATTATGAGGGATATTTTCTAATCTCTCACATCCTTGTTAATGTTTATATTTGCAATGGATAGTCAATGTTTAGAATTAAAAGACGGAGGTAGACTATAAATGATGGAATATTCAATAACTTAAAAATGGTCCTATGACAAGAAAATATGACGTTGAACTATTGACTCAAGTAAACGATACACAAACAAATTGGATACTTCCATCATTCTCCATAATAGATATTTTGTAATTTCTCTCATCCATGTTAGTATTTGCCCTTGTTATGGAATAGTCCGTCTTTAATTCAAAAAATGGATGTGGACTTTAAACCATGGAATATTCCACAGTTACAAAAAGAAAAAATGGTTAGATGCAAAAAAAAATGCCCTGAATATATATATATATATATATATATATAGTATTTATATATATATATATATGATTTATTAACTTTGAATCGACAATAGCCATTATCTTATTAAATTCAATTCATATTTCCATGCACATCTACGAGACACACGTGCAACACACGTGCATTTTTCTAGTACTATTATATATATGCAAGTTATTTTTAAAATTTTTTGTTTCTCCCAACTTTTGTTTCTCCCCACAAAGTGTTTCTCCCTTTTTTGTAATGACTAAAATACCCGCCCATAATGAAATATAATTACCAATTCCCAATACAAAACATATATAAGTGTTTCTCCCTTTTTGTGTAATCTCTAAAATACCCATCCTTAATGAAATATAATTTTCAATACCTAATAGGAAAACCTATTTAAGTGTTTCTCTACTTTTTTTTAATGCTTAAAATTCCCACCCATAATGAAATATAATTTCTCAATTCTCAAAAGAAAAACATAATTAATTTATTCATTATTTATTCTACCTACATTTTAGGATAAAACCACCTATTTTGGCATAAATACACAATAAGATGGAAGATTTTTATTTGTATAAAAATATTTATTATAATTAAAATTTCAAAAAATAAAAAAATGAATCATATAATTTCTAATTCCCAATAAGAAAACATAATTAATTAAATTACTCATAATCTATTCTACCTATTGTTTAAGATACAACCATCTATTTCGACATAAATACATAATAAGATGGAAGACTTTTATTTGTATAAAAATATTTATTATAATTAAAATTTCAAAAAAGCTCTAAAAAATGAATCTAATTAAAATGTAAAGACTAAATTAATCAAACAAAAATTATGTCTTATGTATAAGAAATTAAATTGATTAAACTAATATATTCTCCATATTACGAATACATATAATATAGTGTATTAAATTAATTATAAAAAATTAAAATAATAATTTGTTCTTTTGTCTTGCTAATGTTCATGAAAACATCATTTATCTTATTCTAAAATGCATGAAATGCTAATGAAATAAATTATTTCTTCCTTAACTTATTATAAAATTTTGACATAAATACATAATAAGAATGTATATAATTCTAAGAGTAGAAAAATCTTTTATATTTAATCAAAGAATAAAATAAAAATATTATATTTTGTAACTCTTATATATGTCCAAATTGTTTCTATTTTTATTCATAGTAAAAATATTCTTTTATAACTACTATAAATATTCCAAATTCACTACAATTATTTTCTTTTCTCTAATTTTTCATTCAAGTATGTCCAGTTTGCGAAATTTAATTAGATCATTCTCCCTACGCATGCTTTATATATAAGTTTAATTACACTTCACCCATTTTTTAGTGTCATTGATAGGATAATACCTAACATTATCTATTGACCAGTAAAGTCCTTCTATTATGTCAACTAAACATATTGACAATTTTATCCCTATTATATTCTAATATTTTTTTGTTTAATTTTGTCTAATGAATAAACTTTTCATAAAGAGAATATTTGATTCATGTAGAATTTGATGAAAATATGCATTGAAGTTGAATTTGGCATTTTTGCTAGCCTTTTTGGCTAGGATTAATTGAAGAAGATGACAAATCTAGCCGATATTTGGCTAGGATTAATTGAAGCAGATGACAAATCTAGCCGATATCATTTTTTTAGCGCAACTTTCCTTAACTGATGGTCAATTATAATGGTTTCACGACTTTTGATTATAGTGACTTTTTTAACTTGAAATTTTGGTTAACAGGAGAGATATACCCATGAGTATAGAATTTTTGAGTATGTATTTTCCACTTAAAAATCACAAAATTAATAATCATACAAATAAATAATTAAAATTTATATAAAGTGAAAATTTATGGAATATATATAACACTATTTTCTTATTTTTTTTTAAGTCTGTGTTATGATTAATTTAGATTTGTTTTTTCTATCCTGCATGAAGAAAAGAAAATTAACCTAGTAACAAAAGTAAAGCCTAGGAACAAAATAAAAAACTCATAATCTTTAATTGATATAAAAGTATTTGTTAATTTTATATCTCTTTAATAGTATCTCTATTACTAAATCTTTGTCTTTAATAACATCATTTTATAGAATATTAGCTTAGATGAACTACTGATGAGTTAGAAAATAAGTTCAATCAATGAAACAATGCCTATATCAAACTGAAATAATGATTGTAACAATACTCTAAATAGTTGCAGGTATACAATGAATTTAAATGTCAAATTCAGAAATTACAATACTGGTTGTTATAATATGTGTTATAACAATAAAGAAATATTGGTATGGTAAAACTAACTATCGATGAGGTACAAAACGTTAACTAATTGTACGATTTGTGCTCAAAGTTTAAAATGATTATTACAAAACCTATAAGAATACTACATATAAATTATAGAAATGACAATATAGAGAAAATAAGCGACTAAGTACTCAAAAAGACAACACATATTATTCAAATATAGTCATACTATTAAATACTCTGAAATAATTGCAGATGTAGATTGATTTTACATGTCAATTTTAGAAATTACAATGTAATTCTTTATTATTTAACAAAATAATAAAGATATAGATTAAATATCTTGGAATATAATAAAAGGAATTAATTGAAAAAGTACAAAATATAAAAAAATAAATCCATACACTTTTATTAGACTTCATTTTTTGTATATATTTAATAAATGCAAATTTAATTTCATACTAAAATATTATATCAAAATATAATTTTAGAGTTAACCGCATTCGATACCAATTAAGATGAATGGAAGAGTTTAGAATATCAATATTATCATAGAGGTTAAGAAACATGAAAAATACCAATATATCTCTATATGGATACATAATTAATTTACACAATATGTTAACAAATTAATTAGAATTAGAAATTATAGAAATTATATGTTATTTTAGATGTCTTTAGAATTAAATATTTTCATTCGAGTTGCGTGCATTTTGAGTAATATAGAGGATTTTTTCATTAATTTCTGTACATTTCAGTGTAAGATGAAAGAATAAATTTTTATTTTCACCTTTTGATTATGATCTTAATATACTACGTGATACCCATCCATATTATACATAATATATTAATTTAATTTGTTGGTTTTCTTATACAAGAAATATAATTTTTGTTTGATATCTTTGTTCTTTATATTTATGTTTATTTTTTCTTATTTTTTGAAATTTTATTTAATCATTTTTGTAATTATTACTATATATATATATTATTTAATGTCCTGTAAATATTTTCATTAATAAAAGAATTTTGACATGCTTCATTTATTAAATGGTGTTTGAGTATTTGGTTTTATCCTTTAAAAATGATAAAATATATATATATATATATATATATATATATATATCTCAAAAAAGTTCAATATTATGAAAAAAGTTTTTGTCTATAATTGATTAAGTTCTTGGTGGGTCGCTATTACAAATTATAACTTATGCACCTAAAGAAAAATAAAAACTATTTTAGATCGGAGTTAACTATATTTTATGCCATTAAAGATGAATAAAGAGCTTAGAGCATTACTTAAGTATTGAAGTGAATATTATCATAATTTTAAGAGATAACATAACTATATATTCTCTATATGTATATATATTTTACATAATATGTTAGCAAAAAATTAATTGTGATACAAAATATATATAAAATCTCACTTAAAATAATAACGTGTAATTTTAGTATATTTAGAACTACAATTTCAATAGCATTTCATGTATTATAGAGTCAAATTAATGATTATTTTATCTAATATTCATTGCATTTTATAGCAACACAAAAGAACAATTTATTATTATTATTAATTTTTTATAATGATTTAATATACTATATAATACCTATTTATAATATGGAGAATATAGTAGTTGATCTATTTAGTTATCCTATATATAAGACATAATTTTTGTTTGATTTATGTATTCTTTATATTTTAATTAGATTCAATTTCTTTCTTATTTTTTGAAATTTTTATTAATCATTTTTTGTAATTATTATCCATATATCATCTGATTACATATCAATAATTTTGCTACTAATAGAATTTTAAAATACTTCATCTATATAATGTTTAGTACTTGATAATGATGTTAATATTTTTTTTTTTTTTTGTTGTAATGACAAAGAATATGCACATATATTTAAAAAGTACAATATATGGAAAATATCTTAATCTTTAATTGTTTAATTAATTGGTGGTAAGACTATATGAAAATTATAATCTAGGCACCAAGAAGAGAAATATATATATAAAAAAATTATCATACATTTTTCTCATAAAAGAGAAAATGTGTTTAATTTTTAAGAAAAATGTGAGAATTTATATATATAATTTTGTAACAAATAACAAACAATATTGAAAAAATAAAAAGAAAAAGATAGGTAAAAATAATTACAATGAAATAGAGCAAAGATATTTAAAATATATAAATCTTGTATAAAAAACTCAACAGTTAAAATTTTCATATTTGGTTATCATTCACTAATTACTCATTTATTTTTTAGAAAATGAAAATTTTTAATAAATTAGAAGTGTTACACATGTGAAGCACGTGCTCTTTTCTAGTGTACTATAATTTTTCTGTGTTCAAAAATGAGAATTTGCTGCTTGAATTCTCTCCATCTAAGGATAAATAGAGATGGATGACATCTATTTAAAAAGATAATAAAAAATGAAATATTTGTCAAATTATCATTTTAATAAATTGTAATGACAAAATTACGTAGTTTTGATTTCTTTCTCCTTGATACTTAATTGAATTTTTTTTTTTAAATAATTGTCATATTTTAGTAGCATCCTTACTATTTAATTCAAAATATACTAACGCATAAATTTTTGCCATAAATAAATAATTATTCATAACAAAAATTTAGAATACCATTAAATTGAAGTACCATAATATTACAATTTCATTACATTTATTTTTAAACATTTAATTTTTTTCTTAATTTTACTTAAATTTAAATTTGCTATTTAAATAAAGACGAATTAAAACTATGTAATTTTAAATGTTAAATTAAATACAATGGTGATGTCGGTGAAATTTAACCCTTTTAATTGATTAAATAATCATCAACTGTAACTCATCTAAAGAGGTCAACAGAAAAGCCCCCATTTACCCTTAAATGGAAAATATACTTGTCGTTGGCTCAATGCACATCACAAACTAAGATCCTTCCAACTCAAGTAAAAAGTGGTTTCAAGCGGTTTAGCAAGTTGCTTAATTTGAAATATTAAATTTCAAAACGTCTCTTCCAATGTATTATTTCATCTCAAATGAAATATCACCGGTGGAAAATTCACGGATTGATATGATTCATTCATAATCAAAGAATTCAAAACACTATGTGTAATACACGTATGTGTTGCCGTGTAATATGCTTTTGCATTAGAACGAATCCAACCAAGAATAACCCGTTATTTGTTGGTTATATGCAATAGTACTAGTTTTTCTTGAACAAAACAGTCTCTTATACAGCGTATTGCTAAGTATATACTTGGACCTTCTTTGCAAATAGCAGTTGAACATGCTAAAATTTACACAAGAAAACACTTCAAAATTAGCAAGACAATAAAGCCAATATGCATGTCAACTTTCTTTCTGTCTGAACATTACGTAATATTGTAGAAGAGCCAAACAAGCAATATAATCTCAATATAATGATTCGTCTCAGCTAAGCATCACATCTCCAGATGGTTTTCATCCTTTTGCTTCTGCATTTTCTCCAACTGTTGGAAGGCCACCTTCTTTGATGAATGCAGGGTTGAGAAACTTAGCCACAAAAGCCCACAACTTATAAACATCCTCAAAAGCATTAGTCAGAAAGCCAAGAGAAGCAGTGACAACCTCAACTCTGATGAAACTACTTTTACCTTTATGCCTGCCATTCTCCATTGGCCTGAAAAGAGTGTTATCTTCAAGGTTTAAAGCATCACGTTGCTTCTTCGGGCTATCTAATATCCGAATATGACTAAGGATACCCACACCAACAGAGATACCATGCAACTCAGCCAGCTTCTGTACAACTTCTGGATTGATTAGACCCCTGTTCCGATCTTTCACATTAAAGGCAACAGCTGCGCCTCTTTCATATTTGATTTTTGGCCCATAAATGTGGACAAGTGGTAGATTATCCTCCCCATTTGGGCCAGGTAATCTTAATTGAAGCAATGAAGTGACCAGCCAATTGATTAGAAACCGCAGTCTAAGGTTGGTCTTATTGAGTCCCAACATATTTATGTGATTGAGATGCCTGCATATATTCTCAGGTTCGCGATTATCTGGAGCTGTTCTACTTTCTCTAACAGGAATAGTTACAATTTTCACTTGACTGCTCTTCTTCAGAGTTTTCCTTTACACGGTCGAATACTCGAGGCACAGACCGAATAACAGCATCAAATGACTCAGAGTATAATCCTCAATGTGTCCTGGACTTTCCATTACCTCCCCAACTGAAATACTCTCAATTTCTTCAAATATGGTGCTTGTGCAATTCCTGTTAGAGCTGTTATCATTTTCCTTCCCAGTCTCAAATACATCCCTTACCTTGGCAGAAGTGAATGCACCTTGAAAAGCAGGCAACTGAGATCCTTATAGGGGTTTCAATTTTAATTTCACCATTTTCATCAACTTCATCATCAACCAATCCAACAAAATCATAACTTGAATCACTCAAATAAGGAGGAAAATGGGGAGTGATTTTCACTATGCCATATCCAGCGTGCCCAGACTGATTTTGAAGGCTTCCCAGCACAGATTTCTTGATCAGGAGGCATCCAAATCCAGTTGGATCATACCCAAAGACCCTGTAAAAAGATGTAATAATTATGAAATCAGGTCGGAATAGAGACAGTCCAATAGAATCCATGTCTTTTGGACCCAAAGCTCCAGCATCAAGTAAGACATGCCAGTTATTCTGCTGAGCCAGTGCCATCCACTGGTAAGAGTACTTGGCACCAGTAACTCGAGACTGGACAGGGAAGACAAAAAGACCAACTGCTGAATCTTTCTTCCTCTTCTTTTGATTACGAATTTGCTTTCTTAGATCAGTCGAGCAGAGTTTAATGGTTGGCCATTTAAACCAAGCACTATTGACTTTAGCACCTTTCTCTTGAGCGCTTTGAGCCATCCAATTCACTGACTGACTTTCATGATCAAACATCGCCAACAATCTTTTGTTTGTATGAAAAGGATATGATTCAGCGAGCAATTTAAAAGCAGAACCTCGACTAACTGTAAAGACAAGGTCATACTCATGCTCAGGAATGTTCAAGTAATTCATTATTGTGGCCTTCATATCATGTTCAACAGTACCTTTTGGAGCACCCCCATACAGAGCATGATTGCTCAAATTAGCAGTTATCTCAGATAGTCTAAATGTAGATGATTCCGAATAATGCACAGTTTGAAGAAATGAAAACAACCCAAATCCACAATAATCAAGACACACCTTAGGGATAGAGCCAGCTGAAAGGTGAGAATATTCCTCTGACCTCAACTCATCAATCCTCTCCGAAGACTTATAATTAGGATACGTTGTGATGAACTTCAAATATGCTTCCTCAAGGTCTGGAATGGATCCCTCCGATTCGAAAATACGATCAGCAGCAAGAGCAGTGGCTCTGAGAAATTCTTTCTGAGCATGGAGCCTTGCAAGGGACCGTGTCTCGCCTTGCTTGATGAGATTATTGGGGTCACTCAAGAAATCTTCGGATTGCAGAATTTGATGATACCCAAATGAATCCTCAGCCAATAAGCTTGAGAAATTGGCAGAGATAATTACGGGATGGGGAGAAGTTAGATGAAATGAAGATGATGCTGATGCTGATGCTTGAAGAAAGTTCGCTGGGTGTGGGGGTCCTGAGAGCACTAATCCGGAGCTCCTCTCTGCGCAGAGTGGCATGCACCAGTCTTTGCCAATTGTCGTAAACTTTAGCCATTGTTTGATCGATCAATCTACTACCACAGGTGGAGTATTATTTACTACTCGGCCCGGAAATCTTAAAATCGTCAATACTACGAATCTACTACCATGAAACTAATCTAGTACCCATCAATTGTTGGACTATTATTGTAAGAACATGATATTGGCAGTAATAACACACATAATTGGCAGTAATAACACACATAATTATATATATATATATTTTTCTGGCTAAATTTGATAAAGTCTTTGTTTGTTGGATGGTTTCACATATTACCAATTTTAGATTTTTATTTTTTTTATTTTTTTTATTTTACGAAAGAGAAAATGATGAGATTATAATTCTTTTAGGAACATTTATAGATTTTTATCAAAAAATTATAAATGAATTAGGGTCTTCTAAGTATAAGATGTGTGATTAAAATAATTATACAGTAAGTTTTGATTCGTTATCTATGTAATTTTTTTTGTAAAATTTATCCTAATTTACTTTAAACCCATACCGATATAGAGGAGATGCATACCTTAAACAACGACCATAGATACGAGATGCATACAAAATAAAAACACTCGCATTCGAGAAGAAAAAGGATAGTACTTTCTGACAAATTTATTTTACTAATTAATAGAAATTTTTGATAAGATTGAAGGAATAAACAAGTTTTTTATTTTTTATTTTAGTACTAATGTGCTAACTGCTCGGTGGGGCTGAAAGTCAAACACCAATCACTTAGCAATAACAGGATTTTATGTCTATCCCCAACCTCCATGGTTAAAGTTAAACCATAGTTATTGAATTCACCGGAAATCCTTCACGTATCAATTCGCATATATTGATCCCAATCTTTATGATTAAATTTAAGTCATAATTAGTTATTAAATTGACTGAAAAACCTTTCATATCAATTTGCACATACTGATATACTCTATTGAGTATTAGTATATTATATAAATATATATATTTTTTAAAATAATGTATCACGAATCAAAGTGTACCACATATTAGGTAATTATGAGTTAAACTATCATGTAGTTTCCTTTCTAATAAATTAAATTTTGTATAATAATTTTTTTTTTTTTTGGAGGGTTAAAATTCCTACTCTAACTAAAACAAAAAAATTCCGAAAAATACTTAAGTAAACTTGATCTTTAACTCTACTTGTACATCTTGTATTTAAGATTTAATTTTATAGAATCTTAATGTACATCTTGTAGTCAGAATTTAATTTTATAGAATCTTACTTAAAATTTAATCCACACTATAGCATCTACAATTAAAGTAAAAACTAAATCTACCTAAATATTTGTCAAAAATTCATGTTCTATTGAGAATAAATTAAATAGAAAAATTGATATGGAGAAGTCAATTTAATAATTAAATAAATCATAATCAATTGGAATTGGTTAAAAGTCATTATCCCAAGTTTGACATATTACACATCAAAATTTTAGCAACGTCGCCCTCCACTATTTATAAAAATTCTTCTATTATGTGTTCATTTGGATAGAAAATATTTTTTTGGAAACTATTTTACATGAAAAACTCTATTTTTTATATAATTTTTGGGTATTCGGTTGACAAAATAAAAATATTTTAAAATAAAATTTTTTAACGGTTTTATCTTTAATTTTATAAATACAAGTTAAAAAAACTTATAACAATGGTAATGAATACCTTACAAGTAATCGTGATTAATAAAAGATTGATTTTATTTAAAATTAAATGATAGTACAATGTACTAGTCAAATGTAGATAATGACAATTATATTAGTGTGGGACCTATAATTAAGAGAAAAACGAATAGAAAAGAATTGCAAATGAAAATAAATTTAGCAAATTAAATTATAAAAATAAGTATTTGAAATTTAATGTCACTCTTGAAATTATCTGAAAAATAACGTACGCTCAAAAATTCAGTAAGTTATATTTTCAACCAGAAGAAAAAAAATTGAAAAATATTTTACATCAGAAAATATTTTTAGGTGTTTGACACGAAAAAAAATTTTTAAAAATATTTTTCTGAAAATATTTTAAATCCAAACGAACACGAGCTTTTTTCTTTTTGGGGGACTCATCCCGCAAGCATTTCTCACAAGCTAGACTTTATTTTGTTTTTTTTTTTTTTTGGGATAAAAAAGAAAAGTATTTCCTCTTCATTTTTTGGTTAAAAAAAAGTTTTAAGACGAGGGTATTTACCCTCTTTCTTCATGTTAGCAGTTTCTCTAGGATAAGCAAGCCATCGACGCGGCTTAATTATGGATCCCACTAAACATGGAATTGAAAGCAACTTTTGAAAAACAACTACTACTTTCGGGCATGACCAGTTGAATCTTTGAATATTTGATTATCCTGTTTAGTGTTCCTCGTGGCATATTTCTTCTATAATATTCAGAAAAATTTCTCTGCCCGATGGACCGGTGAAAAACAACTTTTGAAGTTTCTAAGTTGAGGCATCTAGATGTGTATAAGAGCTAAAAATCATAAACTATAACATTAACAAAATAGCGCGAATGAAATCCGTTAATTTATTAATTTATCTTTGATGGTTTGGCTTTATCTTCTGCGAGGCCTTTGGCCTCGCCGAAGATAATGGTCTTCTTGACCTCGTATTCCAAATTGATTCTCCGGAGTTCCAAACACATTGAAATAGACACAAAAATAGAAGAAATTTGAAAAGTAGCATATTTTTAAAAATTTTCCATAATATTCACTATGCCCGATGGACCGGTGAAAAACAACTTTTGAAGTTTGAATAAGTGTGATGCATGCCCCGGGCAGAAGAAGCTTCCCTTTGATGCTTGGCTGTTTGATTGGTAGCCATTGATGGATCAAACGAGTTGTGTTTTAGGGCTACACTTGCGTTACTCTACTTCGTCTCGGCCGATGCAAATCAGATATCAAGAAGAAGACTGGATGTTTGATTAAATTGGGGGGAGTAATTTAAGAGTTGGTTCCGGTAAATACTTACTACCCTCTCCGTTTCATTTTATTTAGTATTATCAAGCATGCACATAAATTAAAACAAATTAAAATGATTTTTCCATAATTAATGCTAAAACATGTATTTAATACATTGTCTTTGGACTTGCATGAAATGTAAAATAATTTTTAAAAATTTACCATTTTAAAAAATAGACAAATAATTTAAGACAGAACAAAATAAAAAGAATGACATATAAAATGAGGCAGAGAGAATAATTATTATGGGATTAAAGAATTCGGGCTTGAGGATAGGAAGTCTAGTGGCCAATCGACTTGGCTATACAAACTCCAAACGCAAATGATGCACCATAGTACAACAGTATTGTGTCTTCCGGATTATAAAATTTTCTATTTTATGTGTTTCAATTTAGTTTATCAATCATAATTAATTTGGATATCACAAGTTCACAGCCTACCTACTTCTGTCCAAGAAAATTATGCGAAAACAGATTAGACGAAAATTTAATATACTTTGATTACTCCAAAATTAATTATAGCCAAAGACTGGACAGAAATTTACCGTAAGTACTAAGCCACAACCAACTTGTAATTAATGCCAGTCCTCGGATATTGTTCAAAACTACACATTGTAGTTGTAGATGCACTTTATTCATAGTTGGCTAACGTTGTCCCTTGAGCAGCTGAACTTGGATGCTATCAGTTTCAGGAATATACTCAAAAGCATACCTTTTTCCATACAATAATCTGTTCTTTTTTCGGAATTCAGGCCACCCACCACACATTTCCAAAATGTAAGGTTTCGTTGACTCTTTCAGTACAACAATGGTAGACCACCCATTTAGATACTGCACCATCACTTCTGTCTTGCCTATTAGTCCAGTCTTCTTGGCAAATTTCTGTGGAACATGCTAAAATTTAAACACCCCAACACCCCCAAAAAAAAATCAAATTAAGAAGACAAGAAAGCCAATGTTACTTTTTGGGGGTCTATCTTATTTATTTTCTTTCTTACTTGGGTAGGGTTCAAGGATACCATTCTAGATTGGTGATGTTTAGCCAATACCTTCGTAAAACTTTGATCTTCCACTGAATTAACAGAAATTTGAGCACCATGGCTGCGATTCTTCATCTTCTTTGATTTTCTCTCTTTTCCACCCGTTGATCCTGTTTACAAGCACTTTATACAATATTAACACATGCACGAGATTGACTATGACACAATTCGTGTGTAATATCCTATCTATACTAGTTTAAGAAATAGTTTAAAGTCGCGGTAAGAATTATTCTATTAGTTCCACATCAGATGCAATAGTATCATCAGAAGGGTGGATTGTTCTATCAGTTCCACATCAGATGCAATAGTATCATCAGAAGGGTACGTATCAAATGGATTGTTCTATGCAATAGTATGTCAGAAGGGTATGTATCAAATGATAAATTTAGCGAAAATCAAAAAATAAGGTGAAAATCGTAGTTATTTGTGACTTAATTTTAAAGAATTAATTAGTCAAAAGCCTAATAATGCAAGTTTAATTCATATTAAGGATTTATATAAGTTAGAATGACGTATCGTTATGTTATTGGAATAGGAAGGATGTATTAGGAAGGATAGTTCCAGATACGATTGATCGGGCAAGTAACGCGAGTCGACTCGAACTCGAATGCCTCTTTTACCATGATCTGAAAAGGGATAACTTAAAAATTTGACATGCAAACTTGCACAAATGAAAAGAAATAAAAGGCAACAACATGCAGAAGGGTGACAGAACAAACTGCAAAGAAAAAATAAATACTAAATAAAGGGCAAACCATGGGTCGTAGATCGGTTAGGTTGCAGCGTGCGAGTGGTTTCTAGGTCGAATTCATCAATAGCTTCCTCAGTCTCAACTTTGATAGGACAATGCCTAGATGTTGCAGAATTTAACTTCTTTTCGCACCCAGTGATATCATATATTGCAACTTTGAAGATGGATTTTTCCCCAAGAATAAGCCAGAACACCAGAAAATCACCCATCATCAGCTCGAGATCCTTCACAAATTTAGGCCAGCCATCTGTGTATCCTTTCATAATAGTGTTCCTCAATTCGCTCTATCTTTACAGACCATGTTTCTCCAGATTTAGTCTGAAGCAGGGCATGTTCAGGCAAAATTCGTTCAAATGTTTTCACAAATAATGGCGGTATACGCTGCAAGAAAGCATAGAAAACATCAGTTACTGGTTCCAAATTACCAATATCAGAGTAAAAAATCTCCCTTAATTAACAGACCAACTTCTTAATTTGAGAAATATGATCATTTCTTGAAGTAAATCTAAATTACACACTTTTTTCAATGTAAAGTATGCATAACAATTATTAAAATAACTAAAAAGTAATCATTATTATTTTTTAAGTCATCATTACTTATTAACTATAATATTTACTTTACAAAATGAGTAACAAATTTTTTTTGTTTTTTTTTGTTTTAATTGTTCAAAAATGTCCCCCAAACTCATATATCAAGAAATGAAGGATAAGTAGAAAATTTTGCAAAAAAAAGGAAAATAGACGTAAACATGCAAGTGTATATAGTCATATTTATCCAATTTTCTCTTCTTTTTTCCCCTTCAGGCACATAATTAGAAAGGAAATTATTATTAGTACTTACTAGTATGGATTTGGAGTCGTGAACTAGAACTTTCTCTTAGGGGAGTCCATATTAGCCATATATAATTAGTGATATATTATTTTCTTCTTCCCACGAGAATGCAATATAAACTTTGGAGTGAAGAATTTGGACTAGTTTCCTTTGCATGCAGGACATCTGGCTACAGAGAACCTACACGAAAAATCATTGCTTAATAAAATATTAGGATCAATTAGTAATTCGTGAATTTGGGCCAATTTAATTAACATGGGAAATTCTTGGTTTTTTAATTTGCTGTCACACTGAAAAATGAATATGTAATCTAACAAAGTTAAGTTCATCTCCATTCTAAGCCCAGTTTTTGAATACTTAATTAGTTTGGCGGGCCGAGATGAGTTCAGCCAGACCCAATTGAAATTTCTAAATTCCAAACAGATACTGAAAACTTTTTTCACACAACAGGCAAAAGGAAAAGGGGGTTAAAAAAACAAGAATGCATTAGTTCATTGATTCAAGATTTCACGTTCTATTTAATGGCAAACAAAACTCCATGGGTCTGGCCGAACAAAAAAATAGTTGGCAGTAAACTAAACAAACAAACAAATTAAGTCTTATTTTCATTAAATAGGGTCAATTGCATAAATTCTGCTACACTATTGCGCTCTGTCATGAATCATATTTTTCTTAATTCCTAAATGAACTATATATTTCTTACAAATTCTCCATCAAGTCTTTTTTTTCTCTAGTAGTGAAAAAAAAAATAGTTCAATGGTCTTGTATCATTAGATCCCACAAGCTTTTTATGCTCTATTTCTTCCATGTTTTGCTATTTTGAAGACAAAAGAGCAATAAGTTGCAAGATTCAAGTATGATTCAACTATATTTTGTATCTAAACTTTATTTTGTAATATATTGGAAATGCATATATTAGAAATGCAATTCAGGTGATAAATGATTTCCGAGTCAGGACAGATAAAATTCCAAATTCTCTTTGAATATGAAACAAACATTAATAAAAGATGCAGTTGTTGGGAAAAAGGCTTTTTGAGTTATCATGAATACATTATTATTTTTTAGTTAACATCTATGCAACTCGACTCTTCTCAACTGAATCAACTAAACACAACTACAGTATTAGCGTTCTATTTATGAGTAGATTTAACCTTACCAAGAAATTGCTAGATATATCACTTAATTAGAATATGCAGCTGAAATATCAAACTAAACATAATGGTATTAGGAAGTATTATAGTTGACTAAATTAGACCACTTAAATAACAAAATTACCAAAACACTTGAACAATAACATATCATGTCTTTTAATTGATACTAAGATCGTTTCAGGTTCGTCGAACTTTATGCCATCATATTTGAAATAGCATTGGAGAAAGTCTATCTCTATAAATCAACTAAACAAACCCTCTATTTATAGAGTAACAAATTTAACTACCAAGAAATCTAGAAATCTAATTAGAATAGGAAATAAAAACTCTAAATATAATTGTATTAAGAAACTAAATTACTTAAATAACTAAATTACCAAAACCTAACAATAACATATTTCCTAATTGATAAAGAGTTTGGTTTAATTATGCCATCATATTTGAAATAGAGTGCGCAATTGAATCCATGGTACTATCATGAACTACTTCTTCATTAGGGCGTCAAGACTTGCAAATCAGCCAAATAAATTGGCAAAACATCTAATGGCTGCTCTTTAGCCACACCATTTTTTGATCTAGAGAAGAGAACTAGCTAATCTAGCAAAGGAATTTGTTAAATGTCGTAATATACATATACATATACATATATACATATACAAATACATATACATATACATATACATGTATATATATATACATATACATATACATATACATGTTAAGTGATAATTTTAATGTACTTTATTTTGTAAATTTTAAGGGAGGGGGAGTGTAATTTTTACAAAGATATGACTGAAATTCTAAAATTATCTTAACAAGGGGAAAAATGAAGTTCATCAATTGTTGGGTGATAGTGGCCCACTTGCCACATTTTAGGTTAACCATTTGTAGAGATCCTAACCTATTCTAGTCCATTTTAAACTTATCCTATAGGAGTACTAGACATTTTAACACCACAAGCCTACTTGATACCAACTCTTTGTCTCATATTCAATTATTAACACATGTGCTTTGATATAATAATCATTATAAGTTAGAATACAGAAGTATCTAAGTAATAACCTAGTGAGATAGGAAATTAGTTTATCATATGAATTATTGACAGATATTGGCACGTGTGTTTTAACATAATAATACTTTAATTGTTTGAAGTTCATCCTTTTCATCATAAATGATTCACTTACCCCAAAATAGTCTTGACCGATAGGGAAATCCCAATTCATTGGGCCTTTCGATACAATCAAATACAAAGGCCCAAGGGCGCCATATTCTAAGAGCCCAAACTATGTGATTGATTAAATCCTCCTCTATCTATGTTGTGGGTCAAGGGCTCATTCTCCCTCTCCTCTTCAAACTCTAATTCGTATTTTTCATAGAAAAATCTCTAATCAATGATAGAACAAGATCTGCTCTGTATCATATCTAAGGGATTCCTTGGTTCAGGCAGGAGAAACAATGTCACTCGATCATTATTAAACTGCCTGATAGTTAAAGTTAGAATACATGTGACAAACACATAAGTAGTGAGATAAGAAATTAGTAAAGAAAGTGGAATAAAAGATTTAAAACCCATTTTAACACAGGATACTTTTTAAACAGATGAAATTGGTGTCACGTCCCTAAAACGGAACAATGACACGCCGCACATTGGGATCACCCCAAGCATGCAAGGTACAGTACAAGAGCAGTAAACATCCATAAACTTATCATTAGATCTCAAGATTAACCAATACAAAATCAAAAAAGTATAATCAACAACAATGTTCATAACATTCCATGGTAACCAAATCACATTCATATACAAGCATCAAAACTACAACCTGTTGTCTCAAACACAGTCAGAAATTCGATCACGAAACAAATCTAACAAGTCCATAAGCACACAGGCCTAAGCATAAAAACCAAACTCACACTAGGATGGTAAACATGAAAACTCTATCTCCAATAACTGAGGTTTGTACTATAATCCCCTCCCTGATCAGCACTTAACTCAGGACCTGCTAATGTCCCCTGTTGGTCCTTGACTGCAAACAAAGGGAAAAATTAATAACAGAGTAAGCACATTGTGCTTAGTAAATAACATTTAAATCCAATTATAGATAACATGTATACAATCAGTATAAGGAAAACGTACGAGACATTTTCAACAATTAAAATACAAATATCAATCAAGGAGCTCATGGTTCACAAAAGTCTTCCCAGCACTGGATCCAGATCTACCTATTATCCGCCCGAGTAAACAAGGCATAACGAAGTGTTTATCACTTGTCTTCCCGATAGACTAGATATAACATTTAAGAAGTAGAGTACTCAGTATATCATTTCATTCACCCACTCATAGCTAAGTTCACTAAAGTGACCAATTGAGCCCTTGACAGTATTCATTCATTAACACATAGCACAATAATAAACAAATGGTACATTACATAACGAACATATAATTTATAAATGTACTTACCTTATAAACATTAATTAAAATAAATATATTTACCTTAATATCAATTATTCTAAGATTACAATACCAATCATATACAGGGTATTGATAAAAAGGCGTAAACGTTACTTACCTCAAAAATCGATTTTGTAGACGTATCATAATTTTGACGGTCTAAAACTCTAATTCCAAATCATCTAAACCAGGAGAGTATTATACTATTAGGATAAAAAATCGAGATAGGGTTCACTTTTGAAATTGGCACTTAATTGACTGAACTATGGCGCAATCCCCACATGTAATAAGATCCTATCCCTATATATACTAACCTAAGAAGGGAACTTACAAATTTGACATGCATGCAAATTTAAAAAATGAAAAACAAAAGAACAAGAAGCTGCAGACGCTGGGGAAAAAAAAATAAAAGAGCAAACCGTAGGTGATATTAGATCGGTTAGGTTGCAGAGTGCGAGTAGTATTTTTGTGGTCGAATTCATCGACAGTTTCAGGTTCAAAGTTTGATCGGACAATGGGTCGATGTTGCCTGACGAATTTAATTCCTTTTCGCACCCAGTTATGTCATACATTGCAACTCTGAAGATGGATTTTTCACCAAGTATAAGCCAGAAAACCAGAAAATCACCAATAATCAACTCAAGATCCTTCACAAAATTAGGCCAGCCATCTGTGAAGCAGTAGTACTCGCCAATTCGCTCTATCTTTACGGACCATGTTTCTCCAGATTTAGTCTGAAGCAAGGTTCTTTCAGGCAAAATTTGTTCAAATGTTTTCACAAACAGTGGCGGAATACGCTGCAAGAAAGAATAGGAAAACATTATTATTATTATTGCTACCAAATTAGCAGGGTAAAAAAACAAAAAATAACTCACATGATTATTTCTTGGTTTAATTGTACATCTCAGAAATGTTCTAGCTAAAAAAAGAATAAAAAAATTGTTCAGAAATATTATTTTTTGAAGAAAAAAAGAAATGACGACATAATTAAACATGCAGACACATTATAAAAGAAACTTTTAATACTTACGAGAGTGGACTTGGAGTCATGGACTAGGACTCTGAAGAAGGAAGGGAAGTCCATAATAATCATATATAATTAGGGCTCTTTTCTTTTCTTCTTCCTCGACGAGAATGTAATAACAACTTTTGAGTGTAAGAATTTGAACTATTTCTCTTTGCATGCAGGACATCTGGCTGCAGAGTGCACAAGTGCTGCAAATTATCGTGGACCAGGCGTGAAAATGGATTAATTCTATTATAACTTAATTAATCAAACTTGAAGTCTACTTAACTTTCTTGAATCAAAAAATGAGATTACACTTCTTCTATAACTTATATTACGAGTTCGATGACTTATGTCATGGGTTTTTGTTACTAAGAAATAACTAAAAATTTATTGATAAATTCGATTCAATTACAAAGAGTAATTGAATCTAATTTAAAAATAAAAATAAACTACTATCACTTCTATAGTCAGTCAATTCATTAAGTTGGGCCAGCTTAACATGGAAGATCCTGAAAATGTAATACAACATAGTTTAGTTCATCTCCAGCCTTAGTTTGGCGGGCCGATCTGATTTCAGTCTGACCCAATTGATGTTTCCATACAAATACTGAAAATGAAAACGTTTTTCACCCAACAGGGAAAAGTCAAAGGGGATAAACAAGAATACATTAGTTGAGTGATTCAATATTTCACAAACTCTTTCGTGGCAAACAAAACTCCAACCATAGGTTTGGCCCAACAAGAATAATGGGCAGTACGAGAACAAGAAGATGAAAAGGAAAAGTTCAATGGTCTTATATCATCTGATCCCACAAGCTTAACTTTTGTGATTAACGCTTTTTGAAGACAAAAGTGACAAGATTCACGTATAATTCTATTATTTTGTTTCTAACGTTATTTTGCAATATCACAGTTAAATAAATTTAGATAGTAAAATGTTTTCGTATTATCTTTTAGTCATGATTCAAGTAATTAAGAATAATGGGACGGGTGATTTTTTTTTTCTTTTTTTTTTTTTTAAATAAACGTTATTTTGCAATATGTTGGAAGACGACTAATAATGGGCACAAGGCTTTTTGAGCTATCATGAATACATTATTTTGGAGTTAACATCAATAATTTTGACTTTTTATGCATAAATAGTACATTGCATGCGACCTTAGTAGTGCATTCTATTTTATTTCGTCAGGCATGAGCAAGTGCAAGTTCTGTTCATCATGTAATTCGACAGACCAGAAACCATTCCTACTAACTCGAGCAATAAAAAATGATAAAGCTTTTATCTGCAAGTGTAGGAAAAAGGGTGTCATTTTCTGAAAGTGATAGAACCGCATTAAGAACTAGTATAAAAAAAGGATTGGATCAGGGCAAATACTTTAGGTGGTTGCTTATTAGACATTATATTATCAGGCCCCAAATAATATCTCCCCTTGAAAGTCGATCTGCGTCTTGTTCAGGAATAATTTGACATTTGAACCCCATTAAATTTATTAGATGACAAGTTTGGACAACCCTTGTACAAATCTGGTTCCGAAACAACATTTTCTCCCCTTGTGATAGGAATGCATTTTATTACATTAAACTGCACTTCGTTATTATTATTATTATTATTATTATTATTATTATTTTAAATTTGAACGTTGGAATTGAACTTGACAAAGGTTTTAATTACACTATTCCTCCAAACAGGAGGAACCACCTCTAGCAAACAAGTACACCAAAAAAGAACCAATTGTTTCATTTGTTGCTACTTGACTTTACAATGAGATCCCTCAAATAAAGTGCACCAAAATGTCAGTTGGTAATATTGTGCCCCCTTTATATCTGCTTTAGCTCATAATTACTACCTTAGATGACACAAATTTCTAAAGCCAACTCTACAAGAAACTCGACAAGGTGAAAACTAACCAAGAAAAACCATTAATGAATCAACAAATGCAACCAGCTTACAGCACAGAGGTGCAAAGGGAAGCCAAAGAATCCAGCGAAAATCTCTCGATTCTCTTTCTTGGCCTTGCACCTGTAAATTTCATTCTTCAAGAATATAGAGATTTAGCCCAGCTTTAGGGATCATATCTCTATAATCGCCCATCCCCGAGGCACGGTCAGCCAAAAATCTATTCTGTTTCAGCCTTGTGCTTCTGCATCTTCTACAACGGTTGGAAGGCCACCTTCTTTGATGAATGTGGGGTTGATAAACTTAGCCACAAAAGCCCACAACTTATAAACATCGTCAAAATTAGTCAGAAATCCAAGAGAAGCAGTGACAACCTCAACTCTGATGAAACCACTTCTACCAGCATGCCTGCCATTCTCCATTGGCTTGCAAAGTGTGGTATCTTCCAGGTTGAAAGCACCACCATGTTGCTGTTTGGGGCTATCTAATATCCGAATATGACTAAGGATACCCACACCAAGAGAGTCTATACCATGCAACTCAGCCAGCTTCTGTACAACTTCTGGATTGATTAGACCCCTGTTCCGATCTTTCACATTAAAGGCAACAGCTGCACCTCTTTCATATTTGATTTTTGGCCCATAAATGTGGACAAGTGGTAGATTATCCTCCCCATTTGGGCCAGGTAATCTTAATTGAAGCAACGAAGTGACCAGCCAATTGATTAGAAACCGTAGTCTAAGGGTGGTCTTGTTGAGTCCCAACATATTTATGTGACTGAGATGCCTGCATATTATCTCAGGTTCTCTTCTATCCGAGTCTTGGCCATCACCATACTCTCCATCACTGATGTACTCCTCATCATCCAGGCTCATAGCAGATAACTCTCCAGGCTCCAAAGTATGACTAAGACGTGATTTGTGGGCTTCTTCCATGCTAAAGGATACTCTCCTTCCCCTGCTTCCAGCCTGCTCAATCTCTTCAATGCCAAAAAATCTGCCACCAGCATATCTATTTCCCTCTCTCCTGTTCCAATAATCTGAATTCACCCTCTGTCTCCCTCCTTATAGCACTCTCTTTTGGCTCAAGACACAATGCATTAGCAGAACCATTCTCAAGGATTCTCTTGACTGAGAAATAGAATCTGAATTTCCAAGGTTAGATCCCTTGACAGCAGAATTCAACATCTGAATTGGTTCGAAGGTTTCGGGTTCTTCTTCAATTTCCTGAATCTGGCGACGATATGGAGCTTTTCTACTTTCTCTAACAGCACCATTTCTTTCATTTGACTTCTGTTCTTCAGAATTCTCCTTTACATGGTCAAGTTCTTGAGACACAGACCGAACAGCAGCATCAAATGACAGCATATTGTCCTCATTTTGCCCTGGAGTTGCCTCTCTGTCATAAATAGGGCTCTTCAGTGTCTTTGCTGGTTTTGGTGAAAGCCTCTTGTTCTTCCTTTCTGCAAACCAAATTGGTGGTGCTGGAGACGCCACCTTTTGTTTGTTCAATTGACCAGCACCATCCGAACCCAAAGGACTCTGACCCAGATCAATCCACAGGGAATTATCAGAGGATTCATCTTCACTAAAGACTGGACTTTTCATTACCTCCCCAACGGAAATGCTCTCAGTTTCTTCAAATATGGTGCTCGTACCATCTCTGTCAGAACTGTTATCATGTTCCATCTCAGTCTCAAATACATCTCTTACCTGGGCAGAAGTGAATGCACCTGAAAAAGCAGGCAACTGAGATCCAGGACGGGTTTCAGTTTTAATTTCACCATTTTCACCAACTTCTTCATCCTCGGCCAATCCAGGAAAATCATCAATTGAATCACTCAAATATAGAGGAAAAATTGGAGTGATTTTCACTATGCCAGACCCAGCATGTCCCGATTGATTTTGAAGGCTTGCCATCACAGATTTCTTGATCAGGAGGCATCCAAAACCGGTCGGGTCATACCCAAAGACTCTGTAAAAGGATGTAATGATGAAATCAGGTCGGAATAGGGATAGTCCAAGAGAATCTAACATGTCTTTTGGGCCCAAAGCTCCAGCATCAAGTAAAACGTGCCAGTTATTCTGCTGAGCCAGAGCCATCCACTGGTAAGAGTACTTTGCGCCAGTAACTCGAGACTGGACAGGGAAGACAAAAAGACCAACTGATGAATCTTTCTTCCTCCTCTTTTTATTAGAAATTTGCTTTCTTAGATCAGCCGAGCAGAGTTTAAGGCCTGGCCATTTAAACCAAGCACTATGGACTTTGGCACCTTTCTCTCGAGCACTTTGAGCCATCCAATTCACAGACTGACTTTCATGATCAAACATAGTCAACAATCTTTTGTTTGTATGAAAAGGATAGGATTCAGCAAGCAACTTAAAAGCCGACCCTCGACTAACAGTAAAAACAAGGCCATACTCATGCTCAGGAATGTTTAAGTAATCCATTATTCTGGCCTTTATATCATGTTCAACAGTGCCTCTCTCAGCACCACCATACAGAGCATGATTGCTCAAATTAGCAGTAATCTAAGACAGGGCTTGGGCCGATCAGATAGGCTAAATGTAGAAGACTCCCAATAATGCACAGATTGAAGAAATGAAAATAACCCAAATCCACAATAATCAAGACATACCTTAGGCATAGAGCCAGAAAGGTGAGAGTACTCATCTGACCTCAGCTCATCAATCCTCCCTGAAGACATATACTTCGGATACATGGTGATAAACTTTGAATATGCTTCCTCAAGGTCTGGAATGGAGTCCTCGGATTCGAAAATACGCTCGGCAGCAAGAGCAGTGGATCTGAGGAATTCTTTCTGAGCATGTAGCCTTGCAAGGGATCGTGATCGGCCCAAGCCCTCGTCTTGATTAGCCATTGACTCTGAGTCCATATCCTGAGATTTAACAAGAGACCCATCTTCACAAGCTTCCTCAAGAGCCTCCCTAAGCTTGTGCTCATGCAATCTCCTCAGAATTGATGGATTTCTCTTAAGTTCCTCAGTTGAGTGACTAGACTCATCTTTTCTTCTGCCCTTCTTATCCAAGATCAGAGCAGCACAGTGAGATATTGGCTTCCATAGTGAAAGATGCATCAAATCTCCCTTTTTTTTCAGTCTTAGGAGAGAACCCAGAAAAGAGTAATCAAATGAAAGAGTCACCCAGAAAAAAAGGGTTTGTTCAGCCCATCAAACAGCAAACCCCAGAAAAAGGAGCCTCAAATTCAATCCTAATTTCAAGAAAAAGCAAAAGTTATCAAGCTTAAAGCTTCCAGGAATCAAAAACCTTTGCTTTCCAAAATCAAATTCCCGTGTCTTAAGGAGGGAAAGAAGCAGAACATTTGCTTTAGCAAATAATTCAAACAAAAAGACCAGAGCTTGCAGAAAAGAATTGGGGAAAAATCAGAAAAAGTATCAGATCAAGAAACCCCAGATTTGACCTCCCTTGAAAGTTCCCAGGAATACAATAAGAAAACGCAGTATCTATAAGGAAAGAAGATCTCTTATAACCCGCAGAATTTATAGAGCTTAGTGAGTGAATTCAGTGAAGACAATGGACAATTTTTTTTACCATTACTGACTTGTTCTAGAATGGTAAAGAGAAGATGAGAAAAAGAAAAGAAAATTGAAGAACCAGAACAAGAATTGAAGACCAAGATTCAAAGATTCAGTCTTTATGGAAAACCCATATCTAAAAATAGTCAAACAATTAAAATCAAATTAAAACAAGCCCAGAAATAGAGGAAAACCAGAGAGCCCCAGATGTTAAAAATTTCAGATCTCTGAAGAAATGGTAGAGAAAAAGACACCAGAAAAGACACCGCTAGTGAATGTTGCAGAAAAATGCTACTAATTCTGCAACAGAAGAAGACAATTTAAGAAGAAAATACCATACCCCCCTTGAAGCTTAAGGTTGCTTCAACTATCTGAAAGCTGCTCAAATCTGCCCTCTGTGTCTGTGGAAGCCAATTACTTCAGTTGTAGACCATTTTTCCCCAGCAATTGTAAATTTACTTCAGTTGTGATTTGTGAATCAAAAAAACATACCCCTATTGAGTATTGATTACCTGCAACCCCCACTGTGGACTTATCTCCATATGGCTTTAGACTTAAATGGCATCCTAAATTGCACAATGGTAATTTTTTATGGTTATTATTTAATAAATATTAATTAAAATTATTAATATAATTATTTTTTAATGTGATATATATAAAAATAAATATAAAATAGTTAGAGAAAAGTATTTAAAAAATAATATCAAAATATTATTTAAAAAATAATGATTCAAATATAGTACGATAACCCAGTATCCTTTTTCTCTATATTTGCAAATTTGGGACAAATGACATATTGTTTGACTTATACACCACAATTATGGTTAAATTATTTTATATTCTAATTTAATTTATTTTAATAATAATTTATTTGATTTGGTTCGTTAATAATTAAATTAAATTTAAATAAAATTTTATTTTTTTTATTTTTTATATTTGATTCGAATTCGATAAGTTAAAATTTTTAAATTTATATGTAAAAATTTTTAAATGATTTGAGTTTGATTCAAGTTTAATTTGATGTAAGATAAAGACTCCTTTGAATTCAACTCAAAACATAAACAAATCAAATTTAAATACTAAAATATTCTATTTATTTATCTTCCTAACCACAATTACAACCAGTGCTGCTTTGTTATTACTATTAAATAAACTTGTCTGTTACTAAATAGTAATTGAAATTTCTGATAAGATTCAAACAATAAACAAGGTTTTTATATGCTAGGTGGGACCTACTATGACCCTAGTCTTTCATACAGTGAGAGCTGAAAGTCAAACACCAATCAGCTGGCTTTTGCTTGGCTTGTAAAAGCTGTTTTATGTCTAGCCCCAACATCCAACTACCGTATAATTGTACATTAAATATGAAAATAATACGTAGAGGTATGATTTTCAATTTTTTGTTGATGGGGTGAATTATTCAAAAAATCAATACTTCCAAAATTTAAAAAAATACTTAGATAGATCGGTCTTTGATTCTACTTATAGATCCGTGAATTAAATTTTAAAAAAATTTGCTTACATCAGCTGATGTCATATATTCTTTAAAATTTAATCCACACAGAGTTTACAAGTGGAGTTAAAGATCAGATTTAACTAAGTATTTACCCAAATTTTAAGCTAGTACTCATTATTTGTCTTTCCCAATAATTAAAAAAATGCAGCCATTAAGCATTTTATTTTTTTTTGAACCCATCCCACAAGCATTTCCTCACAAATTCGCAAGTTGACTTTTTTCTAAAAAAAAGAAGTGTATCCTCTTTAATAATTGGCTTAATTACAGTTTACCCCTTGTAATTAAGGGACAATTGCAAATTATCCTCTATATTTATTTTATCTACAAATTTTCTCTCAATATTGAATAAAATTGAAATTTTCATCTAAAAAATAGTGAAATGTCATAATTGTCCTCAATATTTTTAGTTACATTTTGTGAAGTTATTTATTAAAATTCTTCTCATAAATTTGAAAATGATACTAATAAATTAAATTTATTATTCTAAATTTATTTAAAATATATATGATTATATCTCAAACTAGTGCATATTTACTCAAATAATGTATTTTTTTAATACAAAGTGATGAATTAATTATTGATAATTAAGAAACTAAAATAAAAATTAATTACTAAAGTAATGTGATTGAATAAATAAAATACTTTAATCTAGATTAAAAAAGTAATATTGACGGAACAATTACTTAATGGTATGTTAAAAAATGGATGTGAAGAAAAAAACGTTAAAATAGTTAACTAATTCATACAATTAATATTGAAGGGTAAATTTTTTTTTTTCAATAATGTTGAATGAAAAAATATTGTTACTTTTGAATAACAAATTGCTTATAAAATAAAATTAGATACCAAAATGCAATTCACCATAATTTTATATTGATTAAAGTAATTAAAATATTGAGAGTAATTATAACATTTTACTATTCCTTTTAGATGAAAATTTTAGCTTCATTTAATTTTGAGGAATAATTTATAGATAAAATAAACATAGAAGGCAATTTACAATTATCTTCTAATTATAAAGGACAAACTGTAATTATTAAGCCTTAATAATTCATATGATCTTGTTAACACATTTTACTATTGAAAAAGTAATCCTTGTAGAAATGGAAAGGTTTAATAAGTAGTAACAAGAAATATGACTTGGAAAAAAATTGACAGTTTTACTAAACCAAGTCAACTAGACTAATTATTGTGACAGAGATAATTGTAGTTTTATTTATTTATTTATTTTTGTAGGATACAAATTCTTACATTTTTTGTTAAAAGGTTAAATACACTTTACACACTAAACTAAAGCATCAGTTATACTTTATCCTCTGAACCAAAATAATAGACACTTTGATTTGTTGATATTTGGTTAAAGAGAATAATTTCTGACACAAATAATGACCGAAATAACCCGAAACAAAATGTGTGATAACCATTTTGCCCTTTGGCAACAAAGTGAATAATGGTGATTCCAATTTTGCCCCTCATGTGGAGGAAAAATATCTGTCGTGCGTGTGTTTTTTGTGAAACAAAATAGAAAATAAAAGTGAAGAAATATCAAAACAAGTTGAAGAAACAAATCAGAACCTCTGTGGTACGATTGTAGACCTAGCCGCTTGGAGCCGCAATGTGATAGTGATTGACGGCAAATATTTAGGTAGACCTCACTTGTAAATTTTGTAATGTAGATTAAATTTTAAAAAAATTTATGATATTAGTTGATATAAATAAGATATTTTAAAATTTAATTTTGACCACAAGATCTACAAGTTTGATCAAAAATCAAATCAACCTAAATATTTATTTTCCGTGATGGACAACTTCAAATTGTGGTAAGTTTTAGTCCTTTGTATTAGTAATTTCATAAGTTTATGGTTTATGGGTTCTAATTCTTCTTTTTGGGTGAATAATTTACTTGGAGTTTAATCACATTTTGTGTGTGTATTGTTCATATTTGATTTGTTACAGATACGTGCTTCATATGAGATTTTTCTTTTTTTCTTTTTTTTTAATCAACAGTTAATTGTACATTCGTAATTTAGACAAGTACACCACTATTCCCGAAAAAAACCACTTCTAAAGAACAGTAAAGACAATTAATTTCTCTTTGTGTCACACTTACGGGTGTTTCTAATATTAATGCTGTCTTTCTCCATTTCTTCTTGCTGTGCATTCAAAGGAATACAAACCCAATTGCTTAAATAGTTTGTTAAATGAAAGGAGATTGTAGCCAACAAATTTTAGTCATTTCTGCCACCCTACAAAAAGGGCATTTTCGTTAGTTGGTGTCCAAATAATTTACACCAACATTTCAAATATCCACATGGAATCTCTGTTACGGGTAAAGTGTTTATTTGGTTCAGAGGATAAAGTGCAACTGATGCAATGATTTAATACAGTAAAGTGAATGTAACCTTTAAAAAAAAATCACATTTTTCTCTTAACTTTTAATAACTCGAATTCATAACTAATAAGTTATAGAAAAAATATTTTACTTCAATATATAAGCGAAATAAAAACGGTTATAAATAAAAAGAGAAAAAGGAAAGCTATAATTGATTCAATGCACCATAAATGCATGCATTGTTGATATCGTAAAATACTTCTAGCATATAGTATAGCTTTAGATACCTCTTTTTTCTTTGTAATTGCCTTTCCAAAGTGATGAAGAATTTACTAAATAATATCGTAGTGAATTTATATCGTAATTGATCTTATCTTGACAAAATTTTATATTAACTGTCAACCTAAAATTGATGAAGATAAAGAATTTACAAATTTATCAAAATCTTTTGGTGGCAATTGTGTGTATAGTTTTATTTCAGGGGACTGAATTTTTGGTTTCAAGTTAGACACTTACTATTCAACTCATCATCGAGTGATCAATTACATCATTTTGTGGTTACTTCTTTTTTCATTTAAATATAGAAACACATCTGTCAGCATTTGGGTCAACTCCGCAAACCTCTAGAACTTCTGATTTTCAAAACATGAACAATTGTCACCAGTTGAAATCACGACAAATTTTTGTTATATCTTTTATGAAGAAGTCACAAATTTTGTTTGCACATTACTATTTTAGTAATGTCTCCTTGTACTTTTTTTTTGTTTTGAAATATGGTTCCTTGTATTATTAGTTTAAAATTCATGACATAGACAACATTGCAAAGAGGAAAACGGTCAAAATATTTTAGTTATACTTTCATATTATCTTTTTTTTTAATGAGATTTTAAGTAAACCAGATTCACCTACATATATCAAGTTAATTTGTTTAGAAAGAGTTGTGAAGACCCCAAAGGACAAGTCCTTGTGTTGCAAATTAGAATCATGTCAAACATGCAGGACTACTTTTTTTTTTTTTTTTTAATTACTTATTTCCAGTATTTTCTATTACTATTTTTTTGTTGCCACAATTTGTGGTTCTAATGTGTGAAAGTGATTCTTATACACAAACTTTATTCTTTTTTTTTTTTTTGCTTCTCAAATGATTTATTCAACTTTTTAAAAGTGAATAGTTTTTTTTACTTTTCTCTTGGGAGGTGAAGCCATGTCTCTTTTCATTTCTTGAAAAAAAAATAAAAAATGCTTAAGAGCTCTTCAAAATGCTTTTCTTGAATGTAATATCCTGGCCCCAACACGCTGCTTTGGTAAGATTTTTTATTTGTTTCCCTTACAATTTCTTAGTACATCATCTTATCAAAAACACTTTCAGGTAAAAGATTAACACAAGGAAATTGTGCTTCACAGAGAATTATCCTTACAATCAGGCGTTTACTCACATGGAGTCTCAGAAAAAATGATGTTGTTCAAAGCAAGCACCCAAATGAAGTGAATTGAAATGACTTTACTTTTCTAAAGTAAGTTAGCATTAGTACTTAGTGGGTTCTTTTTGGAAGCATGCCTTTTCATTTGGTGTCTCTTTATAACTTTACATTACTTTTCCTATATTCTGTCAATTTAACTTCGGTTGCTAAGTTTGCTGCTTCAAATCTTGATAAAGTCCAAATATTTGGGATTTTTTTTTTTTTTTTAGAAAAAAACTAAGTAGTTTAGTTTTCTCAGTCACAGGAAGGACATAATGGGCTTGAGCTAGTCCATTATGGTTTGTATAATTTCATGGACTAGGCTAGGAAAACGAGCAACCCATTATTCTGAAAACTGTACACTAAACAGTAACTATTGTGAATGCAAATGAATCTGTCTGATCAAACATTTTACTAGCTTTCCTGGAGATGGAACTTGATACCTCAGCTTACCAAAAGTTCAAAAGGCACAAAAAGAAGAAGCAAACCGCCCGCGGTGGAGGCAAAAACCACTTAAGCAAAAAGAATCAGTGTCACAGTTTCTTGTTTGTTTTTGAACTTGCTAGGATTTCATATATGAACAAACACAAAAAATAGACTAACCAATGGCGGTTGGCAACGAACATCTTCTAGTGGTGCAACGTATCATACGACCTTAAGTTCAGCACGCCTCTGTCTGAGTCTTCCAGCAATACTATCCGAGGATGGTTCTGAGATGCAGGCACGCTTCTTCCTAGAATTTGAACGTGTTGTGGGTGCAACATCAGGTGTAGTGGAACATTTTGCCCCTGTTGACCTCTCAGATCCCCGTACTGATTGCCTTGATTAAGCCTTTGTTGTGTTAGTCTTCTAGCAATAGTATCTGTGACTGCGACTGGTGTGACACCTGGAGTGGCGGAATTTGATTGGTTTAAAGTCGATTTAGCTTTACATGGAGTTGAAGTATTGCACAACTCCTGCTTTTTATCTGGAGTTCCATTTTTTGGCCCTATTGATGACATCTCTTTCTTAAGCTCATCGGCTGTTTTACGCCTCTGTCTCAGTCGTCCAGCAATACTGTCAGTGACTGGCTCAGCAGTGTGGCCATGCTTCTTGTTGGACATTGGACTTGATTCTGGTGCAATGCAGTCTAAATGTGTTTTACCCAAAGAGAAGATTTTCCCCTCTTTGTTGTCGTTGAGATTCTCAGCTTTTGTCTCAAGTTCAGTTTCTGATGCTCCTTTCGCATCAAAGGGAGTATCAGGAAGTACTAGCTTGCTTGAAGACTCTACAGTGTTTTCCCATGGAATGTTGATGCAAACACTCAATGAAAATCTGTTTCTTTTCCCATCTTGCCGAGGAGCAAAGGATTCTCAGTATTGCAATTTCTTGCCAATTCCGGTTGCAGAATGAGCTCTGAGATGTTGTCCACATTACTATCACCCCACTTGTTCTTCAAGAAGTCAGTCCTGTGCTCCTGTTTACCATCGTCAATGCAATTATCTGCTATCTTTGCTTCAGATTGAGGATATTCCAACCCTTGAGGTTTTACATTTTGCTCAAAAGATACCTTCTCAATTGATATTTCTCCCGTATCAGAAAAAGGCAGTGATCTCTTCACAGAGTTTGGAACCTTGGTACCTGAATCTGTCTCTAAATCACTGTCTGAGCGCCGAGTTTGAATGAGATAATGTGCAACAGACTTGAAACCCAAAGTTGAGATCTAGGAACAGTTCAAAACAGATCAGCTCAGATACTGTTAAAGAAGAAGAAGAAGAACAGAAGGATGATAAACAAGCATATACCTTCCTATAAAGGCTGCCAGTAGGAGGCCAACCTTTTGCCTGACGGCACAAACTACAGTTACAGATACCACGACAAACAGGGCAAATCCAGTTTGGGTTCTGGTTTGCTTCAAGCACATGTTCCCCATATCTGTCCAAAAAAGCATCAGTACTTTAAAAATAGGATTACAGATGATTGATACAGTATAAATTAAAATGCTGATCTCTCAGCAGTCAGCAGATGATTGATACAGTATAAATTAAAATGCTGATCTCTCAGCAGTCAGAGGACAGTATGAAGATTATAAAAAAGAAAAAAGATTAACAACATCCTAGCGGATGGATTTGATCATTAATAGTGATCTAGAAATAAAAGAAGAGACTAGAGTTGATGTTTGAATGTAAATTTTGGAAGATGTATCCAATTCTAAGCATCATGCTGTAACATTTTATTCAAGTGTTTCTTCAAGCACAAAATTCACAACCAATGATAAGCAAAACCAGTTGATACCAAATAAGCTTGAAATTCTTGCCATGATTAATATTTATTACAAACAATAACATGTGAGGTATAAAAATGTAAAGCGTAACATTTTCTTTAAGCATTTCTTCAAGCACAAAGTTCACAACCAATGATAATGCAAAGCCAGTTGATACCAAATAAGCTTGAAATTCCTTGCCATGATTCATATTTGTTGCAATAACCAATATGTAGAGGTATAAAAATGTAAAGCATATTAGTCTCAAAGGTGTTAAAATAGTTATGGGAACAGAATCATTCATAAGTTATTTCCTCGTGGCCTGAATTATTTTGAGCTTCAGATGACAAAAATTGAATCAGAATATCCGAATCGATATGAGAATTCACCAACACAGATGATTACATTTGGGGAATTAAATGAGATAAAACAAAAAAGTTTTCCAATCAATACAAATGGGTATTGAGAACTGAATGACTGAAGATTCCACTCAGGAAAGCACAACGAACTTGTGATCTTTTCACAGTATGAAGTTAAATGAGACACTCTGTATATAACAAATGGAAAAAGGTAATAATGAGCAATATGATTCAAGCTGTACATGACATAGGAGCAGCAAAGTTAATGTGATAATTAAATACTTAAGCTATACTGCTAAATATACTGCAAACTCCAGGAGTAGGTGACCAAAACCTCAAAAATGGAGACAAATTACATTTTGATCCCAGAAGTTTTAGTCACGTTACATTAGTACCTCATATACAGACAATCTCCACAAAATTGTCCCTGAACCTTGTCGCATTTGCTGCAATGAGTACGATGACCAAGAGTTTTCTGCCTGCAAAATAGTGAATATCCTGAAACGCAGATACAGTCTAGGTATGACTGGCCAAATTACCAGCAAGTGATAGTGTCAAAACCGCAAGGAATTAGCAATAAACTCATAATATATATATTATGAGGTAATTTGGGAAATCAAATATTAGTTCTCTAAATTGGACTCGTAAATTTGGAAGCACAATATAATTGCTTTCTGTTTTTTTGAGCCAAATCAGAAGGAAAGTTAGAGGACAAGCTCAATTACTATGAAGTGAAACAAAGCCATTGCTTAGGCAGATAACTACTCACCTGCATTGGTGACAAGTCTTTCCATTCACTGGATCGTAAATACGCTTTCCGTCTGTTCCATATCCATCCACAAAAGGGGTCCAACTCATCTCAGTGCTACCCAGCAATTTTTCATGGTCTTCAGTGTAGAATTCTGGTTTCGAACCCTCCTCTCTCAGCAAATCATGCTCATCTTCCAAGGGATTATCTTTCTTTGTCAAATGCGTTTCAGAATAACAAACCGGCGTAGCATTCTGCAGTCTAAATTCCACCAGAAAGAGAGGCCAGGACTTAAAATACAGTAATCATACACTACCTTACTTCAAAACTACTCTAATTGTAACACACAAAAACTGAAAAGACCATCTTTTCTGAATTCATGTATTCTTACAAGAAACCACATAAAATCTGATTAAAATAACTCTCTTTTCATCGAATATTAGATAAAATCTTTAAACCCCAATAATTAAATGCGCAAGATAAACCTAACTCTCCAAAAAATAAAAATAAAAATAAAAAATAAATTAAAGAAATGATGGTACTATATAAAAGCCTAATACACACGAGCATTTCTATTTATTGAAAAAAAAAAAGGAAAACAATAAATTGTACCTAGAGGAGCGGCGAGTGGGACCAGGAGGAGGCAAAGGAGAGGAGAAATCCCGAAGGGTTCTGCGAATGGAGGAGGAAGTAGTGGACTTAGTAGGCTTGAGAGATTTGAGTTTAAGAGAAAGATCAAGAATCCCAAGTTTTTGCATTCTTTCAAGGTTTTGTTTGATTCTTTCTTCTCTAGATTGTTCATATTCGGATAGTTGTGCTTTCTTTGTCTGGCCATCTTCTTCTTTTTCTTTCTTCTCTTGAGAGTTGAGTTTCGCAGGTGTATATGATGACGATGGGATTGGAGGTTTGTCGTCTCCGAGAGTAACCATTGTTGTTGTACTGTTGTTGTCTGTATTGGGTAGTGTTTTTTTAAGGATGGGAGTGTGAGTGTCCAACGGTCGATTTGGGGTGTTGTGGACTGTGGAATGGAGGACAACTCTTGCGGGGGAGGGGGGGTGAGTGCTTGAGGAGGGCTTTGGAAGGAGGGAAATTTCTCAGTTGACTGACAAGTGACAAAATCAAAGTGATTGTTTAATGTTCATGGACTAAGGAGTTATATTACGATAAATTTGATCTTAAATATTACTTTGTATGTTTGGATTAAATTATATTATAGAATAAATAATTTTAATTGGTATAATTAAAATTTTATAAATTTTAATTTGATTGTAAGATTTTATGGTGGGTTAAAAATTAGATTTAGTTAAATATTTTTTTAAGTAGTATCGCAAATTTGAGATGAGAAGATAATATTGATGAGTGTCAAAAAATACATAAAAGAATGAACAAAATTCTATTGAGTATTCTTTTCGTTTAATTAAAATTGTTTTTTTGAATTAATATACAAGAATTAAGAAAGTTATTTAATGATATCAACTTTATACAAAAATAATTTTAAAGTAATTAAATTATCCTATACATAAATATTACTTCAACTAATAATATTCTCTCTTGATTAATGTGCCAAAAAGTTAGAAAAAAATCATTTATTTGACTTTAAATTCACCCAGTGGTAAACAATTTGATACAAAATAAAATATTTTTTAAATAGATAACACAATCCAAATTATCTGACAGATAAAATCAAATGAAGGAAATATTTAAAATTATAAGGTGATTATTAAAATTTTAGTGCGTGAATTGATCGATAATTAATCTTAAATTATAGTCTTATAAATAATTTTTTAAAACAATAAAATATAATTTACAGGATAAGACTTTATTTTTTTTTTTTTTAAATGATGGATGGATAGTGGGAGATGTGGTCATGCACTATCTTGGTTATAGAGCTGAAATAAAAAATATTTTGGTAACTGCAACCATCGGCCTTAATCTTGAAACAGATATTAGTGAGGCCAAGCCGGCTTGGTATTGGACCTTTTGGCGCATAGATTGGAGCATTTTGGGTTGCATAAAACTGGGCCAAATAGGCCCAAGTTGTTTCGGCTACAATACAAGTTTCAGTCGAGATAGCAAATAAATAGGGAAAATTCTAAAAAAAAAATTTAAATTTTATACAATATTATGTATTTTAAATGCTTGAATTGTACAATCTTTTAAATTTAAGAAAATGATTCTGTAAAAAAAATTGTAAAATTCCTGACAGATAGACTGATAATACAGTAATTCTTCTAAAATTGAAGACTAGGGGTTAGAAGAATCTGTCATTTTGAAAAATATTTAGATAAATATATTTTTTATTGTACTTGTAAATGTTGTAGTACGGGTTAAATTTTATAAAACAAAATACATTAATTGAATAAGTAAAATTTTATAAAATTTAATTTTGACTATAAAATTTATAAATAGGATCCAATATTAAATTTACTTAACTATTTTCCTAGTCATTTTTACATAATCATTTATTAAACTATATTTAAACTTATAGTGGAAGCAGAGCACACATGATATACTCATATGGATCGCACAGTATAATCCACACCTATACACTTTCAATTTTATTTTTTTGCTATTCACGTCTCAATATTGAGTGAGTGATCAACCAATTCCCTATTTAAGGGACATCTGTGTTAGGTAGGCCAAAGAATTATTGATTAGTCGAATGAACTTATACAGATTGTTTGATAACTGAAAAGTTATGAAATCTATCTATTTTTCAGTCATCTCAACTATTATCATACTTATTTCGCATTTTAAAATTAATAGTCAAGACTTACTCTAAAAATAAAACTTCCCTGAGGTAGTGTCAACACCAATACCAAACACCACCTAAGTTCTTGCTAGAAAGTTCTATCGAGTGGTCTCTCTAAATCATTTTATAATCACAATGGTCTAAAATGTTAAACTTCCTATTTGACCTTCCATGGTCTAGTTGCTTGTGCTAGAAGAAATTTGATCAATTTCCATGCAGGTTGTGCCAGCAAACTCCATGCTGATGACCTACTTCTTGAAATTTCACCCTAGTTGCATCAAGTCTTCCTCTTTAATCACTACAAATAGAGTCATACCAAATATGCAACTCCATTTAACAAGCCATTACAAGTTTCCTAACTAGCTTCTCTTCTTTTTGTCTAATTAAGTCACATAAATACTTCCTATTGCATTAATCTTTCTAAGTTGCTTTTTAATTAGAGTGTTACTGATCGAGCTAATTATGGCTCTAAATTACTCCGCGTTCTTAGCTTTGCTTCTCTTTATGATCATAATTAACCTAAATTCCTTTGGAATTTGCCAAGATGATGATTTAAAGAACGGAGCTTCGTATATTTTTGGAGATTCTTTAGTTGATGCGGGAAATAATAACTATTTGCAAACATTATCCAAAGCTAATATTCCTCCGAATGGAATTGATTTCCAGGCATCGGGAGGAAATCCTACAGGAAGATATACAAATGGAAGAACCATTGGAGACATTGTTGGTAAGTTCAATTTATTCTTGTGGTAATTTAAATTAATTCACAAGTGCCTCACTTTCACTTAAACAAAAACAAAACAAAAAAAGGTCCTAATTAATTCTTTGTGCATCATTTTTTTTTTTTTGTGTGTGTGCGCAAATTGCAATGTCTTAGGGGAGGAATTGGGACAACCACACTTTGCAACACCATTTATGGCCCCAAATTGCACTGGAAGAGCAATACTACACGGAGTTAACTATGCTTCTGGGGGCGGTGGAATTATGAACGCCACTGGACGAATTTTTGTACGTTGTTAACTATTTTTTTAATTATTCTTCTTTTCAGTTTCATTACCGAAATAATTCCATATATATTTTGGTTTATTTATTTCTTTTTCCTATTTGAAAATTCATTTTGTTTTATTCATGTAAAATTTTAATGAAGTGATGAGCTTCATTCTTTTCAATTTTCGTGATGATAATCAAGGTCGTGGTTATTTATATTTTTTTAAAATTTTTTTTTGACGATGTAAACAGGTAAACCGGCTTTCAATGGACATCCAGGTTGATTATTTTAACAATTACTAGGAAACAAATCGACAAATTGTTGGGTGCTGCAAATGCAAAAGATTATATTACAAAAAAATCAATTTTCTCCATTACAGTTGGGTCAAATGATTTTCTCAACAATTATTTACTTCCTGTAATTTCAATGGGTGCAAGAATAACGCAAAGCCCAGATGCCTTCATAGTTGATCTTATCAACAATCTAAGAGGTCAGCTCACGGTAAGCAACCATACCATATGATCTTCATAGCACAAAGTCATTTTACTCTTGCATGTATAGAAAAATGTTTTCCTATTCACTCCACAATAGTATCTTAAATTGTTAAATGATTAAAAAGTAGTTGACACTTTTATTATTTCAACGACTGTAACACTCGTTTCGCAAAGTAGAACAAGTAACACAAATTTATTCGTATATATGCACGCCTGATTTTTTTTTCCTTTTGGTGACATTAATTATTTTTGGGACATTGCTCGATGACAGAGACTTTACAATTTGGATGCTAGAAAATTCATAAGTATTGGAAATGTTGGACCAATTGGTTGCATCCCATATCAAAAGACAATTAATCAGCTAAGTGCAAATCAATGTGTGGAATTACCTAATAAACTTGCACTTCAATATAATGCTCGACTCAAGGATCTGCTTGCTGAACTCAATGATAATCTCCACGGAGCTACATTTGTACATGCAAATGTTTACGATCTTGTGATGGAACTCATGACAAATTACGAGAAATATGGTTAGAACATTAGTCCCTTATTAATTTGGTTAACGTTTTTTGGCAAAAAAGAATATTTAGTTTTCCTTATTTTTAACAAAAAATCTGAAATGTAATGCAGGATTTACAACTGCTAGTAAAGCATGCTGCGGAAATGGAGGTCAATTTGCTGGGATAATTCCTTGCGGACCAACGTCGAGTATGTGTTCAGACCGTGACAAGCATGTATTTTGGGACCCCTATCACCCAAGTGAAGCTGCAAACCTTATAATTGCTAAACAATTGCTAGATGGAGATCCTACAAAATATGTATCTCCAGTGAATCTTCGACAGCTCCGAGATCTCTAAATAATTCTAAATAATTAATAGATTTCTTCTTGTGCTTAATTTGTGTGTTTAAAACAAAATATCCTCTTGAAGAGATCTTGATCTGTTAATTTCTTGTGATTGTCATTTTTTAATCCGACTAAATGAAGAGATTTGTTTGTGAGAGTTTTCCAAATGATCAAATTATCCACAAAAGCAAATGTAAAGGACAGAAATTACAAGACATCTCCAGCTTAATTTCTTGTATGCCAAACGATTTATTGAATTGGTCTCATGACAATTAAAATTCTTGTCGTATTAAGTACCCAATTATTCAAGGTACAAGCCATCGTCATTGTTACTTAAGCGAGAGATTTAATGAGTTAACTTGATAAATTCGTTTGAAATGCCCATAAATTGAACTGTAACCTCACGAGACTTGTAAAATTTAAGAAGAAATACGGGAGAAAAAATATTTCCTGTGAGTTGTGACTTGTGTCGAAGAGACCGTCATTTTTATGTAAAATATTTCTGAGTATTATTTGGTTTTCGCCCTTCTCTTACACTTTTTAATTTTTACACTTATGTTACATTATATATAATAAAAAAATATTAAATGAGAAACAAATATCATCTTATTGTATAATTTAATACAAGTGTACCAAAAAATTCAATATTGTATTATTGCCTATTGGTAGAATAATGGAAGGATGCAGTAAAAAAAAAAAAATGGAAGGGTGCAGTGTGGTAAATTGGTAACTAGTACGAGGAGAATGTGAAAGGGGTAGCAGACAGCTTAATTATTTTACCAAGTGTCGCAAAACTGTCACATTTCACGGTGACCGACACAGATGGTATGAAATAGCCTCTTACTAGGGTTATGTGCAGTTGTAGGTCACCTACTACAAGTAATTTGTTGGCCTAATTTACTTTATTTTTCTTGGCGTAATTAAACTGCGTACTATTATTTGGACGATGCGCTTTAGCACAGTTGTTCATGGACAATGTCCATACAAAATCAGATCGCCAGTATCTCACAAATTAACCTTCAGATTGAAAATTCATTCCTCTCTTTGTCTCAATTATTTTATCGCAGTTTGATTTCTTTAAGTTAAGTAGAAAAATTTTATAATTAATAATTTATATAACTTTATTCGATTTTTAATAAAATTTATTCAACAAAAGTGAAATTCATATTAATTAAATATTGACATATACAAATTTAAATTCTAAAAAAGTTAAATAAATTTATATAAAATTGAGCAACGAAAAAATATATTGATCAGAAAAATCAAATAATAACAATTTCAATAGAATGAATGTAGTATAAGAAAAGAAAGAAACAAATAAATGAGTTTAAGCTCTATATATACATCCAAAGGCCAAAGGGTCCTCGTATCCAAAGAATTTTGGTTCTCGCTACAATGTGTACATGATGAGTGAGTGGTAGTTTAATCAACTACAGGTTTATGGTTCAATAAGAAAAATATTTTTCGTTTGTACACATATAATTGAGAAATTTTTTTTTCTTAAAGGATCTATATTAATTTTTTGCTCACTCTACTCGACTCATGACCTAAATTATAGAAGAAATATCTTCTTATTTGAATTACATTTCGTTGAAGATTGCATATTATATGTATGAGATGAGAATTAATATCATACAAAGTATATTCTCAATTAAAAGTATAAATTCTCTCATCTCCTCAGTTTGTGAGATATTTTAATGTTAAACTTGAACGTAAAGTAAATTTAGATCATAAAATACTACTTTTTAAGATAAGTACATAGAAAAAAGATCATGCATGCAAATTGCATGAGTCCCCCCCCACCCCACAAAAAAAAAAAAAAAAAAAAAGAGAGAGAGAGAGCAAATTGCATGAGTGTTTTAATTTCTAAAGTGGGAAAATAGGCACTCGTACATACGTGGTTTCGTTCAACAAATATGATACCACCAAGGCACCAACCCACCCATGCATGCACCCACGACAAATTTGATCGCTGAAGAAACTTGTTCAAACCATAATTTGGAATTTGTTAAACACTACTCCTGGATCTTGATTGTCATTAATTTAACTGTACAAGAGTCAAAGCTAACTTACCTTTTCAAATTCATTTTATCTTCCTTGGGCGTGGAAGGATATCAGAGAGTCAAAGACGATCCAGATCAGAAATGAGAACAACAAAATATTCCTATAGCAAGAAGAGAAAAAGAAAAGCAAGTCCTAATAGCAGAAGAGCTTAGACCCAATGTACATACTATTCGGCAATCAAGGATCAACAATCAAAATTACCGTATTCACATACTGCTGTTGTTTTCACACACATATCCTGTGAAAGAAGATCAAGATTTCCACGGAATCGAAAATGACATCAGATTAAACTATGGTAAATTTT
This sequence comes from Cinchona pubescens, assembly GCA_025175665.1. Lineage (NCBI taxonomy): Eukaryota > Viridiplantae > Streptophyta > Magnoliopsida > Gentianales > Rubiaceae > Cinchona > Cinchona pubescens. The sequence continues at coordinate 2,934,088 of JANKKI010000090.1, forward strand.
TGCATAGATAATCACTAGACACAAAGTGCATAGATCACACCGGGATGGACGCATAAATTGAACTTTGAGAGCAAGAATATATTAACAAGTTAGATCTCAGAACTAGGCAAGACTATATAGACATATATTTGAGAAGATTGCTTTACAATTTTTATTAAATTTTAAGTGTAAAGTCTAATTTTTGTAAAAGTATTATTAAAATTTTAAAAATTCTAAAAAGAAAAATAATAAGACTATATAAATATATAATAGTACTTAGAACTTGGGAGATAGTTATACATATTTCTTTAAATTTTATGAGGGCAAAATTTAATTCTTTATAATAATATAATAATACTTATAAAATTTTTCAACGGTAGAAATTAAAATTTTTAAAATCTTGGGACGGTTGCCCTTTTCGACTCTTGTACGTGAATATTAGTCCAACATACTTTATGTCTAGTGGGTCATGTAAGAATTTGTCTAAAACGAGAGGTTCATCATTTCTACACTAATGTTGCACAAATCCCTTAGTTTGCAGTAGTACGGGATTATGGGTGCAAAAAAGGAATATAGTCGTTTTATAATTTGTTATATGTGGGGTACGTTTAATCGGTAGGTACTTTTTAATTCTTAGTATGGTGTTAGTGTTGCTGTCTCACTTAAGAAATTTTAATATGTACATCATATATAATATAAGCTATTACTTAATTATATTGGAATTTGAGTTATAGCATAATTTTAGTTGTGCTAGAATTTTTAGATATATTAGAGTTTTAAATATGTTCGTTTATTCTTTAGTGGTAGAATTTCTAAACTCTACTATAACTGTATTAATACGTATATGTATTGTATTTAGATATGTGCAAATTGATACGAAAATAACTGGAGAAAAAATCGTATTAAGTAACAATGTTATGCACTATACATAGCAAGCCAAAGGGAAGGGTACAAGGCAATATTTGCATGCAGTTAATTGGGCAATAGCCAGCCATTGGCACTGGCAGTTGCGTGCTTGATGAATCCTTTCCGCACACACTTGTGAATTGTGAAGCAGTGCGCGTGCTGGAGAGAATCGCTACAAATTTCTGACCCCTTATTTATCAGTGATCTGAATTCTGACACCTGTTGCTTCCTTAGCCTACACAGCAAGCAGAGGATATACAATACATGATCCTCCCTTGATCAAACCCAATTTTCAGTTTCATTTTTTGATCAAGGGGAAGACGACAAGCGAGCGAAAAAACCGGCGACAATTGGAGTACGGAAGATGATGAGGGGAATCTTGAAGGGAGGAAAAAAACGACGATAAGACTTTAGAGCGGTGCAATGAAATCCAATAATTGCAGTCCCACGCTAATCCGACATTCATAATATTGTCTGAATATCAAATCACTCCACGTCTCCTCTCAATCTTTTTCTTCATCTAACACGCTGTTTTCCTCCTGTAGGTGCAGTTACGGCCCAAAACTCAAATTATTTGAATACAAATCGATTCGTTAATAATTTATTTATTTATATTTGATTAGTTAATAATTAAATTAATTTTAAATAAAATTTAATATTTGTTAATTTTTATATGTGGTTCAAATTCAACTCGATAAAATAAATTTAAATTTAAATGAAAAAATTCTTAATTATTAAATCTCGATTCGAGTTCGATTTGATAAAAATTCGTTTGAGTTTGATTTGAAAGATAAATAAATTAATTTTAAGCAAAATTTCATGAAATAATTAAATAAATTTAAATATTATAGTATTCGATTTGTTTATATTCATTTACACTCTACTAAAGTTTTATGTGTTTTTGTGATGATTTTATTCCCTTAGAATTATCCATCGTCCTTGTGCCGCTGGGGGTTTTCCAATTTTGGGTTTACACATTTGTTTTAGGAAAAATATTTAGATAGACTGATATGATTTAGTCTACATAACAGAATTTAATTAGAGATCATAAACTGTTCCTATTTAAATATTTCCCTTACTATAATATCATTTCCTCTCGTGAAAACTTTTGGGGATGATTTGTTTTTGGGAAAACTTCTTTACTACTCATTCCGATATAAAGTGAGTATATTAAGTTGTTAAATAATTAAAAAATAATTAAATTTTGTCTATTTTTTAATCATATCAATAACTGTTATAATCACTTCGCATTGACACCTGTCTTTTGTTGGTTGTTTTATATCTTAAGTAATAGCTCATTAGACCTGTTTGTTTACTTTTTAAAGTAATAGCTTGATTCCTCTTATGGTAATTGTAGTTCAATTTGGTTAAATAAAGTAGTTGCTTCAGCTCAGAAATTAGTTCTACTACTGATTTTCTCAATCTCTGTCTATGTTGTCTGTGTTATTCCATCGTCGAAACTTGATCTAAGCTTGATGATTTTATCTTCATATCTTCAAAATGAAAACAAACACGAGGATTGTGCAATAGCATGCCATTTGGATGCGGAGTAACTCTGATTTACTTACTTTACAATTTAAAATAAGTTTCACAATAATAAAAATGATTAAAAAATAAAATGTATAATTATTTTAATTATTTAATAATTTAAAATATCTGTTCCCTTTATCATTGCGGGGTATAGCAGTAAATATTTTTCTAACATGTTGTGTCACAATAATACATAATACAGTATAGGAGACTAACAGTATTGCTGATGGTGCGCATTTTAGTCAGTCTTGCATTTATCCCCAGGCATATGTACATTTGACTATAGGGGTAGATTGAATGCAGACTCAAAATCTCCTTCATTGAATGCCGAAAGAGTGGAGCCCCACCATATTATCCAAAACCATTGAAAAAAAGCCGAAATTATAAGACTATATTATGGTTTTTCTTCTAATTAATTAGTGATTAGTGTAATAAAATAGGATGTTTAGCTAGCCTACTCGGTGTGACTTGCACGTTCCATACGTATTAAGCAACTAATGCCAGAAAGATTCAGAAATGATGACATTGCCTAGGTAATTAGGTTGAGTCATAGACTAGGGCTAACAGCATCAAAGTTGTTTAACCTTTAATGACACTAAAACAGATTGAAACTCAAGTTGAAATATAACTCTTGCATGAGCTCCTAACAAACAAAATCTCTGGATTAAGTTGGCTAATTAGTAAAACAAGAATGAAATATACTACCTCGAGCCTAATTAATTTGTCATATTTGGTTTTTTTTTTATTTGCCGATGTGTCAAGTTTTTAAAGCTCAATAGAGTGTAGAATTTTAAATTCTTTAAAAATTTTTATATATGATAAAATTTTATATTCCCTTCGTCTAATTAAAATTGTCATGTTTCTCATTTTTACTTATTTCAAAATGTTTGTCATGTTTAAAAAGTCAAAATATAATCATTATACATTTTTACTTGTATCCTTTATCTTTTTATGGAGAAAAATGCTATACCATTTAAAATTTGAATCTTGGAAGGTATAGTGAGAAAGATTTAAGCAATTTTCACTATCAACACTATTCTTAATAAGTTGAATTGTTAAAAAACGACAAAAAATTATGAGATAGAGAGAGTATAAATTTCAATTTAGTTGAAAATTTTTATAAAAAATTTGCATAAATTTATATGATTTTTTTATTACAAAGTAGATATGTTTGACAAAAAAGTCATAATATAATTTTGTGATAAAATAAACGAGCTGAAGAATACAATATATAATAATTGGACAATGAATAACCATTTTGAATATATTTTTTTATCGACCAAAGTGTATATACATCAAAATACAAAAAATATAAATATTGTATAAGAGCCATATTTATTTATTTATTTATTTTCTCATGTACAAACACCTTGTTTTGTATAAAAAAACCAATGGATAGAGAGCCATTCCTGTATATACTATATCTACGAATACAGCCCATCAATGCCCTCCCTTATTCCATTTAGGAGCCGACCCTCGAACATAAATAAAAAAGCCTTCTGAAAAATGCTTCATAACCTCCTTCCCCCTTCATTCAACCTGAGAACAAACATCTGAAAAAGCAGCTTAGTACTGTTGTTGGCACCGAAGAAGCTTCGTAACTCGGAAACTGTTTCTCTCAACAGTCAACACTTCAAGACCGAATCTCTCTCTCTCGCGCGCACACACACTAAAACATCCATAAAACCCCCGAAAAGCACTTCCTTCCTTCTATCTTTTCACTTCCACAACACGAGCAAAACATAACCAAGAAACCAGACAAAAGAACCAAAAAAGAAAGGAGGAGGAAAAAAAAAAAATGCCTTCTGCAGATAGCATCGAAAGGAGAGGTACAAAGGCAAACCAGGTGGTGGGTTCTGGCGCCGTGCCACCATCAGAGCCCGAAGTACAACTCCAATGCCCTCGATGCGACTCCAACAACACCAAATTCTGCTACTACAACAACTACAACTTCTCCCAGCCTCGCCATTTCTGCAAGTCCTGCCGCCGCTACTGGACCCACGGTGGGACCCTCCGTGACATCCCAGTTGGTGGTGGCAGCCGCAAGAATGCTAAACGTTCACGCACCGTTGCCTCCTTCTCCTCCAGCACTTCCACCTACGAGCACCGCCATACTCCGGCCATCCCGTCGCCTCTTCTGGCCCCAGTGGCGGTTGATGACGGCGGTCAAGTAGCGTTTCTCGGTGATGTTAAAAATGGGTTGAACGCGTCGTGTGGAACTGGAAGTTTTACTTCGTTGTTGAATACTGGAGGGCCTGGGTTGTTGGCGCTTGGTGCTGATTTGGGCTTGAGGATATGGGCTTTGGGCTTGGAAGAGGCCTTTGGCCCTTCCCAGGGTTGGGTGTTGGTGATGGTGATGGTGGTGCTACTGGTGTTGGTGGACCGAGTGTTCTTGGAAACACGTGGCAACTTCAGAATGGAGAGGCTGGGAATTGTTTTACTTGGTCTGATGTTGCTATTTCTACAATCGGGCATGTCATGAAATGATGGTGTTTTGTGAACTACGTAGAAAATGTCAAAAATAGCACAGCATAGGCATTGGTAGAGAGTTGATCTTCGCTAGTTCTGAAATCTAGTTTGGCTTTGTAAAATGGCTAGATATTAAATGGAATTCAATTCGCCTAATCTTTCACAATTCTACATCTTTGCAATATTTTGAATATTCTAGCTAGCACCTAAGAAACACTATATGCATAAAAGCATGTAGTTAAATGAATTACTACAAAATTACTCTTGAAAGCTTTATTATTTTGGTCTAGACAGACAACTTACACAAACATATTTTGCTTAAAAAAAAAAAAAAGAAAGTATTATAGAGATTTATGTAGATTTGGCAATATAAAAGAAAGTGTATAAACAACTTTCTCATGTTTTAGAGCGTCAGATCATCAGTCGCACTAATACGGTAATAACATAATCCTATTAATAAAAGAAGTACATGTAGAAAGAAATATGGCCCATTTAATTTTTTTTTTTTTTTTTAAAAAAAAAAACAACAGAAGCTCAGATGCTTTTTTCCATGTGCAACTAATTTATTGATGGGAACTGAATTTGTTGCGATTGAGGATCTGAAGCCATATTTTAGAGGACAAATTCATTCATATTCGAGTGAAGAATAAGTTTTGTGTTTAGTAATTACTGCCTTCTTCTTTTCTTCAAAATGCTTGAATTTTAAATCAAATCTGTCATAAATTATTCAAACAAGTAAATAGATTTAATTAGGTTAGCAATTTGAAATTCATCGATAAATATAGTAAAGTGAAATTTTAATTATTAAGTAAGTAAATTTCAAATTTTTAAATTTTATATGTGTATTAAATTTACCGAATGCAAATTTATTTGTATCAAATATATTGATCCAATTATCTTTTTCTATTTTTATTAGAAGTATGTAAAATGTATTCGGCGGGGGAGGGGATAAAAAATTTTAATAGTAATAACTATACCCAAAAAAAAAAGAGAATCTCCACGCTGTCGTTTTGATCCCCAATGCTGAGACGATATCGTTTTGGAGCTAGAAATTGGTCTCCAACAATGGCGTATTTTTGCGTTTTAAATTTAGGGTTTTTCAAACCTCAACCAATGCTTTCCATCGGCCTAGATTCGGAACTCAAATATTTCCAGATGCACCCCAAATTTCCCAAAGAATTCCCTGCAACACCGATTAAAATCAAGGCCGGAAATATCTTTCTCCTTTACACCATAGCAGCAGCAACAACCGTCTCCGTTAATTCTACACATCAAACTCAGAAGCAAACATTCACATTCTCACTATTCCCCTAGAAATTCTTCCTCCAAATTGAGTGTGTATGTATTGTTTTTTAAAACTGCTTAGATGCTATAAAGTTTGTGTCTTTAATATGTTTGTTTATATTTCTGTTTGAGGATGGTTACAGGGAGAGAATATTGGAGTAATGAGACGAAAGTCAGCGGCTTGATAAATTCTCAGACACTTTTTTTTTTTTTTTTTTTTTCTGGGTTTTCCTTTTCTTAGCTGATCTGTTGCCTATTTATTATTGCTGAGACATGTTGAATCCTACATGCTGCAGGTGGAGAGCATTCATCAGTACATGAAGACTGCATATGTTGCTCACCAGCACCGTCGAGGTGATGCATTTCTTGAAGCTGATGGACGCAAGACAGCAAAACAAGAAGCTTCTGCTCGAAGGGTATATCCAACTCTGCATTTGCCTGCAGTTTCGAAACCAGTTGCCGGGTCATTTTCGACACCTGGGGCATTAACTACACTCACCTACATCTACACCAATTTCATCCGGAAGTGATTGGTTTCTCTCTTTTAGGTACTCCAACTGGTGCCACTTCATCTTCTTCTATATTCTCTACTCCCACCACTTCAGCTTCAGTCATCACTTTTTGGATCCCTTTCTGCTCCTACTCCAGCTATTGGTGGCAGTGATTCATTATTTGGTTCAACACCCTCTTCTAGTGTTTCAACATTTACAACACCATTTCCTACATGTACTCTTTCTAGGTTTTCTTAGGTTCAACCGTATATTATGATAGCATTCTGGTATCTCTTGCTTCCATTATCTAGAAGAGTTCAATGTTGATTTGTCCAGATTTTTAACTCAAAAATTATATACATTTGAAATATGACATGGCCGAGAGAAATCTAGTTATTGACTACGTTTAGAATTGTAATGCTAAAATGTAAGTTTGGTGCTGGCTATCCGGTGTGGACATTGAAAAAACAACATTAATAGCTGTAAATTCTGGTCTAAATTACCAATTGAATTCAGATGAAAAATTAAGAAATGTTTTATCATTTAAGTTGGAGTCCCAGATGTTATTGGCATATCTTTCAACTTATTCTTGATGACATTTTCTAGTTTCTTAGAATTTACCCTTTTCATGCACAATTCAGTTGTTTGCTTTCTAAGACTGCTTTTTCTGTTGCACAGGCGCTGTAACACGATCAGGTGCAAGCTCTAACATTGCAACTGTAAATTTCTAGCCTTGTTAGAGTTAAAGACGTGCCTCTACTTGGTATATAGGCAATCTTATGTGAACTAGAGGGTTATGTTCAATTAAGACCACACAATGCTAAATAGTAAATTTTGCTAGTTTAACATGTGTCTTCATCCTTTATGTAAATCATGTCAAGAGCACCGGGTCGATCCTGCCGACACTAGCCAACCTCTATTTCAGTTGCATGCTTGACTGGCGAGCAACTTGCAGCTTTTCACAAGACAAGGGAGGCATCTTGCACTCTGAATTTAACACATCCGCCGTATCCTTGGCGATGTTCCCAACTGAAATGAGAATCCCAATGCTACTGCCTATTTGCATCCAGGTTTTTTGGGATTATTGTTCTTGAGGTAGCATAGACGTATTTTGAGATTGGTTCATTGTAACATCGTACGAAAAAGCCTTTTATGGAGTTTTTCTTACTAAGGAATTTTGTGACCATGTCTCCTTTGTAAGTTATTCTGGTATCTATAAACAGCTAATGAGTAATTTCTCCATTGATCAATCTGCAAATGGTCAAATATTCCAAATTTCATTTTTTTCTGAGTGCATCGAGTGTTTAATCAATCTATGTATTTCAAGCCTCATTTCATCATTTAGGGGGTGTGAATGATCACCAGAAGAAAATACATGGATATCGTTCATTATTTCTGTCCAGCTAAGGCCGGGGTCTTTTTCTAACATTTGTTTTCTGATTTTTCTTCTTGTTTGTGCAACATCATCCCATCTTCCATCTGCAGCATATAGTTTTGCAAGTAATACGTTTGTTCAGCTGTGTCTCCTGCATCCATACTCAAAACATGCTCAGCAGCATGCGTTCCTATTATCAAATTTCTGTTCATGACACAGGAACTGAGAAGAGTTCTCCACAACTCCAAATAATCATCTGCAAAAGGTGATTCAATAATCAATTCTTCAGCTTCCTCCAGTAATTCTGCTCTACTCAACAAACTTATCATGCAGGCGTAGTGCTTCGGCCCTGGTTTTAAATCCCTTTCCTTCATATAGTTCCAGAAAAACTTTCCCCTCTCGACCAGGCCACAGTGGCTACAAGCAGAAAGGACTGATATGAATGTCACTTGGTCTGGTTTTAGACCTTGTTTTAGAATACAATCAAAGACTTTGAATGCATCTTCTGCCTTCCCGTGATGACTGAACCCCCCCAGCAATGAATTCCAGCATTTCAAATCGGGCATAATCACATCTGAAAATATCAACTCAGCTGCTTGAATGTCTCCAACTTTAGCATACATATCTATCAGACTTCCACAAACCAGTCATTTCAGTATCATATCCCATTTTCACAGCCAGGTTATGCGTCATTTGCCCTTGCCTCAGAATTGCAAGATCAGCACATGCACTTACTGCACTGCTGAGAGCATAGCTGTCAATCTTGTGGCCTTCCTGTGACATTCCGCGGAAAAACTTCATAGCAGTCTCACCATCACCTATTCTAGAAAAACCAGCCACCATGTCAGTCCAAAGCACGACATCCTTTTCTAGAACTGAAGAGAAGATCTTTTGAGCATACTCAGTTTCAGCATTGCTGAAGTACATAGATATCAACGTACTCCCAACATAGACACTCCTCTCCAGTCCAGCTTTCTCTACTTGTGCATGGAGTGGTTTACCATAGTTAGATGCAGGAAATGCACCTGTGGCAGATATGACTGCTGCATAAGTATATTCATCTGGTTTTATTCTAAATACTCGCCCCAGCTGAACAAACATATCCATCGCCTTTCGTCCATCTCCATTCTCAGAATACCCGGCTAGACCATGATCGTATTCCATGAAACCAAGTCGGGATTATTGATTCTCCTAAACACACTAATTGCCGTGTCAGTGTCACCGCAACTGCAGTACATGTCAAGCAGGGCATTGTGAGCGGGCAAATCCAAACACGCCCCAAGTACGACACAATGTGCATGAGCAAGCTTTCCTGTATCATAGTCTCTCAATCTGCCACAAGCATTCAACACCATTGAATACGTAAATCGATCAGGCCTTGCTCCACTCTGTATCATGGTTCTGAAAATTTGAAGTCCTTCCACCGCCTTACCATTTTGCAAATACCCAAAAATAATAGAATTCCAAGCCATGGCATCTTTATCAACCATGTAACCGAAAACATTCTCTGCTAATTCCAAGACCCCACAATTCGCATACAACCCAAGTAGAGAGGTCTGAACCCGGACATGGTTCATGAAACCAAATTTAATACATTGTCCATGAAGAAGAGAACCTAGCATTACATCTTTTAGGCTCGACGAGGCTTGCTTTTAAGAGGCTCGTAAAAGTCGACCCATTTGGTCTCAAATTCTCATAAATTAATCGGTTAACCAACTGAAAGGCCAGAGAGGCATGTTTGGAGCTGCGAGAATAGGCAGAACTAAGGGCATTGTAAGATACAATATTTCGTTGAGGAATTTTGTCGAACACAAGTTGGGAGTCCTTCAAAGACCCACATCGACCGTACATTGACACGATATTGTTCAATGTGTACGGAGATTGATATTTGAGAAGGGTGGTCGAAGAGGTTAGGAGGAGGGCGTGGAGTTGACGCGCCTTCCTGATCGAAGTTGTGGAGCCGCATTTCTGTACGAGTAGAGTTGCTATGCAGGCGGCTTCTGCCGACGACGATCTCATAAGAGTTTAAAAACACCGCTCATGAATTTGCTATCGCCAAGAAAGCGGCTATAGTGGGCAAAACTGGGGTTCCTCTAGTTCAGACTAATATTACTTGCACCCCTCGAGGAAACTTTTTTTTTTTTTTTTGGGCCAACTGTAGTCTTCTAATTAATTTATTTATTTTTTGGTAATAAACTTAGTCTTCTTAAATGTTTTTTTGTAGATGCTCAACCTTAAGTTTTTGTTATTATCACTATTTTTTTTTGGGTAGGATTTTCTACCTTTAGTAAAGAATTTTTCTATGAAAGAGAATAAGAATTACATATAATGATTTTTTTGGAAAAATAGACAAAAGAAGTCAAATACTACCCTTGATAGGGGATTAAAGGAGAAACACACCATGATTCTGTCACTCCTATAAAAAAGGGGAAAAAAAATTCTTAAGGTCAAATCTTCCACAGATTTTTCTTTTTGTTATTTTTTTCTTTCTGGATTTTCATTGTATATGGCAATTATATTATTCTCCATCCTTTTCTCTATGACTGGCATTTGGGACCACGATACCAAATTTGCAATGAGACGGGATTTGGCGCTGGAAGCCCTTTTTGGTGAGGACCATCAAGAGAAATTTTATTTTCATAACAATGAATTATTAAATATGCTCAATAGTTATTTCATAATTAATAGATGCGGAGGCTCATATTTTTTAAAATTAATGGGTCATTCTATTCAGAAAAATAGATCCTCAATTTCAAATGAATAATTCCTATTGATATTGATTGTAGAGCAACTACCGGATATATCCACTAATTGCTCTTTAAATAAAATAAATTTTTTTTCGACCAATAACTATATTTATTGATTAAAATGTTATTAAAGAAGAGAATACTTTCAAAAAATTCTTACATGCATTGAACTTCATAATATCAGTATCATAAATTTTAATGTTATAGAACTCTTGATCCATGACACTAATGCCATGGATCCAATAATTTCCCTAACAACCTCTAATGAAAATAATGGATGGGTCCGTCGAGTTTTATATTATTGGCAACATTGACAATTATGTTATAAAAGGAAATAAAGAGATGGACAGATACATAATTCGTAAAATTAAATAGCGACTAGAGTTGCACTCTTATTTGTAACAGATTCCGGAAAAGTACAGCTAACGTTGATGGCTCTTTTTTTAAATTTTTCTTTTTATCTCTTTGTTGGTGGTGAAAGATACCTTTGTTGATTTGTCATTTGTGGTTGCTTGTACGTTTTTTTTGTTACTACATTTAAAAAAAAAAAACACGATCTTAATAATTATCCATATTTTAAATTTATATTTTTTAATTTGTCAAATTTAAATAATAAATTTTCATTTCTTATATATCTAAAATATATATCATTTTGATCCTCGTGACATATTTTACCTAAAACAGCAACATACGTAACAGGTACTATTATTGCTATTATTTTTTTGGATACAAGGTGAATAGGTAGATGGAATTGACTCTATTGGCATTAGGAAAAATCTGTCCCCACCCCAGAATTATGATAATGCTGGACAAGATTAAAAATAAAATAAAATAAAAATAAAGAACAACTTGAGTGATGGATACAAAGCATATTAATTGCAAATTAACTTATTATTTGACCAAGTAATAATTGGGTCGTTTGGCAGTTGAGATAATTAAATGGAACCAAGCTTGTGCAGTGATCTGCAATCTGTTGGAGACTTTGACAAAGTTTCTGGGCCTCGGAGAGCATCGCCATGTGGTCTGCATCTTTTATCACTTTTACAATGGACAACCCAATGTTGTCAACTAGCCAATGTTGAAATTCTTTTGGTATTGCTTTATCCTCGCCGCATATAATATATGCTTTTTCAACCGATCCATAACCTTCCTTTGAAAAAGGCTTAGCTTTTTGCAAATCTTCAAGAAATAACGAGCTTGGTCTGAGTAACAATTTAGCCAACTCCAAATCCTAACACAATAAAATTTAGAAGCATGTAGTAAGATTGTGGTTTCTCGAGTCGTTTGTTTTACTTCCTATTTTAATTTCATGCGTCACTATTTCGATGTTTAATCACGAATATTCTGAATTATAGAAAATTATAATATTAAAGTATACGTCTCGACAATTCAGATGAATATAACACAGAAAATGATTACGTGAAGTGAGATAGAGGGGATAAATCTCGTAATTAAGATTGCCTATATGGTTGATTCGGTAGATGTTAGGAAAGACTGGACTTCGTCAAATTTACCTCAGCGGATGATAGTTGGTAGAGTTTGTTAGTCAAGAACTTCGGCCCGAAAAACATTGAAGTTCTTGGCTCCTCTGGGCAACCATACGGCTTAAATTCTGTGTCCAACCACGCTTCTTCCGGTGTCCGCTCCACATACTTTCAAGGATATCCATCAAATTAATTTCAGTTAGAAGACGAAGAAATCTAGGTTAGTTACAGCCGAAACCAAATACCCCATATCTCAAATATCACGATAAATTTAAGAAACTACTAAATTAAAAATTATTTGAAATTATTCATTTCACACTTTTTAATTTAGATAAATTTTAAAATTAATACATTTCAATTTTATAGAATTTGGAGATAAAATGAATCTGATATCTTATGAATCCTTACTCCTGTCAAATACATAATTTACTAATGTCTAAATCAACATATCACGTTGGACTAGATTGAATTTACAATAAATAAGATACTGATGAAGTTTCAATGTAAATAACATAGTTACCTTATCCAACGGGTACGAGGGTGCATGTACAGAATCAGGCATGAAAGCAGTCAAGAAAACAGCAACTAAGACCTTATTCGGGTACTTGTCAGCTGCCAAAGCTATGTTTAAACCCCCAAGGCTGTGGCCAACGAGAATGACTTTTTCGTGCGGAGGAATGGAAGCCATGAATTCCAACAATGGTAAGGTATAGTCGTGTAAAGTATGAAGGTCTTGTAAGTTTTTGACGTCGATGCCAGAGGCCGATAGATCAAGTGCGGTGACCCGATGGCCTGCAGACTCCAGCAGTGGTTTGAGCTTGTACCAGGACCAAGCCCCATGGCATGCACCATGTACTAGTACAAAATGCTTTTGCTGCTTCTCACCTTCCATGTTAATTTCCTCTTCTTTTATTTCGAAATTTTGTAGTATTGTGTTTGTTTGAAAGGATGTTGAGAAACCTGGGTTCTAACTTACCTAAACTAAAGAGGAAAGAATGTATGCTTTTTATAGTATTTTAGTGCGTCAAAAAGATAAATGGTCTGTTTCGTAATTGCATTACAAAAATGAAAATCAAAAATGGTTGAATTGGAAAATTCAAAAAAGCAATGGCTGACTTGTTTTTTCTCCCATCATTTAACCGTTACCTTTGACCTTTACAAATCCAGCAGTCCACCTTGGACCAATTTATGCCAGGTCACAAACTTTAATTTTAGGTGATTCATGTATCTTGATAAATGCAATTTTTTACTTTTAAATATAGTGATATAAATAATATCAAATTAAATTAAATTTGATAAAAATTCATTTTCGTTAATAATCACATCAAGTTTGAATAAAATTTAGAATTCGCTAAATTTTTAAATTCAATTCAAGTTTAATTTGATAAGTTTAAAATTTCTAAAAAACTTAAATATTTAAATTTGATTCGAAATCTATTTAATAAAATTAATATGAATTTGATTCAAAAGATAAATAAATTAAATTTATGCATATTTAAATAATTAAATATATTTAATCACAAAAATATTTAACTTATTTATCCTCACCCAATTCGACACTAATTGATTAGAGTCTGGACTCTAAACCATGTAGTGTCGAATTGGAATAGGTTTGAAACAAAGAGGAGTACAATTTTATTTTCAATTAGTAAATGGGAATTGGTATCCTATTTCCTTCAACAATTCTGCACACCCAAGTTTGGTCGGTAAAATTTATTTTGATTATTTAATAAATATTAAATATTTTAATAATTATTTAAAATTAATAAAATATTTTTATTTAAAAAAATATGACCTAAGTAGACTACTTAATTTAAATAATTTTTTTTTATTAATTATTAAAAAACTAATAAAATATCACTAACTATTTAATAATTACCATAAATCTGGTCAGTTTTGTCACCTCACAATAATCCATTTAACAGTTGTTTACCAACCCCATTATCAGGGGAGAAAAGCAGTCAAACAAGCTAGTGTAAAGTGCGGCAAATGTCATGTGTTTAAAGCAAAATATTGTACCAGACGCTAAGAGTCTCCAGGCATGGCCATCCGTTGCTTAAATCACAAAACAAGAAATCAACGGCTGTTTGGACACTCAGCCGAAAATTTGTTCAACTTGCAGCAACTTGTTGAATTTTTACTCATAACCCATTTCTTTATTTTTATCGCTTCTAAATTTCCATGAAATTAATCACAAGAGTTTTTATTTATATTTTTATTTAATTAAATTCTTCATTTTCTGCTGCTGTGGCCTCCTGAATTTCATCTCATTCCATTAATCTCTAGTAACCGATAATTATTAATCATCTGAGCACTAATCTCTATATTTCATACGTATATTAAGCACCATTATTGAAAAGGATTATACCTAATGCTTAAGTACTAATCTTTTCTACGAAACAACATTGTCCAATTGTTAATAGTTGGACGGTCGATTTTACGTTTTGTTTTATGGCTATCCGACGTTGTTTCGGGCAGAGAAAATCTTGGATGAGATGGACACCACAAAATAATGCGAAGAACAGTATATATGAGCAAGTACCTTCAATAATAGTCACCAATCACAGTTGCCATGTGCTGATGATTTTTTTTTTTTTGGTTATTAAAACAATGATAGTTGACTTGGGGTATAATAAATATATTCTACTATGTTATGTTAAATCACTCTTTTGAGTTGGCATAAATCTAATTTAATATGATACTTGAAAATCCACACTGGAATAATGGACACAAATAATGCAGAGAATAAAATATTTGAGCGAGGGCTTCAATAATTTTTACTGTTTATTGACTTTGTGGTGATCCATTTTGTTAATAGAATATTGCTTTAACAAACACAAATAATATCAACTCTTATTTGGACAAGGAAAAAAAAAAAGTAGAAATAATTTTGCCATAAAGTATTGCTCAAACCCATCCTTTAATAACCCAAATTGAATTACTATCGATCATTAATGAGCAATTTCATTAGGGCAATTAAGAGCTCATTTGTACCTATATAGTACTAATAACTGAAAGCATGGAAATCATCTTTGGCTCGTTCTTCGAATGCCACGTGAATAGTCTGTTTGAGTGCCAACCAAATCCTGCAATGTGGACCTACTCACCTAAATGGAAATTGTAGTTCTAATCTGCCAAATTGATTGTTAGGTTGGGATACTTCTACAGATGGCGCTCATAATGGAATTTAATAATCCAACGGCCTTATCTTAAAACGAAGCATGAGTTAACATCCCAATAAATATAGACGATTACGCGAATGCAAAAATAGGAACCGTTGTAATCGATGGGATATCAAATGGTTTTTTTTGAAGTCATTTTTTAAAGAATTAATTTTATATATATTATCAGTGTAAAAAAATATTATATCATTAAGTATGAATACATATCACGTGTTCATTATTTAAATTTTAAATATTATTTTTACACATTTGATATATATTTATATCTAATGGTATACAAAATTTTCTACACCGACACTATAGGTAAGCTTAACCCCTTTCCAAATATACTAACATTTAATTCAATGCGACTATGTGGCACTCCAACGATTACACCTCTTTGATTGTTATAATAATTTGTGCAATAAACTCGGATGTCAGATTGATTCCTTTGTCCCTTAACTAATGTATTTAGGATTGACAAACCACTGCATATCCGTCTTTCTCTAACCTCTACATTACTTTTTGCTTAATATGTTATGTCATCCTATTTTTAGAATCTACTTTTCATTTAAATTGAACGGTACGAATATAGATTTTGCCTTCTACCATAGGTGTCTTTGTTGGAGTTTAAATTCTCCTTTGATTAAAAATCTAATATTGTCAATGCTGAATTTAGATTTCTACTAATATATCCCTACTGTTTTTATGCTTTTGTATATGAATTTGTTGTTGTTTTAAAAAAATAAAAAATAAATAAAGAAAGAATGATTTGTAGTGGATTTCATACCTCTTAGAGATTTGAACCCTTGCCTAAATAATAGGAGAAAGTATAATTTTATCACATCGGTTACACTTCGTTGTCTTAAGATTATTTTATTCTAAACCTTGCCGCCTGCATTTTGCTCTGTTCAGTTAATTTAGGGTCCATTCATACTTTTCTTGTAATTTTAATTTTACTGTGCTTGTGATATTTGAGTTAATGCATATAAGTTGTAGTTGTCGGTACCAGAATGAGAAGACATGGAACAGGCATTGAAAGGCTGCCACTGAAAATAAAATGTTCACTAATGTCTCCCATTCTAGATTTTTTGGACACATATGACCTAGGAAATTCTTACATAAATCGGGTTCATGGTACAATATCATAAATATCTTAGTTCATGTTAAGACATATCACCCACATATGTAAT
Organism: Cinchona pubescens; assembly: GCA_025175665.1. Classification (NCBI taxonomy): domain Eukaryota; kingdom Viridiplantae; phylum Streptophyta; class Magnoliopsida; order Gentianales; family Rubiaceae; genus Cinchona; species Cinchona pubescens. Next base: position 2,950,707 of record JANKKI010000090.1, read on the forward strand.
ATGAAGTGATGTTGAGTGATATGTCTCAATATAAATCAAAGAATTCATGATATATGTCAGGAATTGAATTCATGTAAGAATTTTTCAATGTTACCCTATAACTTGATGCTACTTTGCTACAGAATAAACCTAGGCCATATTATAATACACTAAACTAAAAAGTTTAATGAATTATAATTAATATGATATTTTATGATAATATTTAAACATATACCATGATATTACTAATTATTAAGCAATTAGCATACAGTCATACTACTTAAAGTTATTTCAGTTAAGTGTTTGGCTATTTGGCCCTATTAGTGAAGAACTATATTAATATTTGCTTATGACTAAATCTACTACATTCAGTACTTCATGACTGAACTCCCTCCCTCTATCATTGTATTTTTAAAACTATATATATTTTCAATGATACATATGTTTATATTTATTGTTTGAGTTTCTTAAATCATTTTTTTTTTTACTCATTGTTATGTTTACTTCTTATGTCTCATTTTGCCCTTGGTGTAACTTCTGTAATAATACCTCCCCATTCTTTAATTCCATCAATATTATATCTTCTGCATTTAAACTAAATTATGCTAACATGTTCGTAGTTTCCCTTTGTTGCAAGCTTACACAATTGAGTACACAATCTTGGTTCTTTGCATACTGTCCTTTTTATCATTCCTTAGAAATGAAATTGGCTTCTATATCCATAAAACTTCTTTTCTTAACAAAACGCCTCATTTCTCCAATACAAACAATTAGAACACAGCATTGCCTTCCCAATATAAAAAAATCAAAAATAAAAATGTTCTGTTGGGCGCATGGCCAGTCATTTCTAGTAACTATTGAATCAAAGTTATGCTATAGAAGATTCCATTTGTGTTTATTAACAAAAACTCCTTATAAAATGGCATTTGTGTTTATTAATTTGATGAATACAAGTTAAACAAATAATGAGGTTAGGTTAGCCAGCTCCAGGTCCTAATACACACAATTTTTCTTTTTAATGATTCGAACATATTATGCAAAATTGATTAATTGGGTTGAACTCATAGACATTGTCTTTGGACCAAGCCTACCTCAGTGAAGTTCTGTTGGTAAAGATTGTGAGCCAAGCCCAAAAGAGATGACGCTTCGGAGTTTTGGGCCGTTTTGAGTTAAACAAAAGGTTGGAATTTTGTATCCAACAATGCAGCCTGTGTGGAATCCACTCCATACACTTCTCAAAGACATTGGTCAACTTAGGCGAATTTTGTAATTCCGTTACAATATCACAGTGTCGTATATATTTAAATGTTTATATTATATATTTAAATGTTTATATTATATAAATATTTAAAATACAACGATAAATCATAAAATTTTCTCAAATGTTAAATGGGATAAACAAATTAGCAGTATTACTTCTAGTTATAAGAAATTAATCAAATAATTATAATAACGGATGGTTTTTGGCTTTAGTTAAAAAAAAATAAAAAATAAAAAAGAAGCAGAAGATGAAACCAGGTTTGGATTCTCTACTTTGCATATAGCAAAGGGCACGCATGTTAGGACTTAGATTACTGTAGTAAACTAGTAAGCAATATTTGGAAACCTACCGGTATGTTTTAAATGGCTGATGATAATGCCATAATCCAAATGTTAATGCCACAACATTTGGATTGTGATATTTGTTTGAGAGTGGAGGAATTGGAGTCATATAGGGTACTGTAGTAATTTCACATCTAAGATACAGTGACATTGGAACTGTGGCATTTGCTAATTACCTGCCGGAGTTATGTTTATTAATCCCCCAAAGCTATTCCCGACGAGGATGTCCTTCTCTTGAACAGAAACTCCACGACAAAGCACAAAAATGACCTTCTCTTGCTAATTAGTCAAAGTACCTCTTTGTTTTCCTTTCTTCTTCGTACACTATATGTTGGTTGGCAAGGAAATAATTCAAGTGCTTTGAATTTTCGCATAATTTGCGTATGCATTGAACACGTAACTTTTGTTACATGCAGGACATCATGGAACATATGCATCATCCTTTGCACATGATTATGAAGGCGCAACTTGTTTATCACACCTAAGACATCTTGGAATACAATACAAGGGATAATCAATTGGATTTTGCCTCTTTTGGTAAGAAAAATCAATTTTGATTTTGCCTGATCATTGGTCTTTTGGTAAGAATAATCAATTTGATTTTACGTGCCATCGTTAGTCTTTTAGGAAGAAAATAGAATACTTTCTTTCTTTAAGTATAGGACAGGTCTCGATATATATATTTAAACGATTTCTTGAACCTTTTATGTGACTCGACGTTATTATCTGAGTCTAACCCTATTCACATTATTAGGCTGTCTTACTATCAACAGTACAATATAAAGACATTGATCGCTTGCGCTGAATGAACTTGAAAAAAGCCCATAAGGATTTAAAGGGTTTACGTCTGTTCATGTTGAAATGGAAGTGGTGTTTAAAAAATACAAATCAAACCCAGATTAGTAAAAAAAAAATTGTAGTTAGATTAATTAATAAATTCAGTATAGCTGTAATCATGATAATTTTATCATTAAAAATCATAATATTAATAATTTCTGACGTTAATCATAAGTATTAATAATATTTACAGAAAAAAAAAAACTATTAGGAATAAATTATACTAGTTTAATTAATTTTAATTTTTTTACCTTTGTTAATTAGTTTCCAATTGGACCCGTAGTAAAGCGGCTGATTTGCCTCCTCTAAAAATAACACTAGAAAATTGTTAGGTAGGTTTGGCATGTGAGGCCAATTAATTATGTCTACAGTTTTCACAAACACCGAAACCTAACCCTTTATTAGCTCTCGTGTTTCGCTCTCTTCATAGGTAGTATTTTAACAGTCTATCTTGCAAGAAATTGTTTTACTATAGGTATGTTTGATAACTCAACTTAATGTTGAAAATTAATTGATTAAGAGATTTTTGAATTCACCATATTTGATAACAGAATTCTTTTATCACTTAATACATTAAGATTTTTTGTATTCAAAATGAAAATTTAAAATGAAAATATTTTCATTTTATCTTTAATTTTATGGAACAAGTAAATTATAACAATGGTAATAAATACTTTACAAGTAATTGTGATTAATAAAAATTGATCTTTGTTCAAAATTAAATGATAGTACAATATTCACACATGATAGTCTATCACTTGCATGTGGGACCCATCTCACATTGAGAGAAACATGAATGACTCTAAAACGAAAATACAAACGAAATTATAAAAGTAAATATTTGGGATTTAATGTCACCCTCTCTAACACACAAAATTCTCTCTTGTAAGTTTTTATTCCTTTTTATCACTCGACGTGCACTTCTCTCTCACATACACACACTCTATCACACAAAATTTTCTCACACACATACATACCCAATCACACACATTTTCTTAAACATTTGAAATATATTTATACTATCCTTAATGATATTTAAAATATTTTCTTTTACGCATATATGACAATTATTTATAATAAATTAATATCGTATGAAACATATTTAACATTTTCAAATTAAGATTATTAACAAATGAAATAAATTTATTAATTCAAGAATTATAAACTTATAATTCAATGGTGGGATTTATAATTGATTCAACATTAACAAACACCCCCGTATCAATAACATTTTCTTAAACATTTGAAACTTAATTTCGTTCGAATATGTTTTCTCATTCCGATATTCGCATACAATATTTGAATTGAGCAAAGAGGTGAAATTATCATAAACTTTTTTATGTTAATCAAGTGGTACGTACTTTTGGTGATTGTACTACATGTTGTGGTGTCTTCCCATGTGAAAATTCAAACAATATATCCTTTACTATAATTTTAGACGATAAGTATGATAATATACAATGTCACATTTTGATTTTGATTAATTTCAGTGCTTTATTAGTGAATAATTAATGAATTATCTGAACGTTGAAATGAGGAGTAACCTATCCTTTACTATAATTTTAGACGATGAGTATGATAATATACAATGTCACGATTTTTATTTTGATTAATTTCAATGCTTTATTAGTGAATAATTAATGAATTATCATAACGTTGAAATGAGGAGTAACCTATCATATTTCTAAACATTTAATTATCTAAAAAAAAATTGTACATATGAATATTCTATTTCGAACTTCTACTAATTTTCACCAGTATATTAAATTAAACCTTGGTAAGCATTCCCAATTGATATTTAGAGTAGTAAATCTCCATAAAAACACAGTGAAAATGATAAAAACAATAGATACACTGTAACTAGTAGGATGGATTACCTGACCATTGTGCTAGGATTGCTATTCGCCTTGACATTCATTCAAGCCCTGAATTCTCTATCAAGAAGAAGCACAAAAGCTTCCTCCAGGGCCAACCCCATTGCCCATCATAGGTAACTTAGGGAAAATATTTAAATAGATTTGATTTATAATCCACTTATAATGATAATTTAAAAATGTACTAGCATTTTAATCCCAAACCACACTTCTAATGGTGTTTTCAACAGAAAAGTGTAGTATTTGACATTTGTCACACAAATTTTTAGCAGTAGCCCCCCCTCTCTACAGCAACCAATCTCCATTCCAGTATCAATTCCTAGAACGATCAACACCGCCTCAAAATATGCCTATGCGGTCAGGCCTAGATTCGGATTCGACTCAATCCAAATTTGTTTATTCGAGTTTTGATCTATTACAAATTTTGATTAGATCGAATGCGATCCGAATCTATTTAGTTATTATAATAAATGGGTTCTATATGGATCTTATTGTTTCGACCCGATTAATACTCAAATTTGATTAAAATATTTAATATATAATAAAATTATTATAAATAAGTATTATTATATATCTATATATAAATAAATGTTGTGCAAATTGCTCATATAATTTATATTTTAATTTAAAATATATGCATAAATATTAATTATGAACTAAATGATCTTTTTATAATTAAGAAAAAAATGGATGGGTTGTAATATTTCTCTATATAATTTTACAAGTTATAAATAGAATATCCAAACCCGGATCCGAATTCGGATTCGACAATATTGGACGGATTCTAGTCTAGATCTACTTATGTAGACACGTTAGAGATCTGAATCCGATATTAATGGATCTGACTCTAAATATGCTAAAATCGATCCGAATCTGACCCATTTATCGACCTATCTCAAAACACCAATTTCGTCCCCCATGACTCTCTAGCAACACTTCCTTCCAAACCTCATTGCCACAAACAAAACAATCCACCACTAAACTTCCTCTTCAAAGGGATATATTCATCAATAAGTAAGTATGTAATTTTAATAGTTAAATGACATGAATTTAAAATCTACTAAAATTATATATCATTTCAAAATCACCCACTTTAAATTCTTCCTACAATTCAATTTCACCCCATCCAAATACAACTATGTATTTTTTTCTTCACCTCTAAATTTTCCAAAACTGTAGCTCGAATTCCCCAACTAGATGTATCTTGAAATTCATTTAAAACCACTCCTTAATTTTCGAATATTTCACCACACAAATAATAAAATGTGACAGTATTTTAGCGAATTTATGAAAGAATTAGAGCAAAATTTTTGATAGTGATTGTGAATTTAAGTTGTGTTTAGGCCACATCAAACATGTAATAGTTGACCAGCTCAAAATATATATATTTTTTATCACTATCAAAAGAGACTTGAGATTTTAATTGGACTGCATAAAATCTTCAGTTGTATTCAATATAATTTGATGAAACAGAGTCTCCAAACTAACATTTCAAATTGAACCCGATCGTACAATTAAACTGTGATTAATTCCGAGGAAGCAGTCCCTGTCGTGGCAGTTTTCTTAAAAAAAAATCCCTCGTCGTTACTTGTATTTCTTCCCTTTGTGGCTATTGAATAGCGCAAGAAAAGATCTTGGACAGTTGTCCAATTAAGGTGTAAAGCTTTTGCTGTGGTAATTAATAAAATTGTTCCCGTTTCTGAAAAAAAAAAAAAAGATTCTGATCTGCATATAAAAAAACAAGAGTTTGACGCTCGACACTCCAAGACTCCAGATCTCTCAATTCCCATCCCGAGACAGAAAATGGATGCCCTGACGGTTGTTCTAGTGCTACTCTTCTCCTTGACTTTGATCAGGGGCCTGAGTTCTCTAACAAGAAGAGTAAAAAAACATCCTCCAGGGCCAGTACCCTTACCCTTGATTGGAAACCTCCACTTGCTAGGTGATCAACCCCACAAGTCTTTAGCCAAGCTGGCCAAAACTCATGGCCCCATCATGAGTCTAAATCTCGGCCAGAGTTAAACACAGTGGTCATTTCTTCATCAACCATAGCAAAAGAAGTTCTCCAAAAGCAAGATTTGGCCTTCTCCACTAGGTCCATTCCAGATTCACTGCACGCCCACAACCATGCCCATCAATCTGTGGTGTGGCTGCCTGTTGAATCCCGGTGGAGAAGTCTTCGCAGAATCATGAACTACAACATTTTTTCATCCAGCAGGCTCGATGCTTATCAGCACCTAAGGTATAAAAAGGTCCAGGAGCTCGTTGACTATTGCCGAAAGAATTGCCTAGCAGGGGTGGCTGTCAATATTGGAAGAGCTGGCTTTATGACTTCCCTGAATTTGTTGTCGAATACCATTTTCTCTAAGGATTTGACCGACCCTTTTTCTGATTCTGCAAAAGAATTTAAGGACTTGATTTGGGAAATCATGGTGGAAGCTGGTAAGCCCAACCTGGTTGATTACTTCCCTCTACTTAAAAAACTTGATCCTCAAGGTGTCAGGCATCGTATGACCTGGATTCATTTTGACAAGGTACTCAAGCTGTTTGAGGGTCTGATTGATGAAAGATTGGAGAAGAGGAAGCCTGGAGATGAAAGGCGCGATGTGCTAGATGAGCTGTTAACTACAAGTGAAGAATCTCCGGAGGAGATTGATAGGACTCATATCGACCACATGTTCTTGGTTTGTACTCTTCTTCCTTGCTTTGAATAGGATAATTGACTTCTTCTAGCTTGTCTTGATTTTGTTTCTTCCTTCTAGTGTTCTTGAAACTAACTATTCAAGGCAAATCATATCATAGTGATATCCCATGTTTGACTTGTCTCTCGTAGCTTGTAGAAAGACAAAACCTTAATTGAAGATGACTTGACTAGTAAAAAATTCTTAATTATTCAATTCGTAAATATCGGTAAATAATTAAAAAATAATATAATATTTATATTTTTTTAAGTCATTTCAATCGTATAAGACCTATTTTTATAATATAAAGTAACTAGCATATAGATTTAATCATTACAATTTGAAACCAGAACTTGTCTCCTACTTAATTTCTTAAACTCATTGCATGATTATGAGGGAAGTTCTTGCAATATTTATTGCAAATATTTCTCACACGAGAATCACATACAGGACCTATTCGCAGCGGGGACTGATACAACTTCAAGTACATTGGAGTGGGCAATGTCAGAGTTACTCAGACATCCCGAGAAAATGAAGAAAGCCCAAGCTGAGCTTGCAGAAGCCATTGGCAAAGGCAAGGCAATACAGGAAGCTGATGTTGCTCGCGTGCCTTACTTGCACTGCATTGTGAAAGAAACCTTAAGGCTACATCCACCAGTTCCCTTCTTGATTCCGCGCAGAGTGGAGCAAGAAGTTGACTTGTGTGGCTACAACGTGCCTAAGGGATCACAAGTACTAGTGAATGCATGGGCCATTTGCCGTGATGAAACAGTTTGGGAGAATGCTTTGGTATTTAAGCCAGAGAGGTTCTTGGAATCGGAAATAGATATCCGAGGCCAAGATTTTGAGCTGATACCTTTTGGTGCTGGGAGAAGAATTTGCCCCGGATTATCATTGGCAGCTAGGATGGTTCCTGCGATGCTCGGTTCGCTGCTAAATTCATTTGATTGGAAACTTGAAGGGGGAATTGAACCAAAGGAACTGGACATGGAGGAGAAGTTTGGCATTACCTTGCAAAAGGCACATCCCCTGCTAGCTGTCCCACTCCCTCTGTGAAGCTGGGGTGTCCCATTCCCCAGGAAGCTCAAAATAAGGCCACCAACAGAGCCACAATGACGATTTAATTCATAGGCTACTGTTGGAGATTACCTGAAATCTTGAAAGCTTGTTTTCAAGTCACTTTTCCATGAATAACAAGGGGTAAAATATATTATCATCCAAGAGAAATCAGTATTTTCTTGTTTTTTCGTGTGCAAATATCCTTATCTTCTTCCTGACAAGTAAAGGGTTTCTTAAGGTGTTTTTCTGTTAATTGAATTTGGGGTCCTTGTATTGGATTTCAGTAATTATCGCCCTTCTTGCAAACATATTGGTTTTTATTCAGAAGAAAGAACAGCAAATTTCATCGCTTCCCTAAACCAACAGCGTTTAAATGTTTCCTCACTCCTGAAAATTAAACACAACTGATCATATCATAACTTGTTTTGGGCTTAACGATAACAACAACTCTAAAGGTAGATCCATGAAGTGTTGGACCTAAGACATTCGAACATCAGCTGATGTGAATCTTACCACATAATTTCCACAATATGGCACCAGATGCAATGCTCTCACAAGACGAAAATGGAAGAATACAGTATTCAAAAGAAGATATGTAAATAAGAATCACTTCTTGGATGGCAATGTATGAACATAAGAATCACTTCACGGGGATATTTAATTGATTGGCAATGATATGTACATAAGAATCGCTTCACGGGAATTTCCTCTTGGATGGCATAAAAACCACTATAGCACTTGGTTAATAACATTACAAGACATCAGCAATTGTTCACCTTAAAAAGTAAATACAATTACGAACAGCCAGCTTGAAGGCATTGCTAATCAGCTGAGCATGGTTGGATGCCCAGTCTGAAGCATCCTCTTCAACATATCCATCCCAAATGCAGAATCTGATGAACTAAACAAGGCAGCAAATAACTTAGCAGCTCTATACTTTGCTTCTGATATATGTAATGAAGAGGTAAGATAGAAGTATCATTGGATAAGGATAAGTCAAAACTCAAAAGCCAATTCAAAAGACATCAGAAAGCAGAACATAGGACTTCATAGTTGAATCAAGGACTGTCTGGCATTATAAAACATGAAAAACAGGAGAGAGTAGTACTTAAGAGAATCACGGACGAGCCAAATCTTATCTTCATAAAACTTCAACTAGGTGTTTCATCAGTATCTACTTGAATCTTAAGAAGATATAAGTTTGTACAGACACCGGAATTTGAATAGCAGCCTTCAAGCACGCTCACCCAGCTTACAATGTCAAGATGAGGGAGAAGGACTTCTAGAAAATAGACGTTTTGAAATAATGTTTGCATGTTCACTGACTTTATAAACTAAAATGTGCTTAAATATACGAAAAAAGACAATATTGACCTTGTGAAGGCTGCAGCGATACTTTGTAACTTTTCTAATTCTGAAGTCAGTCAAGATGCTGACTTACCTTCTTAATGCCATGCTTTAACATAAAACCTCCAGAAACCAGCAGCATCAGGTTTCAGTTCCAACGCCTCCTCCCAATCCCCGGGTGCCAAAAAAATCGCAGAAATATTCTGATGTGGAATATCCCATTGCTGTCGTGTTTATAAGTGATTATAGAATTTTTTGAGTTCAATGCAAGGAAAATCTTGTAAATGTTTATATTCCCAAACAGTTTTGGCTTAGCATTCCACTTGCATAGAGAAAAAAGAGCTTAACATTGCTGACCGGCCTGACCCTCTAAAATTGCAGCATTACTATGGTAGTTTAAACTACTCACATGAAATCCATCTAACGGCATCTAAACTGTCATCAATATCAATGAGAATAGACAAACAAAAAAAAAAAAGGACAGAGATTAAAGAAATGATGAAATTTGCAGAGATTAAGAAAAGTAAAGCATATATAACAACTTTAATTTTACATGTACATCTTCTTCAGCAGAACAATTACCTTGAGACAGTAATCTCGTAAGGAAATGAGACACCCTCAAGATTGGGTATTGAGGGAACATGATCCTTCTTCTCATTTACAAATTTTATTATCTGAAATAGAACTTCACGAAGAGATGATTCTAGGGCTGTCCGATGAGCATTCCTCTCTGAAGAACTTTCTGTAGTTGTCCGCAGGAAAGATGAGGGATTCAATTAATCCTTTATTCAAATGGCACCAAGACTTGTTATAACAAATTAACAGGAAAGGAGATAGTACCTCCGGGATCAACTACTACTTTGGAGTGATGAGACTTCCCAAAATGAGCTTTCGGATGTTGTATTGTATTTAAATTTATGTACCACTGCTCCCAGTAAAGACGCTCAACTTTGTTAGTAATCGATTTGTACCATGTTGCATGTTTGTTCTTAACCTCATAGAAAGATAAGCATATCTGCATCGTGGTTGATGTATGTCAAGAATTCTGGGTAAAGAGTATACTATATGTGTCAAAAACCAGAAAAATGTAACATGTGTAAGATAAATGCATTCAGGAAACACACACTGGATCCTGAAGTGCCCAACCTTTACATGTGCAAACAAAGTGTAAAAGACGGAAGAATCCTATAAACCGAAAAAAAAAAAAAAAAAATGCCTGTTTCAGCAACAAGCAAAGAGAATAGGTGAATTGACGGCCGGTTCTTGCTAAGAGAATTGTGCTACCATTTCCAGGTGATGGCCAGGACATTAAAAGAGTTTCAGGGCTGACATCAATCTCAAACTTCGGAATGTAAAAATTCAAGCTTTAGATAAAGAAGTTCATCAAGAACTATTATTCTTTTATTCACAAACATAAATGACAACAAAAGTAATACCAAGTGCACTCGCTCCATGATTACAAGATCAGTTTTCAGTGTAAAGGCAGGTGCCCTCCCTCCAGAAACTATTGCCTCTGCAGTGTGTGTAAAATGCATTTATACAAATCTTATAGAGGTCCATGTCTAAATGTAGGAAGCTTGTGCTTGTAGTAATTACAAAGTCAAACTAACTTGAGCAGATTACGAAAACAGAATATCCTTTTAGCATCAAGTTGTATAGCACTCAGAATACTTCAACTTTTTAGGGAGTTAAAATGAGTGTAAGAAACCCATCACAAGAACACAGAAAAAGTCCTCCTATTTTACATAGTTTGATAACTAGAATGCCATTTAGAGGTTCACGTGTTCACTTTAGTACATCAACGATTCATAAATCAAACAAATACATAATTTCATGCTGTCTTCAAGTCAGTGACGACTATGAACCTGATTTTTCTTATTGGGATGCTTCTCGACCCTGTCAATGAACTGGTCAATCTTCTCATCTATTTTCTTTTCAAGTTCCACATCACCACATTGTACCTGAAATTAAAAAAAAAGCGTAAAAAAAAGAAAAAGAAAACCTTGTCAATAAATATACTAACTCACCTCCACAAAAATAGAACACCCAAAACTAAAGGAAACCAGGAAAAGAACTTTTTCAATAACCATAAGCAATAGACAGACTATATTCTTCACAAGTTTGTAGCCCAGACATGTCATGATTCATGGTTATCCACTAGAAAAAGTACAGCCCTGGATTGGAGATATCAGTTCGTATCCAACTATCTCTCTTCTCAAAAAAATTCTATCCTTTCACAGGTTGAAGAAAGTAAAGTCACAATGAGGAGGATAGAGGCAGATAGTGTGCATATATCTAAAATTGAACAAAAGGTTGTACACTTACGTAAGTGATGTCAAAGAGCTCCAAATCAACATCCTTTGGCCGCACAAGACCTAAAGCTCTATGGAATAAAATAGTGTGTAGAATGCCTGCAAATATTTTGCACTGTTTAATTACCCATAACAATTGAATAAAACAGTAGAAACTCCCCATTGAAGTTATGGCAAATCCAAATACATATCAACCTTTAAAATGATTATACTAATTAGCAAGAAAACAGTAATCGCTACACAATAAACACCTAAACGAGCATTAGAAGAATCAATCAGTTTCACAAATCAATCTCCAATCACCCATACACAATCTAATGTTTGTGTAAGGTCAACCGGTAGACAAGTCTGATGTTGAAATCGGATTACAGAAGCACAATCCATAAAATCATTCAAGCAAATTAATCAATGAACATTTCTTTAAAATTTTGCACTTTTTAACTAAGTCCTTGAGCATAATCTACAAAAACAGCCAGTTTGCCTATCACCAAATGCTTATTAAAGATTTCGCAAAAATCAATGAAAATAAGTAGAAAAAAAAATCAGAGATTTAACTTACATCGCAAAACTTCGCGTACCTCAAAGTGCTCGACTTCCTAATTTATAAATAAATAAATGGGAATAGCTCAATAAATAAAACTGAAAACGAAGTTCAATTACAAAAATAAATAATGTAATAAAAATAGTGATAAAATTGCGTACTGGCGAAGAAGGCTTACGAGTTCTTTGAGTTGGCAAACTTCGCAATTCATGACGGCGTCTTTGTGAGCGAACAACGGTAGCCGGAGCTGGCAAGTGAAAAAAAAAAAAAAGGAAGATCGACGGTCACTGAATTTTTTGAGTGGAAAATTTGATCGGCGAGATGAATACCTAGGGACTAGTGAGATATTTTCGACGAGGAAGTAATTTGATCGGACTTTACCCGTCCGGCGACTAATGTTTCTATCGGACCGGGGAGGTAAGGGATGTGTTAAATTGGTTCTTCCGGCGACAGATAGATAGCTTAGTCAACTTAAGAGAAAAAACTGTTGAAAAACAAAAAAAAATAAAAATACGGCAAAAAGCAAGAGTTGTGTGTTAGTTCAACCGAAGGCGTGAAAAGGGCAAAGAAGCTATACCACCACTAACTTCAAAAGCGTGGACTTTGTAGGAAATTTGCAGGGGGACAAATGACTCAAATAGTCCCTTCAACTTTTTTAGTAATCTAGTATTGGTTCCTTAACTTTAATTTGGAACAATATAGTCCTCAAACTTTTTTATTAGGTCAATTTGACTAGGAGTGAGAATCGTTTAATCGATCGGTTAATCAATCGGTTAATCGGTCAATAAAATCTATTAAAATTTGATTTCGAATTCAATTTGATAGAAAATTTGATTAACCGAATTTGAATTCGATAATAATTTTGAATTTGACTAACCAAATTGAACTTGGGCCAGTTGAGCCTTGACATTTGGTTAAATTCCTGCATATAAAATTATGTCCGTCAAATAAAATTTTCTAATTTCTTTTTTAAATTTTCACTATATGCTTTTTTTTATATGTGTGGATTTTATTGATTAATTTAATAAAAATATGTAAAACATTATACTGTATAACTTACTTCAATAACTAATAATATAATTACATATAAAACGATAATATCGTGCAAGTTACAAGTATTAATATTGTACATATCATAAGACTACATAATATAGATATATGATTAACAATTCAATAACTAATAATATGAGCACATGTAAAACTATCAATTTTTTTATAAGACCACCAATATAATTATATATAAAAGTACATTATTTAATATATAAAAATATAATAATATATGAAAGTTAAAAAGTTAAAAGCAAATTAAAATATGTTATCAATAAAATAATTTAAAGCTATTTAATATGTGAAATGAAAAATTATATATATATATATATATATTATTTTCAACAATTGAATTCGGTAATCAATTCCAAAAACCTCATTTTCCATTTTCGAATTTATTAACTTAATTCACAAATTTTATTAACAAATTTTTGACCAAAATAAAAAAATTTAAAATTAACTGAATTGAATTCGAAATCTACTTTAAATTTGATTAATCGAATAATTGTTGACCCCTAAATTTGGTCCTGTTGTCATCCAAATTAACAAAAATGGCAACCCATTAACCAGCTCCAATGAGGGTGTATTTGGTTATCAGGTGATTGACCATCCAAATCTACTGTAGAATTCAAATTTTCTCTGTCTTTCTGTCTTTTATTGTTTTTTTTCTATTTCTTATATAGATTAATCTTGAAGGGAAAAAACTGTAATTTGAAGTCGAAGGCATTTTTTGGGTGCTAGATATAGGTAAAATTCTTATGTTGCCTGTCTTTCGATTTTACTTGTATATCTTGTAGTCTAAAAAAGAATAATATGAGTTATGTGATGCATGCCCATATAAGATATTATGATGTAAGAAAAAACTATAATTTGAAGCCGAAGACATTTTTTAGATGCTATATATGGGCAAAATTCTTACTTGACCTGTCTTATAACTTCACTTGTGTACTTTGTAGTCTTAAAAAAATAATATAAATTAAGTGATATATGTTGATGTAATTCATTACATATAAAACTATAATATCGTGTAAGTTGTAAGTATTAATTTGTACATATCATAAGACTACATAAAATGATTTATCATCACATTTATCAATTCAATAACGAATAATATAAGCACACGTAAGTCTACCAATATTTTTTGTACGACTACCAATATAATTATGTATGAAAGTACATGATTTAATATATAAAAATAATAATATATGAAAGTTAAAAAGTTAAACCAAATTAAAATATTTTATTAATAAAATAATTTAAAGCTATTTAATATGTGAAATGTAAAATTATATATATATATATATGTATGTATAATCTTATTTTCAATAATTAAATTCGGTAATCGGTTAATCGAATCTAAAACCTCAATATCTATTTTTGAATTCATTAATCTACATCACAAATTCGGTTAACTAATTCAATTCCAAAATAAATAATTTTTAAAATTAACGAAATTCAATTCGAAGTTGGTTTCAAATTTGATTAACCAAATACTTGCTCAACCCTAAATTTGATCTTGTATAACCCAAATTAACGAAAATGACAACCCATTAACCAGCTCCAATTAGGGTATTTTGGTTATTTCAGGTGACACATTGACCATCCAAATCTACTTTAGAGTTCAAGTTTGCTCTATCTTTTGTTTTTGTTTTTATTTCTTATATAGATTAATCTTCAGGGAAAAATTGTAATTTGAAGCTGAAGACTTTTTTTGGGTGCGAGATATAGGCAAAATTCTTACTTGACTCATCCTACGATTTTACTTGAGTACCTTGTAGTCTAAAAATAATAATAAAATTACGTAATGCATGCTAACGTAAGATATTATGATGTAAGAAAAAATTATAATTTGAAGTTAAAAAACATTTTTTGGGTGTTATATGCAAACAAAATTCTTACCTAACCAGTCGTATAACTTCACTTTTATACCTTGTGATCTAAAAAAAATAATATAAATTAAGTGATACATACTAATGTAAGATATAATGGTATAACTTTTGTTTAGATCACAATGGGAGATCTATGTCAATATAGCATCTTTATATAACCATTTCATCTCAAGGATATGAATGTTGATGGTAGGCATACAAATAATTGTGTTGATTGCATGCACATCACCTTTCAATTGTGAAGTTAGTTGGAGTTTGACTGCTTATGAGTTTGCTAGCTTGATTAAGCAAATAAGGACAATCGTAGAATTGAATCTTTCTTAATTGTGTATCAATCTCTGTTTAATAGTGGGACTTAGTGAACTTATCCATCACACACTAATGTGGGCTCCTTCTGTCCTTTTATGAAAAGGAATATTGTCATGGACCTCATGGCTTTCTACCACTAAGGTTTGTCCACAAAATTGAATGGATGACGACCGTGTAAAAAAAAAGTGCCGCACCTAACATCAAGAATCTTGTCACTCTTCAGAGACACTCCTTTTTTCACAATCATTACAACCCATAGCACAACCAACAATTGATTTAAGATTCATACGTTGATCAGCAACCGATAATTAAGGATGTTGCATGTAAATAATTTCTTCAGAGGGAAGTTGTAATTAAATTTTAATAATGCTTATCATAGTTTAAAGTGTATCTGAACCTTGATTAGATAAACGGTTTCGTTGAACCTAATCCAATCTCGGTGTTGCAATATTGGATGAGTGAATAAAGTTGTGCATGAAACTAGGGATAGGGTCCTTGGTAAGAATTGTTCTTCGATCCAATTAAATTAAATAAATAGTATCGATCAGCCCACATGTCACGTTCTTCAATATCCAACAGGGACATGATCTTTGGTATTCCTGCAGGAAGGATCTTGTCCATCTTTAGCTTTTGTCACGTTGAATCCTCCATTGAAGTTCTCAACATGTGTGAGATCCTATCTGATGGACTCCACAGTACTACGGATTAGGACCACGAGAATATTTAACACTTTAGGGTCTTAGAACCATCTATTTTTCGCAGTCTCGTTGCCAGACCTTGTTCATAGTTTGTTCGAGTAGCTCAATAATTCTTATTCATAATATAAGGAGATGAATCCAACCTGACACCACATAAAACTTGTTTAACTCAATTTGACTCGTTTAAAACTCTATCACACTCCCGTTAAATAGTAAACACATAATTTAATGGATCTTTACAACATATAGAATATTCTTGGGCCTCAATATTTGATAAGAAAAATGACTTTAATAATCTATCAGATTCTATATTTGTATTTTTTAATCTTTCACAAATTCAAAATTTATTAATTTTTGTCATTCAACATAATTACGAATATATTTTAGCTTTAAAGACTCACATGCATATCGAATGTAACATATTTAAATGTAAAATTAATAATACATAATCTTAAATATTAAATTATCCCAAAACGAAGAGGATTTGAGCTGTTAGAATAGGGGTGGTGGAAGAAAAGTGGCGAGGGAGGGGAGTAAGAGTGGTGATGGTAAGTGAAAATTTTGTAGTGGTGGAAAAGATTTTAGATAGTATCGTTTAATATTTAAAATTTGCATTGCCAATTTTGCTCATGAAAAATATAACATTCAATATGTATGCGAGTATATTAGGCCAAAATATATGCGTAATTGTGTCAAGTGATCAAAATAGTGTATTTTGAATTTGTGAGCTTCTTAAACTAAAATACATCATTTTGAATGTAAGAGACTAAAAAAATACATATATAAAATATGAAAGACTACTAAGGTTGTTTTCCCTATTTGATATCCTTAGTGAAGGTTATAAATGTAAATATTAAAGGATTCTTTATGTTATATGTTAATAAAACTGCAAATACAATTGTAAAAAAATAGACAGGCAAAAGGCTCATATTGCAATGATTTATTTGTCCTTTTTTTTTTTTTTACTTTCCATTTTGGATACCTCAAATGACCTTTAAATAGTGCTAACATCCGCGATAAAAATAAAAATAAAAAAAGACACTAAATTGATATCTATTGATAATTTGTATAAATGAAGATTTGCGTGAAAGATAACAAATTACTTCATCTAAAATATCCTTTACTTGGAAGAAATGCCAAGACAATTAATTAAGTATTTATGGTTTCCAAAACTAATCATCAATTAAGTTTAGCATGAATTAGTGTGACAATACATGTGTTATCAAATAGAAATTAGTATGAATTACTTCAGCTTCTTTTAGTGTGTTACCAAAAACATGTCTTAGAAATTAATATGAGGACAAAGATGGGTAAGATTTAGAGAGGGAATCATTGACAGCATAATTATGCAAAGGGCCATAAGAGGGCCTATCTCTTCAGTCTTCCTTTCCCACTTGAAACAAAAGGTAGACGAGGAGGTTGGGTACCCGATAAAAGCTTGAGTTGCCGCTTAAAGGGAGACATTGGTTGGGACCCTTTATAGAATGTGGAACGTTGAATTCAATTATTTCACACATTCCATTTCCATGCATTGCTATACACGAATGTCCCGTCAATCCATGAAACTCATTTCAACAGAAAATCTCATTTCACCAAACGAGGAGCGCTAGAGGGCTCCCTCATATGTACTGTTTTTTTGTCAAGCATGATGGCACGTTCAATTCAAATAGTATAACGTTTACCACGATTTTCTTCGTTTTCTTTCCTTTTTTTTTTTTTGAGTTATAAATTAAAAAATTCCATGATATTCGTTAAGTATCATACATATTTTTTTTATTTGAATACTTATAAAGCATAATCATTAAAACAAAATTGTATAATATTCTAACGAAATTATAAAATTCCTCACTAAATTAATACACTTATTATGCACATAAAGGAATTAGTAACTATAAACTTACCTTAATTGTCTATTTAAGATTATGAAATGTAGTCTATAGTTATATATGGTAATATGACAAACCCGCAAGAGAAGTAGATGTAACTTAATTCGTTTTCTTTTAAGTAGGCATGATCAAGGGCTAAATACATCCTCTATCTTATTCATGTAACTTAACATCTTCTATCTCACTCATGTAACTTAATTCGTTTTCTTTTTAATTATGCATGATGAAGGACTAAATATTGTTTCAAAACTTGTATCTCACACTATATTATATTCGTTGTCTCATTCTCTAAATACTTGTCACGTGTAGATTTCTTTACAAATATTTACTATATCAGAATACATGTATCGTCTATCAAAATGACCCATGATAGAAAATTTGAACACTAAATGAGACAAAAAATTTATGGCCTTAGCTCATGTCTCACCAACTATATTTTCACTATGTATACTCTAATATGCTAAATAATAGTAATAGAGTACAGATAACAAATATCCGATGGTAAAAAAAAAGGGTAAGATAGAATATCTGAACTCAGGGCAACAACTGAAATAATACGGAGGGAGGGAAGTAGGTAGGAGAAAACATCAAAACAAAAGCAAAGCACGTGAAAGGGACTGGCCAGGGGGAGAATATTGTAGTAGAGCCCGAGAGTCGAGGGGACTGAGGTTCACTGACGGCGACCTTATCATCTGCCCGGACTGCCCAGTGCTCGGCCACGATCAATCTAAGGTCATTTTCAGCTGGCTGCTATCTACCCTCACTCAGTCCCCACCACCACCACAACAATAATAGATATCAAAAAGTCACCGAGTCCAGTCAAGATTCAAGAAGGCTAATAGCTCCCTCAGTCCTCGGTGGTGAAGTGGTGAGGTTCTGATGCCGTCTCCATTCCGGACGGCACGCGAGGTCAGGTGAAAGGTCAGGTCATGCACGTATGAATTGTCGTTTGTTTGGATAAATTAAAAGGTAAAATGAATAAGGTTGCTAGCTACAATACAACATTTAGTACCGCATGTAAACTGCCAAGGGCAGAGTATATCATAGGCTGCTATGTATGACAACATTGTGCTATGCTAGTACTATAAACAACATTTCAGTGTTACAGAAAACAAGAACATATGCCCCTTTGCTGTTCAAAAGCAGTTCTATCTGTTTCTCCATATTTAGACCCAAGTCTATTATTGAATTGCACTTTAATTGCAGCAACTGATAATGAAGAATTGGGGGCTTGATTTCCCATTTTCCTTTTTCAATAATTTTTGGGAGAAGAAACGTGATGGGTTTTTGTTTTGGAATGCCCTTTTGGTTTCCAACAGTGTTAGCATTTTCTTTCTTTCTAACTTTTGCATTCTCTTTTATTTCTTGAACAGGATCAGCTATTTAATGGGATCACTAGCTATACCTATTAGTCTCTGGTTCAGGAAAATTTAATTTTTCCTGGCCAGAAAGTGACACAAGACAATATGACCAATTATATAACAATTAAGTGAAGTTCAGATACTAACATATTTTTTTGATGACATATTCATCATGATTTCAAATTGCTAACAAGTATGGAATATGAGAAAGACGTATGTTTAATATATATATATGAGAAAGAGGTATGTTTAATTTTAAAAAAAATGTAAGTAATGCATAAACCCTATTCATTCAAGAAAAAATGTTGTGTAGTATAACTTAGAGATATTTAATGAGTGAAATCACCTAAAAAAACACACCTGAATAATTAGCATACCATAGGTGAGCTCCTACCATGTCCTTCCACAAATTAGAGAAATTTTTATTTTGATCCGAACTACTGGACATGCTCGATAGTTGTTTTTCAACTAATAAAAATCTGTTATTTGAAATGCTGACTTGCAAAGTCCATTTTTCTTAGGATCGGCTCTATAATTTTTCAAAAATATGAGCCTTCCATTTCAAATAGAAGAATTTCATTAATTTTTAAATAACTACTGAATATGTCTAATAATTTCTCCTGGCTCACATAAAATCAAATTAGTAAATATTTGGCGTGAAGCAAATTTCTAGCCATGACTATCGGGGTAGTGCAATTCTAGTTGGGGATGGGGACACGGGCTTTATTTTACACGTACTTCCATGTGATTTGTTATCTCCTTGACTTCGTAATGATTGTGTATGAACAGCATCTTCAAGTTGGAAACACAAAGACCTAATCAAAGATTATTCTTTGGCAAGAAACTTGATTGCCATGATCATTATGTATCAATTCCTAGGTCATTTTCCCACTTCAATTTAAATAATAGCCACACTATTATCAAAAGAATCAAAGTACAATACCATTCAACAAAAGCACATCTACTAATTTAATGTTTCCAATCTTGGTCTAGCTTACTTGAGATCCTTGAAATGTTTAAAGGATTAGAGGACCCTATCTATTCTATTTGAAGATCAATATTCTTTCATCCCGCTCCATCTTTGAAGTACATTGGCTTAATTTGTCTTCCACGTGCTTCGTATTCTGAACTTGACCAAGACTAATATATACGACATGATTAGTTAAATTTCCAAATCACTATATTGGTCGTTGAGGGATGAAATGTAAATTTTCAGGGATGATTGAGTGTATTTAACAGGTAGAGTAGTTGTAGCATCACGTACTATAATTTTTAAAGTAGTTGATATCTAATAGGACACTGGTTATAACACATTGCGGATGAGTTTTTAGTGTCCTGGTAGTGTGTATATAAAATAAAGTAAGTTTTAATTATTCACTCTGCAGAGTGAATATAACAGTCGTTAAAATGACTAAAAAAAATGAGAATTTTATTACTTTTAGTCATCTAATGGTCTAAAATACTCATTCTGCAATATGATGTGAATGACAAAGAATTTTTCTAAAAATAGTAGTTGTCATATCTAATTTTTAGGGAGAAAAGAAAGAGTAAGAATAAAGAGAATTGAGAAGAATTTAACTGATAGAAACTATTGGATAAACATTAATTAGAGTCTCTTACGTTTTTTATCTTTCTATTTCCTTAACAGGTATTCTATCTCCCTGCTGTTAAGTATGTAATTGTAGAAAATAAGAAGGTGATTTTGAGGGATTACATAATTAATGTATTTATAATTAAGTGAGATAGCGTAGAAACAAACAAAAATGAAGCAGTCTGCGGGGTGCTTATTTGGAAAGGAGAACCTGGAAAACCATTGGCAGCAACTAAATGCCAAATCCAATACCGCCATTTTCCTGATATTGATGACAAATTGATCTCTATATCTGGTTTGTGGAAAGACTTTTAAATAAAATCTGTTCTACAATTCTACCGTAAAAAATTTAAATACATTTCATTTATAATATAGTATTATGAATTTTTTAATCTATGTTGACACATTACTTGATGTAGTTTAACATGAATAGTAACTTATGATGTAACTCAATATAGACCAAAGAAACTTTATTTTAGGAAAATTTTACCAAGTGACATGTAATATTGGTCTATCTAAACAAATGAGATTCTAGCTATGTTAAGTGACGGTTCAAAAATCAAATTAATTTCTAAGATCTCATTAATTTGGAGATACACATCACATAATACATGGTATGATCTTCTCATACTTCTCACATGGACCAAAAGATTCACAACGGTATGTCATGTACTAAATCCATATAAAAATTCTCCGTATCGTGGATCATGTAGTTCACTTTGACACACATAATGTCAAATGACATCATCCATGATCATATCACCTGAAATCATCTATTTAATATAGATACTTAGCAAGTGTTTGGTTTATGAGTATTAAAGAAAAAAATAAAAATAAAAATTAATGATATTATAGATGTTGTTTGGTTTATCACTATAGAAATCATTCTATAATTCATTTTCATTCTCCACTTGTAGCTTTGTTAAATGAAATTCATTCCTTGCATTCAAACCAAAAAAATAAAGAGGAATAATATAAATTCATGTTGATAGTAGGGTTTATAATTTTCATTTCGATTCTCGAATACGAATAAACATTTTTCCTTAGTGAATACAAAATCCACAATAAAACCTTAAACCAAATCCATCCAAAAATAGTATTTTTTTTTAAAGAGGTGTTTGGTTTATGGGTACAAAAAAAAATGAATAGAAATCTTAATAATACTCATAAATGTTATTTGCTTAATTAATGTGGAAATCAAAATATTACAAAATGCTCACTTTCATTACTCTTTAAGTTTTAAATTAATTAACTTATTAATATAGTGAAACTTATTCATTATTTAAATCAAATATGTAAAGAAAAAAGATATAAACTCATAGTTTATTCTAATTTTCGAATGCAAACCAAACACACGCTTCCTTAGTTTATTATTGAGCTACTGACTATATTAAAGCAGCCCTATCCCTTCCGTTGTTGTTTTATTCGCGCATAAAATTTGTCGAACAGTGCAGGAAAGCAAAGGCAAGCCATGTTTGTGTCTCTCATGATCAATTAAAACCTACATTCTTCGGCTTCAACATCCCCCTCCCCACCCCCAAAAAAAAAAAAAAAACACTAACTTATTTTTCTTTTCTTCTTCTACTGTTCTTGGATTCTTGTAGATTAACAAGCAAGAAAAGATGATTCAAGAGCTGCTAGGGGAAGCAAGCGCAGCTGGACTAATTCATGGGGGAGAAACATCAAAACTTTCCGTTAATAATAACGGAGTTTTAGGAAGTTCATTAGCTTCTCCCTCTCTTTCACCTTGTCCTTCACCTTCCCTTTCACCATCACCGTCACCTTCTTCTTCAACAATCACAAGTACTCTTCCTCCACCTACAGCCTCATCCACCTCCGAAAGCCTCAGGTGTCCTCGGTGCGATTCTATCAACACCAAGTTCTGTTATTACAACAACTACAATCTCACTCAGCCTCGTCATTTCTGCAAAACATGTCGCCGCTATTGGACTAAAGGAGGTGCCCTACGCATAACGTCCCCATCGGAGGCGGTTGCCGGAAAAACAAGACTGCCACCTTAACCTCATCAGCCGTTATGAAGTCAAGTAGTACTGTTGGAAAGTTCAAGACCATGGCAACTGAGATAGGAAAATCAGCTTTTCTTTCTTCTCCTTCTTCGTCTTCCACCTCAAATATGAACCCTTTTTTGTGGGCTTCATCATATCAGAACTCTCATTTACTCTCTTTGTTAAGAGCTAACCATAATAACCCTATTAGTACTATTATAAAAGAGGAGGCCGGCGCCGCCATGCCGGCAGGGTCCCACATGAACTCAAACGTTTCTCTTGATGCTCGAATGGTCGGGTTGGATTCAATAGGCCTGAGAAACAATGAACTGCTGCAGCAGCAGATTGGTTATCAACTTGGCCAAGAACAAAGCACAGGCGGAGTTGAGGATTTTTATCACAGGCTTAGATCATCAACAACTTGTTATCAGGCTCATGCGCCGGTAGTGATGGGAAATATAGTTTCCTCCTTCCTCCTCACCATCTTCTAATATGACCATTTTGGACTCAGCTCCGGTTGCTGCGGCTGAACCCGGCTACTGGAACCCAATTTTCTCGTCCTGGGCTGATTTGCCAACAACTAATGGTGCATACCCTTTTAAGGTAGAGTAAAATATCATTTTGCTTATAGAGTGCTTAACAAAGAATTACATTAGATCGAGTCCAATGAAAGTAAGATTTGGTGCTTAATTACTGTTCTTTAGTATGTAGTACATTTGAAAAGATTAGTTTTTCTTACATTGATGTAGAATTTTTTTTACACAAGCGAATTTAAATGCATGTTACGTAATTATTATTTTTATTTTAAATATTACACATTTGACATGTATCGAAGTCGCTTGTGTAAAAACTTTTTACATTAATAACGTGGGAAAGATTAATTGTATTGGGAAATTTAGGGCGTCAAAATATCCTTTTTGTTAGCACATCCAGTTATTACTACTACTACTTGTTTTCTTTTTTAGGGTTAATGGTATTGTGTGTTTTATGCGATGCTTGATTTGTAACGAAACCAAGAATAGTAAGTGTGAAGATGAGAGACTTAATTAAATTACTCCTATTTAATTAGTTGATCCTTGATCTGCTGTTAACATTGCTACGGTTCGAGTTCATGCTTACTAATTGCTTAGCAAGGTATGTCGGCCCAATTTTCTAGATATGTACGCCAATGAAGATTCCATCTAAATTTAGAAGATTTCTTGGTATGCTTCGGATTGTTGTTTCTGTCATCCAGAAATGCAGCTAACAATTTTGTTCTTACCCCAAAAAAAGAAAGGGAAAAAAAAAAAAAAACTAACAAAATTAGTGACATGTAAGAATAATAACATGTACCATGATAATCCTCTTGGCTTTCTCAAATTTCAGAATTTGTTTCATATTGAATGGAGATTTATTTTCCATACAATGTTTTGGTACTTACAAAATGACGGGTAATAGTACGGTGTAGTAAAATATGCATAATGATAGTTATATTAGACAAATTTAAAACATTTTAGATTTGATTCTTGTTATTTTTTATCTTTTATTAGTAAGTAACATGTAAGAATCACTGTTAAAACATGTATCGATGACCTACTCTAACCCTAAAAAAAAAAAGAGTAACCTATCTTTTGCCTAAACTTTATTCAACTCAAAAAATATATATATATATTTTGCATTCAACAAGCAAATGC
This sequence comes from Cinchona pubescens, assembly GCA_025175665.1. Lineage (NCBI taxonomy): Eukaryota > Viridiplantae > Streptophyta > Magnoliopsida > Gentianales > Rubiaceae > Cinchona > Cinchona pubescens. Next base: position 2,975,399 of record JANKKI010000090.1, read on the forward strand.
AAAATTTATGAATTTTGTGACATGGGTCTTACCTGTATAGTATGAATCTTAATTGTTTCTTTCTGGCTTTTGGACAAGCAGTCTTTCAAAAAGATTCTCCTGAACCGGAAATACGATATGATTCCTTTGCCACGGATTGCAATTGCAGCCTGGTCTAACTAACAAAATTTACCAAACATTAGATTCCTGATTCTAGAGCTTAGAAAAATCGGATTACAGCGAAGAGCATAAGAAATCAGACTGCTGTTGAAGAACACTGGTGTTTGAAATATTTTCCATGTGATTCAGACAAACTGACATGGAAAAGTCCTTAGAATATATGTTCCTCATTTACCATCTTGGTTATGAATTTAGATTAATTCCATATTTTGTTATTTTCTTTGCTCTCACTTAATTTCTTTTCCTGTGACTACATTTTGAATCTTTATTTTCGTATAATTGAAAATATAAGAAAATGACATGCATCTTTTTATTTTTCTATAAGAAACAAAATATTTTCTTTCTCTTAAAATAATTTCTTTAATGAAATAACCGGATATTTCAAGAAATTAAATGTTATTTGCCTTAGAATGATTGTTAAGTTATATATTTTCTTTAGAGAATAAAATTAAAATTGAACATTTTTATTTTTGGGTTAAGTTAGAGAAGACTCTTAAGTAGGGTACTTATGGATCGAATATCCAATTCATGAATCAAAAAGAGTATCCGACCCTCTTGATCGTGTCAATAAAATTCTGATTCTCTACCTGGTCCACACAAAGCAAGTACAGCAAAATCCAACAAATGAAGGTCAGGTAGACTGAGTACCCAACCCTATAAAAAACAAAATATGAAAAATAAAAATAATACTAATCAATTTAATTTCATACATTTTACTTAGGCAACAATAACAATTAAGTATTCAAGTATTAGACAAAATACATAAAAATGTTTACGTCCTAGCAGACAGGCTTACATCCTAACAAGGGAAGACAAAAAGGTGATTGAAAATTGGAGGAAAACGAAGATGATGTGAGGAAGATAATGAAAAGAAGATGTGAGATCTATAAGAGACTGTTGAAATGATACTAAATGTAGTAATATCCCTTATTAACTTGTAAGTTTGAGGAAACCTTATTAAGGAAATTTACAAATTTATTCTTGAAATTGTCTCTTTTGAGTATTTGACAGGTCATTAAAATATAATTTTTTACCTGATTCGATTTTAAAATACGATTCGAATGTATTTTTGTGATTCAACTGATTTTTCGAATCAACATATAATATGAACACCCTACTGTGGGATGTGTATATAACTCTTCTAGGGGAAAAGGGGAATTTGAAAGAGTTTGAGTCTGTAACGTCTAAGTTGTCCATAAACCCGAACTCAGAAAAATCGAAATCCTATTACTAGCATTTGGTCAGTAGATATAATAGGAATTAGGTCCAAATTCATTTGGTAACTGGGCCTTCTAATGTGAGATTCAATTGTAAACACCGTAAGTAAAAGGCGTCCAATTAAGTACTACATGTAAATGCTGCTAATTTTGGGCCAATAAATTTTTTCATGAATGATATTGGGCCTCACAGTTAAACAAATTGTTAATATTAATGAACTCAGCTCCGAAGTGCTTCAGGACCTTAATGATTTAACAGTTGTTGTGGAGGGAGAATACTAAGGTTTTTTTTGTTCCTTTGAGTAAATAAAAAGTTTAGAAGAAAAATAAATTATCCTCTTTTTCTCGAGTTAAGACATTAGCAGCAAGAGATGTTTGAATCTTTTAATAATTTAATTGTACTACTTATGATTTGAACTTCATAATTAATTAAAGTACTCATACTTAAAATTAACTTGTTGAAATAAGAATTTGTTCGAATTTAATTTTTTAATTAACTAAACTATATATTATGGGGAAAAAATTATAGTTTATTAAAATTTCACGTGCTAAGCTAAATCAACGCATGGACCTAATCAGGAAAACACCTCTTGAGATTCCAGATCACGTGCTAATGATGGCAACTAAAGTCAACACTTGACAAATACAATATTGCATGAAGTAACTCAGATCACGTGCTGACGATAGGGACTAAAGTCAACAACACTAGACAAATACAATAGTACATGAAGTTCCTCTATACCAGCAAAGCAAACTTTTTTTTTTTTTTTCTTTTTAACAAAAAGATCTAGATTTCCAATTTTTTTTTAAAAAAGTATTTTACCATTTAAATGGCATGAAACCTTTATTTCAGAATCTGAGACCAATAAGTCTATGTGCACCAATTCTTCATTGGTATGTATGCCTTCAAACAATTATACATTTATCATTGTATCCAATATTGCTTATTGCTGAATATTGAGTTGAAAATTGAGACTCCACCAACCGGAACACATATATATGGAAGTACTAATGCTAAGACAAAACCAAGATTGTTAGGATTACTTGACAGAGACGAAAAATTTTTTGCAGTAATTGAAAAGTGGGAAGCTCGTTGCTTTTACCCACTCTACATGGTAAAGTAACTAATAAGACTTACCCGACTGAAAGAAGATCAAATCAAATCAAATGGGTAGCTGACATTGAATAAATCATAATACAACAGAATAAGTTAGCTAAAATGTTTAAGGTATATAACAATAAAAGGAGCTGGAAACTTTTCTTTTCTTGCTGTGCCTTCTCTATACTCTATATAGCAGTCAAACTCTCATGACTGGAAAGCAACACATTAAGCCATGATAACTAACTACTACCAATTAAGGATGTTTTCCAACAGCTTCGCCGCAAAGAAGAACATTAGTAGGTATGTCATATTCGTTGGCAAGACTTTTTATCGGGTCTGTAGTAGACTCTGACATAAACTTGCTGTCCGAGATACTGTTTTCCCCATTCAGCAGACCTCAAATTCCACATACCTTGGTTGTCCAGAGAAACTAGTATAGCAGTCCAAGACTCAGGATAAACCTACATGAATACGAGGAAATTCCACCTCAATTTAGTGTAAAGATTGAACTAGTAAACTCGGAACACTACAACAGTGGATCAGACAAATCAGGCCTGTTAAGAATGCATAGCGTAATTTTTTATGCGTTTATTTACCTGTGTAGTATGTCTAGCAAGAGCATCTTCAAGATTGTATGTTGTTCTACTAGCCTGCGTCCACTGCCCAGCCCCGTAACTGTTTTATAGTACCAAACAGGATTAGGCTTTATTTATTTCTGGAAATTTTATTTAAAAAAATAAATAAATAAGTTCTAACCACTCACCCTACAACCCAGAAATTATATCCATCGAGATGCCAAGTCTGCAGAGATGTCCCATTGTTCTGGTATACAACTTCCATATAGAATCAGATGTCATGGAGAGAAGTTGGCAACACAGATACACCATAGTGAGGAGAAACACCAGAGGGGTAACTCGAAATCGAATCTAAACTGAATACTCCAGGGATGTTGAAATAATCAGCAAGCTTTAGAGGAGTGCTAGGATTAACATAGGAGACACCATTCACAGCATAACGCTGCTTCCTGTTAATAACAGGTACCGAGTTGGCCAGCACAAATGTCTTTGTTATTTTAATTGTACCATAATGGTAAGAACCCTGGGGATTTGGCCTGGCAGCATTTGCTGTCAAATTCCACCTGCAAAATGGAAAACATGAGTTATTAACGACTGCTATGTAATGATCCTTTAAGGGTTATAGAATCTCCATTGTAAAATCCTATACACATATCCGTAAACATATAGGGTTTCCATAGAAGTATGGAGTCAGATCCAGCATTTGTTTGCCCCTGAAAGATAATTTAAGAAGCCACTTATATGCTACTTAAACTTGAGGTGCAAAACTGTAGGAGTATACCAACTCAAAATTTTCTAAATATTAAAAAAAATGATTTTTGTTTTGTCAAAGGTAGACTTTAAACTCTGCATCTAAAATACTGATGCCATTTTAAAATCTTAAAATGCAGTTAAAAGTGCCACCAATTTCTAATTTCAAACTATCTCAGATCTCAATTAGCAACTTATGCATGGTCCTAGACAAATCAAATAAATTGAAATTTGAGTATGTTTTTATTAAAACTATGGTTGGATTCTTCTAATGTATACCTGAAGGTTTTGGCTTGATTCAAGGACCATGCGACATCATCAGGTTCTGGACCAGTAGGCAAGGGTCCGGAAACTGCTGTCTTAGAGTTTGTGTAGTGCAAAACAGCAGTAGCAGTAAGAACTTTTTTTGTGAACCGAGTGGATGCAACAATATAGTAATCTTTAGCAGGCTGATTGAAAGTGACGAGAACTGTCACAGATTGACCCATATGCACATCAAGAGAATCGTATGCGTTCTGAATGACATGAGATCCTTCAACACCTCAACCAACTTCAATTTGTGGTTCTGAATTCTGAAATTTAAGGAGGTTTTGAATCCAATATTTGATATCCTGAACATGTAAGTTTTACCTAAAAAGCAAAAAGAAATGAATTGTTATCACCACAATGTATAACAGGATATATATTGATAGTGGAGAATGCAGAAAGTTCTAATGTTGTTCAAGGAAGAAATATCTAGAGCTTCAACTACTGAGACAGACCTTGGTCACCGCTGAAGGAAGGATGAACCTCGCCATTTATGAGGACACCATTTGGGAAAGGCATATCTTTTCCAGCATCCAGCCTTTGCTTAGGACCTGCAAAAATCGAGGAATTAATGATGTGTTTGTACAAGCAACTTCGTTGTAGTGGTCTTTACAAATAAAGTCATATCCTTATCACACAACAATTAACCATCACCATGTAATGATAATAACAAGAAATCTGTGTCTATTCATATAATCTAACGCAAAATCCCCGCAGTCTAAAACCAAAAGTGACGGTTTGCATTCATTAAGCAAAAGAAACTTGAAATTGGAAGTAATTATCCTACAATGTTGATAACAGTGTAAGGTCTATTGACTAAAAAGCATCTTAATGACACCATTTCATTCAAATTTCAGAAGCTCAACTTCCCATCATTCAGTTGTTTAAACAAATTTAAGACCAGTTATGCTGCTATGAAAGTTTTGCTTAAGAAGAAACTAACCCAAAAAAGAAGTCCTAGCCAGACTCCACTAAAAACTAAAGGAGAATATCTATTGGAATGCATACAATACAACAAGTATATGAAGTTAACAGAGGCCCTCACCTTGTGATTGTACTTGTACTTGTACCAATCACCAATAAGTAAAGTGAAATCTCCATCAGGTTCAGGATACGGTATTGAAATTACTGATCTCTGCAAGACATTGAGCGCTCCGAACGCTCCAGCAGCTCTGTGCATCAGAGTTGATGGGAAATATGTGTAGGTTCCAATTTGATCCTTTGCTTGGAACTTGTAAGTATGTAGTTTGAGTTTGGGGGAACAGGGCAATTAGTTCCCAAAACTCCATCCTGCCAAGAATTTTTCCTTTGATTGATCCCATTCCTAGTTTTTTACGAAAGGCAATGTTATACCTCATATGTATGTGATTTCGATAATCAAAAAAAATATCCTTTCCATTGTACTTCTCCAAGTGAAAATCTCCCAAAAAAAAGCATATGGATTTCTTGTTAAAATTAAGAGGACTACAAATTTTTTCTATCAAAAAAATTATGCTACTGTAGTAGCAAATAAATTGTTTTAGCAAAAAATAGGTAATTAACCATTTAAACAGCCGACAGAGACCTAGAAATTTCAGGCTGTATTTTTAAATAAGTGTACTAAATAGATAAAATGAGTAATAAATTAAGAAAAAAATGAGAATGGTACTCACCAGGTCAAGAGAAAGGGTTGATTCAACTTATTGATAAGGTTGAGAATGATATTGTCATTTGTTACAACTTCAAGTTTTGGACCAGGAAATGAAATCACCATTAATAAGAATGACCTGTCAATTTCATTTCAGATACTCCAAGAATAAGAATGAAAACAACCTTAACATTTATAACAATCCTACTTTGTTAAAACAAACAAAAATGCAATCTGAATTTACTATAACAAACCTCTTGAGGAAATCCCAGTGGAGATCTTGTTCCATATGTGACAGTCCATGTATAGTATCTATAAGGATCATCTGCATTGACTAAATAGACAGTACTCCAAAAGGCTAAAATTGCACAAACCAAATAAAGCGTAACTGGTTTCCCCATTGCTTTACCAGCTAAAACTTAATGAAACACCCCAAACTTCTATTATCTGCAAAGTAGCAATTTTTATATCAAAATCAGATCCAATGAAAGAAGTGCACAAACTCAAAAGGGATCACTACATTTACACCAGTTATGCAATATATGAAGTTAATGGTCTTTTAATCTCATAAATGTGCATGGGTTCACTTATAATGTAGCGTGTGTATAAAAAATTTTCCAGAACCAGTTCGAAGTCAATGAAAGTGACTAGCATATCTAAAAAGGGATCACATAAAGAAACAAGAAAGTGATAGTTACAGAAGAAAATAAGGTAACACACCTGGTTCTGGATGTCTTGACCACAAAAAATGGAAAGAATGAAAGAATTTGCCTCTAAGTTTCAGTTTGTTTCTCTGTCTTTTTCTTCTGATGCCGATTTCACAGCTCAAAAGCTTAACATGAAAATCGAAATAAATAGGAGAAGCAGCTGCAGAGGAGTAAGGCGGTGTTTAACTTGAAGTGTCCACTCCCCACCGGGGCAGGGCACATCTAATGTGATTACTCTCACATTCCGTCGCATATCACGCGTTTCCTTGTAATCATGAACATAGTTACATAATTCTTGGTCAACTCTACAAACTAAATAAGTAACATGTAGTAAAGGTTTTACTAAATTCTTCCCTCCATTACTTGTATTAAAAAGTTATTACTCTTTCGTCTGGAAATAGCTGTTATCGTGTAGCTAGTGTATGAACGGATTAAAAAATGATTAAATCATATTAATTTTATAAAGTAAAAATTAAAATAATTAAATTATTCGTTTACATGAATATTAAATTATATAAATTCATTTTTATTAATACAACACTAAAGATAAAAGTTTAAAAAATATATCAATTAATACTTTCTTGATTTTTTAAAATGACAAATAATTTAATAAAAGAAAATTTATTTAAAATGATAATTATTTTAAAACGAAAAAAATATTACTTAATACTTAATACTCCTTTCGTTAAGCACTAATAATAATTAGCCTTGTTTAAATAACTTTTTTTTACATTTTTTTAATATAATATTCTACGATTATTATATACTAGTTTTTCAATCTTCATTTTATCTTGCATGTATTCTATAAAAATTATAAAAATAAATATTTCAAGAATAATAACTATACTTTTATTATTTTAAATAATAAATCAAGAATAATAACTATTTAAATAAAAAGTCTAATGTTTTAATACCTGTTAAACATGTGAAAGCAGAGGTATTTAGATTGAATTAATTAAATACGATTTATTGCAACACAATTAGAAAGAGGTGACTATATCGTTCGGTCCATATGTAATGCGATTAGGGAAAAGATTTTAAGTATTCCCTCTTATCTATTTTATTATAGTTTAATTTTTTTTAATATATTAAAATTTTTAAATCTTAATTGTATATAAATTTTATATAGATGTCTAACTTATTTAAAATTTAAAATTTATATCAATTAATATCTAAAATAAATTTTATTATTTTTGAAAAATAAATAAAACTGAAGGAGTTGTACTTTTTTTTTTTTTTTTAAACGGTGGAATATCCTGTGAAAATGTCATTCATAGGAAGATACCTGTGATAGTATTGATGAATGTCAGTGTTCACATGCATAGTTAAAACCTTATGTAAATATTAATGGAAGACCCTAACGTCTTGTAAAATATGAAAAAATATTATATTATTTATAATATTTAAAATTATAAATTGTTAAAAAAGTAACTTAATTATTTTAGATTCATTATTTTTTATCAAAAATTATTTAGCCAGTATAAATCTAAGTGTTACAGACATAATATGAGTATAAGTCTTGTCATTTTCTCTCTCTTCTTTTGTACCTCTATTGTTTGCGTACTAGGTTATGATTTGATTGACTTTTCTAAGCACAAATTTGCTTATCTACGTTAAACAATCAATATATCACCCGCTCTTGTTGTGACTTGTGAGAGAAGCACAATCATATTCTATAGGAAATAGGAGATTTTGGTTCTCATTTGGACTCCCAATCAGAATGAGAATAGTAATTTTTACAATTTTATTATCATATGTATTTGTAATATTTTTTTTATTTATTTGGTTTGATGCTAGAATGGATTTTATTGTATTATTGAGTTAAATTAATTTATTAAATTATAATCTTTACTATCAATATAAATTTTATTGTGTTAATAAGTTAAATTAATTTAAAATCTAAGTAAAGATAAAAATAAATATTTTTTAATACTTCTATTTTTATAAAATAATTCTCGTAATATTTAAACAAATAACATACAAGAATATTATTATCATTTCATTTTCACACTTTTCTCTCGTAATCATAAATCAAACGTGCCTAAGTAGTTATCTTGATCATTTTCAAGAAAACAGGAGAAATTGGATTTCTTTTATGGCGGTGGAAAAAATTAATTTGATATCTCAGACCAATCAGAAATCATTGCTAATTATTGTCTAACACCGTCCAATACTGCATGGAATATTTTAGGAAAATTAATCGAATTAATAATTTAAAAAAAAAAATAGATTGTAATTTGGACCAAAGTGTTGTGATTAATTATGGAATAACTGAGTGGGGCTGTGGGAGGAGTGTATTTTACTCAACAGAACCAAAAACAATTTCTGGTTAATGATGACGGTCACCCATGTGAGAAAATGGGGACCACAGCGTATACCTGTACGCGTGATCACCGTTGAATCTGCATGCCTCTTCACCCATCTAAATTGCTCCACCAATTTTTTCCTTTATTTTTTTTTCTTCATTAGCATTGGATGCATGCATGGGCAATTGGACCAATTCATTTAGTCAAAGTTGGAGGTGAGTATAACTCCAGATTAATAGTATTTAGGATGTTTTTTTTTTAAATTAAAAATTTGAAATTGATTAATTAGAATTCAGTTAAAAAATTGATTTGACTGAATTTTGAAATCAAAATCAGTTATAAAATAGGAATTGAGTTTTAAAATTAGAATTAATCGATTTTTGAATTCAGTTCAATACTTGACGAATTCTAGACTTTTAAAGAAAATCTTTAATACTTAATTTGAGACATTACATCTTATTTTTAAGAATAAATATACTTTTTATATAATATAGTCTTAAAAACTAAAACTATATTTTTACTCATAAAATACATATATAGTCGCACAAATAATATTATATATGTACGCACGAATACTAACATACTTATGCATACAATTTATGTATATAAAGTTTTAATCAAACAACGAGTATACAAACATATATACTTTATATATATAAAGTAATAAGAAAACATAGCATTTATTCAATTACAATATAATTTGATAATATGAAATTATGGACTATTCTATTGTTAATTGAACTTTTGTATTAGATAGGTTTTTTAGTTTTTGTACAATAATTTTAATTCAATGTTAATTAACCAATTAACGAATAAACCGATTATCGAATTTAAATTTAATTGATTAAATTTTATTTTGAATTTAATTTTAAATTAAAATTAATTAATAACTTTAATATTCATTTTTAAATTTTAATCAAATTATTTAACCGATGAATTAAACGATGTCCCCGAATCAAAGGAATGAAGATAGATGCCTTTAAGCCTGTGCGTACCTCTAATTGTGTTGCAATAAATTAGTAATTAATTAATTAAGTCAAAGAGTTAGTAGTATATTCTACAACCATTTCCATTCCACTCCCACCCTAGTTGGCCCAATTCCTTGAAACTTTGACTACCCTTTAATTTAAAAAAATTATTTAAGTAGATTCGATTTTTGGTTTTATTTATAAACTCTATAGTCAAAATTAAATTTTAAAAAATCTTACTTATATCAGTTGATGTCATAAATTTTCTAAAATTTAATCTATGTAATTAAAATTTATAAATAAAATAAAAAATCGAATCTATCTAAATATTTACATTAATTTTAAGTTATTAAGCATACGGAAACTTACAGAATCCTCCCTGGAAGGTCTGAAACCTCTCGGGCGTCGCATGGAGTGAGCTGCCAAAACTCGCTTCCATTAATGATTAAGTATAGTACATCATAATACGCCCAACACTCGTAATTGCACATGCCGCACCGATCTTAGTCGACTATCTGTCCCTTTCCCAACAAGTCAACGAAATTTCATAAGGAATCAGTTTGTATGTAAGGTGTAATCAAATGACGTACAAATAATATCTTACATGAAAAATATTTAGTACAAATAATATCTTACATAAGTTGAAATTTGAAATTTTTTGTGAGATTGAAGTTTGAGGTCGAACAAATTTTCAACATAGAATTCAAATTTGATTTTAAAAAATTTGATGAAAATCGAATTTGATTTGACGATGCTTGAAAATAAGTAAAATAATTTTGAATTTGAGTTTAAACTTAAATTGTTCAACTTTATGAAAAATGTAATATATAATTTTGCTAAATAATAGAGACATTTTCAATAATTTTATATAGAACAAAAAATATATATATAGATGTTCAAAAAAGTTAGTGAGCACTCAAGCATTCAAGTTTAATTAACTCAAATTCGAGTCGATATTTTGATGGAATTATTGGTAAACTGCTCACAAATAGAAATCATGTGTTTACGCCCCTACTTGTATGCCATTTATTTATAAATTGTATACTAGATAAGTGCGAGAACACAATCTATTTGAAATCCTTGAGCAATATTGCAATTCATAACTATTTGTCGCTTTATCCCATTTAAAAAGTTTATTTATTTTAAGTGCAAAAAGGACTGAATCCAAATTCAAATACATGTTGAGTGGATTGGTTACGTTTAGATGATTAAATTTTACCTAACTACAATTCAGCAAGCGAATTTCCAAAAATCTGTACTCCTCTATTGTTCATCATTCATTCAACGAACAGGGTTTAGGGTTTAGGGAAGATTACTTTATATACTAGAAAAAATCACGTGTTTCGTACGTGTAATACTCTTGATTTGTTGGATATTTTTATTTTTTAAAATATAAATAAATAATTAGTGAATGATAACACAGAGTTCAAAGTGTTAGTATTTTATTTGTTGAATTTTTTATACAAAAGTATATATTTAATATTTTTGCTCTTTTCTTCGTAACATTTTCAATTTTATTTTCACCTTTCTTTTTAAATTTTTTTTTTCAATAGTTTGTTATTTGTTATAATATTATACATCAATTCCATTTCTTCTCAAATAATTAAACAAACTTTCTCTTTTATGATAACAACATATGACATTATTTGTATCTTATTTCTATTTCTCTTCCAGATGCTTAGATAATAATTTTTTATAACGACACCAACAATTACTTGATCGGTTAAAGATAAAGATATTTTCTATAGTATTAAATTTTATAAATATATTTGTATATGCTTTGTCATTTCTAAAAGATAAAATCAGTATCAAATACCAAACATCATTTTATAAATAAAGTATTGATATTATTTGATTAACAAAAAATATTTACATAAAATCAAATTATATATGGATAGTAATTTCAAAAATTAATTATAATTTCAAAAAATAAGAAAAAATAAATTTGATTAATATGTAAAGAATGAATACATCAAGAAAATTATTATTAAAATTTAAAACCTAATTAAACTAATATTTTCTGGCCATATTACTGATAGGTTTACATAGTATCTTAAAATCATTATAAAAAATTAAAATAATAACTTATTTTTTATGTTGCTCCAAAATGCATCAAATGTTAATGAAAATAATTCTTTATCTTACCATAAAATACATGCAATGCTAATAAAAAATATATAGTTCTAAAGATGTCCAAAATTACATGTTATTTTAATTGGAATGTTATATAAATTTTAATTACAATTAATTATCGTTAACATATTGTGTAAATGCGTATGCATATAGTAAACATATTGACATTTATATATATATATATATATGTATATATGTATATATATTTATATATATATATATATATATATATATAAACTTATGTCTAACATTTACAATTAGATTTCTATTGAAATTTTGAAGTTTGATCTCTTCATTCATATTGATGGTACAAAATGTGATTAATTTCGATCCAAAATTTTTTATTTCTCTTTTAGATTCTCATATTATTATTTGTTATCTAGATGTATGATTTTATCATGTAGTTTTTAAAAATAAATTTTTTTTTCATAATATTAAATTTTTTAGATGTATCTATTTATTATTTATCATTGCTAAAAGATAAAATCACTATCAAGTATCAAACATCATTTTATAGATGAAACATGTTAAAATTCTTTTATTAGGGAAAATATTTACATGAGATCAAATAGTATATGGTAAAAACTACAAAATGATTAATTAAAATTTTAAAAAAATAGAATAAAAAATGAACCTAAATAAAATGTAAATAACAAAGACATCAAATTAAATAGATTAACTAATATATTCTATATAATATGATAGGTACCATGTAATAAAATAAGATTATTGTCAAAATATAAAAGTAAAAGGTTGTTCTTTTATCTTGCTTTAAATGTAGAAAACATTAATGAAATTTTTTTTTCTATCTTACTTTAAAATATATAGAACTATACTGAAAAACATGTAGTTCTAAATATATCTAAAATAACACGATATTTTTATATAATCTCTATCTCAATTATTTTTTTTAATCTATAATATTGTGTAAATTATGTATCAAAATAAAAAATATATTGGCATTGCTTTATGTTTCTTAACATTATGATAACATTCACTTTAGAATTTTATCGATATTCTAAACTCTTCCCTTCATCTTGAATGGTATCGAACGCAATTAGTTCTAAAATTATATTTGACATAGTATTTTTAAAAAATTTAAATGTGTTTGAATTTTGTTTTTATTTTTTTTACATACTTTTCCAACTAGTTCCTTGTATTGTTTACCAAAATATTTAATATATATTTTTATTGTGTTGTTGAATAGTGTAAAAATTGTATTGTAGTTCCCAAAGTTGACTTGTAATGCAATGTATATCTTCAATTAATTTATAATATTTAATAGTATAATTGTATTTGCATGATTTATTTTATCTTTTACATTACTTACCTACTTATTTTTTTTGTATATCATCCTAATAATTTATACATTATATTCTTATAGGTCTTGCTATGATTATTCTAGACTAGTTTAGTAATGCATCGCTATACTATTGATTGAAATTTTTTTACCTCAACAATAATTAATCTAAACCAATATTATTTTATCAAATACTATAATAATTAGTATTGTAGTTTTCAAAATTAACATTTCAATATATATACCAGTAAATACTTAAAGTACTTAAACTATGATTTATTTGCATAATATGTATTATTTCTATGTTAATTACTTATTTAAGTTTCTATATTAGTATAATAAATTATGTTTAGAATTATTGTATGTGCCACAATGATTATTTTGAAATATTTTAGACATTGCATCGTATCATGGGTTGAGTTTATTTTCTATTTCATCAATAATTACTTAAATCAATATTTTACAAAATGATATTCTTAAAGATAAGAATTTTGTAATCAAATATTACTATTAAATATATATAAAATTAATAAATACTTTTATCTTAATTAAAAATTGGTAGTTTTCTATTTCGTATAAAGTTTTAGTTTTGTTGCTTGGTTAATTTTTTTCTTCATGTAGGAAAGGAAACAAATAAATTTAAATTAATCGTAATAAAAATTTAAATGAGATAAAAAAATAGTGTTATATACTCCATTATTTTTTCACTTTTATAACTACTAAAATTTTTATTGTACGATTATTAATTTTGTGATTTTTAAGTTAGAGGGAAACTTTGATACTAAAAAGGTAAAAGTAAGTTTAAAGTGAAAGAATATATTAACACTAATAAATTTGAAAGTCGATACAACAATTTAATTGAGCTGTTATATTGAACAACTAATTAGTTATTATACATTGATCATAACCACAACAATTTCATATTGTAACAAAAAATACTTGATTAATCACATTATAATAGAGCTATAAGTTTTATACATTTACTCAAATTTGTTACAGATGTTATTGGCATATGAAAATATATAAATTGAATCTAATTAACTAATATACAAGAGAGCACTTGAATAAACAGTTAGAGAAAAGAAAATAATTATTTGTGAATTAATACTATATAAAATAGTTAAAAAAACTATTTTGGTTATTAGGAAAAAAATAAAAGATTCGAATAAAAATTACCGATATAAAATAATAATTTTATTTATTTTTTGCTCAAGTATAAATAATTTTTCTACTATTAAAAATTTATACTTTCTTATTATGTATTTATGTCAAAATTTTGTAGTAATGTAAGGGAGAAACAATTTGAATATATAATAGTTATAGAAACTAATTTTCTTTTATTTTTGATCAAACATAAATTATTTTTATACAAATAAAATTTTTACCATCTTAATACATTTATACTCAAATTTTCATTTAAATCTAAAGAATTATGTTATAAGAGTTTAATATATATATATATATATATATATATAATAAATATTAGTAGCATTATAAAATATAGATAATATTATTAATTATAAATGGAGAGTATTTTAGATAGGTTAATTATAATTCATGAAAAGCGGTATAATTATTTAATTAAGGGTGTATTAGGCGGGACAAAAGAATAAAAAATAGATTATATATTTCGAGTAGGATTGTTATGATTAAAAATAAGTAGTGGTTTCTAAAAAAATAGGTAGTTAGATTAGAAGAGAAATAATTTTCTATGAATTATATTTAATTAAAGGTGGTACAAAAAGAGAGATAACTGGGAGTTATTGTTATGCTGATGTTTAATCCCTATATTGTTTACAATTAGCTAATACCGCAAAGTGGATCCGTGGCGCAATGGTAGCGCGTCTGACTCCAGATCAGAAGGTTGCGTGTTCGATTCACGTCGGGTTCAAAACCCTCTTTTTTGTATTTTCCTTTTCCTCAAATTGGCACATTGTACTCCTCAATCGGGTTTCAATACCCACTTTTTTGTTTGATTTTCCTCAAATTGGGCACACTGCGAGTTAAACAATTTATGAACGGAATCACGCTGATAACTCTGCTGCATTTCTACCGTTTTGCTATAGAATTCAAAGATATCAAACAAGACCTGTAAAATGCTTATTCCAAAATTACCACATCAATAAGGAAACTAGCTGGCCAAAAATTGTATTGCATAAAAATATCAAGTATAAACTACAGCAAGAATAAGCACAAGTAATTAAATTTAATCAATCTTGGATAACTGGTCTTTAGAACTATGATACAGTGGGTTAATTTCTTCCTATTTTATCTCCTCTTTGTTTCTCAGTATCATCAAATGGAGCAGTTACCGGACCATGAAGGGAAAATAGAAACTTTTCTCCTATGTTATACCTTAGGAGAGCAAACAATTATGCTTCAGTAATATGGATCTTAACCTATTTCAGTCTATAATTGCAGTGTCCTTCTCAATATCCAAATCTCTTGACCTGGAAGCATATATATTTTCAGAATCACCAATAATCTTTACACGAACAGCTTCCACCCTCAAAATAATGGAATCGAGCTGAATCCCGTATAACTATTTTTCTTTCTGTGATCTTTGAAATTAATTTAATGGCAGTATGACAGTCCACACAAGTTCTCAAATTCTTGAAGACCTTTATTGGTGTTCCAGGCGGAGTAGTAGAAATAATGCCAAAGGCAACTGCAAGCTTTTCACTATGATAGAAGAGGTTTTGCGCCTTTTGTTCCTCTTCCACATCATGCAGCACAAATTCTGTATCAGGAACATAACCCTCTTCCTTCATTTTCTTTGACATCTCTCCCAGGAAGTCGTATATTTCCTTGGACCTGGGATGGGATTGATCTCCGACTAAGAAAACATGAGTTTTCCTTTTCATATCAATCCAACTCATGCCTGGTTTCTTCACCACTCCTTTCTCATCCATCATTTTTCTAATCCTTGCCACTTCACTCCATTCGCCAGCAGTAGCGTAAATGTTTGCAAGGGCTATGTAAGTAGCTGCATTCTCAGGTTCAATTTCAAATAATGCTTCAGCTGCTTGCTTTGCAAGGTCAAGATTTCCATGAATTCTGCAACCACCGAGTAAGGAAGCCCATACAAATTTATCTGGCTTCATGGTCATATTACTGATTATGTCTTCAGCTTCTCCAAATCTACCTAGCTCGGCTCAGGAGATCAATCACACAGGCATACTGATCTGCAGTGTAAGTTAATCCATGTTGCTCTTTTATTGAATGGAAATACCTCAGCCCCCGGTCAACTAAGCCAGCATGAGTGCAAGCAGAAAGAACCCCCATAAAGGTAACGTGATCAGGCTTAGTACCGGTTTTAAGCAGTAACTCGAACAACCTAAGAGCTTCATGGGGTTGGCCATTCTGAGCAAAACCATTAATCAACGAAGTCCATGAAACTAAATCAGGTCTTGGCAGCCACTTAAAAACTTTATACGCGGACTCCATATTACCACACTTGGAGTACATATGAACAAGAGCACTTGCTGCAAATGAAAAAGGATCAAACCCCAATCTCATCATGTACCCGTGAACCTGCTTACCTATAGCCTCGATCGTTTTCTGTGTACAAGCATTGAGAACTCCAGCAAATGTGAACTCATTAGGCTTAATTCCTGACTTCAACAGATCCGAAAACAACAAGAACCCTTTTTCTCTTCCCACCTCCCGTCCCCAAAATACCTATCAATCATTGCTGTCCACGATACGACATCCCTCTCCAGCGTCCTATCAAAAACATACCTGGCTTCGTCTAGGCTCCCGCATTTCCCATACATATCAGATAATGCACTCCACACCACTGCATCGGAATCCCACCCACTCCTAACAATGTGACCATGAATCTCCTTTCCCAAGCACAAAGACTGAATAGAAGCAGCAGCTGAAAGAGCACTCGAAACAGTAAACTTATTAGAAACCAACTTTCCGTTCTTTTGCATCAACCTAAACAACTCCAGCGCATCTGCTGGCTTGTTGTGCCTAACGTAACCTGATACCATCGCACTCCACGAAAAATCATCCCTTTCAGTCATTTCATCGAACAGTTTCCGAGCTTCACCAATTCGACCCGTCTTCGCATACCCAGAAATCAACGTATTCCAGGAACACAAGTCCCTCTCACGCATTTCATCAAACAGTTTCCGCGCATCTTCAATATAGACTCCCGCATTTACAGAACAAATCAAGAATCTTGTTCAAAATAAAAATACCGGGTACAAAATTAGACAACTTGATCAATTCATGAACTCTTTTCCCCTCTTCCAAAGCTCGCTGGCGGAGGCAAAACTGCAAAAGGGTCGAATAAATAGCAACAGAAGGGCGTTGTACGCGGTGTTCGACCAACTGGACAGCGTCTTTCAAGCGTTTTTGTTGGCATAAAATCTCAATTGCTTCTACGAATCTGTTGTCTCTGCATAAACGGTTAATTAGTTGCTCTTGATCATTGCCAGTGCCCGGCTTGAAGGAAACTCTCGGCGGGAACGATTGCGGAGTCAACTGGGCTTGCGAAGAAAAGGGATGACAGGATAAAGTAATGGGAGGAAAAGAACAAAAAGGAACTAAGCATTTCGTTAGTGATCGAAGATGCCGTGGGCTTAGTTTCATGGTTTCCGTGCCGCAGTGCTAGTCATGGAGGTATGTAATCACTTCCGAAATCCTCCTCTCTATGATACCTTCTCTGCTATGGATGCGTTCAAACATCTATTACTAGTTTACTGCACTATATTTGTGTAGCAAACTATATTTGAGGGCAATTCTAAAATATTTTGTTAATTTAAAAAATTTATACGCGTTTTTAAAATATATAAAAACATCTTTATACTAAGATTTTAAAGTATATAATATTGATCAGGAGTAATAATTTCCCTCCATCTTTTATTGATTGTTTTAAAATTTGTATATTATACCTATTTTTTGGGTTAAATGCAAAAAACCTTTTTGAACTTACACTCTATCTACTTTGCCGCCCTTAACTTATTTAATAAACGCTTTATACGCTCTTTTATGTTTTGAGACAAAACTACTCTATTATTTTAATTATTATTGTTTTTCTTGTTTTCTTCTTTTTTTCCTTTTATGTATTTTCTCTATCTTGTTTATCTTTTTTCTTTTTTCTTTTCATTATTCTCTCTTGCTTCCCGTAAATAATTACTTTACTTTTAATAATTAATTCAGAATTAAAGTTCTAAATTTTCACATATATCTAAACAATTTAATTTATAGATTAATCATCTTTTAATGCAATAAATATAATACAATAAATATATCTTGTTGTAATATAAAGTTTGTGATTAACTATTAATAGTAAGATTAATAAATAAAAAATAAAATTTTTGAGCAAGAGGAAATTAAAAAATTTATAGTATACAAATAAAATTATAGAATGAAAAAATATGTACAACATTTTATTTACGGTGTAATATCGAAAAAAATATAATAAGAAAATATTACGGCTGCCTAATATAAGAGACTTTGGAGTTGCGATAAATTCAACCAAATATCACTCGTGATGATATGGCACCAAAGAAATTTTTGTTTGCATAAACAAAATATATATTTTAATTTTTTTTTGAAAAAATTATTTTACCTTTTTATAATTTGTTTATTTGTTAATTATAGCATTTGTAAAACTCATAAAATCTATATTATGTATTTAATATATGTTGCTTGTATTAAAAAAACTGGAAATATTTAATCTATAAATTATTTATAAATATGCAAAGAAAAAAAAAGAAGAACTTTTAGCTAACCAATTACTTTTAGTATAATAATTTAACAGTAGCAAGAAAGAATTGATAAAAAGATAAAAAGAAAAATATGAGAGAGAAAATAAATAAATTGGTAAGAATAGAAAAAAATGAAAAAATATTAAAATAGTAAGGGCAATTTTGTCTCAAAACATAGAAGTAAGGGATAGGGGGTGGTATGCTCATTAAATAAATTGAGGGGGGCAAAGTGCAGCTAAAGTGTCAGTTCAGGGTTTTCTTTTGCATTTAACCCCTATTTTTTTAGGTAACACTTTTTTAAAAATATAAAAGAACATTTTGTTAGCTATAGTCGTAGATACTTATACATTATAATCTTTTAAACCACATACCATTAATGGTGATTGTTTAAAAGAAAGATAAAAATTTCTCTCTATTTTTAATTGCTTGTTTATATATGTTACGTGAGATCACAAATAAGTTCCACAATTTTAAATGAGTACTAGTGGGAGTTAGAAAACTTACTTTGATCCATGATTTTTTTTTTTTTTTTAAAAAAAGTTTGGTTTATTAGAGAAAATCATGAAAAATCTTGAAAAGAGAGTCAATTAAACTCAAAACCTAGAAGTTCTGATTGAAGAACTTGGATGAAATGATGTGGCTATTTACAGAAGTTTAATGATAATTTAAAAACCCATATAGATAAAACTATTTGGCTATATTTATCTCTAGAATCTTATTCTAATAGATATTTATCATTTAGTTCTTATTGAATCTCAGCAGAATTTATCCTCCACCAATTCTCCTTAAATAGAAGAAAACTTGTAATCAAGTTTCAAATTTTACTTTCCAAGATTAAAATGATTTCTAGTCAAACCTCTATATTTTTACTTTCCATAATCAAAGGATTTCTAATCAAACCTCAATATTTGCTTGTATCTCTTATGGTCTACGAAGTCGCTCATTATCAAATCACCAAAACTCCAAACACACTAACATTATATATCTAAAGAAACTTATTAGAAAAATATGCATCAGGCTGAAATTTGGCTTCATTAATAATTAAATGAAATACTCTAGAAGATATTTAAATCACCCGTATACTATCACCAACATAAAGTTCAATCTGAAAACTAATTTTAAATATCAATATGAGACCTTTTATTGAACATAATTGGGATTTTTGAATCAATATGAAACTTTTTATTGAACATAATTGGGGCAAATTTATTACTCTCATGTATTTGATCTCTTTTTAGACTTTTGTTAAACACAAAATGTATATCCATATTTAAAGGAGATTTAGATAATGATTGCACTTGGTTCAAGTCTTGAACCAGACTATTATTTTGATACACATAAAAAATTCGAGGAGAGGTTCAATCTAAAATGTTATTTCCGAAATTAACCTCTGACTCCTTTAAAAACAACATCACTTCAAGACTACATTTTAGTATTTTTCAACAATTGTAGCTAATATCTTGAATCTCCTCGTGAACTTTTAAATTGTTCTAGGATCGCAAATTGATCAAGTTTCTTAGACAGCCATTCGAGCAATTGATGGACTTATTGCAATTCCTGCTACCTTGTATTTAGATGTATCTGGCTTTGATACCAAATGCTACTGGTAAAAACGCAAGAATTAGAGAAACTACTTTGATCCATGATCAAAAGATTTGGTTTATTAGAAAAACCATGAAAAACCTTGAAAGAGGAACTCCCAAGAATTCTGATTGAAAAACTTAAATAAAAATATGTTTCCAGAAATATGTCCAAGTTCAATTACGCAACAGTATACATTTGACTATTTATAGAGATTTAATGATAATTTAAAAATCTAATTTAATAAATTATTTGGCTATCTTATCTTTTATCTTTAAAATCATATCCTAATAAACTTTTATTCTTTTGATTTATCCTTGTAGAATTTATCATGCATCACCAAACATATGCGAGTTACTAGCTAATTATCTCCCTAGCCAAAAAGAAGTACTAGTCAATTATCTCGATTATTTGAGTNTGCAAGCATTACTTCTGAAGTTTTGGAATTGGCAATTGGCTTGTATAAATCATTATTGCAATAACTGGAAATCAGTCGTTTTCCCACTACTAACTTGTCAAAGACACTGCAGTTCATTTGTTAAACGACTTTGAACTCGTCTATATAAAGTCTAAACGAATCAGCTATAGGTCAGCCAACACTAGACAAGTGGTCTTCAGTTCACTGGGAGAAAGCCCAGAATGGGAGACCAAGGAACCCCTTTTTGGAAGAGGTTCATTTCAATAAGATATTCGAAATACCTCGATAGACTACGAATGGAACTGAACTATTGAAGTAAAGACCACCAGATTTCAACTCAAGAACTCTCAGCACTAGTATAAAGCAGTTGTCTATACAGAGCAAGGATAAGTATAAAACTCTTTTAAAGTATAGCTGTGATATAAAGTAGCTAAGTGTACACCACTGAGTACAACATGTAGTATTTAGTAGCAAAACAAACAACAAAAATGATCAACAACTAACGAATGTACTCAAAAGATCATTGATGTTTTATCCTGTGACCAGACTACTATGTGTTTAAAATCTTACATGCATTCTTTAAATTCAAATCATAGTGCAGATGCAAGCCCAAACCAGTTTTTTGCAATTAGAGACTGACTTTTAAAAACCCAGCCACCAATGAAATTAGAATGCATATATCACCTCTCCACTGCTGTCAATATCTAGATCAGGATCAAGATCTAGATCATCAGAATCCAGGTCATCCGTATCATATTCCATCATCTCCGGGTTATACAGACCAACAGGTGGTATAGTGGCCTCGGATATTATCTGCATGACAGCATCTAAACTCTGCACTGGCTGGTCAGGCTCTACGAACTGGTTGCTCATTGTATTTTCATCCATCAGATCCGCAGGTAGGTTTTTCAAAAACCAAACATGGTTCTTGATCTCAGGAATGGTGATCCTCTGTTTCATGTGTATAATACATGACATAAAACTTTAAATCGTAATATAGTATTATACTAGATGAAGGTGAAACATTACTGCATCTATAAATCATTCCTACATTGTCATAGTACAAGTTTAATGTACAAACATGATATTTGTGCTGGTTCCCACAGAAACAAGAATTAGATTTCTTTTCGAGGCATAAATTGCTAAGAAACTCAATGGACATTCAAGTTCCTGTCAAAACTGGAAATGGCCTCCCATCGTAGCATCTAGATAGGTTCCAACTATATCCTTAACAAAGGATCAAGACGGAAGTAAAAGTGTAAAACCATGGACTAAAATCCACATTACAAGATATGATTGTAAGATTTGCATATCTTGGAAACTAGATTTACTAACCTGTGTTGGGTCTGCAACAAAGATCCTTGATATTAGATGGCGACAGTCCTCAGATATTTGCACGTGATCAGGAATGGTATACTGAACGTTTATTATTCTCTGTATAGATTTTTTTTTTTTTTTTTTAAAAAAGAAAGAAATCAAAGTGCACTAAATAGATTTTCACAAATGAAAAAACTTAATTCATATAAAAATGCATAGCAAGAGTTTAAATACATTGATCGTCCTCCGAAAGTCCCTTGGTTCATCAGGATCCTCGAAAGGATACGCACCAACCAACATGACATATAATGTCACCCCACATGACCAGACATCTGCTATCTGAAAATTATACAGCAGGTTGTCAGCTTTCCTTTACAGATACAAATACAAAAACAATAAGCCCAGTACATAGTTAGCAATCATCACAAAATTTATCCATGAAGAAGCAATTTGAAACATCATTAATGATGGCATGCAAGAAGCAAATATGAAGGGCATATATCACTCACCGGGAGCATAATAGTTGATATACCCCAAAAAAAAAAAAACTACTCTTAACAAGCCAGAAGGTTGAGTTCCAAAGAGACAAGAAGTTAGGAAAGTCGCAAGTATTTTAGGGCTTGGCTAGTCAGATTGAAAACCACCATGCAAAAGGACACCAATTTTGCACAATGCCACACAATGAATGTCCCTCATGCAGGAAGCCTGATCACAGAGCATAGTGAATTATTTCCAAAGTTCTTAAAAAAAATAAAATCTAATTACTTTGCATGCATGATGAAGCCAAATCATAGTCCTCTAACTTCTTATCCATCATTCTCTTTCATTTTCACCTTATTGATCCCCAGGAATATCAAATATTTAATTGTCAGTTCAACTACTGAAGTGCTTTCATAACCGAAAACAATCAATATGATCATGAAAAATGACTAACATCCCCAAAATACCAATAAAAAGAACATTCATAACTTTCTTGAGAATTGCAAAGTGGCACATAGGGCATGACACGGTCCAATTATGAGAACTTGGGCAAAATGCAATAGAGCAGGCATACAAGTCATTATTAAAAAAAAAAAAAAAAAAGAAAGAGAGAGACCAATGCAGCTATTTTGTCATAACCTAGTATGATTCTGGCAGTCCAACAGCAGATTATGAGGTTAAAGTCAGAATATAGCATTATAACTACATCAAAATGTCCTTGGGTCATTAAAGAACACACAGAAGTCCCAAAGTTTCTGGGATGAAGCTAATTTTATAGGTAATAAATTTAAAATATTGCAGAAGTTTTGTGATGAAAAATTTGTTATACCTTTCCATCATATTCTTGTACTTGCCTCAGTAAAACCTCAGGAGCGATGTAAGCAGGTGTCCCCACTGTAGACTTTGGCTGTGAATGTAGCAAAGAGGACTAACGAAAAGCAGCCATGATCAGAAAACAAAAGATGAAGAGTGAAGAAAGAAGTGCAAACAACAAGCATAGCAATAATGCATGTGCAAATAGTTGGGTCCCATGATCTATTTACATGCAATTAACAAGAAGTAAACAATCCTCATTGACACGAATTATAAGGAACACCTCCCTCCTAAAAACCAAAACAGGCACAAACAAACTCGTGTCCATAAATATGTACCCCGCCCATTCAGGATGAAGGTTTCGCAACTTGAGACCCAAGTTTCTGAAAACAAACAGAAGTACAATCCAAGGATAGATTCTGTAGATAAACAGCATCAAAAGGGGCTATTATACCTTGGAATACCCAAAATCACATATCTTCAGACGAGGAGCTGAGCTGCCATCTAACAATGTATTTTCCAGCTTTAGGTCACGATGACATACTTGCTTCACCAAGCAATGTAAAACAGACGTCAAGACAAATACCAAGTTCCATCAGGAGGAGAAACTTTTTTCTTTCTTTTTTTCCTTTATTTATTTATTTATTTTTATTATTATTGGGTTGGGAGGAGGCACAGGGTGGAGCCATTATGAGAATGTAATGAACTTTCTAAAAGAGGGTTTTAGTACCATTGAATGACAATAGCTGACTCCCGATATAAGTTGCTGGAAGAAAAATCGAGCCTGCAGCACAAACCACAGACTGCAAATAATTGTACAATATCTCAAACCTTGTAGGGATCTTTGAATCCCAAAAAAAGAAATTCAAACCAAAAAAAGGGGGGAGAGAGAGAGAGAGAGAAATGAACCTCATCCTCGCAGAAGCGTCCATCCACTGCAAATTCGTTCAAAAAGCTCTCCTCCAGAAGCATATTCCATCAGAATAGCCAGATGAGTCGGTGTCAAAATCACCTGAAATACTATAATTTTCAGCATATCACCATGGACAACTAACCAGTTCAAAAAAAATATTTCAAAAAAAATATTACTAGAAGATCAAAGGTGAGCAAACCTCCTTAAACATAACAATGTTAGGATGCCTCAGGGACCTGTGATTAATAATCTCCCTCTTGACATTTTCATCAATCTGCAATAAACAATACAAGATATTTCAGCAATCAAACAAATTAGCTTATTTCCCAGAAGAAGCTTTATATGAAGCACAGAAGGAAAGCTCTGAAATGAGGGAAAGAAACCCCAACTAGAACCTTGCATCTACAAAGATAAATCATTCTATCCTCAGAACCTGAATACGTTCATTCATTTGTTTCTAGTTTCCCTACCCTCCAACCCTGTTCTTGAGAAAAGTTCAACAAGTTCATGAAATGTAGTTACTATTGTCATACTTTTCAAGAAATCTCATATATGTAATTAAATTACATCGACAAATGTCAGCCTAGGTGGTAGAAGCTTTTATGATATGTAGTTGTCGCATTTCAGTAAAACAGTATCATCCATTCCAGGCATAAATTTCCTAGCCCCAGTAGTAGTAAGACAGAAAATGGATAAAATGATTAAGTGCCTCAAACACGAGGATTGAGCAAGTAAAGACCGAAAAAAGGCGACAGAATCATAAAGTTTGAAGATGAGCTAATTTCTAAAGCTAGAATAGAGTAACACTTCACTGTCTTGAGCTTAGTGAACTTAAATGCCACTTGTAGACCCTGAAAGTTCTGTCCATGGATCATCATGAACCAAATCAAGAATCACCAAGAATACGACACACGAGAGCAAGGTAATTCATAAAACAAAAAATCTGTCCTAAGGATTCTATAACAACTCGAGTCTCTTAGCACTTTCGTTTTATTCCAGAGCTCGAAACCATGGCTTCCATAAGAAGATTCCATCCATCTGAATTCTCAATCAGCTATATCATACAATGCCAATATCCAGACCAGCTCACATTTGACATTACTCTACAAAATGATTATTTTTTCATTCAAAGATTTTACAATACGGGTATGTTCAATTAGATTGAAAATATTTTTAAAAATATTTTCTAGAAATTTTTTTGGTGCCAAACACTAGAAATTTTCTGGTGTAAAATATTTTTCAATTTTTCTTCCTTTGGCTGAAAATAACTTACGAAAATTTTGAGTGTAAGTTATTTTCCGTATAATTCAAGAGTGACAATTAATTTCAAATACTTACTTTTATAATTTCATTTCCTAAACTTATTTTCGATTTCAATTCTTGTCTGTTCATTTTTCTCTTAATTATGGGTAGTATAACTATCATTATACATATTTTACTACTACATTATACTATCATTTAATTTGAATAAAACTAATTTTTATTAACCACAACTAGTTGTAAGGTAGTTATTACCATTATAACAAGTTTAATAATTTTAATTTGTATTTATAAAATTAAAGATAAAACCGTTAAAATTTTTTATTTAAAACATTTTGTCACCCTAATACCAAAAAATTGTATGAAAAATAGATTTTTTTTTTCATATAAAATATTTTCCAAGGAAAATATGTTCCCATAAAAATATTTTTATTCCAACCGAACACACCCTACATGCTTTCTTTTCTTTTCCTTTTTTATAGATAAACATCAGATTAAAGGACTAATTACATTTAACCGACTTTACCCACAAGAAAAATATACAATCCAAATTTAGAAAGAAAGGAGAAAAAAAAAACAAAATGAGATATACGAAAATTTCCTGGAATAACCACCAAAAAGTATGGTTATTTACGGAAAAAAATCAGATTCTAAATCTCAAAAAAAAAAAAAAAAAAAAACAACAACAACAACAGCAAACTGCTACTTCAAATTTAGCAACAACCCATAAATTAAAAACAAAATAAATAAATAAACCTTTTCTTTCCAGTTGAAATTACGAAACTAACCCTTGTCACCTCGTTCGATATACTTAACAGCAACAAGCTCTTTAGTCTGCTTATCCATCAGAAGTCTAGCCACGCCGAAATTACCCGACCCGATATCCTTCACGAGATCGTACCGGTCACTGTCGTGCATGATCGGCATATCCATACCCGGACCCATTGTTACCGCTGCCCGATCCATTTGACTCCTCACTTATGTCCAACTTAGTGAAACGGCGACGTTTTATTTCCTCCCCGGTAGCAGTGAGCTGACGAAGAAGAAGAAGAAGAAGATGATGATCAGTGGTGACGACCAGTGCTCTAATAATAATTTTTTCAAGGAGTGTGAAATGTCAGTTTTAGGCTTCGAGTGGAGTGGATAATGTGTTTCGATGGAGGTTAGTTTAGTACTTTGACCTCTTTCCTATCGGGTAAGGAAAAGAGAGGGGAGATATTTTTGGGAGGGCGGCGAGTGGCGACGGGTATAGGTGTTGGTGGGGACAATGCAATATTTGGTAAAGGCGGCTGTGGCTAGATGTGACGGTTTACTGTTGTCAGGATCTTTGAAGACGGCGTCGTTTCTTTGGTTTCTTTGTCGTTATTGATCGGCCCGTCGGAGTTGCAATGATTTTTTTTTTTTTTTTTTTTTTTTTGGGTAATAAACTATGTTTCCAGAGTGGTCCCTTTAGCTGGTTTTTGTTTTTTCTGTTGAAATTTGTGAGTAATTATTAATGGAAAATATTAAGTTAGATCCGATTTTTTACCCCACTTATAAATTCTGTGATCAGAATTAAATTTTAAAAAATTTTACTTACATCCACTGATATTATATATCCTCTAAAGTTTAATTCACATCATAGGATCTATAAATGAAACCAAAAATCGGATCTATCTAAATATTTGTCATTATTAATTAACCACCTGTAGGTAAAGATTTAGGTAGACCAGATATTTGATCCACTTGTAAATTCTGTGATGTGGATTAAATTTTAAAAAATCTATGATATCAACTGATTTAAAAAAGATTTGTTAAAGTTTAATTCTGACCACAGAATTTACAGGTAAAATCTCACTGAAAAATTAAATCTAAATAAATATTTTCCCCACCTCTAAATGGGATATGGTATAATTCAAATGACCAAAGTGGTCCTCATGTGTTCAGTAGAAGCCCTGAATTTTCGGTTTCCTTTGTCCCTTTAGCTAGGGCAGGGGCAAATCATTTAATATTTGAATCGAACTTTATTTGATAAGACTTTAAATTGTGTTTGATTAGTTAATTATTAAATAAAATTTAACGTTCGTTATTATTACTTATTTTTGTTTAGTTTGATAAGTTAAAAATTTTAAATTTATATATAAAAATTTCGAATTACTTGAATTTAATTTGAATTCGACTTGATAAAAGTTTGTTCGATTTCAACGCAAAAAATAAATAAGTCAAATTTAAATAAAATTTCAAGTCCGTAAAATAATCAATCAAATTTAAATACTAAAATATCCGATTTATTTATGATCATTTACACCATTATTTTTAACATGGGTTTTAGTTACTAGGCTAATATAATGACTTTCTTTTGATGCCCGATTAAAGTACTACTCGTATCAATCTTTTATCCCATACTCTAAACTTACATTATATATTTTTAAGATGAAATACAAACTTATAAAGTTAAAACGTAGTATTCTATATTAGATAGTAAAATTTCTTTTACATAAATTAAGGTGCATAACCCTATCATACATCTTGTAGTTTATATTTATCCATATACTTCAACTTATAGATAAAGTATTTTAATTATTAAAATTTTAAAAGAAGTTGAAGGATATAAACAAATACGGACTCTAAAATATATACCGAGATCTTACACATTATATAAGAAAATTCTCTTTCTAAAGTATTCTTAGGTGAGTAAAAAATTTTAAAATCAACCGAATACAAAGAAGTCGAGTCGTTTAATTCACGACTCTATTCATGACGTTTATAATTAACATAAGAGTCGATTCTTTAATTTCTCACATTAATATCAAATGTAAAAGTAGGCGGGATCAGGTAAGCATTACTCCATTTTGGCATTGTACTGTATCTGCTGTACCTTCTATATGAGCCCTTAACATTTGAGAACAGGCATGTGAAATGCAAAACTATATCATCCTAGGGCCTGCATGAGAAGTATTCAAGAAACTAGTATACATAGTAGAGCATGAAATTACAGGAAAATTCTATTTTTTTTTTTTTTAAGAGAATTATTTTTTTAATTTTAAAATTTTATACTATACAAATATTTAAAATATATAATATTTTATTATATAAATTTTAAAATATAAAAAAATAACTTTTTTTAAAAAAATTATAGAATTTTCAGAAATTATAAGCCCATGTATATCCAGGCCATAAAGTCGTTTTCCAGCACGTGATGATGAAGCGTAAAGCTTCAGAAAAGCAAAATCTATAAACAACACGAGATTCATTCACCCGCGACCCCGACGTTTGTCAGTTTGACATATTTGCCCTTACCTTTCCGCACTAATCACTACTGCGAGTGGTCGCAGTACTCAGCCATCTAAAACCCCTAAACCGTCATTTCACATAACAATTCTGAATTCCTTTATATTATTTGTTCCGATTCTAGCATAAAAAAACCCATCTCGCAACGGCAAATTAATTAAACGGAGGAGGAAATGGTAACGGAAACGGAGCTAGTGGGCCGACTGAGGGAGTTTCTCAGAACGTCGGACCTAAACACGACGACGACGGCAATCGTTCGCCGGAAACTCGAGGAGGATTTCGGAATCGATTTATCGGATAGAAAAGCCTTTATTGGGGAACAAGTTGATATTTACCTTCAAACTCAGGTCCAAGAACAAACTGAGCAAACTACAGAAGAAAATGGAGAGTTGTCGCCGGAGATGGAAGCCGACGAAGACGATGAAGAAGAGGAGGAATTAGAAGAACCCAGTAATGCAAAAGGAACAACTAGAAAAGGGTTAGTGCAATTTAATTTTTTTATTGATATTTCAATGTATTATACTACTAGCGTTTATGAGCTGAAAACCATAGTAGATAGTCTTACTTTAGGTGGGAAATTTTTTAATTTCGTGAAAATTTGGGCTTCTTTTTAATCCTATATGAGCATGCATATTGCAAATGTGGAGTTTTTATGGTCTATTTATGTTTTTATAAGTTTGAGCCTTTTTCTTTTTTAGGAAAAGTTCTGTGCTTTTTAGTTTTTACCACATGCATGTTAAAAAGAAGTGCTATTGTGATGTGGGTTTTTATTGTCGTGTAGTAAATTTTAGTCTTATGGCAATTTTGGGGTAAATTTGACTGGAGATAGAGAATAAGCTGTGTAGTAGCTGAGTTAACTTTCAGAAGCAACTGACAACCATGTAATTTTTAGCCTTTTCCTGTACTATGATACTCCTTGGATAGGTTATGAGTATAAAGTATAAATCTTGATGCAGTTAACCCCCAGAAACAATAAGTTTCTTAAGGGATTTTAGTAAGAAAAATATTGTAGCTCTTACATAATGTTTTTTTGCTTATCGTTGTAGTTCTGTCATAGTTTTCGCCACAAAAATAATGTTATTTCCTTTATGTAAAGTTATTAGTAGTATTATTATTGAACATTTTAATTTTGCTTGTACAAATGATCAATTTGATTTTCAAGGTTGCTTAGAAATTGGCATTCATAAAGAAACTGATGCTGTTAGCCATTTGTTTGGGCAGAAAACATGTCAATGTACAATACAAATTGTATTCTTTTTGTTTTTCCCCTCTTCTTAACGAGAGGAAGTCAGAAAGGATCTGGGAAGGAGGTTTTTACATGATATTTGCACAACAGTCTCCTTTTTGTGCATTGCTTAAGTGGTTTAGGTAAAAGTTGCAGCTTACTCACGTTTAAAATCATAGAACTGCTTCTGACTTTAGCAGATGTGCAATGCTAAAGCTGGGTTATTTACATAAGTTGCATTGTGCTCCTTCAGTTCACATTGCATGACCAGAGTGCATGGTATGAGAATTTAATCAATTCATTTTTCTTTTTTAAAGATAAAATGGTTAAAGTGGTGGTGCTCATTTCTAGTAATATCATCTTGCACTTCAAGTGTTAGAATGAGTTTTTTCGTCATCGACTTCTTTTGTCCTCAATCACCTTGTCTGTCTCTCGCCCAATGTGATGCATACAGAGACGTTCAAAAAATTATGGAGTTGAGTGATATTAGTTCACATGTTAAATGGTGCTTTAAGGTAAATAACTCTGTCTCGTGAAAAAGGCTTTGGTTCTTTAATTAGTGAAATACATATAATATCTGTTTCTTGTTAGGTCAAAAAAGAAGAATAAGGAGGTTAAGAAAAGAGGTGGTGGGTTTACCAAGCTATGTAGCCTTTCTCCACAACTTCAAAAGTTCAGTGGTGTATCTGAATTAGCCAGAACAGAGGTATAGCTTGTTTGGCAGATGTTCCTCCTCATTGTACATTAGTTTAGTATTAATGTGGCTGACAAGTCGTGCTAATATCCTTTTTTCAAATTATGAGGATTTTAGGTTGTGAAGCAACTGTGGAGCTATATTCGAGAAAATAATTTGCAAGACCCAAGCAATAGGAGGAATATATTATGTGATGATACCTTGAGGGATGCCTTTTTGGTGTGGATAGTATAAACATGTTCCAAATGAGCAAGGCATTAGCAAAGCATATCTTGCCCTTAGAAACTGATGGTAATTTTGTTTATTACCTCTTTATATGTTGGCATTTTGATTATTTCTCTATGTATTCAGATAACTTGTACACTTTCAGAGTTTTAGTTAGGAAAGACAGGAATTTTCTTGATACTTGACTGCTTCAATAAAAGATAAAAGGACCTTTTATTTATTTATTTTTCTTTTGGTAATATTAATAGATGTTTGGTTACATCAAGCAGTGTCAATGTGACAATGCTATAATTTGGATAAGGATATTCTGATATTCTGATCAGAACTACATTTCAATAGGATTTTATACATTTGTCAAGTTGGCTGCTAAGAGCATTTCTTCAAATATAATGAACTACCAGAGCAGTGTACTGTTGCAATTTTGCCTATCAGGTTGTATAGCCCCTTCAGGAAGACATGGACCTCTGAGAGAGGAAATAAGTTATCAACACATGTGAAGGGAGTTGAATTTCCATTGTATAGGATTAACTTTTTGTATATTTATTACCCGTATTTCCCCAGGTCCTTTCATGTAATTCTTCTGCAGATCTTCCTTTTTTCTCTTTCTTTTTGCAATTTGTACACATTTTATTGGCCCTTTGGCTGTGTCAATTAAAATTTCATAAAAGAACAGTATTCAGCTTCGTGAGGAGATCAAGGGTATGATTGATGAAAATTGTATTAATTTTCAGCATGAGTAATCTGGAAGCTTTTGGACTGGTGTAAGCTTAAGAGCATCTAGAGTTCATTGAGTGCAGATACAATGCTCTTAAAGAGGAAAGTCTCAATCTTCTGGCAATGATTACTTGATTTAGTCTTGAGGTACTCAGTCGTAGGAAAGAATGATTGCTTGAGTAGAGCATCTTATCGTATTAGTCCAAATTCAAGCAGTTGAAGTTTATGGAACTGTCAGTAATAGAAGAATATTGAACAATTTGCCTTTTTTTTTTTGAGTCCGTGAGCAGTCTTGCCTTAATATTCTTGTGGTTGATTTTATATCTGTCTAGTTTTATGCACAACCGAGTTTGCTGCAGTGAAGTTTTGGATTCTATACTTGAGACATACAGTTCTTTTCTTAAGGTACCTTTATTGCATCCGTAGAGCAGATCTTTGTTCAGAACTTTTGGTTTATTTGATAATGGGTCTTCAAGTACCTTATCTGCATATCTTCACGTTTGACGAAAATATTGCATCTGATGTTAGATAATGTTAAATCTTTTGCACTGTGCAACCATTTTACTTTTAAGCTCGGTTGTTAATTCATTGTCAGATGATTCTCTACCATTAGTTTGCTTTCATGTTATCATTTGTTTTGATTACTTGACAGTTTTTCTATAATTGAACAGCTTCAGTCTCCTCTGCGCCAAAGGAGAAGCAGCGGAAACAAGAGAGGTCAGAAGGTACAAATGGTTTTCGATCTATCAGATTTGTTGTCTTGATTGCCACAAAAATAACTTACATAGTATTTATACAATTTTGTAACAGAAGTATTTTCAGAATTATATTTCAAGTAAAAATTAAATGAATTTCTTAGTGCATATTCTTTTGTCACTCTTCTTTCATATCATAGAATTGGATGATCCAAAGAGAAAGGAAAAGAGGCACAAGGGTGGGACTTCAGGCTTTCTTGCTCCCCTTCCTCTTTCTGATGCTCTCATGAAGTTCATTGGGACAGGAGAAAGTGCTTTACCAAATCTGATGTTGTCAAAAGAATCTGGGATTACATTAAGCAAAATAACCTGCAGGTAATTGCTCTTATAAATTCAGAAAATTGAATTCTAACTTGAAATGCTGTCTATTTTTTTTCTTCTGTGATTCCTCTCTTTCTCTGTCTCTCTGACACACACATCACTATCAACTCCTCTGGGCTGTTTGTGATGAGCTTCAGTTGTTGCTCACTTTTCCTTTCTTGATATTGAAGGATCCGTCTGATAGGAGGATAATATGTGATGACAAGCTAGAAAATTCTAAAAGAACTCTTTGATGTCGACAATTTTCAAGGATTCACCGTTCCTAAACTTCTCACTGCCCATTTCCTAAAGCCAGAACTGTGAGTTTCCTCTCTGCATCGTTCCTTGGAAGCCCAATACATTTGGGAGTTCTGTATGGAGTTCAAGTTAGTGAACTATACTAAATGGGAGTTTTGCATGGAGGTCCAAGTGAACTACTAGCCCTTTTTTTGTTGGTCTTCCTAGATTAGTGTATCCTTTTGTCAGCTCACAATGAAGATTACTTATTGTTTAATCTATTGCAACTCTCAACACGCGACTCCTACAAACCACTTTATAGTTTGTGTCTATATATTATACATAACAGTCATACCGTCATGCTTTAATGTTTGTACTGTACAAGTATTGAATGCACATAGTGTTATAATGTACTTGCAAGATTATAGAATTTTCGATATACATAATTTGCCAAAAAAAAAATGTGAGAATTTTCGATAAACATAATTTGCCAAAAAAAATGTGAAGAAGTGTTCTTATACAATCATTAGAAAATAGTAATGAATAATAGGCCAAGTGAGAAGGTAACGAAACGTGGCATTGGCATTACCCAGAAAAAGATAGGCCTAATACGTTGGAATCAAATCATAGTAAGCAAAGAAAAAGCATCCTCCTAATTTCTATTATACCATTGATTGCTTTGTATGAGGCGAATGGATGTAGTTCTAAAAAGAGGACATTAGTGGAATAAATCCCATATCTTCTGTTTGAGTCCACGAATCGTTTTCAAGAAAAGATTTTCATGTTTGTAGTGGAATATGAATCATTTGAATTGACAGCAGCCTTGCCTTCATGCCTTGGTTACAATTTACAAATAAGCCCAAAAGGTCAACAAGTGATTTTGCACCACCCATGGTTGAGTTTTGAGATAAAATGTTCTTTCTTAAGTTAGACATTTTTGTAGTACGTATTTTTTCTATGTTGCACCATCCATGCCACCTTTGTACACAAATGGCAACTGGTGTATGACTCTGCTCGTTCTATTAGTATGGGTCTACAAGCAAAATCATAAAGAATTCGGAAGTTATTCTATGAGTTCTGGTATGTTATGTTACAGAAAAAGTTCTTGTGTATGAAAATTTATACAATACAATTTTTAAAATAAATAATATTAACATATTAAATTGTACAATATTTAAAGTACTATGAGACGATTTCTTTTGTTGCATAACAAGGTATATAGCAAGCTATTTTATTCAACTACTTTTTAACTGTTTTGAAATTTCCACACCCCTAATCCAATTAGTGGCAATGAATGCAAAATTATGAACATTTACAGTCTATCTATTATATCAATTCAATTTTACGTATTAAACTTCAAAAAAAATTTATTATTATTTTTTGTTTTTAAGTGACACTTATTCTTAATTTTTGAATATGTCATCATTTTTACTTATATGATTAAGGAATTTAAATTTGTAGGGGTTCATTTAAAGAAAAAGCAAAAATTGACAAAAATTAGGATGTGCCATTATAGAATAAAATTAAAGTTTTTAAAAAATTTACATGCCTATTGTATTATTTTTCAAAGTTGGAGCCCTTGGGGGCAATAGGCTCAAGAAAAAACAATCATCTTATGAGTGGACGAAAGGGTGAAATCTCTATATGGACTGGGCTCATACTATGAACTTCTTGGTGCAAAACTAAGTATACAGAGGTTTCATTTTTCAAGTTTATAAAGATGTGATTGATTTTGAACAAAGAAGTACCTAGTATAGATACGATATATCTGAAATTTTCTCATAAAAATCAATGAACACGAAAAACTTCTGAAAAAAAATTTAACTGCTCTCATTGTTCAAAAGAGAATAAATTTTGATTATTCATTTTACAATCAAGAATAAATATGTTGAGATTATTAAAAAATGAGAGGTGACTTGTAATATTCGGTGTGTAATAAGAATTGCACAATTAGACTTTTTCTCCAAAAGGAGGTTGTTACTTGTTACTAGCCACGTGTCAATATCTTGGTGGATGTGATGAACATTGTTAATAGGTGTATGATGTATCCCCATTCAGTAGAGACATTCTTGTAAAATACGAAAAAAGGTTGTTAGGACACGGGAATCTTTTATCTGACTAGGATACCTTTAATTTTATAGATATTGAATGGTCCAAAAAAAAAAAAAAAAAAAAAACAAAGTGTTTTCTATTTGATTTTGATGCTTCTTCAAGGATTATCCTCCTTACCTTTTTTTCTTCCTTTCTAACAGAAACATCTAGAGAAAAATAAAATTTAAAAAAATGTAAACGTGTTTGAAGAAAAATTATATTTACATTGCTTTTATTATATGAAAGTAAGTTAATAAAGAAAAAATTGTAAAACTTATAAATACAGTGATCGCAGTTTCAATATGTTGAACCAAAGATATACTTACCATTGTCGAGAAGAAAATAAAAGATTTAATTTATTGATTATTGAATAATTATAAAGCTAAATATGTAAATAAATATTTTTGATGAGTCACACCATCAATGTTTGTTGGTCCGAGTTCTAATCATTAATATTCATTTCATTGGATCTAGATTTGTAATGTCCATTTCAATTTATATTCATTAATATCATAATCTGACATGTCTTGAAAATACTTGAACTAATTGTCTAAAATCTATGAATCCACTAACTTTTATTTATTTGTAATCCAAGATATGGTGACTAAAATTTAATTACTTTTAATAGCAACTAGTAATGGTTTATAAACCCCAAAGGAAAAAGAAAAAAAGAAAAAAAAAAAAAAACTGGTAAGGGTTTATTGAACTCATATTTATTGACCCAAATTTGTCATTCCACGCCAATGGGCATGTAGTACGACAGGTTGATGTCATTAATTCAAACACTGAAGAACAATCCCCTCTTGGGTCTTTATGAGTGGAGAAAACTAAAGTAAACAAATTTATTTCAAAAAAAAAAAAACAAAGAAAAAGAACCATGATCCTCCTCTTTTTTTTGATAGGAAATACTTAGATATATATTATTTTTAATTTTATTTATAAATTTTGTAAAATAAATTATGAAAAATTGTAATATTAATTAATATAATAAAATTTATAAAATTTAATGTTGACTATAAAATTTATAAATGAAATTTAAAACTGAATCCACGATATTATATTCCATTTTTTATTAGTAAGCTGAACATTTTGTGAAACTGATTTGCATTTAAAGCAGTAGTTAAAAAGTACTAGTAAACCTCAAAATCCCAAAGAATCTGAGTATATTAGTAAATGTCAAAAAAAAAGTTCTAAAAATCAACATTGATTAGAGTAACCTTTAATAATTGCACTTACTAGTCCATTGCTCTTCCTGTCCTTATAATCCAATTTTAAATCATTAAAAAATCTAGACATATTCCTTTGTTTTTTTTGAAAGACATATTCCTTTTGTTATCGTCCACAAGATTCTTTGTGAGACAAAATTTTTTGCTTTTTTTTTAAATTTAAAAACCCGATCCCACATATTTTTAAGACAAAAATAATTTAAAATGTATAAAAAGTTAGGAATAAGTATTTTATATCGTAAATTGATAATTAAAAAATAATTAAAATTTTTATTTTTTAATTATCTTGACAATACTAATAACTGTATTATAGAATGGATAACACATAACTACTGTATAGAGGCCATGAAAACAAAATCTAACAACAATTATAAAATTTACTTCTTTTTTTTTCATGAAACTTGACTGAGCCAAATTAACAGCGTTCCCATTGGAGTTCACTTCACAGAAACGCAAAAATATGCGACGGCCCGAATGTAAAAATAACAAAAAATCTTTTTGGTTTCCAAAGAACATTTTTCCAACTTCTTTCCATTTTTGCCCTTACTTACCAATTTCTTGCCACCACCACTGTGCTATATAAATCTACCCCACCATCCACCCCTTTTCACCATGCATTTCATTTCTATCTAAACTCTTTTAATTTTCTGAAAAGAGTAAAAAAAAATGGGGTTGGATACAAAGGAACTTAGACTTCTAGATAATTTAGATTCTTGTGGTTTTGTTCCAAAGTCTATTTCAGATTTTCTCAAAACAGAAGTTTCAATGATCCATGATATTCCCATGAAATTGTCCAAACTTAATGATTATGGTAATTTGTTGAAGCAAGAAATGAAAAAAATTGATGGTCTCAAACGTGAACTCCCTCTCTGCATGCTCCTCTTGAATGATGGTAAGCGCCCCCTTTAGTCTCTCTATTTTTTTTCTTTCGAAAAAACAAAAAAGATTGTGTTGACATTTCTGGGCTTTTTTTGTTTTTTGTTTTTTTTTTTTTTCTGGAAGCTATTTGCAAATTGAAGGAGGAGGTGGTGCAGTTGAAGAGAAGAGAAGTGGAGGCTGTGGTTTTGGAGG
The DNA here is from genome assembly GCA_025175665.1 of Cinchona pubescens. NCBI lineage: Eukaryota > Viridiplantae > Streptophyta > Magnoliopsida > Gentianales > Rubiaceae > Cinchona > Cinchona pubescens. The sequence continues at coordinate 3,012,862 of JANKKI010000090.1, forward strand.
AATTCATGCCTTCAAAAGGCAATTTTGATAATCGAGATGGAAGGGCAAAAAGGTCAGCTGATTGGAGTGATAAGAAGAACTGGATGAGCTCTGCTCAGCTTTGGACTACTCCTATCAAATATGAAAACAGTTTTAATACTGTCAAAATTCAAGACTCCTTTTTTCTAAGTCAATCCGTAAGTTTTTTGTCCCTTCTTTATTTTCAGTAAATCTGTTATACACAATTTGTCAGTGTAAAATTACACTATCAGATATAAATACATGTCACGTGTGCATTATTAAACTTTCAAAAATTAATTTTACACATGACGGTGTCGGAAGGCTTAATCGTCAAAGGTTTTAATGATTTTTTAAATTTATTTCCATGTTAATTTTGTTGATGACAGAGGTCTCAAGAAAGGGTTTTTGATGGAGTTGCAAAGTGGAATCCATGTGATCAAACATGGAGTTTGAAGAAGCCAAATGGACTAGATATCATGAAGACAGAGGAGGAGGAAGATTATCCGCTTGATGGGCTGTCTCTGTCGATGGATTACAAGAATTCAAAAGGAAAGAATGTTGCTTTTTCGAGTGATGATTATGGTTGTGTATTATTTTCAGAGGATGGCAGTTCATCACAGCCTCCTAGCAAGAAACACAGGCGCTGTTGGTCTAATGATTTGCATCTAAGCTTTGTTCAAGCACTCTTCAAACTTGGCGGTCCACATGGTTATTCAAAATTTCAATTCTTTATTAGATTCTTGTTTTTGTCCCTTTTATCTCTTTTTGAATTAAGGGTTTGTTTGTTTGTTTTTGTTATTCCCTATTTTAGTTTATTTTTTTTACTCCAATGGTTGCAAATGTTTTTTTGAGATAGGAATCTTTTGCAAAAGTTCAGAATTTTTTATTTGAGGTATCTGATAATCCGACAAAATTTTTGTATCATATCATTGAGTATCTACGTTATTTACTTTCTAATTGACATTTCAATTGGCTGTCTTCAAATGTTACATTTGCTAAATTGCTGTCATCATGTCATTGGAAAAATTCTTTGTTGGGTGGAGTTGCCTTTCACAATCCTTGATTTATCCCTTATTTCATTAGATCTATTTTGTGTAACGGTGAGCAGTATACAACGACTCCATCTCTCGTAAATTTTGAGTTATGTAACAAAAAATTTTATCTTATTCATCAAATTTGCAGCTGCCACCCCAAAGCAGATAAGAGAAATCATAAGGCATAGCAAGCGGATGGCCTAACCAACGATCAAGTCAAAAGCCATTTGCAGGTAATTAAGTTTTCAATCCATGGTTATTTGAATATGTGATTTTTTTTTTTAATACATAAATAGTACGATACGCAATATGTTAATATATATATATATATTGTTCAGTACGTGGTACGTTGTACTGCACACATGAATTAATATACAATTTGTAATATTACTTGATAAATTAGGTAACTATATTTTAATCTAGAGAGCTTTCTTTTAATTTTTCAAATACCACATTTTACATAAAACATTTCTCCAAAATGGCAGAAATACAGGATTTATCTCCGAAAGCTACTGGGAAGCTGCAGTGATAATTTGCCAACGCATCCCGCTATGCAGTCTGGTGGTTCTCCAGATGGCCCTTTGAATTTAGGTGGATCAGCAAAAGGGGCTTCAGTCACCGGTGGAGAAAGCATGAAAGAAGTAAAAGAAGAAGAAGATGTGAAATCTGAAAGCCATAGTTGGAAGGGTCGTCATTAGAATTGCCAAGAGAGAAACGTGTATACTGCGAATGAAAACTCTGAATTTTGCAGATAGAAAAAAAGACAGAATTATCAATTGAATTATACTAAATTACAATGTAGTTTGTTTGCTCTCAATTCTCATAGAGAATAGGACTTTTTTTTTGCAAATTTTATCATTTTTGTAATTGTTGCAGAAAATTTTCTACAATTACATGTCATAGGCTAGTCCATGATAATGAGAAAAAACTAGAGAATGTCATCGTTTTGTATAATACTACATTATAATCTCTCATTGTTGTTTTCAATATCATCTTTCTTTTGAATTTCTAATTTTAATGTTTGCGTATACGTACAATTAATTTTGTCATATTTTAACTTTAATGATTAAATAAATCATTATTTTATAATAAAAAATTTGTATAAATTTTATGTGATTTTAGCAAATTATTTTATAATAAGTATAATTTATATCAAATATTATCGTATAAAAATTTAAAATTCTTATAAAAGTTACAAAATTTAGAGTCATAAAAGATTGAGTACTAAAAATTTGAGTTGTTAACCAAATATCAGATGTGATACTAAATTACTTGGGACATCGGGAGTATATAACCTTTACATGTTCCCTCGTTTTTAATAATAATATCATCTTTTTTCTTGTCTGTTTGATAACTCAACTTAATGTTGAAAATTAATTGGTTAAGAAATTTTGAATTTAGCATGTTTGATAACAGAATCCTCTTATTACTTAATACATTAAGCACTGCTTAATTTGTATTCAAAATTTTAAGTGAAAATATTTTCACTTAGGGTGTATTCGTTTGGATTGAAAATATTTTCTTGAGCAAAATGTTTTCCTTGGAAAATATTTACATGAAAAAGTCAATTTTTCATACAATTTTTCGGTGTTCGGTTGACAAAATAAAAATATTTTGAAATAAAAAATTTTAACGGTTTTATCTTTAATTTTATAGATACAAGTTAAAAAAACTTATAACAATGGTAATAAATACCTTACAAGTAATTGTGATTATAGATGTATTAATAAAAAATTAATTTTATTCAAAATTAAATGATAGTACAATATAGTAGTAAAATATGCATAATGATAGTTATATTAGTGTGGGACCCATAATTAAGAGAAAAATGAATGAAAAAGAATTAAAAACGAAAATAAGTTTAGCAAACGAAATTCTAAAAGTAAGTATTTGAGGTTTAATGTAGATTGTGTATGAATCCAGACAGATTAAACAAGTTCACAGAAATTTTTTTGCTTATACACATCTAGAGGAAGGAAAATGTGGAAAATATTTTACACAGGAAAATATTTTTTGGTGTTTGGCACCAAAAAAATTTCTGTGAACACACCCTTAATCTGCTGGATTTTAAATAAATGTACAAACACATAATCTAATACACACATACTCTCTCTCACACATATTCACACACAATTTCTCTCACTTGCACACACACTCTCACACACAAAAACACACACTTCCTCACATATATGTATAAGTCACTCTTTTACACACATCTCTCACACACATTATCTCTTGTACTTTATCATATGTATAATACTCTTATCCATACACACTCACACACATGCATGTTTCTCTCACTCACATACACACTCTATTACACACAAATTATCTCTCACACTTATACATACCCTATCACACACTTTCTCTCTCACTCACATACACACACTCTATTACACACAAATTCTCTCTCACACTTATACATACACTATCACACACATTCTCTCTCGTATATATTTATACTATCCTTAATTATTTATTTTATTTTCTACGCATATATGACAATTATTTATAATAAATTAATATATGTATGAAGTGACATATTTAATTCAGAGATTGAATTCTATTAATTATCAAACAGAAATAAATTTATTAATTCAGCAATTAATACTTTCAGAACTTATAATTTATATTTCAGAATTCAGTATTAAGCATTAACAAACACCCCCTTAGATTAAATCTTTTCAGCAATAATGAGATATTTTTCTAATGGGAAATATTTAGGTAGACCTGGTTTTTTACCCCACTTGTACATCTTGTGGATGTGGATTAAATGTTATGGAATCTATGACATAAGCTGATGTAAGCAAGATTTTATAAATTTTAATTTTAACCGCAGGATCTACAGATAAGGTCAAAGACCGGGTTTATGTAAATTTTTTCCTCACGATTATGCTGTCAGAGTTGTCTTTTGTTTGAGTTTAATGGGCAGGACCGACAGCTTATTTTGATCAAGTTGGCCCACATCCTTCTTGTTAATATGCCTATCAAAACTAGGATCGATGGTTGGAGCCCGAGTATGGGGCCTCATTTAACAAAGTAAGGCCCAATTATCCATTACTGGGCTAAATGTCCCAACTCTGGAGTAAATAGTTTTCTAGTCCAAAGTGTTCCATTAGGCTTGACTGTAAATATGTTTTACAACTGTTGAAATAATTAAAAAATATCGAATTTTCATTAATTTTTAATTATTTAACGACTTACGTATAATAGGGTAAGTAGTAAAAAATTTTATGCCTTTCTAATCTACATTAATGTACTCAAGAGACAGGCTGCTTATAGTCCTTTGGTTTAGTGAATGTCAGTGATAACTTTTAAGTCGTATGAATCCAGTTAGCTAGGGAGGTATTGAAAACTTAAGAGAGGAGACAATAATTTGTGAGACCATCACCCAAGAAGATGACTTCACATGCAGATGAGCATGGAAGTCTCCCAAGCTTCATAGATTTCAGTAGTCAAGTTGCCACCTTTTGCTTTGGTTACTAGAAAACAAGCTCCAGAATCTGAGTAGAAATAACAAAGTCTTCTGATCAAATCATCCATATTGATCAAGTTTCAGTTGAAAATATTAGCAACCGGAGGAATTGCATATGCTTCAAATTCTTTCATATATTCATCAACTATACAGTTGATGGCTCATGAACGAATGAGCGCAATCAACTGAAGAAAACTAGACATTTCCGAAGAAGATTAAACAAGATCACCTTTAAGCTAAATATAATTTTCCAGAACAAGAATCCCGAAAAAAAAAATAAAATTGGTTGCACATGAATGTGAGTAAGAATTGACAGTCTTCTTGGGATGAACAAGATGTTAGCAGCCAAAAAATATTGATCCATAATCAGCTACAGCTAAAGAAGATTTTGGTTTATGCTGTACAATTTCGAAAAAGAGAAAAACTTCAGCTCTGATTTGTAGAGCTATCTGTAACAATCAGATGCAACTCCTACTTTTTAAAATGTGCCTAAAACATGATCTTCATCCAAGCCTCCAAAAGGTTGAATTTTGAAGGGAAAAAAACACTAGTTTTTACAACTATCATTCATATGAACTTCTGAATCTCTATAACTAATTTTCTCTATTCCTTTGTGAACTTGTTTACAGCAAAAATTACCTGTAAAAATGAACAGAAAAGGAAACCTAAATAAGTTAGATCAAGAAAATTCTCTGCTCTAACACATTAATGCTATTATTATTGCACATACAAGAAATGGCAGCTCGAGGAACATGCAAGACGTGGAGTCATCAACAAATACTAAATGATAAAAGCATGCATGATGATCAATAGTTCAAGTTTGCAAAATTCATTTTTTATGAAGAACAAGGGAAAAAAAAAAAAAAAAAAGTAACAATAACGTCAAAAAAGAAAATAACATTTTAGACACTGAATTAAAAATTTAAAAGAGTCCTGATTTTATCTCTCCTCTTTTTAGGAACCCAAGGACCAAATGAAATGCTTGAAAAAAGGGAAGAAAGGATGAAGGCAAAAACATAGCAATGAGAACTAAATTAAACAATGGTGGGCCTAGAAGACCCTCTAGTCCATCACACCATGGCCTTCCATGCACTTAACAGTTGAGCCTTGGAACTACCTAACATCATCTGGCTATTAATTCACATCTAGATGGCAAACATACAACTATTCCATATGCTGCATATCATTTTACAGGAATTGATTATAATCTTAATGAGCTTGGCAATGAGAACATGAAACAGGAGTTACAGAAGCTTCCAACTTGATGATGCAAATAACTGTTTTTTTTTTGTGGGGTGAGGTTCAACCTTAATAGTTTCTGAGATAATTTGTCTCTGAGTGTATATGTGCCCCCTTTGACCACAGTCACGAAACAGTGAGCAATATAAAATCAGTCCCCTGCAGCACTATCTATAAAACAGCAAGCAATGTTTGCTTTATGGATTTCAACTACCCCTCGAAAAGAAAACTACTGCAACTACTCAAATTCAAGTCATCGATGAAGGGACAAGAAAAATCTACCCATACAAATGCAAGAATCAGCAGCATACTATCTGAAGCATCACCATGATAATATAGAGGGAAATTAAGATATAGTAATCCAGTGAATGAGGGGCATAGATTTGCGTACCAAGAAGAAAATTTGGTGCAAGAATAAAGCTCGGAAACCATGTGAGACTTTGGCTAGAAAAAATATCAACATGAAGGGCCAATGCTCCTGCCCTCCTCATTCTGGGCTCCGTGTGGCTGTTGCTGTTCGACTACCTGTGGTAGGTGAGGCTGTTCTGGCTGCAGCTGCTGCTGTTGAAGCATCAGCTGAGATTGGAGTTGAAACTGTAGATTAGGGTGGTCGTAAGAATGGGAACTCTCTGGAAGTGGCAGCTGCTGCTGTTGAGAAATCTGATCATAAGGGATGGTTTCATATGAACCTAAAGCCAAGGTAGGTGACATGGCAGCACCAGCCATGGGATTAAAATCTGTCTCACTAGCCAGTCCAGCTGCATCAAAACCACTGTCAAAACTCGTAAGTTCCTGTGTTTGCTGCTGCTGCGGCTCATATGCTCTAAACATCTCCTGTTGCTCTCTGGCTGAAACTCCTGCTGCAAATTGTTGCGGCTGTGGCTCATATAATCTAAACATATCTTGTTCCTCTGTGGCTGCAAATGCTGCTGCAAATTGTTGCGGCTGTGGCTCATATGTTCTAAACATCTCCTGTTGCTCCCTGGCTGCAACTGTTGCAGCAAATTGTTGCTGATTCTGTGGCTGTTGTGGCTCATATATTCTAAACATCTCCTGTTGCTCCCTGGATACAACTGTTGCAGCAAATTGTTGCTGATTCATTTTGCGACTGTTGTGGCTCATATGTTCTAAAGATCTCCTGTTGCTTCCTGGCAGCAACTGATGGTGCAAATTGTTGCTGCTGCTGTTGTAACTCAAATGTTCTAAACATCTCCTGTTGCTCCCCGGATGCAACTGTTGCGGCAAATTGTTGCTGTTGCTGTGGCTGATATGTTCTAAACATCTCCTGTTGCTCCCCGGCTGCAACTGCTGCTGCAAATTGTTGTGCCTCATACATTTGCTGTTGCTGCAGCTGCTGCTGCTGTTGAGGTTCACGGATAGTCAATGGACCACCATAAGGAGCCAACCTACCTCTTGGCACCAAGTCCACCTTTGGCTGCTGTGTACGAGGGATCAGTGCAGATGCTGGGAGTTTATTAGGATGCTGTTGCATGAAACTCTGGTGCTGAACAAGGGGCAGCATGGCGGAGGGCCCGATATACGTAGCCAATTCCTGCTTTGCAATGAATAGATCATGTTGGATTTCCCTGAGCTTGAGAGTTGGAGCATGGAGATTAGGCCAACCGGGCCATACACAGGGTCTTGGATTCTGTAGTCAGCCTCAAAGGCAAGGGACTTTACTGCTTCTTTACGTTGAGCAGGATTAAGTTCCAGAAGTAGCTTTGCAATATTGCTGGCTCCAAAGACCTTGTGGACATTGATGAATTTCTGTATTTGATTTGGGGGGAAATGGGGTGCAAATACACACTCTTGTGTGCATTTTCGCCTGAGACATTTGCAAGCTGCACATGGAGAATATGATGTGGACATGTTCTTCCTATTCTTCCTCAGCACCAATGTATTAGTATTATTATCACTGAATATTAATTCCACTAACATCAATTAACTTTCTGCTCATCTATGACAATTGACAACCACATAAATGAATTGACTTTTTGAAATAAATTTCAGAAAACCAAAAAAGAAAATTGAACTTAAATGAAAGGATTATGGAGCAACATTTAAACAAATGTGAAAGTAAACATGTAGAGAAAGAGAGAATCTCTTACTGTTGGTGGCATTGACTAAAATGACAATGCATATATAACTAAATTTATTTGTACACACTTGTATACAGTGCAGACATATATTAATTATATGGCAAGAATATATAGGATTCGGCAAAGTTTCAATTACCTACTAAAGAGAAACAACTGGAAATTAGAAGGGTTAGCAAATCTAAGCAAGGAAGTTAAAACAATGATTCCTATGAAAAGATTTCTTTTTCATCTTCATAAAATGATCAAGGCCTTAAACTTACATATACAGAAAGTCAGAAGGGAAAACTATTGATGCCTAAACTTGAGTACGACTTTGCTTTTAGTATCACAAACTCAGATTGATTAGTTTACAATTGAAAATGGGAATTTACTCACTGTAAAACAAGGTGGAAGAAACAATTCTTCTTCAAATTTTTTAAGTAGAAAGAAGAAATACTTCTTAACAAGGACTAATACTCTAGCTCGATGGTCTCTACTCTCTAGGCTAACCAGAAGTGATGATGAATAAGTGTTAGAAGCAACAGCCCAAGTAAAAACTTTATCTTTACTGATCACTCAATAACATGTATTTGGCAACCTCAAGAAATATACTAGTAAAACTTTTTGTGGATCGTTTGACTATTCTTTACTGGCCTTGTGCATTCTTTATACTCTACAAAACTACAAGTACTCATTATAGGCAAATGTTCAAGAAATTGTGTTTAACCTTAAAACCATTATCAGATGATGATGGATCCATCATCATCTGAAGACTCTGAACTGAATTTAAGCAGGCCCATTAATGCATACAACTCCAAACGTGAGGAAACAAGAAACTTACAAATTTTCCTCTATTTTCTTTCTTTGGTCTTTTTAACAAACGGTTCACATCACCTTTCAAAACCAAAAAAAAAAAAAAAAAGAACTTTTTTTCTTTTACAAAAAAAAAAACATATAGTGAAGGGAACAAAATGGAAGAGAACCAATTAATATGAAAGTTCAAGAATTGAATTGTGTGCTGAAACAAGATTGTTTATCCAAAATAAAAATCCTTAATTTTTTTTTTTTAATAATTTTTAACACTTCACAAAGAAGAAAAAATTTCATTTCACTCCATTCATTCCTTCTGGACTGAACTTTCTCTATCAACTTGGAATGCAAGAAACTGAATGGTCTATCAATCATCAAGAAAAAAGAAAAAAAAAAAAAAAAACCTTTCCTTAACAAATAATCCAAACGTCAAGATCTTTCCTTATTAAAACCAACCCTCCCCCTTCAACCCCCACCCCAAAAAAAAAAAAAAATAATACAGACTCTTATACAGATCTCACCTTTCAGATTTTTCTAAGTAAAAGAAACCTTTTTCAGAGAAAATTCGTAACTTCAGAAACCCAATAAAAAGGAAAAAAAAAAAAAAAAAAAAAAGTGTAGAAGAAGTTTGGAAATGAAGGAATGAATGGGACCTGAAGGTGGTGGCGGTTGTAGTGCAAACTGAAAAGCACTGGATCCGATCTTCAACTTCTTTTCCCACGATCATCCCAATACAAAACCCAATTTCAAGATAGCCAAGAAATGTAGATATATGAGACAAAAAGAACTACTTCTCCTATATTACTTGTAAATGAAATTTTGAATGGAAAGTTTCAAAGGATAGAAAAGATTGCAATTCAACGTCAATCTTATTGTGTATTTATATGGGGGAGGGAATATTTATATGCATCAGGTCTACTGTTCATTTATAAGCTACGAAATTTGATATAAGCCACGTCATATATGTAATGAGATGCCATTCTCTACAGGGTTTAACCATAAAAGTGTGCATGAGTGTTGGTGGTGAACCAAATCTACACAAGTCCTGTGACTTTAGATTCCTAATTGGATATGGTTTAGAATTTTGTTAGTTTAGTGGTGACTATGATTTTGTAGATTTATATCCCGCTAAATTGGATTTGGCTTAGAATCAATAAATAACTAAAATGTATGTCAAATACTACTATTAGAATTATCAGATGTAAAAAAGAAATCGTGTGAGAGAGACTCATGAGACTACAATACTTAGTAAATTACTGGACAAAAATTTAAAATCAATCTATAGTATCACGTCTCGACCTTTCAATTATCATCGACTGCATGCCAAAGAACCAGCTTCTTAATTTTGGGACCATGCCATGCATGGTAAGGGAACAAAGTGTAGTGAAGCAATATGGGACCACAGTCCTGATTTAGAGATTCAGAATTAAGTTTTGATTATTCACTATATAATACGAATTAAATAATTAAATTAAAAGATGAATTGAAAATAAAAAAATAAAAAAAATTATTTTTTTAGTTTTTTTAATTTTAAATTTGTGACATAGACTCTGTCCCTAAATGTCGAAGGTAAACTAGGCTAACTAGTAAAAGTCTACAAAAGTGTTTCCCATTATTGTATATATTACTTTGGATCTCATTAATTTATTCGAATAATCTCGAGAGAGTTTGTGTTAAGTCATTCCACCCAATAATTTGAGTGGGAGTAAATTACTTTATAATGTGTCCAAGGTTTATGTGAAATTCTATCACTATTGTAATTCTAATCTCACAAAACTGTACAAACAAAAATAGAAAGCAACAAATTTCTCCTGCCTAAATTGTCCAAATGTAATTTCATTTTTTTTTTTTTTTTTTTTTTGATAGGGGTAAATCCGTTTTGTTGGTGACTATAAAAGGAAATGTTACGATTCTGTTATGATATTATACCTTTGTAACTTAACATACAATTTTTCATAAATTAAACCCTCTCAATATCATTCCAAAAAAAACCTTTTTAACTCCTCGTGAAAATGTCAAGCTACCCAAACTTGTAACCCTGAATGCTAAATTGCTACATGCTTTAACAAATGGAAACTCATACCCGTTAAAGGCCCAAAAGGACCTTAGTGGGGCACAAAACTACTCGATTAAGCCCATATATTTCTAACATGCAAAGGTCAAGCCCAAACGCTAAAACCCCTTGAAGAAATCCAGAACACATTAACCCTCCACTAGAGGAATTGATTTCTCCAACATTTTATTGTTTGTACCTCCACAACCGCAGTACAAATGTCCAAGTGGTGGCGCGCCGCCGCCGGAAGCCTCAAAAGACCGGCGGAGAATCCCAAACACCGATCCCACTACCACACAATCCAAGCCATCCCAAGAGAGGTCAAAGGAAGCAGAGGCGCCGCCAGAGACAGAGCCCAAGGCCGCATTCCGGCCGTAGTGTTCTCCCAGACGAACTCCGGCGACCCCACTGCCGTTTTTCCTCCGCCCTCATCCGTCGCCAGAAAACGCCTCCTCACCACCGAGAAGAAGCAGATTAAAGCTATCCTTAAGTCGGTGGAGCTCCCTTTCATTTATTCAACTACATTTCCGCTCCAAATCCGGGCCGGGTCGGGTTCTTCTACCTTGATTGAGTCCGGAAGAGTCCTCCCTATTAAGGCAGGTTCTTGCTCCTTCATAAATCACAAAAATCCCATTTTTCTCCACAAAAAAAACAAGGAAAGATTCAATTTTTATTTATTTTTTGTTCAACTGTGTAGAAATGATAATTTTTCCTAATTTTTTTAATTGGTAATAGATTCATAGGAATGAAGAGACTGGGGAGATAATGAATTTGGTGTTTGCATGGGCAGAGAATGGAAAGGATATTAAGGTGGATGTGCCCCTAGTTTTTATTGGGGAAGATGTTTGTCCCGGAATTCAAAAAGGTTTGTTTTTTTTTTTTTTGGTTTATTTCCACCTTTATTTATGGAAATATAGTACTATTAAGTTGTTGGAATATGAATAATACGAAATTATTTAGAATATTATTTGGAACGAGTATACTAATATAATTTGTGTGTGGGATGAAAAGGTACTTGAAAACCGTGCTATGGTTACAAAAATGGATAGTGGTTAATATCCGAACTGAGTTTTTTTTTTTCCGCATCAATTAGGCTTAGAGGGGATAAGGACACAAGGTTGAGCATTAGCTGATTGAGATGGCTGTTTCTGTAGGCGATGTCAAGTGTTGTTGTGATGCAAATGTAAAGTTATGCGCAGATTTCTTTCTTTTATTCTTTTCTTTGGTGATTAACCTCTTGATGAGAACGTTGTGTTGAGGATTTTCACCAAGCCGAGGATGATAAGCTATAATTATTGGTAAGAAAAGAAGAAAAGAGAAAAGTTGACAATCTTAATTCTTCACTAGTTTTTGCATGTTTGAAAAGACATGAAATGGTTTTGGACAAATTAGCCACTGAGACTTTGTTTGTTGAGATTTTGTAGAATTTCTTTAGCTTTCATCTCCAGTTTCTATCCATTTATCTTTTCCTTTGGAGAGGGTTCTTTTTCAACTATTACCACTCTTCTCTTTATATTGAAGCTCACAAAGGGGTGAAACATTTAGCACTCTCGCCTTTTTCTCTCTCCCCAAATGATTCCACTTGAGCTCGGCCTTAGTATTTCAACTTTTTCACCTGTTTTCAAATCTGATTTCTGAGTTCCAGGATGAGGACTTGCAGATTGACTGGCATCATGATTTAAAAGGTACTTGGGTTAACATAGAGGAGAGGTCAACCATACACGTCATTGGTTTATATACATTAATTGTTCATAGCGGCTCCAAACATACATTAGCTACTCTTCTTAAGTGCTTTTCCTCTGACTTCTGAGTTTTTGGAGTTATGTCTAATCCTTGTTAATCCTTTCTGAAGAAGTTCTAAAGGAGCATTTGGTACTATATAAAGCACTTATGTTGTAACATCGTGTGTGTCCTACAGAATGTTAATGGAAATATTACGTGCTTTCTACTTTTACCATTCACGATAGAATCAGTGTCCATTCTAAATAGGTGGTGCTTATGGTTGTACTTGGTCTTAATATTTCAATTCAATTGAATTCTTTGCTTGTTTCGGAGATTGTCTTTGCAAACATGGTATGTTGTTTGTCTTTGGTTACTTTCACAGTTTCACTACTATTTTGAAGATCTGTGCTGTTTGGTTGAATGATCCTGCACTTCATTGTGGGAAATCCACTTGCAGTTGAGATTAATCGTGTTGGTTCTTCAATCTCGTCAGCATTGTAAGAAATTTAAGAAAGCAAATGTATAAGAATTTAGCATTTAGGTCAACAAATATATTGGTCTTGCCCTTGTCGTATTACAGGTAAATAATTGCCTTCTTGTTGCTGTGCAAAGGATGGACTTCATAGTCCGTGCTTATTGTTTTGAATTTTGATCATTGAACTTAACAAATTCTAGCAAATATTAATATGTAATTCCATTGAGTGGACGACTAAAATATATCTTGACCATTTTGATTAGTTGCTGCTGTCTCGCACCTTTCAAAATTGTGAACAACTATAAACATCTCCTTTCTGTCCTTAATGTTTTAGAAATTGAGAAGCCAGCTTAGTTTTGAATGATCGACTCTTTTGTGCTCCTAATCACATACAGCAGAAAATGCGAAGGGTTTGAATGGTCACACGTTATGTGGATGTGGAGATTTTTGTGGTATCAACAGGCACCCGTCCATGCCTTGCCATTTGGGTTTGAGTGGTCTCATATTATGTAATCTTACTCTTTGTTGCGAGTCCGGTCTCTTAACACTTTCACACCATCTTTAACTCCTATGAAATAATTGTGACTTTCAGAAGCTTGTACTGAATTGACTGCTCTCTCTTTCACTGCAAAAGCAGGAGGGTACGTACATATGGTAAGGAGGAGCCTAAGATATTCATGCCCAGCTGAGCACATTCCTCCAAAGATTGAGGTAGATGTAAGTAAACTAGATATTGGTGATAAGTTGCTGATGCATGACATTCAGGTTCATCCTACCTTGAAGCTTCTCAGTAAGAATGAGGCAATGCCTGTATGCAAGATCATGTCTACAAAGACGCAAGAGTCTGAAAATGCTAGGTAGGAAGGAAAGCACGAAAACCCAGGCTTGCTGCTTCGATAGTTGCTTTGAATGCTCAATGAACACAGACACAAGTCATTTTTACTCGCGTTTGCCAGATTGTTTGCATTGGTTGCTTCCTACTTGGATGTTCAGAATTAGTGAATTGCTCATGTAACAATTCAATTAGATAGTAATAGGTGCTGAGGTTCTTTTATTTTTTTTCTTTAAAAAAAACACATCTCTCCATACGCCTTAGTCCTTTAGTGATTTGAACTTATAAGTCCATGACTAATAGATTGTATAAAAAGCGTTTTACCATTTAAATTGTTCCTCATTATCCTGTTGAGGTTCTTAGTTCATCTAAATTGACTCGATTTGTTGGGATCAGTTGGAAGAAAAAGTGTACATGAGTTTAACACCCCCCACCCCCCTCCCCAAGAAAAAAAAAGAAAAAGAATCTGATCTAATTTTCTGGTGTTAATCCCATAATATGCCACAATCTGTGCAAATTATGCATCTATAGCCTTTGAAGGAATGCCAAGTTGGGATTAACATGAAAATTGCAAATCATAGCAACCAACCTTTTGAATTCTAGAGTTTGATCCGTGATTAATGGTCTTCTAAGTTCAAAATGATAAGTGGACAGGGACTTAGTCCGCGAGACCCAAGTCTCTGGGCAGCAATTGGCATTTTGTTTGGCTTAATGTTTTTGGGGAACAGGGAATCATATAAAAAATTGAAAATTTTAATATCTTTTTCAGAGAATTATTATTTTATATTTTAAATATTTATATAATATAATATTATATATTTTAAAAATTTATATTGTATAAGTTTTTAGAATTAATATATGGTTATCTACAAAAAATTGTAAAATAGCCATATAATGCTTAATCTCCTATAATAAGGGGGCATTAAAACTCAAAAACCATAATTATGGTTAACAAGCGATAATGACATGCTTAGAGGAAAATTTTACATTTTTTTTTAGAAAATTATTTATTTATATTTTAAATATTTAAAGCTTTTAATATTAAAAAAATAAGTCCTTCAAATTATAAAATTTCCTTATGTTTAGGTCCTAAAAACATAGTACACTGTGTATCACATAAATGGGTCAAGGTCTCAGACTACTAGGTCAAAGGTTGTGTACTGCCCAGTCCTTGTGTCATTAAATAGAAGTCTAGATTAATTTCTCAATTTGAATCGCCGAGGAGAACACTTTGATGATTACCGTATTGGGTCGTGAACTCAAATCTCAATCTCTCAAAATCTAATCTCTTTGTCATATTTCTAGAATAAGTTATTGTGAATTTTGAATCTTTGATAAGTATAATTCAATTTTTCTTTTTTGCTTTTGAATGATTCATTTCAACTTATCTAAATGATTTATAATTTTATAAATTCAAAATCACTTATTAAATATAATATATATAATAAAATTTTGTTAAATTATCAATTTCTAATTTTAGACAGTTAGTCTACAAATTTTGTGACACATACATACTAGCAAAATAACCCGTGCTATGCACGAAAAGAGGTATAAAATCATTATAATAATAAAGTTGTTAACTAATGTCTATCTATTTTTTTAATTTAAAAAATGATAGTATAAAAAATAAAATAAAAAATTCTTAATCTCTACACTCTTATCATTTTTCTCTTATTTCAACCAAAAGAAACAAACATCAACTAATGAGAAATTATAAAAATGGCGATCCACTTTTTATATCTTTCAATAGAGAGATAAAATATTTACAAAAAGAAAATGAAACCCGTTTTGGAATCACAATCCACATAGTCGCATATCCATACTTCTACAGCTGTGATAGCAGAATCATCTTTTATCATTGAAAAAATAGAAAAATAAATAGCATCTTTTTTCATTAATAAAGCTGAAAAAATCAACAAACAAAACTCCATCAAAAAGCTACTTAACTTATGATACCGGAAAAAGGTAGTGACAGTGCCGTAAGGAGGAAACACAAGGAACAAAGGTATTCCACCTATGGGATAATAATTTTAGGAAGAAACTCCACCCAAAGGATAAGAGTTTGTAGGCTCGCCACTCAATCTCTTTGGTGAATTCCATTGCTGTCTCTTATACACATCTAGATGAATTATATTATCAATCTAGTCTAAAACCAAAGAGTTGAACTACTTAAATAGACTAAGTTGGAACAAACCTCCACATCTAGTGACTTGCTAACTTAGGAAATATACTATTACTTAATACATTTGACCAAAAATAACATGATGTATACCAAGAAAGATTGACATCAAGCACTAGAATGCTGTTTAAAGTCCCAAAGAAGCCAAGAAATGACATTCAAGAAAGTTGAATCATGTGTATAAACCCGTAGCTAAACCTGACTGATGGACCTTGCGACTTTAAAATTGACCATATCTTGCTGTAGAAAACTTCAAATTACAAACCGTTTGTTGCATATTAAACTAGACTCAAAGATCTTTCCAACCATATAAAGATCATGAGCTGGTTCAATCTGGGTCGATACAATTTATTCTTCAAAATTGACTAAAAATCAAGTTCTGCTAGACTTTGGAACTTCAATCCTTGGAATGTGTTTTATTGGAAATTTAAGTACATAACTGTCAAACATCCATTCAAAGACTTGCATACATTCTTTGCCTCACTTCTGTGTCATACTCTCCGGGTTGGAGAAGACTCGACCCGAGTCTTGAAGCAAATCATCTTCAACATATGGAGAGAGATCAGAGACATTGAAAGTGGCAGAAACTCCATAGCCACCAGGTAATTAAATCTTGTAGGCATTGTTTCCAATTCTTGCAAGCTCTATCTTAGAAACCTTGCATATCAGAAAAGCTAATCTACGTAGAAAAAAAACTAACAAAAAATTAGAAAAAATTATACTTTGAAAGGAATATCAAATCAAAAGTAAAAAGTTACCTTCATGGGTAAAGAATAATGGGAATAGATTATGATCCCAATTCACTTTGTATAATCTCAAAAAAACACACAAAAAAATTATAAAAAATTGATACTTTAGGAAAATGTCAAACCGAAAATAAAAATTACATGATGAACCAAAAAGGAAGCACTAATCCAAAATCGTGATTCTGGAAGAACCCTTTACTACAAAACCACAAACTCATTTAATCTTTAATGAAAAACCTTTTGAATTTGAAAAAAAAGATAGATGGATAAGTGGATTGAGAGATGGATTGAGTTTTTTTATTTTTTGAATGGTAAATTATTATCTGGTTTGTTGTATATTAAAAAGTAGTAATCTATTAATTAATTAGTTAGATCTGATATATAATTGTCGATAGATAAGTATTGTGTAAAAAAAGAGAGTAAATTATATGACATGATAAGCTAGACAATAGAAATTGTTGTTTTAAAAAGATTTAAAGTTATCGATAAATAATTATTGTTTTGAATAAAAAAAAATCAGTTGTAAGATATAATTAATAAATTAGACATTAGTTAAATATTATTCTGAAAAAAAAATAGTTGTTTGCTATGATTAATGTAGATAAAGATTTCATCTTAAGTAGAATTTGTTTAAGATAAAATAAACTGAATCAAGATATTTAAAAATATATATATAATCGTAACATTTATTTCTTTGAAAAAAAATTTGGTAATAATGATTACTATGAGTAATTTGATAACGATAGGGTACGTAAATAGTTGAAACTGGTTAAAATAATTTTTGTAAAAGTTCATATATATTTTTAATAGTATTGCATTATTTTATAGACATTATCTACATAATAGAATTGATATTGTATTTCATTATAAAAAAGTAGTAGACTTAAATGAGAGCATGACAAATACTGTGAAGAAAGATAGATATAATTATTTTATTTTTTAAGAAGGAACTAATTTTTGTTATGAATATAAATGGTCTAACAATATAAAATTAAGAATGATCTTTTAGAATGCCTATTTAGTTTGTATTCATTTTCCTAATAAAACTAAATGATAGGTGTTAATTATGCATTTAAAATATTTATTTTATGATCAAAAACTCATTTTGTTTTTTTCTTGAAAATAAGCTAAACTTTTTACGGATATAAATAGTCAAACTATATAGAAATTATAACTATTTGTTATAGTTTATAATTGATTTGTATTATTTGTTCTAAGAAATAACTATTTAATATGTATGAAGATAAAGTTAAGATTTTGAATATTTAAGCCTATATTAATTTTTTTAGTTAATTAGTGGTAGAAAATAAGTAATATATATATATATATATATATATTCATTTGTAAGCAAAAAATAAAATAAAATAAAACTAACTAAAATTATTAATATATGATGTAACTATAAAGTAAAAAGAAAAACAGATGATTAACTAAATTAGTATTTAGTATTAACTTAAAATTTTTGAATATTCAAAATTTGTTAAGCTTGTTAAGAGCAAAATCATTATGATTTTTGAATCAATTAGTCATAATATGTTAGATAATAAAGCAATAACAATGATGTCATGTGTCATCCCCTCTTCGCTTGTAGTGAAAAAGGGTTTTACTATAATATATATATATATATATAATTTTTATATATATACATTATATATATATATATAGATTTTGTCCCTATATTTTAGACAATTTTACCGTAAAATTTTGCAACAATTTACCAAAACATGCAATGACATATGTAGAATATGATAATTGTATTTACTCCTCAAAGGTTTTTTTTTTTAAAGAAAAAAGCATGTGGCAAGTATTAGCATTTTAAGCATATATTGCTATGCAAAATAAAAGCAAACAAATTAAAAAGGTCAAATTACTACTTGCACAACTTGACGAAAAAAAAAAAAAAAAAAACAAGCGGACACTGGAAATTAGAGTAAAAAAGTTTAAAACGTAAAAAAATGAATTTAACTTTGTATGTTAGCATTCCATTTTGGTTAGTACCTCTACTCTCAATGAATTCAAATAATTTAATATTTGATTTGATCTCGATTCAAAATAAATTTATTAAATTATCAATTCAAATATGTACACTATTTGTACTTTTATTTTTTTTAAAATTATTCTATTAGTCGTTCACATTATGCATTTATATTTATTTAGTCCTCACTTTTAAAATGATGATTTTTAGTCCATTACATTATGCATTTGTATTTATTTAGTCCTCACTTTTAAAATGATGATTTTTAGTCCATTACATTACCCATTTGTATTTATTTAGTCCCTCACTTTTAAAATGATAATTTTTAGTTCCTCACAAATGTAAAATGTCGAATTTCGGTACCTATATAAAATCTCGAGCACTTTTTGGTCTGAATTAATCGTGTATTGTTCACATGACATATTTTTTTGATAAGTAAAATTTAGGAATTCGTTTTTCCTTTCCAACACAAAACTTCAGCATTGGATTGAATTATAAATTTTGGAAAAAAAAATACCACAAGTCAGATATTGAAATAATCTTAAATACAAACAAATTGCTAATCAATCACTTACTTCATATTCTTTGCACTCATAATACATTCTACTCAGATGAATTTATAAATTTGTTCTCATAAAATATGTCATGTGAACAATATATGACAAATTTAGGCAAAAAATACTCGAGATTTGATTCAGATACCAAAATTCAAAGTTTTATATATGTGAGGGACATGACAAATTTAGGCCAAAATGCTTGGGATTTGATTCAAGGACCAAAATTCAACATTTTACATTTGTCAGGAACTAAAAATCATCATTTTAAAAGTGAAGGACTGTATAAATACAAATGTATAATGTAAGGGACTAAAAATTATCATTTTAAAAATGAGGGACTGTATAAATACAAATACATAATATGAGGGACTAATATAGTGATTTTCCCTGTTAATTTTTTAACAATCAAATACAAATCTTATATTGTCTAATTTAATAAATTCATAAATATAAAATAAAAGATTATAAATAAACAATTTAATTATTCATAGTATCTTCTATTTTTCTTATTTATTAATTATTTCCTTAATGAATATTTCTTTTCTTATTTTTACATATATTTTAAAACACAAGGTGAAAATCACTCTCTAAGCCACCATACTAAATATTCATAGCATCGACTTAACTCCGATTTCGTACTTTAAAAAATAAAATGGAAGAGCATTTTGACCTTAGGATGGAGACAGCCTCCATTCCATATCCATTCCCCTCTTGCTTTGTTTTCGGATGGAGCTACGTTGTCGTCGCAACCGCGTATTTTCAGAATTTAATTGTTCTTCGTCCTCGGTTTCGTTTGTTTCCATTTAACCAAATCCAAAATTAGAGATTGGAAACTTTTAAAGTTGAAACTTTGATTTGATTTTTATTTTTATTTTTTGGTTACCCATGATCAAGCGGGGAACGACCATATCACCATACAATGCATGCGCACCACATTATCATTTCCACCGACAATGAAAAAACATTGGTGGCGAAACGCATTCTCCTTCTCCTCCTCATCGTCGTCGTCCAAATCAGCTTCCGATGATAGCCTAATCGGCGGCTGTTATGCTGCCAAACAGCCGTCTTTATTTTCAAGCCGCGGAGGTCGGAGCAGCCGCCAGCTCACGAGATCCAAAAAGCTTCGGCATTTGACCGACACCGACGTCCAGTTTTCCAGCAGCACGCCGGCTTATTTTGATAAGTCGCCTGCTAGGTTATCTATTGGCGCTTTTTCCCCCGCCGCAGCCGTTGCTTATCCGTCTCCGCACCCGCTTCCCTTGCCGGAATCACAGATGTTGCTCCGCCGCGATGCGAAATTTGCTTCCGACAGGGCAAATTCCAACAATGTCCCTCTGCCGTCGCCGAGGGATGCGCTGCAAAGAAATTCTGGTGCGGAGGAGAAAAGCGGTTGTTTGATAATGGTGTTACAAATATTGATGCAGCCACGTCCAGCAATGCGGCTGGGAGGTAAAATTTTCATTTCTAATCATATGAATATTCTATATTTATTTATTTATTTCTACATTTGTATACAAGTTCACATTTTTTTCAAAATTTCTTTCTTTACACATTGGCTGGTTAAATTAAATTGTTAATATCCAATTTTTCATTTACCGTTTTTATTGAGAAACCCAGAGTTTTTTTTTTTTTTTTTTGGGAGCTTGCATTTTCAGTTTGGTGGGCATGAATAATTATAAATTCTTGGATGTTTAGGTATGAACTTATGCTAGTCTTATTTATTTATTTATTTTTTGCTTGCTGTTTTTTGGGATAGGGAGTGATTTAGCATGGTTGGGGTTCAATTCTCGGTTTGTTCGGAAGCTTGTCTATTGCTTTCGAAGCTTCAAAATTGAATTTTTAAAATGTTTATTAAATAAAGAAAATGTTTCAGAGATTGCATAGGAGAATCATAATAGTATTAAAGTCAAAAGCAGCCAAAGATGTCAACAACTTATAGATGAGGGTATATGCAGTTGAAAAATTGGATTTGTATACTCAACATGTTATTTAGTCATTCATTTTATCCATCGAGAAAATATTTGTTTTGACACATGATATGTTCTAACATTTTAATTGTCAATAATTTTGAGATTTTTATGTTCAAATTCCCATAGAAATGGCAAATACTTGGTGCAAAGGTCCTGAAACTATTGTTCATTGTCTTATATAAACATTTTTTAAAGTTAGATTACCTTGTGTTGTACTTGTATGGTTGTACCCTTTTACTTAGTAGGGATTTTTAACAATTTTGTTCATTGAGATAATTGCCAATTGAAAACCTTTTTTTATTGTCAGCACACTATTTGCTGCTTCTTGTATCATGCAACTAAACCATTCCATTGGTTTTGCTTTCCTGTTGCACCAAATCTGGAAAAGCTTGATCTTTGTCTATGTTCTTTTCACATCATGCTTATGCAGGTTCATATAAGCCAAGATGCTCAGAGGAATGTAGAAATTACAGAAAAATTGTCATCAAGGAAGTCACCTTCAAAGCTGAATGGTTCAGAAAGATATCCTGATAACTACAGAATGAATACTCCCATTAGTGCTCCAGCTACTCCTTATTCAAGTCCTGGACTTAGCCCACCTAGAAATAGTGGGGATATTTTGACTCCTCAGTACCTGACCCCACATAGTCTTTTTCAAGTTTGGTCTGCACCAGAGATTTCTTCTCCAGATTCAACACTAGTTCCTGGATTCTCCTGTCAGATCTCCTCTGAGATAGCTGCTGTGGCTGTTGATAATTCTTCCCTCCCCAGTCCTAAAATTAACCTCTCCAAAAGTCCTAATGGTCCTGCATCGCCATTATCTAACAAGTTATACACTGAGACCTCAGTGGCACGACGTGATAGCAATGCTCAAGCCAGCGTCCATCCCTTACCTCTCCCTCCAGTAGCTGCCATGCCTTCACAGCCTACCCTTATTCCTATCCCAGCTAACACCTAAACTGGATATAGTTCCCATAAAAAATCAGTGGCAGAAAGGAAAGCTTATCGGACGTGGGACATTTGGAAGTGTTTATGTAGCCTCCAACAAGTAAAATTTCAAATATACATTTTTCTATTTTGTTCTATTTTTCAAAAAATATCATGGTGTATATTATTTGCATATGACATTGTGTTAGTAGATAAAACAAAAGATGGGGTTAATCTAAACTCGAGGTTTGGAGAGAGACACTTGAGGTAAAAGGGTTTAAAATTAGTAGATCAAAAACAGAATATGTGGAATTTAAGTTTAGCAAGGGTGCACGTAGGAATGGAATAGCGGTTAGTATCGGAGATCAAGAGATACCCATAAGTGAAATTTTTAATATTTAGGATCAGTTATTCAGAATAATGGTGGTATAGATCGAGATGTTACACATCGGATACAAGCAGGATGAACTAAATGGAGAATGGCATCCGGGATATTATATGACCGCAAAATTCCTTTACAGTACAATTGACTTAAGGGTAAATTTTATAGAACGGCAATTAGGCCAGCGATACTCTATGGGTCTGAGTGTTGGGCAGTGAATCACACACATGAGCAAAAGATGAGAGTAGCAGAAATGCGAGTGTTAAGATGGATGTGTGGGTACACTAGGATGGACAAGATACGGAATGAGCATATTCGTGAGAAGATTGGAGTAGCATCTATTGATGAGAAGATGAGAGAAACACGCTTAAGGTGGTTAGGTCATGTGTTAAGACGACCAGTAGAAGCGCCTGTTAGGCGAGTAGATTTTAGAGAGAGTAGTCAACATAAGAGGGGTAAAGGAAGACCGAAAAAGACTTGGTGGGTAACTTGTAGGAAAGATATAGCCCATCTAGGAATTGAGGAGGATATGGTCCATGACAGAGCGCAATGGAGTAGCAAGATTCATGCAGCCGACCCTACTTAGTGGGATTAAGGCTTGGTTTGTTTTGTTTGTTCTAATTTTCAAAAACTTATTAGATTGTTATGCTCATTTTTGACAGAGAAACTGGGGCTTTATGTGCTATGAAAGAGGTTGAGATGTTACCAGATGACCCAAAATCCGCCGAGTGCATAAGGCAATTAGAGCAGGTGGTTTTCCAGTATACATTCTATTTGTGCTGTGTTTTACCAAGTTGGTATTGTGCTTAATTCTTTAGCTTGGTAGTTCATATGTGAATAATTCAGTGTGTGGAGCTGAATCCTACTTTGTCCAACTGCTTGTATTATTGATATCACCATCTCATTGTCCAATACACCATTTTAATTTGGCAACTGAGAGATGAGCTTATAATAGTTATTTCCTATTTGATGAAACCCTTAAAAAGCATGAACGCTCAATGCCATCTGATCATGTTAAGCTGAATTTACCACTTTACCATCCACTTTCTTTGCTGGTAAATCCTGTTTCATCTCTCTTTCAAGGAATTTAACTAAACATGCTTGAACAAATCAATATAGATTAGGATTTCAGAAATTTTATCTATCAATGTTCTAACAAGTGTCATACATGTTCTCTAGGCATTTGTGTAAGCAAGTCATGGGGCAGATTGCATTCTACGTGTTATTGCCTGCTAATTTTCTGAAGCAAAATTTGTTTTCCTCAGTGTGTTTTGTCTTTTGTTTGATGATTAGAAGGTACATTCCAGTCATTCCCTTAGAAGTTTCATTTTCTACATTTCAAGCCACATAATTGGCTATTCCTTTTAATTGTTCTGTTGTCACAGGAAATTAAGGTTCTCAGCCATCTCAAGCATCCGAACATTGTGCAATATTGTGGTAGTGAAATAGTAAGTATTTCCAGTGGCCCATTCACATTATTCTCCTGATTGGTCTGTGTGTGTCCGTTACACGAGTTCTTCTTGATTCTGTAGGTTGGTGACCGATTTTACATATATTTAGAGTATGTTCATCCTGGTTCAATCAATAAATTCATTCGTGATCACTGTGGAGCAATTACAGAATCTGTTGTGCGGAACTTTACACGCCATATTCTTTGTGGGGGCTGGCTTACTTGCATAGTACAAAAACTATACACAGGTAAGATTCAGTATTTCATTGTCTGGTTTCAGAATTTACCAATGTATCAAAGTGGAGTCTAGCATGGCTTGTAACTGCAGATAAATTGATTGAGATGAGGGAACTTATGCATGTCATGTGTCTCTAGAGTGTATGAAGAATTTATGTTATCTTCTGCTGTATTCTTTGCCTATTTCCTGCAACCGTTTTGGGTGATCACATTTTGAATTTCTTTTATTTTGTCCAGTTCTAAGTTTAGAGTTTTATCCCTAATAACTTTGATCATAACTGAATTTTATAGGGATATCAAGGGGGCAAATTTGCTTGTGGATGCTTATGGGGTTGTGAAGCTTGCCGATTTTGGGATGGCCAAACATGTCAGTGATGATTTTTCTATCTACCACACTTTGAATTATTTTTGCGATGAAAGAAAGGAAATGATTGTTGGTATAAAAGAAAAAACACGGCCATATACACAAAGCATGTTTATAATTGTAAACCTATTTATTCCATACACCATAAAATATATTACTACTAGAAAATTACACGTGCTTTGCACGTGTAACACTTGTATATATTTATTAAAAATATTCATTTTCTAAAAAATAAATGAATAGTCAGTGAATGATAACTAACTATAAAAATTTTGCCTGTTGAGTTTTTTATACAAGATTTATATATTTTAAATATATTTTTATATTTTTTCTCTTTCATTGTAATTATTTTCACCTATCTTTTTTATTATTATTATTATTTGTCAATATTGTTATTTGTTCTCTTATTATATATAAATTTTATTTTTCTTAAAAAATTAAATCTATTTTCTATTTTATGAGAACAACATATGATAATTGTATTTTCTTATAAAATTTGTATTTGTATGATTATTAGTCTTGTAATTTTAAATTGAAACAAAATTTTGACATTAAAAAGAGGTTTTATTGAATTTAAATCAAATAAAGTCAAACACAATGCATAAATTTATCGTTGCTAAATTTGACAGTGTTAATTGATTGTTTCACTTGTTAGAAGTCTATTCCCGGAATGTGTGACCTTGCATTTAAATTGATTCCTAATTGAACGAGCAATTACTTCAGACTCTCAGCTTCTAAGACTTGGAAAGCTTCGCGTTAGCGTGTATATATATATACATATATAGGAAAATGGGAGCATCAAATCTTTGACTTTCCTTGGGCTACCGAAGGGCATTTACTATTTCTTTACTATTTAGCAAAACAATTAAGATGTAGATTAAATGTTTTGGTAAATAATAAAATGAAGTAATCAAAAAAGTATGAAAAATGAAAAAATAAATCCATACACTTTTATTAGCCTTCATTTTGTTTATATATTTAATAAATTCAAATTTAATTTCATACTAAATACTATATCAAAATAGAGTTAACCACATTCAATACCATTCAAGATGAATGGAAGAGTTCAGAACATCAATAACTGCATGTCACCACCAAACTCTAAACTCTTTATTCATCTTATATTGGCATAAAATTTAGTTTACTCCAATCTAAAATAGTTTTTATTTTTCTTTTAGGTTCCTAGGTTATAATTTTTGATAACGATACCACCAATAACTTATCAATTATAGATGAAGACTTTTTCCATAATATTAAACTTTTTTGTAGATATATCTATATATTCTTTATCATTAATAAAGGATAAAATCACTATCAAGCAGTATCAAAGATCATTTAATAGATGAAGCATGTCAAAATTCTTTTATTAATGAAAATATTTATAGGAGATTAAATAATATAGTGATAATTACAAAAATGGTTAATTAAAATTTCAAAAACATAAGAAAGAATAAACCTAATATAAAGAACAAAGATATCAAATAAAAATTATGTTTCCTGTGTAAGAAAACCAACAAATTAAACTAATATGTTATGTATAATATAGATAAGTATCACACAGTATATTAAGATCATAAACAAAAGGTAAAAATAAAAATTTATTCTTTTATCTAACTCTGAATTTTTCAAAAAAATAATGAAAAAAATCCTCTATATTACTCTAAAATACATGCAGCTCGAATGAAAAACATTTAATTCTAAAGAAATACAAAATAACATGTAATTTCTATTCTAATTATTTTTAACATATTGTGTAAAGTAATTATGTATCCAGATAGAGAATATATTGAAAATTTTCATGTTTCTTAATCTTATGATAATATTGATATTCTTAACTCTTACATTCATTCTGAATGGTATTGAATGCGATTAACTCCAAAATTGTATTTTGATATAGTATTTTAGTATGAAATTATATTTGCATTTATTAAATGTATAAACAAAATAAAGGCTAATAACAGTAAATGGATTTATTTTTTCATTTTTTGTACTTTTTTGATTAATTCATTTTATTATTTACTAAAACATTTAATCTACATCTTAATTGTTTTGCTAAATAGTAAAGAATTGCATTTTAATTTCCAAAATTGATGTAAAATCAATCCATATCTGCAATTATTTTAGAGTATTTAATAGTATGATTATATTTGAATAATTTATATTGTCTTTTACAGTACTTACCTGCTTTTTTTTTCTATATTATCATTCATACAATTTATATGCAGTATTCTTGTTAATTTTGCAATAATTATTCTAGACTCTTTTGGGCATGAATTATACAATTGGTTGAACTTTTTTTACCTTATCAATAGTTACTCTACACTAATATTTCTTTATTGTTTTATTATATACTGTAACAATGGGTGTTGTAATTTCCATATTTGACATTTATATACAAATATTATTTTAGAATATTTTTGGGTATATGCAGTGTATCATGGAGTGATCTTTTTTTCTAACTCATCAATAATTCCTCTAAACTAATATTTTATAAAATCATGCTATTAAAGATAAAGATTTAGTAATCAAAATACTATTAAAGAGATATAAATTAACAAATACTTTAAGATTGTGAATTTTCTATTTTGTTCCTAAACTTTACTTTCATTGCTTGGTTAATTTCCATTCTTTATATAGGATAGAGAAAAACAAATTTAAATTAATCGTAATACAGACTTAAAAGAAATAAGAAAATAGTATTAATATTCTACTATTTTTTTACTTTATAAAAATTTTAATTTTTTTTATTTGTGTGATTATTAATTTTGTAAATTTTAAGTTGGAACATACTCAAAAATTCTATACTCATGGTGTATCTATCGTGTCAACCAAAATTTCAAGTTAAAGAAGTCATTCTAATCAAGAGTAGTGAAGTTATTATAGTTAACTGTTAGTTAAGCAAAGTTTTGCTTAAAAAATAATGTGGGCCAGATTTGTCATTCTCTTAAGTTAATCCCAGCCAAAAAGGTCAGCAAAAATGCCAAATTCAAGTTCAATGCATCTTTTCATCAAATTCTATATGAATTAAATATTCTCTTTATGAAAAGTTTATTTGTCAAACAAAATTGATCAAAAAAATTAAAATATAATAGGGGATAAAATGGTCAACATGTTTAGTTGACATAACATGACTTAATTGGTCAAAGAATAATGTTAGGTGTTAAACTGTCAATGACACTAAAAGGGGTAAAATGTAATTAACCTGATATATAAAGCATGTAGAAGAGAATGATCTAATTAAATTTTCAGGTTAATTACAATTACCCCTTTATTCCTACAAATAATAGTAGTGAATTTGGAATATTAAGTATCTAGTAATAAAAGATTGTTTTTATTATGAATAAAAAATAAATACAATTCGAAAATATATAAGTATAATAGTTACAAATTAAATACTAATATTTTTATTTTATTCTTTGCTTAAATATAAATGATTTTTCTACTCTTAAAATTATGTGCATTCTTATTATGTATTTATACAAAAATTTCATAATTAGTTAAGCAAGAAACAAGTTATTTCATTAGCATTTCGTACATTTTAGGGAACGATAAAGGATGTTTCATGAGCACTTGATGCATTTTAAAGCAAGATAAAAGAACAAATTATTATTTTAATTCTTTATAATGAATTAGATATGAAGAATATATTAGTTTAATATGTTTAATTTTTTATACATAAGCTATAATTTTTGTTTGATTAATTTAATCTTTACATTTAATTAGATTCATTTTTATTTTTTGAAATTTTAATTGTAATAAATATTTTTATACAAATTAAAACTTCTGTCTTATTATGTATTTGTGCCGAAATAGGTGTTTTATCCTAAAATAGGTAGAATAGATGATGAGTAATTTAATTATATTTTCTTACTGTGAATTGGAAATTATAATAAATATTTTTATAATAAATGTGTTTTTAATTATAATTTTTATAATAAATATGATGTCTTTATCACATTAGAATTTATAAGAAATAAATTTTTTATATACAATAAAAATCTTTAATCTTATTATAATATTTATGCCAAAATTATCTAGTTGTATCCTAAAAAATAGGTAGAATAGATGATAAGTAATTTAATTATGTTTTCCTATTGGATTGGAAATTATATTTCATTAAGGGTAGGTATTTTAGGCATTACAAAAAAGTAGAGAAAACAATTAAATATGTTTTCCTATTGGGAATTGGAAATAATATTTCATTAAGGGCGGGCATTTTAGATAATATTTCATTAAGGGCAGGCATTTTAGATAATATTTCATTAAGGCCAGGCATTTTAGATATTACAAAAAAGGGATTAAACACTTACATATGTTTTGTATTGAGAATTAGAAATTATATTTCATTAAGCACGGGTATTTTAGTCATCACAAAAAAGGGGAGAAACACTTTGGGGAGATAGTATAGATGTCTCTTACATGTTTCCTCTGGTATTTGCTCTAAATCTTTGTATGCTTGTATACTTCTCACTTTTTCTGCCTGTGCTAATTGTTAAAAGTATTCAGTCCTTTACCGCATACCCTTTTGTCTCTTTTTTTTTTTTAATTCTTTTATTTTTTTATTTCTTTGTTGGGCGGGGGGGAATGAAACAGCATTCTACATAATCTGTTGTATGAATATTGATCCTGTTACATCTTTGTTGTTTGATGCACCATATTTTTGGTAGCTTATGATTTGGTTAAGGAGGCAATAGTATGGGCAGCTAGAAAGGTGTGTTGGTGAGGGCTGCCTTAATTCTTTCTAGGTGATCAGTGTTAAGTAGAGTGTCTGATGAGGTTGAAGCAATTGACACTGTTAAGTAAGAGAGTAAAAGATAAAGACCCTTTGGGAAAAATTGAATGTTTCATTATTTTATGAAAGCACCTATATATACAAAGAATATGGGCTTTCGCGCCTTACTACAACTAAATTATACAACTATTGTGTAGTACAACTATACAATATATACTAATTCTAACACTCCCCCTCAAGCTGGAGCGAAGCATACAAGTCATATGCACCAAGCTTGTTACAAATAAAATTAATTCGAGACCTCGGAAAGACTTTGTAAAAACATCTGCTAGTTGTTCAGTTGAGTTGACAAAACTAGTAGCAATACACCCAGACAAAATCTTCTCTCTGATGAAATGGCAATCAATCTCAACATGCTTGGTTCTCTCATGGAATACTATTGATTAGAGGCTATATGTAAGGCAACTTGATTATCACAAATCAACTTCATCTACCCAACCTCTCCAAACTTTAGCTCGTAAAGCAGTTGTCTCAGCCATATGAGTTCATATGTTGCCAAATCCATAGCACGATATTCCGTTTCAGCATTTGACTTGGCAACCACAGTATCCTGAAGTAGAGCAGGCATCTGAAAGAAAGCCTACCCAATCACTTGAGTGTGACCCTTATCTTCATATAACAATCCTTGGTCTGGTGCTCCTTTAATGTATTTCATAATATGATCTGTAGCATCCCAATGGCTATCACATGGAGATTATAAGAATTGACTAACTATACTCACAACAAATGAGATATCTGGCTGAATGATAGTGAGGTAGCTAAGCTTTTCCAACTAGACGTTGGTATCTTCCAAATCTACAAGAGGCTCCCCCTGACCTGGTAAAAACTTAACATTTGGATCCATTGGGAATATTAATAGGTTTTCAATTTAACATACCAGTTCTGTATCTTCAAGAATATCCAAGACATACTTTTTTGAGAGATAACAAGACCAGTACTAGATTGAACCACCTCAATTCTAAGAAAATACTTGAATCGGCCTAAATCCTTAGTCTGAAAATAACTAAAGAGATTATTTTTTTAGCTGAAAATTTCTATCTTGATCATCTCTACTAATGAAAATATCATCTACATAAACCACCAGATAGATGCGTCGGTCATGTGGAGTATGGCGATAAAAGACAGAATGGTCAGTTTCACTCCAAATCATCCCAAATTGTTGAACAATAGCACTAAAACGGCCAAACCAAGCCCGTGGAGATTGCTTTAATCCATAAAGGGTCTATTACCGGACCAGACTCCCCCTGAGCAATAAAAGTTTGGCGGTTGCTCCATATAAACCTCTTCTTGAATCTCTCCATGGAGAAAAGCATTTTTGATATCCAACTGATAAAGTGACCTACGACGTACAATTTTGGCGCCTAGAGGAAAGGTGTCACCATAATCCANAAAGACTCATAAATCTGAGTGTAACTCTTTGCCACTAAATGAGCTTTAAGCTTGTAAATCTTTCCATCAGGACCCACCTTGACAATATAAATCCATTGACAACCAACAGTGGATTTGCCAGGAGATAATGTAATCAATTCCCAAGTCCCACTAGAATGTAAAACTTCCATCTCATCAGCCATCGCTTGTCGCCACCCTAGATCTGAAAATGCCTCACTAGTAGTTTTAGGAATAGAAACAGCAGACATAGAAGATACAAATGTATAATAGGGTAAAGGTAACCAATGATAACTGAGAAAATTATATATGGGATGAGGATTATGGGTAGACTGAGTACCTTGTCGAGTGACAGGAACCTGGGGGTCATCATGTGGCAGGTTCAAAATAGGGGAGGATACTGGTGGGAATTATCTGGAAGTGCAATAGGACCTTCAGAAGGAGGATTGAGAGGAGGCTGGGATCGTGGATGACGATGGTAAACTTGAAGAGGATGAGTATAAACACTTAATAGGAGTCGAAAGGTTACTAGACTCAAGAGTGGGGTTGGAGGATACAAGTGGAGGGTGACTAGACTCAAGTGTGGGATTGGAGGATACCAATCCCACACATACTACAAAGAATTTGAGAGCGCCTATATATATATACACAAACAATATTGGCTTTCGGTTTTTAGTACAACTATACAATACCATATACTAATTCTAACATATATCATTACTTGGGTGTTTCATGAAATTTGGGTATTGATTTAATCTAATTAACTTTTCATACTCTTAAGTAAAACCAAAAGTTGTTGAGGAATCAAACCTCATGGGATATATCATAGTTTAAACATATAGTAACTGGCTTTAGAGCCTACCCATGCGAATGAAACATCCACTGTGCACTTTGGAAAGTTAAATTTTATTGTTGTAAGCTCCCAACAAGAGCAACACTTGTTCCAATGGAAGAACTATTGATGATGTGATCTTGTGTTCTAATGTCATCTTATCATCACTTGAAAAATTAGCTTTCCCTGCTCTTTGCTGTGACTTCTTGTTGGCAGGCCATTTTTATTTTTGTCATGATTATAAAGTTTTTTCTTGTGCAGCTCAATGGCCATTCTGCTAATCTTTCTTTAAAAGGGAGCCCATATTGGATGGCCCCAGAGGTATCATCTTTCTACAACATCATGTTTTCCAAAGTAAATTTTCTCACCTTCCAGATCTGATTTTAGTTTATTTCATGCAGCTCTTGCAATGTGTGATGAAGCAAGATTCTAATACTGATCTTGCATTGGCTATTGATATATGGAGTTTGGGTTGTACGGTTATTGAAATGTTGAATGGAAAACCTCCTTGGAGTGAGTATGAAGGGGTAAGCGTAAGACCTGATGTTCTCATCGGTCATTAGCTTTATTTGAATTAGCTGATTAATAAGCTTGCTTTATGGTGGTAGATTCCTCAGAACTTTGGATAATTAGTGTGTGCTAGTTTTCTTTCTTGATTCACTTCAAGTGCAGAATTAGCATTTATTTGTATAGTAAAATATCATGATCTCATTAATTAGTGATCCTTTTTTAATCACCAGATGAGGTTCCTTGGAAATAGATCTGTTTGCATCCACACTCTATGTTCTCTTTCATGCTTGAACATGTTAAATTGTTAAGAAAGGACAAATACCATCAGTATAACTAATAATATAAAATTTCCCACTTCAAGCACAACTCATTTTGCTAGAGTTTTGCTTAATCATTTCTTAATTTGTCATGAAATTCTGTAGGTACCTTTCTCTATAACCTGTGGCATTTTATGAGAAGCTAATACATTTCATCAAATTTGATGCAATAGTACAAGGCACCTTATGCTTGGTACTAACCAGGATGGATGAAAAAAGTTGAGTTACTGTCATGCATCCGTATGGTCCCATTGTTGCAATGTGTTGAATAAAACTATTAAATTCTTGATTTTAATGTCAAATTATTTAGTCTTTCATTTACATTTTTAATCTGCAGGCTGCAGCCATGTTTAAGGTACTAAAAGAGACCCCTTATGAACCAATACCTGAAAATCTGTCAGCAGAAGGGAAGGATTTCTTGCGTTGTTGCTTTCGTCGAAATCCTGCAGAGAGAGCATCTGCTGGCAAGTTACTGGAACACTGTTTTGTTAGAAACTCCCATCCACCTGATATTTTATCCTGCACACTGTCTCTTAGTGGGATGAAATTGAGGGTAAAATACTTCAGCATGTTTTCTTACTTGCTTCTCCCGGTTTCTGGTCTACGGTTGTTTATACCATTATGTGTTGAACAGGATGATGCGAATTCTCAAAGAGAGTGCTTAAGCTATAAGCTGGATCATGTCCCTGCATATTCAGATATGCAGATCGCTAAAGGAAAACTGACCAACATGTAAGAGTTGCATTAAAATTTTGATTAACATTTTAAATAATATCTTCATAAATTTTTACTCGTATGAGCAGGTTTAATGCCAAATCATCTCTTAAATTTCCACATTTCACCTCTTTGATGCGAGACCATCTATTGAAGTGCTGAGTGCCGTTCTTGAGCAAGTGTTAATTTTGAAATTTTCTTGTGCTTCAGCTTCATGCATGGTTCTCTTGCTCCGGTGAGTTTGGCCAACAATGTTACCACAAAACTTTAAAATTACCGGTGGTACCCCTCTCATTCACCTTAATTGACTTTGGAGGCCCGCCCTTGTATATCCAGACACTCAGGTGACTGCACGGATTGTCCTGCACTGCTTCAATTATTCCAAGTTGTTCACGAAAAGATGCTACTGAAAGAAATGGAAGGCAATCTACCACTTGTTTCTTATGTGGTTTTTCACAAAGAGCTCGACTTATAAATCAGTTGGAACTCAATGTGCTCTTTTAGGTAGCTTGCAGCCATTAAGAGTTGCAGTCATTAGGTTCGTTGCCTCTTTGACCAACTGTCGACACTTTGAGGAAGGGAGGCAGTATAGTCAGGAAAGTTCGATTTCTGGACCTGCTTTTTCAGAAGTAGGTATTGTGTCTATTCACCGAGGTAGGGCATAAACATCCAATATAGCAGCAACCAAAGCTGAATTATGGTTCTGCAGAAGAGAATTTCAACAATGTGCTTTTTCTCTGATGTGGAATGTTTCTAAGCATATCGAAGGCCAGAGTTGAAATGATTGTAAATATCAATTTGAATATTTGATCAAGTCACTGTACAGGCAATTCCACAAGATAAAAATTTGATGCATATCTGTTTCTGCTCTCAATAGTATTATGATGTATTATTTTCTTTGCAACTGTACCGTCAA
Source organism: Cinchona pubescens (assembly GCA_025175665.1). Taxonomy (NCBI): domain Eukaryota; kingdom Viridiplantae; phylum Streptophyta; class Magnoliopsida; order Gentianales; family Rubiaceae; genus Cinchona; species Cinchona pubescens. The sequence goes on from JANKKI010000090.1 coordinate 3,046,834, forward strand.
TTCTTTTATGGAGTTCCAGCTTATTTGTGAGCACAAACATGAGAAGATGAAATTCAAATACCAAACATAGTTATACAGACTTGAACTTCAAGCTATGTTATGCGTTTAGTAAACTGTGAGTACATGTACACATTTGAAATCATTTAAAGTATCTCTTGATCCTCAGTACCAAAGTTCTTATTCCACAAAACGTGGATGATTTCTTTTTCTTGGATAAATACTTGTTTCTACTCTTCAATTTTTTAAAACGTTTTTGTGATGTTTCCTCTCGCTAGACTTGTTGACCTGAGTTTTTGGGAGACTGTTATTTCCATTTGTGACATTTGGCTGTTCTTGTTCTTCCCCCTCTGCTGCAACATTTGGATGGCTGCTCACCCCATCATCGGCCTGATGTTTCCTTCTCTTTGATCCACTTTTAGAATACAAGTTCTTTAATCTTCTGTCAGCAGTTTCTTGACTTTCCTCAGAGACCTTTTTTTGCTCCACAGATACTGCAACTCTCCAATCTGCCAGTGAAGTTTCATCTCTAGCTCTTTTTGCTAATGAATGGTACTCCTCTTGAGTAAGCTTGACAACAGTACTATCATCCGTCTGCGAGAGATTGATATAATGTTTTGCTTCATCAACTGATGCAGCATAAGCTTCTGATTCCAATCTTATTGCTCTCAAGGTAAGTTGCAAAGTTCGAAGAGTCTGCCTTCTAAGCCTCAAGACTTGTTTTTGTTTCAATCTTTCTCTGTGTTTTTCATTTCTTTCTATCTTGATTTGTTCCATCTCTTCCTGTGTCTCTTGCAAGACCTGATTTATTCTGTTGATCATTGTTCTGATCTTCAGTTCTTCCTCCTTCTTAGCCCTTGTAGAGATGCTCAAAGTTTCAAGCTGGGACTCCAGCTCTGAAATAGTAGTATTGGATGAGGCAGTTTTGGTCTTGGAATCTGCAAGCTCTGATTGTAGCTTTTCAAGCTCCTCAATCAGTGGTCTTGAGTCTAACCATGATTGCACTGCATCATCTTTAGCTTTCTTCAGTTTCTCCTTTAGTCTCTGTAGCTCTGCCATCTTGCTGGCAACCAATAAGTTTGCAGCAGTTACTTCTCCTGGTTTTCTTTCCTTCTCTTCAGACCCATCCTCCATCTCACCACAAGAATCCATTTAGTTTTTGCACACATGTGAATGTAAAGCAACCCTTCTGCTGCTATTTATGTACAGGTTTTTTTTGTTTCCCAAGCATGATGGATTACTATTAATTAACATGTAGGCAATAATAGCTAGGTAGGTTTCTTACTCATTGATTTTGTAGTCATTAAATAAAACACAAACAATTTAATGTTAAATAACATTGGATTATATTAATGTCATCTAACATAATAATTCGTGTAGTTTCTTGAATGACTATTACATCTACGAATGAGACCGCGGTAAACAAATCCTACCAAATATTTTCCATTGACAAGTTCCTATAAACTAGAATAGAATGTGTTAGCTTTGGTAATATCGAGTTGTCTTGTAAAGTTTTGGAATGGACCCATACCAATTACAATGTTGATGTGACATTTACGGCAGTACAAGATACCAGTGATTCCGCCGGGATGTAACTTTCTGTCTTATGCTTTGGTTTCTATGTATCCAAATCGTTTGGCCTGCTCTACCACTTTTTCGTCGTACGTCAAACGATGTCGTTTACCTGAACAACAATTTAAACAGTTGATGATAATAAACCTCTTACATGTTTTCTTCTCTTTTTTTTTTTTTGCTGCAATTCTCTTAATAGTATAAACTTATACAATACAATATTGACATATTACGTAATTTGAAAACAGAACGATTCGTGAACGAGAGTTGCATGTTAGTTTCGTATGCTACGGTAGGAATTAGGTAAATGGGCCTGAATATGGGGCTAGTTAAAATTGGACATTCTGTGCCTTTCGTTTGTGACAGTAGGAGATGGGCCTATGTCAGAGTTTTGCAAGGCCACTAAAAAATTGTCTAGTACATTTATTTTGCTGAAGTAAATCACCATTGAATTTTATTTTAATGATCATTAATTTTTTTGGAAATTTTAAAGTTTCTTTTAAGAAATTATTTGCTTAACATTAAAAGCTTGTGTAGTACAAACTTTTAAAACATATACGTTATATTATATAACTATTTAAAGTATAAGAGAATAATTTTCTAAAAGGGATCTTAAAATTTTCGTAAGTTTTTTGTCTGGCTAAATTAATCAAGTTATTTTCAAAACATTGATTTCCAAAACATATTCCCGTAACTTAGCCAATATATGATTGATTATTATGTTTCATCTTATGAACCATGCTACTGAATATATATTTTTACTCTGAACATATTAATATTGATATATGGACTTTGGAGTCAATAATAAGTTCATTATCTTCATTGATATTTTAACTATCATTTCGAGTTGGTAACTTAGTGCACAAGAATTTTAAAAAATTATTAAATTGTACAGATCTATATACATATAGTTTGAAATAACTAAATTATCTTTTTATATTAATATTTTTTAACTACATAATCCTCTCCGTTAGTATAATATTAAAGGTAAAATTAAAACAATAATTTATTATTTTCTTAAATTTCTAAAATAACATATAATTTGAAACAAAACAAATTATGCAAATAAAATCAAACGAGCGAATAATTAAACACCGTAAATGTTTTGACAGGGAGAATAATTGATAAATTATAGATACAACCACATAGGATACAAATTTATGAAGGATTGAGCAATTATTATGCTTGGCTCTTGTGACTAATTGACAAAGAGAATAATATTATAATTAATCCAAGAAAAATGCTAGCAAAACATTCGAATTCAAGAATTGTCTCAGTTGGCCAGTCGGAGCTTCCTTTCATCTGAAAGCAGCTTCGCAAATTGTACAAGAGCTTCTTCATTTGTGCCTTCTCCTCGAACAATTTCAGATCTTCCGGTCTCCAAATTCACCCTTGACACTGGCTTTTTCAGCAAATTGTTACCAATTTGGACCAGATCCTGCAAGTTCTTTGTGGTTGCTACATCTAAAGATGCTGCATCCCCAGTCAATGTGTCTTCCTGTCTCATTCAAACACAAGTGGTCATAGTTAATATTCACTCATTTATGCCAACATTAAAGTATGGTCATGGGTACATAGAAGTATGGAGAATTTCTATGGTTTGGTAAGAAATTATCCGTTACTACGAAGGTTCGTACAAAATAAATTTTTAAAATATCTAGTATTGTACAGTACAAGTATTTAAAATACAATAAAATAATTTTATCATAGGATCGTTCTCAAAAGTTTTCTAACAAAACAGAATTGCCCGTACTGTCATTTTTTTTTTTATAATACTTTGTCATTACATGATATATTAGTGTGACGTGTACATCATATAATATTTATAATATTTAGTATTAAATAAGGGGTACAAGTTCTAACATTAAATGATAGATAAAACCTGCATATATCAAGGTATTTATGTACAGTGTGTGAGACAAGAAAGTAAATTTGTGGGGTAATTCCGTATAAGACTTATTTTGAATTTCGCCCTAAGTTCACGTGGTGTTCACTTTTTTTTTTCTTTCTTGGTGCATATAATAATGCGCACAAACACGTAGGTGTATACTAGAAATTTCCTAAAAGATGTGTTAGATGTGTGTTTTTTTTGTGGTACCTGAATGCGGAGGTAATTTGTCTCACTGTGAAGGGATTGGAAGAGAGTTGAAACGTGAATATCAACCATATCAGAGCTTGCATCGCCATAAATATCCAAGAGTGGTGTTGCACCATTGTTGTATACCCACAGCAAGCAAGCCCCACCTGGAAGCCGCAGCTGCACTGTATTTTTCCTCAAATTTGGCCGTACCCGTGCCCAATGACAACACAAGCATTCTATTGCTATCCATTGGCCTCAGATCCACCAATTGAAATTTGCCCGTCAATATTTGTTTGGAAATGTAGATTATTGCCACGAGAGTCTATACAATCAAAAGAGAGAGGGGTTGTGTACTCTTTAGTTCAATTCAAACTACAAACTACACAAAGTTGATTCTTGAAATTCACTCTATAAGTATTTTAGGAGTATTTATGGGTCGAATATTCAGTCTATAGAGTCGTTACCTGTCTTGATTCAATTATATTGGATCGAGAAAAAAATAACTCCTGATCCATATGCATAGGTATTTGATCAAAGCGAGTAGTTGGATGACCGGAGACCCGACTCGATCCAAAATTACATTTTTAATGTCAAAATTTTAAAAAATATATAGAAAATGACTTCTACTTAGGCTATCATATATAAAATTACGAAAGTTATCCTTATATATAGATCGGGTCTTATACCTATCTAGTCACAAATTTTCGACAACTCAACATGATTTTATTAACTAGTTCGAATATTCTATTTTTACGATTCAAAATAAATCGGTTCAGCGAGTCAAAATGAACACTCTGGGTATTCTTGCCAAACAGTTTTAATTATTTTTTCCAAACTCGAACTCGATCAATAAAATTTAAGAAATGTTTTACACTTGAATTGTAGAAATATATGCGTTGAATGAGTAACTCACGGGATTATTAGCAGCAACTGCTCCATCAACGAGATTAAAAGTGTGTTTATTCCCTTGTGAATCCTTGGTCTCAAAATAGTGTGGGGGGAGGAATGTGGGTGCTGCAGAGGTGCTGAGGCAGACATCCGATAGCAGAGCATTTTTAGAAACATTTGCTTTGGCCTGTTTTAATTACTCACCAAAATTAAGTACTACAATTTTATTGTTAATTAAAAAAAAATTTCAGTTTACAAGAATCATACATCATCAGTTGTGGAGAAGATAATTGGTTGAAGGCGTTTGATATCGAAAGTTGGTATGACAACATTTGTTAAGGTCTGTTCCACAGTGAGATTGCCCAGAATTCTCTTCACCAACGATTGCAAGTACTGCCCATCGTACTTAGGCCCTCCGAACAAATTCCTCAGCGACCTTACTACGTTCTTGCTCTTGATTGTAAAGACATCAAACATAAAGAGATTCAAATTTTGAAAAGAATATTGAATTTGGACAAATAATTAGTTATTTCGTTATTTGTGTATTATATATAAGATACCTGCTCTCAGGAAAGATTTGGGGGCTGTGTTCCAAGTAGAAGTTGGTGATGTCTTTGGCAGAATAAAGCGATCGTTTATCCTTATTTGGAGCCGTGAGTATGCTTGTTATAAGCCCGCCTGTGCTAGTTCCGGCTACTATATCAAAATAGTCTGCAATTCTTGCATTTGGTCCATCAAGTTCCTATCAATTAAACCAACCAACCAACCACAACATCAAATTTAAGGAATATTATAATCAGTATAGCTTCGAGTCATCAATGTTTATAGGATGGGTTCGAATCATTAACGAGATAAATAGAAATTCACTGTAAATTATTTTTAAAAAAAAGAAGAAGAAGAAGAAGTACTACTATTAAAGTGGATAACAAATGTGCTTGTACTATATATTTCAGTATACTTTTGTATAAATTCAAAACATGAGAATTTTTATGAATACCTGAAGTTTGGCTTCAAGAAAAGTAAGAATGGCGCTAGGAATGATGCCTCTAATGCCACCTCCATCGATACTCAAAACTGTAGCCAATCTTCCTCTAGATAAAGCATTGGTCATGGGTGGTTGTAAAAGGCTCAAGATTGTTAGTAAAGTTAGTGTTAGTATTAACTGTTTCATCTTCATGATTTCAATTAAATTCCGATAGAAATTATATGTTTGCTATTTTCTTTTGGGTTGGGATCGAAACAGGTTTTTTTATATTCTCAAAATCTCAAAAATGCATCAAAGGGAATATCAAGAAGTGGGGACACATCTAGCACAGTTGGGTACAGAAAGCTCTATTTATACAGAGCTTTGGATTATCATCTTAATTACTATCAGTTGAAGCGTCTTATAGACTTTTCTTTATTCAAGTCCTATTTATGAAAGTCCCATCAGTTTACCAGAAAGGATAGTCCGCTTTTCTTTTCAATTGAATGGCAACATGATCATCAAAGTCATTTTATTTATTATTTGAGTCAATTCTTAATTTGGGACAAACTTTACATGTCAATTTCTTTTAAATTTTGTCGCGTTCATCATTTTCCAATTTCCATACTACTATTTATTCTGAATCCTTTACAATCCTCAATCATGGTACACCAGACATGACAAGGCAATTGTCGCCTTTTCTAAACAGTACTAGAACTCCTTTTTGCAATTTTTGCAGACATCAATTATTAATCTGTTTGTTCTTTTTTACGTTTTGGATTGCACCGCAAATTCAACTGCGTACTATGTGTATGGAAAGTAAAGCGATCACGTATTCGTAATAACAGTAGACCTTGCATAATGAGATCAAACTTTGAGAAATTGAGCTTAGGGGAGAAATCTATATCCCATTGATGATTTCATATTATTGGTAGTAAGGAAATTCTAGATTGGGTCCATGGCATAATGTCATAGATATTTTAGTTTATAAATAAACACATCATCTAATATTAAATCACATTATCCAATTTTGCGATGTGTTTGTTTTTAGATCAAAGATTCTATGATACTATATTATGAATTCGATTCATATAAAAAATTTTCATTAGTATATGATTGGAAACAAAGAAGCAAGTAAATTTTGTGGGAGAATACTTAGGTAGACCTAATTTTTAGTCTCACATATAGATATTACGGTGTGGATTAAATGTTATAAAATTTATAATATCAACTGATATAACTAAAGATTCTATAAAATTTAATTTTAATTACAAAATTTACAAATAGAATCCAAAATCGAATCTATATTAGTATTTTTTTATTTTGTGTGTCAATAAAAAAGAATGGTTACATTGTCGCTTGATTTGACTAATATTCAAAATACCATATAGTATGCAAATTTATAATCCACTCCTATTATGTTGTAGGTTAAATTCAAACAGTTAAATAGTTTATTATGGTGCTAAAAATATTATTTTAAAGGGTTATTTTAGTTATTTAAATTTTCTAATAAATGTTATTTATGTATTTTAATATAAAAAGCAATCATTCCTTCCCGATTAACGGGATTTCTAAACAATGGATATTAGGTTTATAAATATTTTGATTTTTTATATAAATTCGTTAAATTTTCTTATTGGAATCTAAATGTTAAAAGAACAAGAGAATATAACCTTTAAAAAAAAATTATTAACCAATGTACAAGAGGAATCATTATAATTTACTGTAAAAGTTATACATGATGATAATAAAGATTGGGACTAGGAAGTTGATAATGGTTAACGGAAGATAAGTTTTCATTTGTGTAACAACGAGAAATTTTATGTCAGTCCGGAGTAATTATGTATGATTTGATCATACTCGGTAATTGCTCCTCAATCTATAAGAGTTTGAGAACTTTTTATTTGAAGTACAGGATCTATATTTCTGAAAAATAAAAAGGTCATCCTATTAAAAAAAAATTGGTCATATATTTTAAATAACAAATTCCTGTTAATATACACAGTAACTATGTATGAGTAAAATAAAAATTTCCATGTAACAACACATCCAATTATTTAATCATGACAAGTACATTAACAATAAGAGACACGGATGAGATAACGGTTTCCTCCTCTTTACTGTTTCCTTCATCTCTTTTTCATTCATTTAAGTGGCATTAATACATCCTTCAAGAAAAATTTGCATTAATAAAAGACACATATTTTTTTTCCCTATCTCAAAATATACCTTAAGTCACATTTATTTTGTCATAATTTGACTTTTCTGATCAACCACATCAATTTTGTAATCAAGAATTTATATAAATTTATTTTAATTATTTATAAATTTTTTTCAACAAAAGTAAAATTTATATAAAAGTGGATTATGATATGAAACTTAAAATTTACAAAAAAATTAAAAAATCTACAAAAAAAAATTGAATCTAAAAAACTTTACTTGTTAATCAAAAAAATCAAATATAACAAATATACTAGACCAGAGACACATTAAAAATTTTAAGATTAACAACAGTATATGATCATATCAAATTTCTCAATGCGTAAATAAGTGACAATTATTTTCATTTTAAATTAATTTAAAAACGATAAAATGACACAAAATTTACTAAAAATCATATTGAATCACATATATTTTTAATTTTAGATACTTAAAAAATTTCATGATACTATCGCGAATCTAATGATTACTTTGATAGAAAGATACTTTCATTCGTCTTCTCAAGTCTACACTGTTTTTGGTTATTGGCGACGCGTTTAACGTACGATAAACTTTCTTGACGAAGTATATATGGAGTTTCCAAAATTGAAGAGGTCATTTTTGTGGTCAACGGCAATGCATTATTCAAGAGTAGACCGGTAGTCTTCCACTAAACCTGCTAGTTGTTTGATTTTTCCAGCTTCGGATAAGTGAGTTAGAATACTTGACTAAGAAGTTGAAAACACTTGCGAAAGTGAAGTGTGAATATTTATTTGAGTGTATTTATACAAAATAATAAATAAAATTTATTAATTTGTTATCAGTTCTGTAAAAGAAGAAAAGAAATTCAATTAAAAATTTGAAATTATAAGGAACGTGATTTGATTAAATCTTGTCACGTAAAGTAATTTTAATAAGTAACAATGAATTTGTGCCTTTATCACTATTTTCCTATTTATTATTATAGTAAGCCTGCATGTGGACGAATAATCATTAACTTTGCTTTCTTTATCCAATCTGGAAAAAAAGTAAAAAAATCAAGTCTTTGCCTTGATATGGTAGTTTTCCAATCCTTTCCCAGTTGATCTTAACCTAAATGTTTGGGGGAAAGTTGTAAAGTGTTCTTTTTAGTATGTTTGAGAATTGGATAGCAGCAAAAGGATCCAAAATGTCGTTGCCAACGACTGGGGAAAAAAAAAAGGTCGAAATTCCCGGGAAAAAAAAGGCCTATCTTTTGTCAAATTTTAAAAAAGATAGGTATTTTTTATGAGTTAATTTTTTATACATTATTGTTGTAAAAAAAAATTTATACTATTAAGCGTAGATGTATGATGTATGTATAAAAATAATATTAAAAATGTAAATAATGTAATATATATGTACGATATTTTCTACACCAAAGGAAAGATAAATCCATTCTCTATTGGTTCCCATTAGCCGTTCGCCTTGTAGCATTTCATACATTCGGGGTCTCGCAATTGACATTTGTACCAACTTCCAACAATTAATTTCACACCTCATTTGACCAATCCTTTGTATTTCTTGGAATTTTTCTGGTCTTGCATTTGAAATATGGATTTGCTTGTAGATGTTTTGGGCTTATCTTTTGTTGATCCACATATGTTTTGTTGATCGTCATATTTAGCCATATTAATGATTTTCTTTATCTTGACTGAAACTGAAACTATAGCCCAAATAAAGGCCGAGTATAGAAGTAAAGCCCGAAAATGAAAAAAGAAAAAATCAGTCCGACTTCCTGGAAGAAAGATTTGTTAGTACTTGACATATGCAGTGTGATGGCTTACGGATTCGTTCTTTAGTCTCACTTGTAGATCATATGGTATAAACTGAATCTTATAGAGTAAATCACATTAGTTAATGTAAATACAATTTAATAAAATTTAGAAGGTGTTTGGTTCACATTCAGGAATCGAAATGGGAATTATAAATATCACTATTAATATGGGTTTATATTATTTCTCCTTACTTGTTTGGTTTAACATAAGAATGAATTTTATTGTGTTAATGAATTATTTAATTTGAAACACATGTCATAATTAGGGAATGAAAGTAAATATTTTCTAACATTTTCATTATCATAGAATGATTCATATAGTGTTTAACCAAACAATATTTATGGATATCATTAATTTTGATTTCTATTTCTCTCTCGTACTCATAAACCAAACACGTCTCCTTAGTTCGCACCACAATGTCTGTGTTTAATATGTGGTATAAGTATCGAAACGTAATACATTATTTTTTTAATATATATATATATATATATATATATATCTGTATCTGTATCCGATACATTATATCGGTACGTGCGAATTAGTATGCAGTACCAAAAATTATCCAATTATTCCGGTAATTGTAACACCAGGTTAACTTTATGTTTTTCTGGGTGGAAAAAGTCTTGATCAACTTTATCAGTTTTGCACATATTCCTTACAAAGGATTGCAATTAAGCACATAGTTGTGGTCACTCAAGGAGGTGTTATTAGAGCATTTTCATAGACGGGCTTCTTCACATGGGCTGTCTGCTGGGGAAGATTATGAAATACAACTGTCTGAATGAATTTAAGTTGTCTGAATTGGATGAGTGGACCATTGAAGTTTAGGTGATGTGAGCCACCTTAACCAGATTGGCCTTTTGGATTCTGGATCTTGGTGGGGACAAAATTTAATCTTCATGTCTCTGGCTAGTCTTAAGTCTTAACAAGTCATACACTACTTGACATTGACAAACCTGGAATTTTGTTGGGGACAACAATACCCTTTTCACCGTTATAAAAGTCATTCATTCGATTCGATTTCAACGGCTATGATTCATTACATTCATCAAGTCTAATAAGGTTGCTGTTAGTGCACGTCACAATTGCAGTCGGCGGCTATTTTCTTCTTTGGTAAATTTTACTATTCAATGGAATTGGCTTATACGATAAGTAAAATAATCGGCACATATAAAAAATTTTAAATATAATTTCGTTATCCTCAATCCTTTATTTGATGAATAATCGATGATAATCAATATTAAACCATTAAAATATGCGACCGTAACTTGTTTTGAGCACGGGTTTTGTCGGTAAAAAAAAAAAGAGAAGGTAGAATCATTATCATTATATCGTCATTAGATTTCATCCGAATGTAGTAGTAGTTCATGACAATCTAAGAGATTTTGAATGAAAAAATCTCCTCCATGAGGAGGAGATGTCAAAATGACCTCTTCAATTTTGGAAACTCCATATATACCTGTCTCTTATACACATCTAGCAGAGGGATAACTGGATGATCATATGCCTTCGGATGGAATGACATCCACCTCTATGTGCTTCGTCCTTTCGTGATAGACTGGGTTGACTTGCAATTTGGAAGATGTGGACTGAAGTCGTGGAGCTTGCATAAACTTGCTAACGATGTGGACAACATAAGAGATCTCTGGTATGCCTCATGGTACAGATAGATAAGACTTCAACCAACTATCGATAGAAAGTATGGATCATTAAAGAATGTCCTACTCGACTTAGTCAAGTCGATATTTCACATTAACTCTTATACACATCTAGATGTGTATAAGAGACAGACTTAACACTCTGTAAGCCCTCAGGTAGATGTGTACTTGAGACAGATTCAACACTGCTCGAAGATTTCAGCTTGAACAAAACCAAGAAGAGTGGATCTAAACTTTTCGAACCATACTCTAGTCACTGTGACCTGTCTCTTATACAAGAACGTTTTAGTTTACAAACAGTAGGTGAGGAAGTAGGCATACCATGTGGAAGTTTTATGTAAACTTCCTCTTTTAGATCACCATGTAAGAATGCATTCTTAACATCCATTTGATGTAGAGACCATGATTACATGGTGATCTCTTATACACATCTAGATGTGTATAAGAGACAGCCTTTGTGTAGCTTCATCTGAGTCTAGACCATATGTTGCTTGTTGCCAAGAACTACCAATTTAGCCTTGTAATTAGATCTATGAATCCATGGGCAGATCCGACTGATTTGTTCTATGCACAAGTCTTACTCTCCTGAAGGTCTTAGTTCTGATCAATTCGAACATGACGAACCCTCCCAAGTCGATTTTCTTCAAGTGCGAAATTGCGTCAATAGCTTGTCGCCAACACTCATGCTCCATGGCCTGTTTATATGAGGAGGGAATAGGAATAGGTGACAAGGTAGCTGCCAAAGAGAGAGGAGGGATGAAGCCATACCTATCTCGGTGGTTTATGAACCCGAGTACCGCGTCTAAGAGGAGCAAGTGTGGTGTTGGAACAGAATCAGCGATCAAGGAATGAGTTGGAGGGCTGTGAGATGTAGAAGTCGATCTAATGTGTTGGACTTGCGTCGATACACCAAGAGAGGTTTAGAAGGTACATGTGGATAGAGTTTCACACCAAAACCGAGAGGGCACAAATGACTCTAGTAAAAGGGTGCGAACAACATCAAGAAGATGGCGATTCTTTCTCTCCGCCACCCCATTTTGTTGTGGGGTTGAAGGACAAGATCGCTGAGAAATTATGCCATTAGTTACAGATGGTTTGTAGGAACTCCTGGAAAGAATTAGACATGTACTCACCCCCATTGTCAGAGCGAAGAATTTTGATTTGCGCAGAAAATTGGTTTTGAATATGTGCATAGAAAAGCTTAAAAACAGAAAATACTTCATCTTTAGAATGGAGAAAATAGATCCATGTGAAACGACTATAATCATCAATAAAAGTGACAAAGTACTTGTAATTAGCATGACTTTGTAGGTGCAGATTTTACACATCACTATGTATCAAATCAGCGCCATGATTCACATGTTAGCAATGTAGCATGGTAGAGTCTGTACTTTATACACATCTTAGATGTGTTGCAATCAGTAAATTGAACAGCATGAGGGGCTGATTAATAGTTTATTCCCTAGTAAACCAGAATTTAATAAAACGTGGATTACATTAGAGTTTGGATGTCCAAGACGTTTATGCCATGCTCGGTAATCAACCCGAGCAGAATTACAAGTGATAGATGGCAAAGAGAAACATGGAGACATAGGAAATGGAAGAGGGAAAAGACGTCCTACTTTAGGCCTCCTTGCAATCATCTTCCCTGATTGTTGATCCTGCACATATACAACCAGCATTTAGAAAATTCCACTTTATAATTATCGTCAACCAACCTGACCAATAGAAATAAGATTATTTGTAAGGCTAGGAGAGACAAAAGCGTTAGTTAGAGAAGGAGAAATGTCACCGGTGGGTGTGATAGGTAAAGGGTTCCCATCATTTGTATAGATCTTAAGATGGCTCCAGTGTATTTCTTTACACATCTAGGTGAGTAAATTAGCCAGCTTGGTCATATGGTTAGTGGCCGCGGAATCAACATTTCAAGGAGATTACGTTGAGAAAGGTTTACGAGAGTCCTAAGGCAGAGAATGCGAAATGATCATTTGTTGAATCATTTCAAGAGTTACAGTGGAGCAGAGTAGTAGAAGCACTCGTGCTATGTTCGCAGAATTACTACTAGAAGAACCAACGGACCTCGTATATGCTGTTTGATTTCTTAGGATCGAACAGTTTGAGGCATAATGTCCAAACCCCTTGCAACAAAAACATTGAATAGTGCTCAAGTCTCTACCTTTTGGCTTGCCTTGTGCTACATAAGCCATTGGAATTGAAGTAGATCTTTGTTGTGTCTCTTATATTGGGTGAGAATTCTGACAGGGTCTAGTCTTATGAACCGGGAACTTGTTCCCTCTTTGGATGTATGCCTCAATGCTTTGTTTCGACTGGTGCTTTCAAATTCGATCTACATCTAGATGTGTATAAGAGACAGCCATGAAACTGCTAAGTGTTGGTAGAGTTTCTTCAAATAATTTCACATTTCAATTGCAGTCTTAAAGGGTTGGAGATTCAAGATGATATTCGGATCCACAGATCCTGAATCCATGCCATGATTTGAGCATCCTTGACCTCCCACTTGGCATGCTCATCCTTCTCTTTGTCTTTGTCTGGAGCAGTTTGCTGCCATCAATATGTCCCCATAAATCTTTCCCTTTGACAAAAATTTTGAAGTGAAATGCCCAAGTTGAGTAGTTTTTACCATTAAAACGAATCAAGACAGACTCATACTTGTCTGTGGCCATGATGCCGAGAGAACTTGATTAAGAATAAACAAGGACAAGGGACTCTACTAGGATTGAGAATTGAAACAAGGAAAACAGAGATCTTAGAAACTCGGCTCGATACCATGACAATCTAAGAGATTTTGAACAAAACAATCGCCTCCTCTACACATCTAGATGTGTATAAGAGACAGTTCATACTGTGTCCAATCCCGAAATTAGTTCTAATACTGTCTCTTATACACATTCCTAGATTCCTTTGCACAAAATCTGCTAGCATTTGATTCCAGCTAATTCCTTTGACAGTTCATGTCGCTATTCTTGGATTCAGAGGGGAATACGTTGGATGGAATAATTTTTTAAATGTATTACCGTATTCCCAAGGGTTAGGTCCATTTTTTATCTTTATACTCAAAACCCTGATTTAGGCATCATTTATTTATGACTTTTCAAGGAGCAGAAACTGCTATTCTAACTCTTCTCGGGGGATTTCATCCACAAACGGAAAGTTTATGGCTAATTGATATTGCCATCATCATTTAGCTATTGCATTTATTTTTCTCGTTACTGGTACACATATGTATAGAACTAATTTCGGGATTGGACACAGTATGAAAGATCTTTTAATTGCATATATTCCTCCGGAGGTAATTGGTGATTAATTAAAAATGAAACGAATTATTGATTGTATCATTAATACCTTTATATCTACGTGTCCTGGCCCTATAAATAATAATAATAATAATGGACCTCCCCCTTACATTTAATTACCCAATAAGATACTCCTATTTACGACTTGACAACAGAGCTTTTAAGGCCTGAACATGCTAGGATTAACTTTTGAGGTTGGAAACGAAACTTGACTCAATTACATATGCAATACTCTAAACAAGTAAATTACCAAAACTTGATGTCCAAGATGTTGAGCTGGATGAACATGATTAATGAACTTAGAAGAATTTATTTATATGCAAATGATTCATTGGAAATCACCATTTAGCCTGTCATTCTTTGCAATCACAAATTTTTTAGTGCGATAATGAAGGAAGGAGTGGTGGTAGAAAATCAATTCATTAAATTGGTTTGCCACTTTCAACAAGTTCTGTCAAACATCTTTTGACATTACCCCCTAACCATATTTAATTAACCAAAACTTGACACTGTCCAAAAACATCCCCCTTGGTCTTGGCCCTTTATTTTCGACGTGGGTTTTCTGTGATAATAATTTTGTTATATTCTCTGTGACATGACGTGTTTTTAAATCTAATTTAAAGTTAAAGTTTTAAATATTAATAAGAATATTTATCAATCAGATGAGAGATGTCATAAAACATATAACAAGAATATTGTCACAAAAAACTCCACGGGCTTTATTTCTTTCCAGTCTCCACAATGAATAGCTATTAGTTATTAATTACCGTCACTAAGAAACATATTAATCTAGTAATTTGACAGAGTAATAAGATGCATGCCAGATGAAAGTTCAATAACTATCAAATCTGCGGGTGAAATTAAGTTTGAGCATTATCACTCACGTGATATGATTGAATTTGCTGTATTTATTGTGCATGTGATGAGATGGATAATTCAATTGAACTAGCTTGTTCGTGGATATTATTAGAGGGAAAATTCTACGTTTTTAAAAGAAAGATGTAATATAATATGTTTAAAAATTTGTATTATTCAAACGTTTAAAGTCAACGAAATTATTCATTCAACGAAACTATAGAAATTCTCTATAGCACTTTCCACTTTGAATTATTAATTTTAATACTTTAGTACTTTATAATATCACTTTTTTATTATATTATTTAATTACTTTTGAAAATTAGTGAGTTTCTTAAAGAGAGAATTGTAATTTTGGTTCACAAACTATAGAAGTGCATAGAATTGGTCCCTAATCTATTTAAAATTGCAGTTCTAGTCCCCAATCTTTTAAACTAAATTAGATTTTGATTGGATGGGGGACCAATTCTGTAGTTATTTGTCCTATTCCCGCGGTTATTCGATAGATTGGGGACTAAAATTGTAATTTTGAATAGATTGAGGACTAAAGGGGACCAAAATTACAATTCACACTTTCTTAAAATATTTTTAAGAATTAGGTGACAAGATTTTAATAATTGTAATTTAGATTTGATTATTCAAATACTCTTATTCATGGTATTAAAGTCTTTTTATTAAAAAAGCTATAAAAATCATTAATTTTTAACTAATTTAAAAAATATGCCAAAAATTCATAATATAAAGTACTAATGTATTAACTTTTAAGGTATAAATTATAAAACAATGATAATTCAAGGGTGCATATTACAATTAATCCTACATTTCATAACTAGTGAAGTGTATTGTAATTAATTTGGCTGTCATCAGAGGGATTTTGTGGATTTTGTTGTTGAATGGTTCGGATTTTTCGGCGTCCCAACAACGATTCCATGCACGTGAAGAATTATCAAATCATTGAATTTTGATAATATATTTCCGTTCTTTTAAAATAATTGTTACATTAAATATTTTATATTATCTATTAAGTAAAAAAATTAAAAATATATGAAATAATATTTTTTTAATGTCACATTAATAAAAAAATTATATAATTAAAAAGATTAATATAACAAGATAATTTAATCACTTTAAATTATTTTTTTATAAAATTAATATAAATAATAATTTTTATAATTCGTATATACCAATTAAATATAACAGATATTTTAAAACATTGAAAATATTATTGGTAATATTATACTACTAGCATGCACGTTTCCCCAACATTTATACAGGGTACGAATTTGACACGTACCAAATTATGCAAATCTCTTCTGCTACAAGGTCCAGAGTGCCATAGCAAAATTGCTTCAAAAAAGGTATTTTCTTTTTTTTTTTGGGGTATATTTTTAGTTACGTGTATTGAGATCTTCAACTTTATAGTACTGTTCATCAAATGAACATTATTAAAGTCCTTTTGAGTGTATATTCTATTTTAGGGAAATATTTAAGTAGTTTTAATTTTTGATTTTATTTATAAATTTTGTAGTGTGAATTAAATATTATAAAAATTTTAATATCCATTGATGTAAATAAAATTTTTATAAACCTAAGAAGATTTAATTTTAACTACAAAATCAGATCTATATTAGTATTCAAAAAGTTACATCCTAATCCTATACACATGTTTAACAACACTTGTTGGTCATTACAAGGCCACAAGCTAACTAAGTTTTCGTTTTTGAATAATATTTTGAAATTATATTTTATAATTTATCTCATCTCATATATCATATTTAAAAATATTACTATATTAATTATTAATAATATTTTAAATAATATTTTGAATAATAACTATTCAAACGAAAGTTTGCTATTTTGACATAATTATCAAACAAAAAGCAAGATTTAATTAAAAAAGGCAGTGCTATTTGGGGGAGGTAGAATTGGTTTCTCCCGAAAGCATTGGACGAATGAAGTTAATGCTATTCTAGTAACCACTTTAGTTCTTGGTCCAATTTTTGTCTAAACCTCATTTTCATCTAATTATAAGATTATATTATAGCTATTTTTGTGACCAAGTTTTTTCGTGATCCTTTAAAACTTGTATCCGCTATAAATTATTGAAGCTTATGTAAAAAATTATTTTAGTCTCAAGTCATTATCCAATCCCTCTGATATCGCTTCATCTGTCCCTCTCACCAACTAATTAAATCAATAGATAAATCCATGTCCCACCCTGTTCTAAATCAATCATTGCTAATCCCCTAAAAATAAAAAAAGAAAGGGTTCTGATCAAATCAATTGTAATCAATGCCATTATCTATTCGCCACGTGGAATGCTACTGTACCGATATGGTCCACCCTGTCTCTGATTCCACCCTCCTCATCTCTCGATCTTCTTAAGTTATTATTTTCACTATTTTTTTAGCAAATATATTGCACTATAGTCCCTCATATTTACAATTTCTCGTTTATACTCAACTAAATCTTAAAAATGACAAATATCATTTGATTGGACACTGTAATATTTTGATTCCAAATTTCGCTGTTGACTAGCCTTGCACATAAAAAGCTCAAGTCCACTCTCACCATGTATTTCTATTTCGAATATAATTGGCACATACCAACATCCATTTCCGTTTAAATATATATATTTTTAAATATTATCTGAAGTAACAATTTTTTGATATAATATATATAAAATTAAAAAAATAATAAAAAAATATGTATAATATGATTATAAATAAACTATTATTTATAAAATAATGAAAAATATATTACCGTCCAAAAGAGCCAGATCCATTTGTGCTTGAGCTTTTCAATCACAAACCTTCATGTCCAAATCCATTTTTGAATACATTAGAGAGGAACATGAGTTTATAATTAAAATGAGGGATTAAAGAGATTAAATTATAGATTTGACACATCCTTTGTGCAATTTTCTTAAATTAATTAAGTTTCCTTATTTTTCCTTTGACAAAAGTTAATCGAATTTATAAAATAGTAGTATGAATTTGTTAATTTAAAAAAATAATTAATTAAATAATATATTTTTTTAAGATTAAGTATCCATAACATCATGTGATGGACGCTATCATATAAGAATTTCTTAGGAAAATTCTATAGTAGATTTTTTTTCTTAATCAACTGTTGCTCTTACCACGCATTTTCGGAAGGATAAATATTTAGATAAATTTAATTTTGATTCTATTTATAAATTTTATAATGTAAATTAAATTTTAAAAAATTTATAACTTTATTTGATATAAATAAGATTTTTTAAAATTTAATTTTAAATATAAAATTTATAGATAAAGATAAAAATTAGATGTATCTAATTATTTAAATTAAATTTTAAACAATTTATAACTTTATTTGATATAAATAAAATTTTTTAAAATTTAATTTTAAATATAAAATTTATAGATCCCCTTAAAAATTAGATGTATCTAATTATTTAAATATAAATTGTTTAACAATTTATAATTTTATTTGATATAAATAAGATTTTTTACATTTAATTTTAAATATAAAATTTATAGATAAAGATAAAAATTAAATCTATCTAATTATTTTTAAAATTTAATTTTAAATATAAAATTTATAGATAAAGATAAAAATTAGATCTATCTAATTATTTTTCCATTATTATATCTCTTTTTCTCTCTCTGCGCACCAGAGACAAACTTCAAAAATCCCAAAAATAAAAAATTACAAAAAGAAATACTATTGCTTTTTATGGCAATGGGTTCAGCTCTGAGCCAAGGATTTTAAATAGGGTTCTGTTTGGGGAGGGAGGAAATAGAAATAAATTGTTAAACCAAAAAAAAAAAAAAACTCCGAAAATCAGAAAAATGGGTATTTGCACTTCCAAACCCTCCCCAGAACCCAATCTTGATAACGATTCCAAACAAAACCCTATTCCGACCAAGGATAAAGATAACACTATCCAGGTCAAGGATAACGGCGGGACCCCCAGCAAGAAATCGGGACCGGAATCCGGCAAAAAGTCTCCTCTTTTTCCATTCTACAGCCCGAGTCCGGCGCATTATTTGTTCTCGAAGAAGTCTCCGGCGAATTCGACGCCGAGGAGTTTTTTTAAGCGGCCGTTCCCGCCACCGTCTCCGGCGAAGCACATTAAGGCGGTGTTAGCTAGTAAATCCAAGGAGAGGCACGGTTCTGTGAAGCCGAACGAGGCGGCAATACCGGAGGGGAATGAGTCGGAGGGGGTGGCGGCGACGGCATTGGATAAAAGCTTTGGGTTTTCCAAGAATTTTGGAAATAAGTATGAGCTGGGAGAAGAAGTGGGAAGAGGGCATTTTGGGTATACTTGTAGAGCTAAGTTTAAGAAAGGGGAGCTTAAGGGTCAAGATGTTGCTGTTAAGGTCATCCCAAAATTCAAGGTTTGGCATTTTATTTGGAGTTTTTAATAAGTATAATTAACTGAAATTTTAGCATTTTATAAGCTAAGCTAATTTTTTTTTTTTTTTTTTGGGGGGTGTGATCTATGTGAGTTATAGCAGTTGTAATTTACAGTTTTACACTGATTCATAGCTCAATGGTTATTGAGGTTTCAGAGATCAGATCTGTAAAAAGGGTAATGTTAGATAGCTAAGGTCATATTTGGAAGTGTAAATTTGTCCTTTTTGGAGTAATTTTGTCCAGTTGGGACTTTACTTAAAATATGTATAGTGGGTTTTAGCTGGGAAAATGGTATTTTATTGATTTTTCCAATTATGGAAAAGAGGATCGGAAAGGGAAGGAAAAAGCTTGTTTTATCTATGAAATGGTATAATAACTCTGGTAGTATTTGGTGGTGCTACAGAATATGGTTGTTTTATATTATTATTATTATTATTATTATTATTATTATTATTATTATTCTAGTTTTAAGCTGTGGTAGATTTACATGGTCGACTTCATTTTCTGTGTTTTATCCTAGTGCACAAGATTTTCATTGTCTGTGAATAGGAAGATTCATTTACTTTTCTGTAATCTTTCTTTACAAATACTAATATTAAAGCAAAAGTTTTTACGGTCTATCCACTGATGCTTATACTGATCTCCTGGCAAGCTTTTATGGTTAAGTTGGATTTCAAACAGATTCCATCATCATAGCATTATGATCATAGTAATAAGTTAATAGTCTTAATATTTCATGCATCAAAGCCAAGTATTCTGTTTTGAAAGTTCTGTTTGGTTGAATGCAGGCAAGTTGGTAACTTTTATACTGTGGTAGCTGATAAATTTTCATGATAATTCTTGCATTATATTTGTTAGGACTTAGGATGCTTGAATGTTTTTGCTCAATACCGATTAGCTATTAGTTTTGGGAGGATGTACCCATTATGTCAATGAGTTGTAATACTCCTCCAATTTGTGCATGGTTCATGTTCCCACAAAGTTTTATTTATCCCAAAAAAGGTTCTCTTCAATCCAATTTGTTGATCTGTGGAATGTCTTTTGTTATCTCTGTTTTGAAGACAATGTGTTTACTGGTTTCATGTGGATTGCTTTTCATTTGATCTCTTAATGTTATTGTGCTAGAACCATATATTATACCTGCTTTGTAAATGTGATCTCTTCTCCCCCATGTTTTCTGGTGAAGTTTGAGTATTGAATTTTCTGTTCCAGTAAGTATTCCTTTTCTTTCTCTGAACCAGATGACCACTGCCATAGCCATTGATACAACAGATGTAAGAAGGGAGGTGAAGATATTGAGAGCTTTAACAGGACATAGCAATCTTGTACAATATTATGACGCATATGAAGACCATGACAATGTCTTCATTGTTATGGAGTAAGATCTGATTACTTGGTTTAAAGCCTATTGTATTTCTTTACCTATGTGTCTGTGTATGTATTGAATAGGAAGGTTTTGGACCAAATTGCTTTACCTGTAGACTTGTACATGTTATAACTTTTGTAGATTCATCTAATTTTTTTGCCAGTTATCATTATTATGTAGAGAAGCTTCTGCATTCATTTTACTGTATCTGAACTTTTTGAGAATACTGAAATTAATTATCACGCTTTTTGAAGGCTATGTGAAGGAATTATACACTTTTGGATAGAATACTTTCAAGGTAATTCATTTGTTTTAGTATATATGAAGAATATATGAATTTGGTACCCTTAAGTTTCTGATGGTGTTAAGAAAACATATTTTAGAAGGGGAATCTGTGATAAAAGAGCTTCTTAACATATCTTTTGTTCTACAGGGGCGGGAAATATGGAGAAGATGATGCAAAGGCTGTGATGATACAGATTCTGAACATTGTTGCATTTTGTCATCTCCAGGGTGTGGTGCACCGGGATCTTAAACCAGAGGTGGGAGATCCTTTGAATTCAAACTGCTTATACTTGCAATCTCTTGAATCACACCCAGAAAGGGGAAACAATAGGTTGAGTTAAATTTAAGTATTGATTCACAGGGTAGACATTTACAGATGTATCCAAGATGACATGCCCCTTCATGTATTATTCTCCCTGCGATATTTTGTTCCTGTGCCAACTTCTTGTCTAACTGTAGCTTATTGCTGGATCAGAACTTCTTGTTCACCTCTAAGGATGAGAATTCACAACTGAAAGCCATAGACTTTGGATTGTCAGATTTTGTGAAGCCAGGTTTGTTCTTGGTCCCTAGTTTTGTTCATGCTTACTTATCTATATCTTTCTTGAATTAACTATTGAAAATTAATCATCTGAGTTGAATAAATCAAATACTTCACAGATGAAAGGCTTAATGACATTGTTGGGAGTGCATACTATGTTGCTCCTGAAGTTCTGCACAGATCATATAGCACAGAGGCTGATGTGTGGAGTATTGGAGTAATAGCATATATTCTTCTCTGTGGTAGCCGTCCTTTTTGGGCTCGAACCGAGTCAGGGATCTTTAGGACTGTTCTAAAGGCTGATCCAAGTTTTGAAGAACAACCTTGGCCTGCTCTGTCAACTGAGGCAAAAGACTTTGTAAAACGTTTGTTAAATAAGGATCCACGTAAAAGAATGACTGCAGCACAAGCTTTAAGTGAGCCTCCTATGGTGTCTCCAAGATAATTGTCATTCCTTTTTTTAAAATGTTTTAAAGTCTTGTTTCCATGTTTGAAATCTTAATAATTTTCATTCTCAGGTCATCCTTGGATTAAAAATGGTAATAATGTAAAGGTACCCCTGGATATACTAATATTCAAACTCATGAAGGTTTACATGCGGTCATCTGCACTTCGTAAAGCTGCGTTGCGGGTATGCGTTGCAAATTGTTTCTCTCTTATAATTTAATTTCTGGAAATGTTGGTGTTTCCTTTACTTGGCATATCAAGTTATGGTGTAATGCATCTCTTTTCCCTCTTCTTTGAGAGAAAAGGAAATGATCTTACTCCTTTACAACTATTTATGTTTTGTTTGTCATATACCTGCATCGATGATAGTTATGTCGTTCTCTCATATTCTATGCTTGGTTTTAGTAAAAAGTTCTTGCCTTTTGTATTGCTAGTTACCCTAGTTTATTGAGTATCCTTTCTACTAGCAGTTTTATTAACCAGGGAAGAAATGAGTGAATCATTTTATACTAGAGCTAATTGGACGTGTAGCTGTTGGTAGCAAGGCATATCAGTAGTTATTATGTTAAGAGGGTTGGTTACCCACCCTTCATTCTAAGCAAGTGTTGCCTTGATGCATCAACGTCTAATTAAACCTCCTTTAGGACATGCTAGTAGGTGTTTGGGATTTTGTCACTACATGTGCAAGAATTATGCCACTTCAAATTGTGTCCTGGTCACTTGACCCAAACAAACTACTGAGAGCCTAATAAGCATCAAATTGCCAAGGAAGAGTTAAAGGGAGCTGAAAGTCTTACTATTGTCTTATATTGTTCTTTGTTTAAATTTTCTTAACTTCATGATCTTTTGTAATTTACTGTTGGTTATCCATTTTTCCCGTTGCATGTAACAATGATGTTTCCTCTTTTTCTTCTTTTGGTTCCTTGACTCGTGTAGGCTTTATCTAAGACATTAACGGTGGATGAGCTATTTTATTTGAAAGAGCAATTTGCACTGCTGGAACCGAACAAAAGTGGCACCATAAGCTTGGAAAATATCAAAGCGGTTAGTTATACTTGAAACTGAATCTTATGGTTTTAACACTGGTCTTAGTCTTGAATTCTTTAAACTCATGTTTGCCAGGTCTTGATGAAAAATTCAACCGAAGCGTATGGAGGAGTCTCGAATCCATGATTTTCTTGGATCAGTATGTCTATTCATTGAATAATAGCATTCCTAATTATGAAATTTCTTCTGCTAAACCACATTTACTTTTTATCCTTCAGCTTAATGCACTTCAGTACAGAAGGATGGATTTTGAGGAATTCTGTGCGGCTGTATTAAGCGTACATCAGCTTGAGGCGCTTGATCGATGGGAACAGCATGCTCGCTGTGCATATGAACTCTTTGAGAAGGGTGGAAACAGGGCAATTATGATTGAGGAATTGGCTTCGGTAATTGGGTTTTTCCATTTGGTTAATACCAATTATGTTTGCATGGAATTGCTTCTTGTACTTTTCTGGATCCTAATTTTGTTTGTCCAGAGCAGATAAATTTTGACAACAAGCTCCTGATTGCATGCAGTATAACATTTTGAAATCCTTGTTTCAGGAACTTGGCCTCAGCCCTTCTGTTCCCATTCATGCTGTTCTCCATGATTGGATTAGGCAAATATAGATACGGATGGAAAACTTAGCTTTTTGGGATTTGTAAAATTGTTACATGGTGTGTCTAGCCGCTCTCTTCCTAAAGCTCAATGACAATTATAGGTGCCCTCATGGACCTAATGAACTCATAGTTGGCGATCTTTTGGCAAACTAAAGAGCAGTGGTCATTGAGATCATTTAACACATCTTATTTTTTTGTTACTGCGCATACAAATAGATTCCTATAAGGTTGGATTTTGGGATTTGTATAGTTGTCCATGGCTGAGGCTTCTTCCCATTCATCATATTTTCCTGAGTATCATATTGTGATTACTGAGCTGGCTTCGTGTTTAGGTATCCCACTGTAAAGCTGTAGTCAATTCATAATTTTATAGGTGAGAATACTTCTCAGCTGGTTCTGAACACAACCTGTAACATGCTGGATATCCCTGACATCTTTGATTGTCGTGTATCTTCTCTTTGTCTGTACTCCTAATCAAGAAAATTTTTTCGTGTTTGTTGTTACCTCCATTGGATCTTTGTTTCTTAATACTAGTTATTTATGGTTTATCTTATGAACATTGGTATGCAGTACATTATTAAGGACATAAAAGTACAATTTTGGAGAACTCTTTCAGTCTAAGTTTTCTCTGCTTTTCTTCTCTTCTAAACTCAGAAACTAGGCCTAAAGGTGCTTTCTGTTCTTGCTCTTCTCGTAAGTTAATAGGATGATATGAACAAGGTTAAAGAAAGAGGAAAAAAGACGAAGACCAGGAAAAAGTTTGTGTTCCGCTGTCTATGCAATTCAAGATTGATGCCCAAATGCAGCTACTGTCTATGAAAGTCAGCATTTTTTTCTCTTTTTTGGTTCTCCTAAGAAATATGGAACTCTTACATTCAGTTTCGATATAGTGACTTGGAGATAAAAAGGAAAGAATAGAAGGGAATAGTTGATTTTTTTTTTTCCCCTTCTAAATTTGTGAGTTCGAAGTAGAAAAAAGAGGTAAACGGAAAATAGTGCGAGACTCAGAAATAATTTTCCTTACCACAATTCATAATAGATAGAAATGGTCAATTGATAAACTTTTTAAAAAATGTCAATCTTTCCTGTAAAATTTTTCAAGTACAAAAGGGGGGTAATACCTATGATTTTTTTTGTTAATCATTTCCACAAAGCCAAAACCATACCCAAAAAAAAAACTTATACAACATAAATTTGGGAATTAAAATCTTTCCAACTAAGTCAGATATTTATATGTGAGCGCACCCCATTGCGGAATGCTAGGTATTACTATTTTTTTTTGGAAAAAAAAAAATCAATATTTCAGTATTTATACTTGCGGAATGCTAGTTATTCTTTTTACCAAGACAAGTTTTATATTCCCATATATTTTGTACCTCATCCAAACTTTCAACCAGTTAAGACAAATTTTGTATTCCCATATCTTGTTACCTCATTCCTTTTATTTTCTTTTCTTTTTTCTACTAAACTCCCAAAATAGGCCACAATAATTAATGGTATTTAATCCCTTAGTTGTTGTTCAACTCATCATGATATAGCTACTAGATAAATAAATAGAGCTGTTTTTTTTTTTCCTTTTTTAAAAAAAAAAAAAGAAAAAAGAAAAAGAAAGTCTAAAACTAAAGTTGAATGCGCCTTGAACTTTTTAACCTTTAAATAAAGGCGTAGTTCTGAGGCAACTGAACAAACCATGCCTTCAGATTTAATAAAAAATACTCTTTCGGTCAATTTATTTTGTTTCAAATTATCTATCATTAAGAAATCAAGAAAGTATTAAATAATAGTTTTTAATTTTTACTTTTTTTGTTACATTAATAAAAAATAATTACATAATTAAGATATTAATATAAAATAGTATTTTAGTTATATTAAAATATCTTTTTATAAAATTAATATAATTTAATAATTTTTTAAACCCATATACTAATCCAACGTGACAATTATTTTAGAAGGGGAATAGACAGGGATATATTGCACCGCTGTCAAATAAAGACTTGTAAGATAATTCTATAAAGGGTTAAATACATTAAATTCCCTTAAGATTTATGGCTGATTTGTACTAAATTCTTTAACGTTATTTTTTTTTTACTTTGTCCCTCGTCAATAATTTGACTATTAAAAAGTCAAAAAGACATTTTTACCGCTAGACAGTACAAAAATATATAAAATTAACCTCTTAAAATTTATCATATTTGTCATTTTAGTCTATAATTCAAGTTTTGTATCAATTAACCTACTTTAGTCATTAATCAATATAAAATATTCTTAAAATAACTAAAAATATAATGATGTTTACCAACACCAGTGATACTTTAAAAATATTTGTGAACAAAATTTAAATATAAAACTTCCTAGCACTTTTTGTATTTTTTGGTCTTTTTATTATATTTTATTTTTATGTAAAAATAAAATTTTAAATATACGAACTTATAACTATTTTTTAAAGTTATATCCATCTATTTTCCTTTTGCTTTTCTTTATATTTATTTAAAATGGTTTTCTTCTTACTTTTTTTCCTTTGTTAATATAATTTAACTAATACTTAAATATACGAAGGAACTTTATCATCTAAATAAAAACTTAAATTAAAATAATTTAGATAAAATACCTTTAATAATTCATCAAAAATTTTAAAATTAATTATTTTATTATATTTTTAAATTATAAATATTAAAAAAAATATAATTCGAGAATTAGAATATTAGTAATTAATTTGGAGCATATTTATATTTTTAACAATATTGATAACATTATTGAATTTTATTTTATCTCAAGGTATTAAATGCTACAAAACTTATTTAAGATGTAAAGTGAAATTTCGCTTAAACCTTAACGGGTTTACTATAATTGATCTTTAGGGATAAATTTATCTTTTTGAAAAAACTAACAACGGATTTACATTTGACCGTCAAAGGGGTAAAGTGAAAAAACAAATAATATTAGGGAGTTTAGTGTAAAATAACTCAAACTAGTCCAAACTTGAAGGGGATTTAATGTATTTAACCCTTCTATAAAAGAAGTCATTGATTTCCTCATAGCCAATTATAGAGTGACAAGAACAATTTCTTGTCAATCATACTAGGGTGACAAGAACATAAAGGTGGTTTGGGTGAAAAATTAAGGTGGTTTTTTTTGTGGGTTTTGAAGTGATACCACTTATAATCATTAGTGCCGACGGAGACAAATATGGTTAAAAACTTGGATGCCCTTGAACTTTTAGGTCAGTTTCAATTTGACCCCTAAATTGTCATTTGTTATTTTAACCCTTTTACTTCTAAATCTGTATATTTTTAAACTTTATTTTAATATTAACTCATCTAAGGGTAAATTTGTAATTTTATATATATTCATTTTTTATTTAAAAAATTTCTTATGAGTTATAAAAAAGACAATAAATTTAATTAACACAAATTAACTAATGAAATAAAATATTTCTAATTTAAGGTTAAATGAGCTAATTAAAGTCTAACAAAAGCTAAGTAAGCCATGATTCAATATTAACTATACTCATCTTAACATTAAAAAAAAAAAAGAGAAAATGCTTGGGAACTTTTCAAATAATATAAGGGTTCAAATAAGAAGATTAAGCTAAAAACAAGATATAGGACAGAGATGGAAAACAAAGAAACAAAGGACTAAAGCTGCAAATGATAACTCAACCGGTAGCCTATATTTAACACTCCATGCTGTTCTTCACGTGCTTATGTCAGAAGGAATAATTGCATCATGCAACAAAGACTTATGGTGCGTTTGGGAGTGACGGATTTGGAAAGAAAAGAAAGAAAGGAAAGTTAGATTTTTTCGAGAGGAAGGAAAGGAGAATGGGAAGGAAAAAGAAAGATACTATAGTCATAGTTATTAAACCCGATTCAAGGAGGAACCTGACTAGAGGTGGATTAACTGATTATTAGTTAAATTTGTAGATTATTGGTTCAATCATATAGATCTTATTGGTTTAACCGGTAGGTCATTTAAATATATTTTTATTAATATATAATATCTATAAATTATTAAATATAAGGTATATAGTAAAAATATTGATAAAATATATTTTACTAAAAAATTTTAAGTATAAATGTAACTTTTTAATAGTTACAATGTAAACTTTTCACATGAAGAGTAAAAAAGGAATTAATGCATAGAGTTTGGAAAGTAAATATATAAAAAAAGGCGTGTAATAACCAAAAATCTACATGGTTAGGTAGTAAGACCTTTTATTATTATTGAAGAGGTTTTTGGTTTAAAAATTGATAACTACAATTTTATTTTTTCCTCAATTAAACAAACCTGTCGAGTTTCTCCAAATTCGACCGAATTCTCGAGTTTATTGGTTGAACCGCCAGATTGTATGAAATCGGACAAATTCCTTCCTTGTCCAGTTATTAGAGTAACCCTATCCTTCCTTGTTCGGTCATCAGAGGAATCCTATCTGATTTCAAGGTCAGTTCACCAAATTCACTAGGATCAAACTGAATTCAATGACTATAACTATAATTACTACCGTTAAAAAAAATTTCCTTACAAATTAGAAGGAAATGAAAGAAAATTTATTTTCAAACTTAATAAAATTTTAAAAAATACCAATTTTGTTCTCAAAAGACAATACAACAAAATTTTATTTAGCACCTTTATATTACAAATCATTTTATTTCTTTTATAGACTCTCAAACAACATCAAAATCTATCATCTTTCCTTCTCTTTTCTTCTTTTCTCTTATAACTTAAAATTTTCCCTCCCGTTCTTTTCCATTCTAAACTTCCAAGCCTTTCTTCTAGGAGTATTAAAGGTAGGGTCAGTGCCTTTACACCACTAAACAAATTAAAATTGAATTGCCAAAAATGCCTAAGAGGTTGAGGAGAAACCCCCCCAAAAAATCCATCCTAATTCCAATCTCCTCATCATCTTCATCGTCATCGTCATCGTCGTCGTCGTCGGAAGAATCTTCAGGAGAAGAATTTTCCGAAGAAACGCAATACGAATCAGAAGAAGACTCCGATGCTTCCAGCAGCGACTTGACTTACTCCAACGCCTCGTCGGTACCAGCTCTTATACATATAAATTTTTTTTTTCAAGTAACCCAATTTTATAGTAATATTCGTTAATCAGTCCTAAATTCCTAATAAATCTCCTATATTTTTTCCTTCAATTTTGTTCTCTATTTTTTTAATTTTGTACACGTGGCAGCGATGACGATGAAGACGATGAGGATGATGGCGAAGAAAATGAAGGAAATGACGACGAGTCCATGTCCAATCGAGTTATACACCTCCTTCATGGTTAGGTTTCCGAGCTATTTTTAATTTCTCCTTTTATATATACACACAGACCCACACACGTGTGTGTAGAATATTGTAATTAGCGATTAATTTATTTTTGTTACTTGGGAATTGGGGATTATAATGCAATTTAGTGATTGACTGCAGCTAAATTATTATTTGGTGAATTTATAAAGTTGATTTGAGTGTTTTATCTGATAATGCAGCGTATAGTGATCTAGAAGAATTAACTTTGATAGAATGTAAAGCATATCTTAGGAGTCATGGATTGAGAATATCTGGTACTAGGGCAGAATGTATACAGAGGATCAAGGACCACTGGAGGTTAGTACTTTGTAGTTTTATTCCATAGTCTCTTTTTTTGTGATAATGTTTCAGAGGCTTTTGAAGTATTATTGATTATTTCATTCTGCTAATTTGGACTAATGTGTGATCGCAAGAGAGTGGAACTTTTAAAGGAATATTGTTTATAGACACTTTCTTGGTGTTTCCAACTTTTATGCGTTCAGGTGTAGAGATTGACATATTTTATAATGGGTGATTATAAAATGAGAAGGGATATTGAGTTTGAGCAACAAAACAACACGTTCCAGTTCAACATATGATATACCATTTAGTATAGGCAGGGAATGTAATTGAAATATGGAGATAATATCTTATCTTTTTGCTGGGCACTTGAAATGTTCCCAACTTATTACATTGCAATGGTGCGGCAGAGTAATTGAGCGGTACAAATAATTCAAGTTGAAACTAAATTAAATGCTATGCAAAGCAATGCCATGCCCTTTCTTCTGAGGTATGCTTACCTAGTGGAATTTTGACTGTTCCCATCCTTTCCTCTTCGATAAAAAACCTTCATGCTTATTGACCATTTCATCTCTAGCTTCTATTCAGTATACAAATGCGACAAACCCCATAGCAATCTTAATGACATCATAATGCTCCTGTTTGCTTTATTCTCTTTTCATCACCTTTTCTTCTTCAATTATTTGGGATACCTATTATTTGCAACAGTGTTGTTTTCAGCTGTTACTCTTTGATCTGTTATTGGTGTGTGTTTCTGATCTCCAATACATTCCTAATTTTACAAAATATATTATCTGGCGGCTGGAAATTTGGATCATGAGCAGTAACTGATATTTCTGGAGGCAGTCAAGGTGCATAGTCAACTAATACAATTATTGCTGGTCCTAAGATTTCTATATGGGGGTTATGTGGTCTTTAATGCCAGTCATAATGCTTTGTGGTCTAATTGTTGGCTTTAATTTTTGTAGGAAGAAAATATAGAGAACTGCTACAGATAATTGAGACTAAGCTTAGCTGGAGTGGAGCAAAAAGTGATTATTTGTTGATGTAGATATATATTTACAATGGCATTGACATGAAGCTCCATATTCTTTGATCCTTTCTTGTTCTTTTGTTTTCTAATTTTAATGAATTAATGCTCTTTGACTTGTACACCTTAGATTAAAAGATGGAAGAGGTGTGAGTTTATATCCAAGATCTTCATTCACCATTGACTGCACTGGTAGTTTCTCTTTGCTACAAGAGTTCTTTCTTCTATTTCCTTTCTGCAGTTGTATCTTTCTTCTTTTTCCTTTCCAGCCTTCTGAGAACTGAAGTTAATTCATTTTGTTTGCAAGTGAAGGTGATGTTTGCAGGGGAGATGTGGTTTTGTTCACCCAGAAAGTATATGAAAGGTAATCACTGGTCTAAATTCAAGCATTCATCTGATGTTTGAAGCTTCTGTATTCATGTGTTCGTGTACTCTATCATTTGATCTTAACAGTTTTGACAAAGTGACCAGGAGGGGAAGTCTTTTGGGGACGAGAACTGTTGCTGGTAGGATAGTTAAGGGAAAGTTACGGTGCTGCTAAACAACAGCATACTTTCACAGTAAGGCTGTAAGATGAGAACGTTGACAAAATAAAAAACAAAAAAGAACGGTGTCAGATGAAGTTTTTGGGTTCAAACTATGATGCTTTCCTCTCTTAAGATTTTTTTGTTGATAAAACGAGGATTTTACCTCATACTTTGGAAAGATTCTTATTAAATGAATCATGCTGATATAGTCTGTTTTACGTGTAATGGGTACTTAGAGATTCATTATTTTCTGAAGGTTGAAGTGCTATGGAGCAAGGGCATTAAGAAATTATCTCCACTGGTCCCTTTACTTGTGAGAGGCCGTAACATCTATAAAATGAAGACCTTCAGACAGGTGATTTTCTGGAAAATAGATGTTTAGTATCAGAGGAATATTATTGCTTTCTATTTTAGCAAACAATTTGACTTGATGATTTTGTTTATTCTTCAATAGTCCTGGAAGAATGAAAAAGAAAGATCAAAAGTTCTAAAAATTAGACATTGCTGAGAAGCACAAACGGGGAGCAGCAGCAAGACATATTAGAGAAGTGAGAAGGGCAAAAGCTGTATTGAAGAGGACAAGGAAGAAATCCTCAAAGAATGAAGGTACCTATATTCCATTTTCTTTTTTCTTTCGTGTGGGTGACCAGGATGGATCCCTTGCTTTTGATTTTGTATACAATGTATCTGTGCTTA
Source organism: Cinchona pubescens (assembly GCA_025175665.1). NCBI lineage: Eukaryota > Viridiplantae > Streptophyta > Magnoliopsida > Gentianales > Rubiaceae > Cinchona > Cinchona pubescens. Next base: position 3,078,683 of record JANKKI010000090.1, read on the forward strand.
TAAACTTTTGTTGGGCAATCAGTGGCCAAGCGGGCAAAGCATTTTATGGATTCAAATCCATCTAAATTGAGTTTGAGAGCTAAGGAGGCAGCGAGTTCTGTTAATGTGCGTGGGAAGGCCCGGGCAGTGAAACATAAATCAAACTATTTCCATCAAAAAGCTCCTCCACGTGGGCAGTCAGTTTCGAAAGAAAAAAGAAAGTTTAGTGCCCATACATCTCACGGGAGGCATCGAAATGTTACCAATCAGCCTGAAGTTGGAGAGTCTTCATTTCAGCCAGATGCTTACCGCCAGAGCTTCAACCCACCTTGCACAGTGTCAAAGCCATGGCACCAGGAAACACCATATTTCTTTTATTCAGACTCCAGTTTTGCAAATAGGCCAATGTTTGCCACTAATTCGGATCCCTTTTTCATGCCGCCTTCAGCACGTCAAGAATTTCATAATTATGACTTTAATCCTCACCATGGATGCCCAGCTGAACAGAGAAATTATATGTACCATGGAATGTTTCAGTCATCGACCTACACAAGCAGATGGAGAGGGTAGGCTTTTGACCTGTTTGTACCTTGAATATTACATTCTGGTTTCTTCTGTACAAGAAGCAGGTATGGTGTGTGAGTTTTTGAATTTGCTTGAAGATTCATATTGTCCATTAATGTATGCCACCAGCATTGAATGTGTTTTCCAGTTTCATACTTTGCTTCTTTCAGGCAGCCTGTAAGATGTTTGAAATGATATAATTGGTGTTAGTACTTGATGGAGAACTGGGTCAAGACCCGTTGATAGCTCTTCAGATTATCTATGATGGATATGTCTTTTTCCGTCTTCTCAGTTGTGTAATTCCATGCTAACCAGAACACCAACCTAGTTCCTAGTTGATAATAAGACCCCCTTATGACACCTCTAAAGTTGGTTCCTATTTTTTTTGGAGATTAAGGCTCGGGTAACCTTAACAATGTGAATTTAATACTACGATAATCTTCCCATGTCCTAATTGCATCAGGTGTTGCTCAAGTCCCAAGTAATTTTGTGAGGCATAGAAATGTGATGACTTGTCTGTGGAGAATGGAGATATATCCTGGTTGACATGTCCGGAAATTTCTGTCTTTGAGTTATTGACTGCGTGTTCCGTTTCTTGAACGTCTTTGCCATTTTGGACTTTTAACTGCTTTTATCATTTATCTTTTTCTTCTTTTGACAGGTTATGAGCGATTTGCAGTTTGGCACATGCGTAATCTATTCAAGGTGCAAGTATATAGACACATTTGAAAAATGAGACCAGAAATATAAACTTTATCATGTTCATTTCTTTTTATCTCCCCTGCAAAGATACCGTGGGAGTATTGGTGTTAAAGGAATTGGAGCTGGAGCAGAATTGAGGAGAAGAATCAATCCAAGACTGTAATTCAAGTACATCAACCTTGTGTGTACTAAATTAGAACACGCCAGCACCTTCTGTCCATACAAACCTGTTCCAAATCCGAACCCCATCTGGGCCCTTTTCCAAATGGGACCTCTAGAATTCAAATGATGAGTATAGCCTTCCCAAAACAGTAATGGTGGTAACGCAGCATTGAAGATTTAAAGTGACATGGCTAAAGATAAAGATTAGGAGGTATTTGTTCTCTCTCCTGAGAACCTTTGAATTTCAGGGGGGAAAAAAAAAAATTAAAGCCTTTTACTTTTTCCTAAAGTTGCATTTGGATGGTGGGATTCGAATGGATTTCATAGATTCGACCCAAGTTCAAATATATTCAAGCAAACGAATGAATTTAGATAGAAATTTAAAATCACACAATAAATAGAGGTGAGAATTGAGATTTAATGGGTTAAATAAATGAATTTGAAATTTATTCAATTTTAATTTATTTTAAATTCATTCATCTAAATACACCTTAAATATAATGTATTCTGAGAGACGAAAATAATAATATTTACATAGAAGATTAGAGATTTTATATGGAGAAAAGACACTTTTGGTTGAAAAGTGAAACGAAAAGGACCGACTAATCATATAGATTAATGATTCCATAATTACATTTACAATCAATGGATACACTTTAACTATAAAAACATGAGTCTCAAAAGAAACAGTGCAGCCCCAGACATTTATGAGGCTGCGCACACGAGAGAGCTGCCTGCACCTATCATATTTTGCAACTTGAAAATTGTACGCTTGCATGACGAAAGTAGACAGGAGGTTAATACTTCAAATAGTGACAAAATAGGCTTATGTGTATGATTAATTGATGGAAGACAGGTAATAGGAGGGACCTTTGCTTTGCTTTGCTTTGCTTTAGTTTTTATCTTTCAGAAAAGCCTAGAGTTTGACGAGGGTCGGAGATCGATTTCTTGGGTCCAAGCGGATCTGTCTTGAATGTGCAATTGCCAATAGGTCTGAGCCACCACGTCTGGGTCCATATTCCCGTCCCCTCCTCCGATATGCTGCTGCTTTTGTTGTTCCCCAACCGACGATGATCTCTGCTGTGAAGTTGACGCCGTTCCCGACCTGAATTTCGTTCAATTTAAGGCTCTAATATCAGAATTTTTGCACAAGTAATAAACTTTATTAGGTCAATCTTTTATATGTTATACGCATGCTGTAGAAAATAAAGACCCAATGAACATGTTGTTTGAACCACTACAGTATTATTCAAAATATTATTTTAAATAATTACTATAATAATTTTTTAGAATAAAAAAATAATTATAAAATATTATTTAAAAAATGGTTGAACTATCCGGCTGATCCTTCAACTTTCGTAATAGGTTTTAAGCAAAAAGGAGAGCATCGATCCTAACTTGCTACATATATTATATATATGACATCATTGCACAAAAGGGTTCTAAAATTTTTTGGGTTTTCCACACAAAAATTTCTGATGAATAAAGAAAAGCATGTATAGATTAGCTTTTCTTCCTTTGCATAAAAACGTTGCACCTAGAAACAGAAGAATTTTAATTTGAATCCCAAATAAGGCAATGAATTATCAAATCATAATATATGAATCTCGATTTTCTTTTACATAGTCAATCCTGAATTACTTTTAAAAGATGTTATACTGCTGCCAACCAAGAGAATGGTTTGGACCAATTCAAGATTATCTCAAAATGTCCAGGGGAAAATAAGTACTACTACAGAAAAGATGTGGATAAGGATTCTGGAATCTTGAGGATGAGGAATCTAAAGAGCTGGGAAGGCAAAATGAACAACAAAGGGGACAGTTGGCCGTTGATTGTGAAATATCAGAACAGAAATCAACAACATAAACCGAGGGTTATTAGTGTGGTACTATGACATATAATCTCATACACACCTTTTTTTTTTCTTTTTTTGGCCAAATGATAATAGAATCCACACAAACATATAGATGATGAACAAAATGAAAAATTCTTCCTATTGAAGGATGAGTAATAAAAACTAATATTTGGATCGTTCCTAAAATAAAAGAACCTTTTTAAATCAATTTCGACAATCGAACAGTGAACGATTAACAAAGAACTATTCGAATAAAATATATAGCTACTAGAAAAAATATATGTATCCAAAGCAGACAAACCGAGGTGCAGCGATATTGCCGTCGATGATGACATGCGCAACGTGTATTCCCTGGGGTTGAAACTCTCTTGCCAGACATTGCGATAAGGCTCTCAATGCAAACTTTCCACAACCTAAAGATCCAAACGAAAACAATAACACACACAATTATCTTATGAATCCTCAAATTTGATTTGTAATTCTCTGTACAAAATCACATCCACAACAATCATGTATATCCATCCCCATGCCCAAGCAAGTGGATAGCTAATGGTATCCACTTTTCTTGAAAGACTTAAACCCCTACTTAATTAGTACTACTAATTAGGATCATAACATTACATTACATACATAATTCTGAGTAACCAGCTATTCCATTGTAGTGATGCAAAACAGCCCGTGAATAGAATTGTCCCTCGGCCTCTATCCACCATGCCTGGAAGTACCTGATAACATAATTCATTTGATACAAAAAAAAAAAAAAAAAAAAAAAAAAAAAGATTGATAATAATATTAAAAAAAAATCCCAGAATAAATTTAATCAATCAAGAAAAGTAAGTAGTTAATTAATTGATGGGGTGGACCTGTTGGGCACAGTGGAAGGCGCCGACGGAGGAAACGGCGACGGACTTCTCGAAATGATCGACCCTTATGTCCGTGAAGTTAGTAGGAGGCCAAGACATGGGATGGTATGCATTGTACACCAACACCTCGACGATAATAACCTAAAGAAAGTACACCTTCGAATGCTTCCCTTATACTTTTTGTGTCCGAGCAATCAATTCGAATTGCAAACACTTGCGCCTTCTCAACTCGTGCTATCTCATCTGCAAATCTCGACAGTCTCCCTGCAATATTACTCCATGATGTTTGTAATTGTCTCGTAATCAAATTAGACATGTAGTACTATATATATCATCGATAAACTGACCAAGGTCACGGGACAGGATGGCGAGTGTGTAGCCTTCGTGGGCGAACTTGCGCGCGATGGAGCGGCCAAGCTTCGGCCCGACGCCAACAATAGCGGCGATGCCTTTGGAGGAAGGCGAACTCGCCATACTACGCATCTTTACAGCCTATTCTTCTTCACTAGGGGTAGATATATGTGTGGTGCCTTTGTTTCAAAGGCTTAAAAGTTGTAACAATTAATTGATGAACTCCCAAGAAATGAACAAATGAAACCCTCTTCTTTCTAGTTATAGAGAACAAGGAGATGGTGGAGTTAATATTAGTAGCGTATTATACATAGGAGGAGGAAGTTTGCTGTTCAATTTATAAGTCACCATCTCAACTCTAAATGGCTGCCTCCTAGATGAGAGGCAGGCAACGGGGAAGTGAATAGACCCTCTGTGAAGAACCTTTCGGCTTTGAGAGTTTCTACTTCTTCTTTTTTTCCCACTGCCTGATCACATTGGATTTTTGATCTTATGTGGTAACTAGAAGGATATAGCTAACCGCCAAGCTGCTCTATGGTAGCTTGCAAAGCTGTGCGGTCAAGAATTCGGTTCAAGTTACGTTAACCAAACTCAAATCAAACTGTTTAGGGTAAATTATCGTAAATTTTCAAATGGTATAATTTTTTGATTTTTAATCTTTATATATTTTGAGAATATATCTTAAATCTCTATATCGCAGGGATTGAATGATAAAATTGACGAAAAATATCCAAACTACATATATCGTATAGATTGAATGATAAAATTGACAAAAAAACATCCAAACTAATGGTTGCACGGTAAATTACGTTTTTACTCCCATATTTAAATTAGGCTAAATTAGTGTAAACCTCCATGTGTTATGATTCTCGGACCCATAACCATATGTTATGTTATAGAAATATATCCTAAATTCTCATGTGGTTTGGACTAAATTGTAAAATAGAATAAAAATCATCCAAAATTACGGTGTTGGTTGAAATTATATTTTTATCCCATACATAATTTAATATGAAACCTTTCATATAATTCATTTTCCCTTATTTTCAAACATTTTAACTTTCAATTTGTATGATAGAAATTATGAAAAAATTGATATTAGTTTATTATTATAATTACAAATCTGTAAATTAATACATGAAAATAGTTTTAAAAATTACAAAAAATATGTTATACAGCCTTGTAATTGTGCTTTTTGGTTGTATATAATAGATAAGTGTACAAAATTTGAAAATAGGTTTATGTAAGTAACAATAAGGGTAGGCTGGGTATAAAATATTAAGTTTTTGAGAGGAAAGATGAATTGATTCAGGAAACAAATTGCAATAAGAGTGCGTGTGTAGTAAACATGATTAGTTTAGATGATTATGTTTGCTTTACCATTTACTCCAGACTACATGAGGGTTTAATTCAGATATATTTACAAAATATAGGGGTTAATGGGTCAAAGATTCATAGCACATGGAGATTTAAGTAATTTATTCTAAATTTTTTGAGAAAAAAATTATATTTTTCATTAAATACACATTTAAGAACGTGCTGTCTCTCAAACACATTAATTTGAATATTTTGGTCTATTTTACTTTTTTGAGATAAACCATATAAGAGTTTAAGATATATTTCCAAAATATATGAGAATTATTATTCAAAAGACTATATTACTATAATTTATCCAACTTTTTAACTTCAAAAGCTTGTTAATTAAATATTTTTATACTATCTCCATTTATTAAAATTATGACTATGACATTTTTTAGTCAATATATTAAATTTTCATAATTTAATTTTTTTATTATATATTTTCTTATAACTTTTTAAAAATTTTGAATTTGTATGTGTTAATATTTAATAGAAATTTCACTTTTGTTGAATAAATTTCATTAAAAATCAAATAAAGTTATGTAAATTATTAATTACAAAATTACTCTGTTTAACAAAAGAGTCAAATTAATACAAAAAAATTGAGAAGAAAAGAGTATATATATATATATTTGATTTTGTAAAATTTTTCATTACTCATCATTTAAATAAGTTTGAATTGGAGTTTGAATTAAATTTTAATTAATCTCAAATTTAAACTCGAGTATATTAAAATATTATCGAATTCAAAATTAAAAATTCAGTCAAACTCGTGCTCCGGCAAAATGTACTCTAAGTCAAGTCAAATGTTGAATACAACGTAGTAGTACTAGTGCATGAAAATTTTTATATAAATTCGATTTATAATAAATGAGATAAATTTTTTAATTTATATTTATCCACATTATTTTAACTCATTTAAAATAAACTTATTTAAGTAATATAAATGAGCATGTAATATAAATTAAAAAATCAACCTCATCCTAAATCATATTCATATAAAAATTTTCCTACTTGTACATAAGTCGATCAGCAGCAGCTAGCAGAGTCTCTGAAATCGCTCTAATGAAACACTGAAATCTTAATTACTACACTAACACTAGCTTACCCACCTCTCTCCCTACTACTTTGTACATTTCCTTCTCTTGATTTTTGTGTGGTCAACACCATAAGTAATTTTTTCCCCTGGGTGATTCAGCTGGTTTCGAACTCGAGAGGGGAATCATTGTACGAATCTCTTAATTTATATTTTTTTCATATTATTTTGTTAAAATAATATTAGATAATATAAAAAATATATATATTAAAAAATTTATATTATTATATTATAAATTCGATTCGTATAAAAATTTATCAACTTCTCGCAGTATTTCATAAACGTCAAGCCACTTACCACTGATCGATTGGACCACCTGTGTTTATTGTGCATGGGCTCCACGTTCACTACCAGCATGCGTGACTTACCATTCCGAATTGATCAGTTTCATGTTTTTTTTTTTCCATATCAATGTTTGTGGCCTTGTGAATTGCTAATCATATTGATATACTTATGTGCGTAAAAATTATATTAAATTTTTTTTAAAAAGGTTAAAAATTAAAATAAATATTAAATTAAGAATATATATACAATTTTAGAGTAAATTAAAAGAAGTTATTTGGAAAGTGATGAAAAGTTATAAAATTATATAAAATTCAAAATTACATCAAAAATACTCTTGTGTTTTTAAAAAAGTATTTAACATTCCGGAAAAATTGTTTATATAATAAAATATTCATGTAGACTTAGTTTATTACTAAAAATGTCATATATATATAATTTGCTGTTAATAATATTTTGCTCCCTGAATTAGGTGAATAATTACACTTCATCATCCTAAATTATAAAAATATATATTTTGCCCCCATTCCCATTATTCATCCTTTAAAAATTTTAAAATATTAAGAAAATCTAGTTAAATGATTTTGAAATACCCTAAGTATTATATTTTGATTGCATGTTTTCATGTATTTAATTGATTTTTCATAATTATAAAAAAATTAGAAAATATATAAAATATAATAACATATTGATATCTTTGAATTTAGGAAGTGAAAATGTGAGAAAATGTTAAACTATATTATATCCAACATTGTAATTTGCATAGGTTAAGTCAATATTGAAAGTGTAAAATACTAAAAGATATAAAAAAATTACAAAGTATTATAGAAAATATAGTTTCATAGAATAACTTTAAAGAAAAATTTTCAATAGAAAATAAGCCTATTTGAAAATTTTCTATTACTACAGTTAAATGTTTAAATTCGAAATAATATTACATGAAATTCAAAATTTTTTAAAAAGTGATCAAGAAATATACTGATATAGATTATATTAAAATATTATATAATTTATTTTTGCTTGTTTTTAAATAATTACTACATCACTATCAAAATTTAAATATATAAAAATCAAAATATAATACCAAGAGTATTGTACTCATTTACTAGATTATCTTAACACGAATATTTTAATATTAGTAATAGATAAATAATGTTAATGGAGACAAAGTATATATTTCTATAGTTCACAGAAACAAAGTATAATTAACCACCCAGTTCAGCGGGCAAAATATTATTAACTCTATAATTTAATATTATCAAATAATATTAACATATTCTATATTGGTGATATTATTTGTATTATATTATTGTAACTTATTTAATAATTACAAAATTTACAAATGAGATTATAAACAACACCTATCTAATTATCCTTTGTTACTTTTTTTGGTGCAATTTCTAATTTGGGATTCGTGGCATCATATCAATCTTGCCAAAAAGACGTGCAAATTTTCTTCACGAATTTATCGCAACCGGAGTATGGAGTACGAATTTCTTCTCACATTTATTAGGTCGGTCCATGCTCCATGAATAGAGATAAGGGCGTGTTGGATTCTATATTAGATTTTTTTTGATATTATATTTATATTATATTATATAATAAAATAATATTTATTTTTTATTGAATTTTTGATTATATTAAAAATATATATTTCATCTTATCATATAATATAAACATAAATATAATATCAAAATATGAAAATTAAAACCGATAAAGGGATGTGACAGTTTAAGATTGTGACCTCTAAACAGCTAGCTAGACTTCTTCTTTTTCCTTTCTTGCATGATTAAAACACCTATGGTTAACTTTAAAGTGATATTAGTACGTAGAATTTGTGAGTTTTAAAATTTTGTATAATATAAAATTTTAAAAGATATAATATTATAGCGTATAAATTTTTAAAATATAAATATGTTGATTCGTTAAATAGAATGTAAAATTTTTCATTGTGGTTCATACTTGTATTCGAGGTAACTAGTAGAATCAATCGAAAATAGAGTGGCTACAACATTCTTATACAAAATTCTTTGTCCAAAAATTTTGAGTATATACTAACATAGTCCGTGACTCTAAACATTTATATCTTTTTAGGGTAAACAAATTTCCAATAAAAACATTATAAGCATTTAAAGTCACGCGCGTTGAATATAAAAGTTCTTGATATGAAAATTTGATGTTCTGAGTAATTAAAACACGGGTTTAAAGTAGAGGATATTTATCTTAACCTGTCGATTTAAAAAATTTGTTGAACCAATCTATTCCATATTATTTTAACAAAATAAGATCTATTCCAAACCATAAATAAGGTATACGAACCTGGTTAATAAAACGGATTCAAGTAGCGGGTCGAAAAATTGTGACCTTAGCGGGTACACGACCTAATGTGTATACAAGGATAATTATGTAATTTTTTCATATTATGGCATTAGATTAATAGATTTTTTCTTCCCCTTTCCCATTTATAGGGGTATAAATGTAATGAGTAGTCATATTAAAATTTTTAAATTTTTTTTACACTAAAAAATATAATATTAGATTAGGTGAGTAACCGATCATCAGACCTGCTTTAACTGAATATTCTATACATGTGGATCGAATACCAAATCATTTTTTTCGATCTAATATAATTAAATCGAATCAAAGATATATCCGATCCATAAACACTCTCAGTTCAAAAGGATGGCAAGCTGTGGGGGTGATTACTAAGTTAGGACTATTACCCATTTATGTATAGTCAATTTCGGTACATTCTGTATTGCTATCTTTCAGTTTAAACTTCTAATAAAGACGTCATATTCCTTAGCATCACATAATAAGATACGAAAAATGAATACCGCTAACCCCAGCATTAATAGCGATCTTATTAAGAATTAGAATAGCCCCCTACAGACAAAAAAAAAAATCTTGTGAATGAGCTGGATAAGAATAGATAGACGGCAAAATGGACAAATTGGATGCCCTTGCAAAACATTTTGCTCGATTTTATTAAGGTTTTGTCAATTTTTTATTTAAAAAAAAAAAGCTCGAACGGGGTGCACAGTGTACTTTCTTTGCTGTTAATAATTTGTATGATTGAAAACTGTTTCCTCCTGCATAATCCTATCAATTGGCACTGAATGGTTGTGCCTGCACCAAGGCAAAAAGAGGAGGCAAAGTGAATATCCTTGATGCTGTTGTGTATTTGGTGGTTAGGGTGGTAGGATTCGTGAGTAGTTGGATCAAATGCTTGATTCTAGTTTGAAGCGTTACTCGAATTAGATTTTGAGTTCGAGTTCAAATTATTGATTATTTTCATCTTCGAACTTTTTCAATCTTGTATATATTATTATTTTTTATTATATATATATATATATAATTACTAAAATAAATGTAATATTTGATAAAATTACTACTTACATATTCAATTTGAGTGGGATCGAATCAAACTCGAACTCTCCCAATAACCAATTAGTTGAACTCAAACCCTATAAATTACATTCGAACAAGTTTGAATCAAGCTTGATCTCCAATTTTTGACAGAGCCTCGAGTAAAGTATTATTCGAGATCGGTTAGATTAATTTCCGTCCCTATTTGGTGGTGATGAAAATAAGAAGATGATAAATATAACAATCAAACTATAAAAAAGTGTAAAATTTGACCCTTGTCACAATTAGACTATTTAGTCCCTTGTGTTCTCCTCCTCCTAAGGTTTTTTTATTTTTTATTTTTTTTTTAAAAAAAGAGGAGAAATTGGTCACTGTAGGCTGGAGAAAACAATAGGAATTGATAACAACTATAGACTCAATGTAACGGTTATGATTACTTGATTCAGCATCGGTCAATTCTTTCTTTCTTGTGTGCAAATGATTGGAGAGACTATTTAACAAATGCCGGTATCTTTTATGATGGATGTTACAGAATTCAGTGCGGTGGGTGATAGAGGGACCAGATTTCCTTTTATCCCTTCTGGTGTTAAATGTACTACTATGTATTTGCTATTTCTGCCTAATTACGTATATTAAACCAAGCAAAAAGTTTCACATTTTCATTTTGTTCCATTATCATGCGAATCCACTAGAATGTTTACAAAGGCACGAGTTAAGTAAAAAGAAAATGAGAAAGTTACTTCTGGAAGAGGCTTTAATATTTTATAAATATATTGAAAATTTTCTCAATAAACAAGTTGTGTGCTTTGTGCATTGAGATATTAAGACAATAACATAATTAAGAACCGAAAAGCACTGCCTTGGCCAGACCATTATGTCAGGAAATATTCTTTATTATTCACTCAATATTGAGTGAATATTGTATTCGTTAAATGATTGAAAAATAATAAATTTTTTTTTTAATAATTTTAATTATTATTATACTATTACGTATTACGAGATAAGTACAGAAGAAAGTGCCTTGTACCCTATCAATTAGTATAAGCATTTGAGTTGCTTACTACTACTATCCGACTTGTTTTACTATTTATAGTAAGTTTAACTCAATTGGGTCTCTTGCTATTTGATAGGAAAGCTTCTAGATCTGGTTTGCATGTCGTGCTTGAACAAGCAGATATCCACATTTTCCAATAGCTTCCGTATAGTGTATTAGAGGTGTTTATGAACCTGGTTTATAAGGTAAAAAAAAGTATTCGATCTTCAGTGACTCGATCAAAAAAATTTCGATCATGTATCCGATCCATACAAAGCGGGTATCTCTAACGAAACCGAATACTGCAAAAGAGGATCGGGTTGATCGTGTACCCGATATTCATTAGTAACAAAATATAAAAATTTAAATAATGATAGTTAGACAAGTTAGTTTCACAATTATGTCTAAATCACAAAATATATCCCAATATTGCATCTCAATATCAACAAACTAACAAATATCAACAAGCCAATAGTAACAATAATTAAATTACAAAATATATCTCAATAGACGAGAGTGTGAGGAATGATGATGCGAGGATGAGAATTGAGGAGGAAGAGAAAAGAACAACAAGGAACTGAAAAAGAAGAGGTGAAAGGCTGCCAATAACCCTAATAAGTATTAATTTTTAATCAAACTTATAAAATTACCCCTGAAATGGACCGGGTCGAGTATCTGGCGGTCACAAAAATGTGACCCGCTACTTGACCCTCAACCTAAGTGACTCGATTGGCTTTCAGAATGTGGTTCGGGTACCCTCTTTTTTCGATTTGGATCGAATCGGATCAACAAATTTCTTTGAATCGACGGATCAAAATAAATACTCCTATAATGTATGGAAATTACAGAGTGATTGGCAAAATAGTGGGCGCGCGGATGTTGTTGCTAAAAGATTGGCGGATGGTCTTGCTGCGTTGGGTGGAAAACTTGTGTCCTTTTCCTCCCTTTCCCAATGCCCAGGAAATTCTTATATTGATTAGATTTATGATATAGTGTTATAAATTTCTTAATCTATATTTTTTCACATCATCTCAATTATTCTAGTGAGTGATGTGAAGAAATATAAACTAAAAAATTCATAACATTATATTATAAACCTATTTCATGTAAAGAATTTCCTCCCAATGCCCCCCACTCCTCCCCTCCCCCCTTCCCTTCTCTCCAAACTCTATGTAATTTTTTGATTGAAGATGCAAGGACTGTCTGTAATTGATTATTGTTTTAGGAGAATTCTATGATCATATTTGTTCTTTAAAATTTATATTGCATAAATATTCAAAACATATTATATACGGTATATAATGTCTTAATATTAAAGTACAAAAGGGTACTTTTATGCAACCATAGAATTTTCCTTGTTTTTATTATATTTTAGTTTTGTTTTCATACCCAAAAAAAAAGGCTGATTTTTAAATATTAGGATTAATTACACTTTTCCCTTCAACTTATACCTTATAGTAGTAATAATTATACACTTAAACCCTAACTAATTACAAAGTGATGATTTAGATAATTTTTTAAATAAAATGCCCCAAAAATTTACTAGTAAAGTTACTCACTTTTTACTTAAATTATAATGATTATACATAATATATATATAAATACACACACACACACACACACACACATATATATATATATATATTTCATGATTATAAGAGAATTTCGTGAATTAGCACATTTTTCTTAATCAACTTATACATTATTATTATTTTTATTTATAAAAATATGTGTAAAAAGAAAATATTTTACAACTACTATTTATTCATTTTATTTTATATGAACTAAACATATTAAAATATAAAATTAATAAGTCAAACTTATCAGAACTTGTATTTTATTTCAATAAGTAAATAGTAAGTACATTTTTTTGTATGAAATCAAAACACATATATATATATTTTTTAATTAAGTCTATATTTATTCAAACCAAAAGGTATTTTGCTTACTTATTTTATTTTTATTTTGTTTACCTACCAAATAAACAAAAAATAATTTTATAAGTTCTCTTCTTTTTTTGTATTTAGTTTTAAAAATACATTAATTACACTTTTAGCTCCTAAAACTTTAGCATTATTATCACTTTAATTCCTAATATTATTTTTTGAGCACTAAAATCACTGGATAATGGTCAACACTAACTGCCTGTGAAAAATGGGCTAAATAGACAAATATACCCTCAATTTAATTGCACTTTACCCCCTTAAATTTTAGAATCTCTAACACTTTAATCCCTAATATTATCTTTTGAGCATTTAATTTAACCCATTCTCTTATGTGAATTTAGTGTTTTGACCATTCTATTCCTATTTTATTCCGATCTTTTTATGATTTTTTTGGCTTCTATTTGCTCTAAATTTCTTCAATAACTATGAAAAAAAATTTATGTGGACTCCGTCTAGGTCTTATTTGTGAATATCGTAGTTAAAATAATAGTCTGGTTCTTACATGGGCTACAATGTTGAAAGGTGATTTAAGGACAAGGCCTCTTATATGAAAAGATGTTGGACCTTTCATTTTTAATTTGTTTGTATCTTAATTGCCACTAGGATTCTATCAAGTTTCTATTAACAAATTGGGCCGATTGGGGTTGGGGCCCATAATAAAGCGAAGGCATCGAAAGCGTCATAACTCTCCCGCTTATAGTTCTATCTGGAGCCATTGTCTTGTCAACTCCGACTCCGGCACGACTTTATTTAATATTTTATCACGCCCATCACGACTTCTCCTGCCACTTCGCTATTGCAAATCTTTGATCGATTCATTGTTTGTGAATGGCTCAAAAAGATTTCTCAATTCGATGAGCTAAAATCCCCGATCACGATCTGGATCTCCATTTTAGACAGTTTAAATTATTTAATTTATTTTTAATTAAATTAGGAAATCGGTAGCTGGAAATCGGAGATGGAGTGGGCAACGCTACAGCATTTAGATCTCCGGCACGTTGGACGGAGTTCGAAACCCTTGCAGCCTCATGCCGCCACATTTCACCCTACTCAGGCGATTGTTGCCGCGGCTGTCGGAACTCACATCATGGGTAAAACGGATTTCTTTCGTGAATTTGATAATTTCCTTCGATCTCAGTTGATTGATTTTTGTGATATTTTATTCGCTTAAAATGCAGAGTTCGATGTGCAAACTGGAAGCAAGATCGCCGCCATCGATATCGGTTCTCCTGTTGTTCGGATGGCTTATAGTCCCACCACCGGCCATTCCATCATTGCTATTCTCGAGGTTCGTTATTCGACTTTCAAATTTTCTGATTTACTAGTAATAATTTCAAAATTTTTGTCGAAGATGATTTTTTAATTTGTTTGCTGCTTACGAGGACCTAGAAATTTTTGGTGTTTGATTTTTTAGGATTGTACCATTCGATCTTGTGATTTTGACTCTGAGCAAACATGTGTACTGCATTCACCTGAAAAGAGAATGGAACAGATTTCTCTCGATACAGAAGTCCATCTTGCATTGACTCCTCTTCAACCTATTGTGTTTTTTGGCTTCCATAGGAGGATGAGTGTTACAGGTCCGTTGTTGATGATACTAGAAGTAATATGATATAATTTTCTCCCTCTTCTGAGCTAGGCTATAGTTTGCTTGTAGAATTTATTTGCTGCTGATAAACCAACCTCCTAAAAGACGTGAAAAATAAACAAAGAAAGAAATGGATTGGAGTGCTAACTCTTATGCTGAAATGCTAATTCTCATGCCCTAGTTTGTATTAAATCATGAAGAGAGTGAAGGTAGGGTATATCAAAATTCAACTGTCATTCTTCCACACAAACATCTCTGTCTAGCTTCTGCACTACTCTCCCAAATTCCATATTGAGTCCACAAAAAGAGATAAGATCTATATTGGGCTATAAAACTCTGAATTCCAAGAAATTTCCAATATTTACAGAATGAATGTAGAAATGGATATTATGAAGTTGTCATTGATGCATCCCTCGGAGACAATACGTTCACTGGGAAATACACATGATAACCATACAACTGTTATAAGAGTAGAAAGGAAAAGAAAAACTAAAATATTTAAATTAACACTACTTATAGAACAAAGGACGATAGAGCTAGCTTAAAAATTACAAGTACTTGACATCCCGATTGAAAGCATTAAATCAATAATTCCCTATGAAATGTACTTTGACTTGAGTTTTATTTGGACAGGTTGGACGCGAAATCTAATGCTTATCTTTTTAACTTCTCCATGTTATTGGAAATTTGACAACACTGCGAGAAGGTGAAAAGGCAATATTGATTGTTGGAGATTTGAATAATTTTAGGATTCATGGCCTTTTATTGTTCATATCTGTTCTATTTAATAGATTTACTTAGAAAAATTATAAGTCTATTGTCTTATCTCTCTCCATCCTTTGATTGCTCCCCTCTTTCTTTTTCATGATTTCATTGTCTGATAAATACAGAACTTCAGTTATACTCTTTTTTTACGTAGCCTTTCTTTGGAAGTGGTTTTCTAACATGGTATTTGCTCCATTATAGTTGTTGGAACGGTGGAAGGTGGGAAAGCACCAACCAAGATAAAGACAGACTTAAAGAAACCCATTGTCAATCTTGCTTGCCATCCTCGCCTACCTGTTTTGGTAAACGATTTTCTCTAATTTATGGTTCTTACTAGATTTATCTTCTGCCTTTAGTGCCAAAGACTTCAACTTGCTGGTATGAAACTGACCTTTTCTCTTGGCTGTCTTTCCATTCCAGTATGTAGCTTATGCAGATGGTTTGATTCGAGCCTACAATATCCATACATATGCTGTTCATTACACTCTTCAACGTGAGATTTACATAACGTCCTTTCTAGTCGTTGAATAGGATTCTCTCTCTCTCTCTCTCGTCTCTCTCTCTCCCCCTCTGACTCACTCACTCACTCACTCACTCACTCACTCACTCACTCTGGGGGTTACTGCTTCTGTCCTAAATTTTGTTGCCAATGTAGTTGACAACACCATAAAGCTAATTGGTGCTGGAGCATTTGCCTTTCATCCAACATTGGAGTGGGTTTTCGTTGGTGATAGACGGGGTACACTTCTTGCATGGGATGTATCGACTGAAAGACCTATGATGATAGGGATGTAAGTTATACAAGGTTCTGCTACTGTCATCTTGAATTTCCTTCATTAGGATGAGATCTTATGCATTTACCATTGCAGTTTTCACTGTATCTGTATTTTTATGTTCTTTCTTATTGAGGAAGTAAAATATGATCTGAAATGGAAGGCAGGTGGCATCTGATGTCTGAGGGATAAGTTATAATGTGCACAAGAACAAGTAATTGTGCACTTCAACTTTGCACCAAATGGAACTTCAACTTTGCACCAAATGGAAACAATTAGAACTACTATTATTTAAAGCATATGCAATCTTTTATGGTCGTAGTGACGTACTTCACTTTGCAAAAGTCATGAATCCCTTCGCTTTGCCCTTCTACCCCCATCTATCCCTCTCTTTCTCTGTGTGGTCTGGGTGAGAGTACTGAATATGTAGTAAATAGGCTTAACACATTGGAGAAACTTGTTGAGCTTTCCATACTGGTTTTGCTTAATGTATAATTAGATATAGCTGTACATGCTCCAGCTCAAGTTTCTATACAAGAAACATATTTGGAGTTTGGTTAAGCGTAATTGCAAGTTCCAGGTTATTCTTTCGTGCAGATTAATGAAGTTTCTGATACTTTGCCATTAGTGAGAGAAAATATTTGGGATCCATTTGATTTGTTAGAAATCCGTGGTGGTAATTTCTCTAGTTATTTTTTTTTTCCTCCTTTCTGTTTGGTTTTGAATCATCAAGTTTTTGTGTGCCAATGGTATTGCAGTACTCAAGTTGGTTCTCAGCCAATTACATCGGTTGCTTGGCTCCCAACATGGTACGACTACTTGTTACCTTGTCGAAAGATGGAAGCATCCAAGTATGGAAGACTCGAGTTATATTGAATCCAAATAGACCTCCAATGCAAGCAAATTTTTTCGAGACTGCTGGTTAGTTTTCCTTTCTGATTCCTCTTAGAATAATACTTTGAATTAATTGTTGTATGTATAGTGGCTGTGAAAGAAGGTTCCATGAGAAAATCAGTTCATAGTTTGTCCTCTTATTGGTTTGTGTGGTAAATGCATGGATTTTCTTAGAGAAGAAGATAAGTAAGCTGTACACCTCTAGGAATGTACACAACCTACAGCAAATGCTATTAGCTCATGAAACTCTATGCAAAAGAATCATATACTCCAGTAAAAATAATGTTCCACTGGGGCAGAAAATTTTCGAAATTATGATGTTGATTGAGAAGCTGTCATATTTAGCAACCAGCAAGGCAGTTAGATAGAATTTATTCAAGAACAGTAACATCTCAATGGAGCACCACTGTGGAGGTAAATAAATATATCCTGAGTAAAGCTATCTTGAGGCCTTGCTGAAAGGATTTTTGGGCTTTGATAGATATATGGTATTTTTGTTGAAGGATATATTTGGACTTATTTCAAATGGTTATTTTTTTTTTCCCTTCACAGAGATTGCATCATATGCCAACATACTACTATTGAAATAGCTTTAGCCTTCGTTCGCAATGTGATACTAGGATATGGCATGCACACAAACATGCACACCCACAAGCTCTAACTTATTAGATAACAAACTTTAGAAGAAGCTCTAATGCAAATCCTTTTTCTTTGCTAATGTTCATTTGAATTTGTTCATTTGACTTTGTGGTTTATCTTTTATAAGTGAGTGATTAGATCCTCATGTTCAAAAATTATTTAAGATCTATGTTACATGGACTCTCCTCTCACCCCCAGAGTACCCGTGTCCTGGCATGTCAACATGGGTGTGGATGTGGGATCCGTGTCCATATGTTCAACTTTCAATTGGCTTACTTTGACTTTTTTACCAAGCCAAAAATTATATTGACTTCAACATGTTTTTGATGTTTCATCATACGAAATGACCGCTAAGATAGGGAGGAAGATTAAATATGAGGGAAAAACATATGAGAATTGTATATCAAATCACTAAATCTTATTATAGTTATGTCCTTATAATATCTTCTTTTTCTTAGTGTGCCACTATTCTTTAATACTACACATAAACATATTTATTTTTTGAAAAATGAGCTATATAATAATGTTAAATTGCCTTATGTCATCAAATTGCATTACTATTACACTAACATATACAAGCATACAAGACGCACCTCTGCACTTGTATCCGACTCTTTTAGGGTGTCCCCATATCCTCAATTTGTGAAATTAATGAATCGACACCTAGACATGTACCTGTACCTGACACTTGTATCCGAGTCCGGGTAACTTAGTTTAAGATACTTTTTTTTTGGCTTTCTTTATTCCTTGTGCAAGTAAAATTTATTATGGTGCTCCAGTGGATGATTCTTGCCTGTGTTATGCAGGAATTGTTAATCGATTGACATCCCTCGCATTCTTTCTCAGCAAGGGGGAGAAGCAGTTTACCCACTACCACGAATAAAAACTTTAGAGATTCATCCAAAATTAAACCTCGCAGCTTTATTGTTTGCAGTAAGTGTTGCGTTGATATCATTAATAGCTTACTTGTTTTAATGTCTCAACAATTGGATGTTATGTAATAGAATATGACTGGCGGAGACAACCGGAAAAATAGAGCTGCATATACAAGGGAAGGACGGAAACAACTATTTGCGGTTCTGCAAAGTGCAAGGGGATCTTCAGGTGATAATTGTTCTGTCAATGCCCTATTAGACATTCCATCTTTTAAGCAGCCTGACAGCGGACCTTAATTATGAATTGTGATAGAATTTGACTTTTGGCTTATGTTACATGGACTTGGGTGTGAATATCGGGTATGGGGGGTTGCACATTAGGTGTCAGGTTTGCCAATTTCTAAAATGCAAGATACATGGACACGGCCAAAAGTTTAGATACAGAGGGTACTTGGATATGGCTGGAAACACATTTTTATCTGTATTTTTATTGAACTTGTAGACAAGAAGCTTTATATGTGCATGTTGTAACATCACACTTGTTATAGCTGAATTAGGTATTTCATTAACCAAAAACAATATGCCTTTGAGGCAGCATAATGTAATTTATTTTTGCTCATTAATACTAAGATGTATGAGAAGAAAACCAGTTGTAAAGTAGCTATCAGCAGGGATTACTTAAGTTCAAGAACCCCCATATTAAGTCAAAGTACCATTTTTCACCAGATCTAACACATATCGCATACCAGCACCCGTGTCATATCTTGTGGATATGGGTAATTTGATGTAAAATAAAGAGTCCATGTGACATAGATGTTTTGATGTTAGTTATCAAGGATAGATATATCTTCTATAAAACAATGTCAATATCCACATTAAGAAGCATATAAGCACGTATAGATACCAAATTTTAGAGGTTGTTCAACCCTTCTTCTCAGGGTCTGCGAAGATGGGATAGGCAATCTCTGAAGTTTAGTTTTATTTGGTGAGTTTTGCCGTGGTCTTCTTGTTATCCTAATAATTCATCATGCAGCATCTGTGTTGAAGGAAAAACTCTCATCTCTGGGTTCATCTGGAATATTAGCTGATCATCAGCTTCAAGCACAATTACAAGAGCATCATTTGAAAGGGTGAGTTATTGTTTATTCTTGTACCATGCATTTTGCATCAGAAGATGGTAGCATGAAGGAAGCTGGGTTTATCAACCTTTATGCCATGCATTAGTGTGTTCTAAACGTTCATTGGAAACATTAGAACCCCCCCCCAAAATGGCTCTGGGCTGTCTCTTAAAGTGAATCTAGCATGTGTATAATTGATTTTCCAAATGGCCAAGAAGTTGAGAGTCGAGACTAGATTACTGGAGGAAAAGAAAATCAAGTGAATAATTAAAAGTAAGCATAACTAATGGTTTGTGGATATATCTAGAATCACCTGCAATTGCTAGTTATACTACAGAATTTAAGCAAAGGAGCACCTGGTCAATTAGTTAGAGTTTGTCTGAGAGTTAGCTGATTTCAGTAGTTTAGAATTTAAACCATTCATTATTTGTATAGAGCTTTGGGAAATGTGTTCTCTAAGGTAGGAAATATTACTTGAATTTCTTGATGATGAAGATCAGAAGCGACTGCAGGCCTATATTTTGTATTTCTTCTGAGCTTAGTTTGAATTACTTTTATCCTATGCTTTTTCAAGTTTGTTTTTGTTATTGTTATTTTTTAGTTTATTCTTTACCATGTTTAAGCTCTTGTCCTAAAGAAACAAATATCCTTATCCTGATTCACAATTTGCTGGTTTCATGTCAGCCAACATCAAATTACAATATCAGACATTGCGCGGAAGGCTTTTCTTTACAGTGTATGGCTCTTTCGAACTTGATTTACTGCTTGTCTACTTAACATATTTTATTCCAATAATGGCTGAAGAGCAACTGCTCCTCTCTGTTGGTCTCAAAATTTTCCTTAAAAAAAGGCGTTCAGAGGGGTAAATCCTGTTTAGTGAGGTCTGACATGGTATCAAAGTACAAATGATTCAACTTGATTCTATATTTTGCAGACAGTCATCAATAGATCCTCTGATTGATGTAGTTATGTCTTGTTAAAAAGCTTAGTGTAACGTCTTAATTGTGTATAAATCTTGCTGTTTGATTTCTTCTGCCTTTTTTCTTAAACAAACTTGATTCTCAGACGAATGATGTCCAACACTAGATGAAGTTCACAATCCATTTTCAGATGCCTATCTGGTTGTGTGACTTTACCTGCATAATGCTATTTTGTTCACGTGTTTCAGACATTCTATAATAACAGAAGTCTTCATCAACATACAAAACAGTTTTTACTGTTCTTTCCATCCTCGTAGCTGGAGATGTTAAACTTTGTGTTACATACCTTATATCTGTATCTTATCTGCACTTCTAATGCTTTATGCTGTGGCACTGAATAATTAACTTTACCTGGTTGTTGCAGCACTTTTATGGAAGGACACTCCAAAACTGCCCCAATAACTCGGCTACCTCTCATCACTATCTTGGATGCTAAGCATCTTTTACGAGATGTTCCTGTTTGCCAGGTGACTTTGTTGACAACATCATAGCCTATGACTTCTCATGTATCTTAACTCGTTGCTAATGCACTGTATATTTTATTTTTCAGCCATTTCATCTGGAACTAAATTTTTTCAGTAAGGAAAACAGAGTACTTCATTATCCTGTTAGGGCTTTCTACTTAGAAGGAGCAAATCTTATGGCTTATAATCTGTCTTCTGGAGTGGATAACGTTTACAAGAAGCTTTACAACTCAGTAAGATTTTTTTGTGTTGTTCAATTGTTGTGAGAGATGTCTACAGACTTTGAATCTCACCTGATATCTTTTCAGATACCTGGAAATGTAGAATTTCATGCAAAGTATGTTGTCTACAGTAAAAAGAAGCACCTGTTTCTGGTTGTTTATGAGTTTATCAGTGCTGCACATGAGAGTGATTCTATATTGGGAGAACACTGATTCTCGTTCCACTAATAGTAAAGCAACCACAATTAAAGGTTTTCCCCTTTCGTTAGAAGCATTAATTTGGGCTGCTTCACTTGTTTTTATTTTAAATTCATTCAGATCAGTCAGTTAAGTGCATTTATATGCATTTTCCAGGTCGAGATGCAGCTTTCATTGGTCCTAATGAAAATCACTTCGCAATACTTGATGAGGATAAGACGGGACTTGCTTTGTATATTTTACCTGGAGTGGCTTCAGAAGAGTCTAAGGACAAGAATAGCATGATAGATGGAGACCAAGTTGCTGATCCTGACATTACTGATGTTACTTCTATCAAGGGTCCGATGCACACCTATATTTGAAAGCGAAGTTGATCGAATTTTTTCTACTCCGCTAGGTACTTTTGCAAACTACTTTTTGATGTAAAATCTACTTACCATCTTAGAAAATTGAGACTGACGCATGCCAATGTTTTAGAGTCAACCATGCTCTTTGCTTCTCATGGCGAACAAATTGGCTTGGCAAAGCTTGCTCAAGGATACCGCCTTTCAACTGCTGATGGTCATTACATAACAACTAAAGCTGAAGGGAAGAAATCAATCAAGTTGAAAGCCAGTGAGATGGTGCTCCAGGTAATTGTTCTGGGCAACTACTGTCTTCTGTCTATCCCTTTACCTTTTCCTTTCAATCTTATGATTTATAAATTATAATCTAAAAATTCTTTAGGGGACAACTGACCAAAGTTTCCTCTAGAATGAATACTCGTGTAGTTTATATTTTGTTTCTTTATAAACAATCAACTTCCTCAGTGAGTTTGACATCTCACATCTTAAATTTTCTTTAACATAACAGATGGTCTATTGACTTTGATATGGCAGTTTGATTCTCCATCTCCATTTTTGTTTTAGTAAGGAAGTAGTGGACAGATGCTTGTGGTTGTATCTTCTTTACACAAGTTTATTTACAGTCATAGGTTTGAGTAGGTACTGATTAACCTGCTTTATATGCTCCCAAACCTATATTTTGGCTTTGTGATCCTTAATTGCACAATCCGACAATCATGATTCTCATAGAATGAAACATGTGTGTGAACATATCGATGATCAGCATTAATCATCTTGTCTATTGCCTAAGATGCTGCATTTACTCACTACTTCTGTCAAACTAAGATCTTTGCAGGGCACTTCTCTTTCATTGAGTTTGCGATTAGTTTGAAATTCTCAGGGTAATATTTATGTTCGGTCCGGTTTAGGTACACTGGCAAGAAACTCTCAGGGGCTTTGTTGCTGGTATACTAACTACACAAAGAGTGCTCATTGCTTCAGCAGATCTGGATATACTGGCTAGTAGTTCTACAAGATTTGATAAGGGGCTGCCTTCAATATCCTTGAATACATTCTTGCCTTGTGATTTATTCTTTGATTTTCCTGCAGCACTTGTGGGCTTTTTGTGCATGTTGATTCAATGTCTTTAAATTGCTTGGAGTCTTAACACAGCAAATTATATGATCACTTTAGATCCCTTCTCTGGGTCGGGCCTGCTCTTCTCTTTTCTACTGCTACTTCTATCAGTATGCTTGGCTGGGATGGAAAAGTGAGGACTATACTTTCTATTTGTATGCCAAAAGCAGGTGTGCACTTAAAACTTTTTCTGGGTGTGGCTCCTTGCTTTCTTTGTGGAGGAGCCCTGTGTAGTTTGTTTGACCGTTTATACATTTCACTTACATGACTCCTCTTCTGAACCAAGAAGGATGGTTGCTATTGTTGTGCAGTACTAGTTGGAGCTTTGAATGATCGCCTGTTGCTTGCAAACCCTACAGATATTAATCCTAGACAAAAGAAGGGAATTGAGATCAAGAGTTGTCTTGTTGGCTTTCTTGAACCACTTCTTATTGGATTTGCCACGATGCAACAACATTTCGAGCAGAAGCTTGATCTATCAGAAGTACTTTACCAAATCACCTCAAGGTTCTAGTTAATAGAACTTCCTTTTCTCTATATCTTATTGCTTCTTTGAGCTGTAAAGAAGTTATGTTTGGTTCCATTTGTTGACCTTTTGCTGCATTATTAGTCCAAGATTTGTGCAAGCATGCTTTTCTTACATCTGTCACACAATGTATTTCTCACTGAAGGTTTGATAGCTTGCGGATTACTCCAAGATCACTTGATATTCTTGCCAGTGGTTCGCCAGTTTGTGGTGATCTTGCTGTTTCACTATCCCAATCAGGCCCACAATTCACACAGGTGATCCATATTTGTATTTTCTGCAGTGTCATTGACAATCTAATTACACTCTCATTGACTTAGCTTGTGTCCTAAGGTGTTACGAGGAATCTATGCAATCAAAGCACTTCGCTTTTCTACTGCTTTGTCCGTGCTAAAGGATGAGTTCTTGCGATCTAGAGATTATCCGCGATGCCCCCCGACCTCACATTTGTTTCACCGATTTCGCCAGTTGGGATATGCATGTATCAGGTGGTTAAAATTTTTTCTTCATGTTGGCTGCATACACATCTCCAGCCTTGTGTACTTTTTTATTACTTCACTTTGTTCATCTTAGCCATTACAAGCATAGAAATATGGTTGCAACCGAACAGTAAATCATGGTGATTCTGGGTCTTGCTTTCTTTTTATTTTTTTTATTCCTTTTATCTTGGCTCGCTACCATCCATATCAGGATTTGATGCCCCCACACCACATGGTAAAATTTAAGTAGAAATTCATTGTAGTTGGTCGTTTTGGTTTTTACATTTGCGCATGGTTGTCAACTTCAATTTTCCTGTTTGCTCTGCTTTTGTCTATACAATTGCTTAGTTTGATGCAATCCATTTACGTGTTGTAAGCTGGTTATCCTCATGACAGATGTATAAATTATTGTTCTTTAGTATTCTAATTTTTATCTTCATAACTTTTCCCTCTTCGTGACATGGGAATGAACATGTGAATTTGCAGATATGCTCAATTTGACAGTGCAAAGGAAACTTTTGAAGTTATAGCAGACTTTGAAAGCATCTTTCGCAAGCTTGACCTCTTTATATGCCACCTTAACCCTAGTGCAATGAGGCGTAGCAATACAGAGATTGGAAGAAGAGGGTGCTGATCCGGAGTTAAGGCGATATTGTGAAAGGATTTTGAGAGTCCGCTCCACAGGGTGGACGCAAGGTATTTTTGCAAATTTTGCCGCCGAAAGTATGGTTCCTAAAGGACCTGAATGGGGAGGTGGGAACTGGGAAATTAAGACTCCTGTAAACATGAAGGACATACCTCAATGGGCACTGGCTGCTGAGGTGATGCCTTACATGAGAACTGATGATGGCACCATTCCATCCATTGTTACTGATCACATTGGTGTTTATCTGGGTATTATCAAGGGAAGAGGCAATGTTGTTGAAGTGAGGGAAGATAGTTTGGTCAAAGCATTCAAAGCTGAAGGTAGTAACACCAAAGCAAATGGACTTCAGACAGCTGTAGTTACGTCAACAGCTAACAATTCTAATGGGGTTCTTGGGAGTCAATTGAATTCACTGATAATTCCCTGATGGGTCTAGAAACCCTCTCCCAGCAATCTTCAGGTTCTCGATCAGTAGATGAGCAAACCAAAGCGGCAGAAGAATTTAAGAAATCACTTTATGGTTCTTCTGCTGATGGTAGCAGTAGTGATGAGGAAGAAAGTTCAAAAACCAAAAAGTTACATATTCGAATTCGAGATAAACCAGTTGCATCAGCTGCCGTGGATGTAAATAAGATTAAAGAAGCCACGAAGCAGTTGGGTCTGCCAATGGGTAGGACCAAATCATTAACTGGTTCATCCCCAGATCTTGGCCTGAATTTATCTCAACCTGCTCCTCTGACCACTGGAAGCGTGACAGCACCTATGGTTTCTGCACCTGCTGATCCCTTTGGAACCGATTCTCTGGTGCAACCTGCACCTGTGTCACAACCTTCCCCTAGTACAGTTGGCGCTGGAGTCACAGCTGGGCCAATCCCGGAGGACTTCTTCCAGAACACGATATCATCTATCCGGGTTGCAGCATCACTGCCTCCTCCTGGAACTTACCTTTCACAACTGGATCGAAATTCTCAGGGATTACAAAGTAACAAGGTTATGCCTAACCAAGAGAGTGCACCTGTGGCTGATATTGGTCTACCTGATGGTGGTGTCCCACCGCAAGCAACCCAACCACCTGTTTTACCTGAGGCCATTGGCCTTCCAGGCGGTGTTATACCACCACAATCACTTGTTCAACCTGCTCTGCCGGTTCAGTCTCAATCTCAGGCCGCTCAAGTTCAAATCTCAACACAGCCTCTTGATCTCAGTTCTCTGGAAAATCCTGGTTCTCGAACGTCAGGAAAAGCTCCTGAGCGTCCTGCTTCTCCAAAAGCTGTACGTCCTGGGCAGGTTCCTCGGGGGGCTGCTGCTTCAGTTTGCTTCAAGACTGGACTGGCTCATCTTGAGCAGAATCAACTTCCAGATGCATTATCCTGCTTTGATGAAGCTTTCCTAGCACTGGCCAAGGACCAGTCTCGTGGATGATGCAGATATCAAGGCTCAGGCCACCATCTGTGCTCAGTATAAGATTGCAGTCACACTACTTCAGGTATCATAATCCATATCCTAGGATGAACTGATATGATCTTTCTTTTGGTATCATTGCTACATTGTTTTTAATTGAGGGGTGCGTGATGAGCTGGATAAAGTTAAAAATCTATTTCTTGTAAATCTAGTCTTGGTTCTAAAATTTCCATCATTACCTTATCCTATATCATAAGCTCTGACATAGCTGCAAACTATGTAGCTGACTGAGGCAATGGAGGTTGACATTGACTTAAATTTGATGTTGATAATATCAATTGTCATAATAACTAAGAAAACCAAGCATCATAAAAGGATCATTTGTGGCCAAATTTCTACCCCTCCTTGTTAGCTTTGAGAATCAAAAGCTCATGGTCAGCCTTTTGATAATGATTGTATTGCTTGGTTTGGTAATCTGGGGGTAAACTAATCCCGTGGAGTAAATCAAAGCAACAAATCCACAAAGGGCAAAATCTGTTTTAACCCTTTGAACTTATGACATGATGTTTTGTCTGTAATTTCCTTTTCGTACTTTTGTTAGCATATATATTTCACAACCATCTGTTATCCTATCACATGTTCTTTTTGCCCAGGAAATCAGCCGATTACAGAAAGTCCAAGGCCCCAGTGCTATCAGTGCAAAAGATGAGATGGCAAGGTTGGCTCGCCACCTGGGTTCGTTACCTCTTCTTGCAAATCACCGGATAAATTGCATTCGAACTGCCATAAAAAGGAACATGGATGTGCAGAATTATGCCTATTCCAAGCAGATGCTTGAACTACTCCTATCTAAAGCACCTGCTGGCAAAAAAGATGAATTGAGGAGCCTGATTGACATATGCGTTCAGAGAGGCTTGTCCAACAAGTCTATTGATCCTTTAGAAGACCCTTCCCAGTTTTGTGCTGCTACACTTGGCCGTTTATCAACAATTGGTTATGATGTTTGCGATCTCTGTGGGGCCAAATTTTCTAAAGGCACTGTCCACACCTGGCTGCATTATCTGCGGAATGGGAAGCATCAAAAGATCTGATGCGCTTGCAGGACCTGTTCCGTCACCATTTGGCTGAGATCTAATGGACTTTCTGAATGAAATAAGTTAGCGATTTTGTTGTATACAGTATACTACCTCCCTCACCTTACTCTAGCTTCATGTGGTAAATTGTTTTATCTACTTTTTATTTCGTTCTTTTGTGCATTGTCATCCTTTGGTTCTTTTGCAAGTAAGTTTTATTGTTGTTAGCTGTACTGCGATGTGGCTTGTAGTGAGAGGTATTCATTTTTCATGCAGTAAAACATATTGTATACTCCCTGCAGGGGGCTGAGTGCATTTTTTTTGCTGTTTTTAGGTGTATTATTTTGTTATAGTGATTTGAGTATTAATGGGAAGAATTTTGCAAAAACAATTGCTCTGGGGTATAATTTTTGGTCTCGGTTTTGTTGGATTCTGAGGTACTTGTCAACTTGACAGTCTCATAAAACTAAATATAGTATTTAACTGAATGATGGGATATAATTTAACAATGTATTCATTACAGGGACACACGATTTAAAAAAAAAAAAATACAATGTATTAATAGCCAACATAATTTACTCGGCTCAAAAACGAATACCAATTCCACCAATGGGAGATTTTTACCATTTCTTTATGCCGGTTCCAAATGAATGGAAATCTACTAGCTTATGTCTATGAACTTATATTGTGTTTTATGTGTTCAGTATAGAAACCTGCAATTTAAAAGCTCTAAGATGGTTGAAAGACTGGAGGTGTTTGGGGAGGAAAAAAAAAAGTGAAAAAATGTTTCACCCACGTATTAAGTACCTGAAACTGAAATTATAAGGCATTATTTCAACTATTTGAGAAAGAGGGAGAATTCCTCTTGTCTCGAGACATTTTAGTGTTTCATTTCTGAGTTTATCTGGTAGCTGCAGACACACCCAATCTAGCAATCCCTCCAAGTCTTTAGCAAAGTCAAGGAGATACCAATCCCAGCAACTTGGGGATTAGTAGTTTGTTTGCAGGTGAAATGCCAACTGCTGCTTGCAAATATTCCCTCTTTGCAGCTTCTAATCTAGATGTTCTCAACTTGTGCTGCAGTGTACACTCGCACCTTCATTCAAGAAATTGTACAAACAGAACAATATTTCAAGTCTTGGTAATGCTAGTGCACTAGTAGTAGAAAAATAATACGCCGTTTATCAGGGCAACTGAAAAAATACTTCCTCTGGCTTCTATTATTCTTTATCCTTAATGAAATGTGATCATAGGAATTATTAAAAGATGATTTGCAACTGATAATGTATATGTGCTAGTGACAACGAAGTGTAACTTAAATGGTAAGACAGTTCTTCTATAATCTATTGGTCACGGGTTTGAGTCAACAAAGACAAGGGAGGGTGGGTTTAAATTAAAAAAAAAAAATGTATATGTGCTAGTAATTTAAGTGAAAATGCTCAGTAAATGAAGTGACACTACTTTGAAATAACTCGAGTTAAGTGTTTAAAAGACAAGAATTAACTTACAGCAGGGGAGGACCAACTTCCACAGGAGAGTGCAAATGTCACCAATGGTTCAGACCATTCCAAACCAAAGAGAGTGTGAGCCTTCATTTCATGACCTTTTGCTGATTTTGGACCAGTCTGTTGACAAAGGAGAAAAGAAAGCTAGTGAATCAAATTCTTTCAAACATTCTGAAAATTAATAACTGTATGCATACAGAAAACGAGAATAATAAGATAAGGAAATTAAGGAGAACAAAACTTACATGTTTTAAATGATAAGGCAATCTCAGGATAAAATGCTCAATTGTAATTGCATTTAGTAAATGTCCCCCAACAGTGATTGTTGCCTGAGAAAAGTGTTGTTGAATTTTGAATGTCATTTAAGTTTTGAAATTGGCATGCAATGGTTTGATGTTACTGCCAAGTGGTGTACCAACATTCATTGCTAGAAACCTAGAATGCTTTGACTATAAATGTTTACTATGATCAATCATTGTGATTAAAGAAAATGTGAGCAAATCTGAGCCTTTCATGACATAGGCATTGTCTCATCAAGATTACAAGAAAAAGATAAAGCCTTTCCCAAGATCAACTGAGCGGTTATTTACTGCACATCAACCTAATGTTCCAGGTAAATAAACAGAAATGAAAATCAAAATTGAGAAAATTCCTAGTAATCATTGATGGTTCATCAGTCTTTTTTATAAAGGACAAAGATCAATGGGAAGAAAATGATCAGCAGCATGAAATTAGTATCTTGCCTTTTGCATCAGGTCTACAGCTCTCTCAGGACGATCAGGAATTCCATGCTCTAAAAATGCCTGACAAGTTAAAAGGAACAGACATCAACCTTCTGGTGCCATAATTTGGTTAAAGATACAGCCTAAAGCAGGAATTACAACAATTACAATAGAAGAAGAATCATTTAGAGAATTGAATGCCATCAATGTTAGATAACCCCATACGTTCATCATGCAGGAATTGTAAGTGTTTATCCAGTTTGGAAAGCTAGCTTCTGCTGATGGGTTAGCCCCTCCAGTTTGACTGCTGCCAGCTTGCCAAGGAGGAGCCTGGATTAAACAGAATGTAAGTTAAAACCAAAGAATTCTTGAAAGTTCAAAGAAACGAAGCTAAAAAGATTAACAGTCTAAAGCCTCACTTAAGTCTCCGAGTCAGAAACAAAGCATTTGCTTTCCTGTTCAGATCAATGGAGCTAGCTTCAATTACGGGAAACATTCTGTAAGGACCAAGGTCTCTCTTTCTAGAACCTGTAGAGATCAAGTAAGGATCTTGAAAGTCTGTATCCATATTGTTCTTGCTCACCTCTCCGGGTATAAGAGAGTAATAGGATTCTCCATCCAGTGTCTTCCCTTTTGATGTGCTCAACCTTAAAAAGATGGTGCACAAGCACTTCAAAGTATCCTGGGAAGTTCTGTTGGCCTTAGTTTCAGCTTCAAACAACCTGTCATCTGAAGAACCTGAAGAACTCTCTTGTGCCTGATCCCCAGACAACTCTGCACTGCAGCAATACAATTCTTAGTTAGACAATTGACACTTTATACTGAGGCAGGCATTACAATTCCAATGAAGTCTAACAGGCCATCAAGACATTGAAGCTAACAAAATCAGCATGGTTTTACCTGCAATTTCAGGGAATCAGCACCTTTGCCTATTTGTTCTGGCTTGATTGGAAATCTTCTTATTGGAGTTTTCGTTACAGCACGGTTTTCTTTTCCAAGCCTTTCTTCCACTGGAGAATTCGGTTTCTTCAAAACTTGTTCTCCACATATTGTTGGCCTGCCGTGGGAATACATCATGCCGCCATCAACATCAGATGAAGTTGGTTTTCTGGTTGAAACACTTCTAGCAAGAGAAGGCAAAGGCATTGCTGCAGCCACAGATGATTCCAAACTGATTTCACTGAGGGAGAAGGATCTTGAGTGCCTTCTTCTGGACCTTAGCACCTCAATACGTGAATCAGCAGAATTGTTCCCATTGCTCCTGGAGGAAGGAGCGTGTGAACAGCTTCCTGGTAGAGACCTTGTCTGAAATTCACAACCAGTTCTTCAAGAAACACAACCTCCTCTTCCAAAACAGCCACTTCAGCAAGAAGTTCTAGCATCTAAAAAAAATCATATACACAACTGAAAAATTACTTCCAAATTTGCATAATTCAAGATTTTGTATATTTGAAACATCAAGATCATAGTTGCCAGATTCACTGAGTAACGTACTCCTCCTACATTTCAGTACCCGTACTACGTATTAGAGAGGACTATGATCAAAATAGAAAAAAATAGAAACAGCCCTCCATTTCAATTGTTAAGCATTTCTCATTTTGGCAGTACACAATTAAAGATCGTATGTTGTATCATCTAAAAGAAAAAGACAGATCTAAAGAAAGACAATTTGCTACTAATAATACTGACATATTGAGGGAGATAAGGGGGCAGCCGGGGCAGAGCTCCCAAGGGTCTATTGCAAGCTCTCTCCAGAGCTCTATGAACATTCTCTTCATGTCTTAGCTTCTTCTTCAGCTTGTCAACCTGCCATATTTGAAAGATTAACAATACCAAAATTCAGCATTTCTCAATAAAGTTTAAAAAATAAAAAAGAACTTGATTCTAGAAATGCAGCCAATCAGTCAAATTCAGGATCACAGAATCTGATTACATCTTGTAATAAAGCCAACTTTCTTTCTCTGGCTGATGGACGTCTATTAACTTTCTTTGCAGATAGCAGTTCCGGCAATTCCATCTTCTTCTCCTATTGCAAGATTCAAACTTTATCAATAAAAATGTCATCTTGCATGAAACAAAAATCCCATTCCAAATTTTTTTTTTCTTATTTTCTTTTCTTTAACTAAAAAATTTGCTTGTGACTGAGTATATGAAAAAACCCAAGATTTGGATCAAAAGTTTGAAACTTTTCAGTTTGGAATGACAATTCACAGTCTACAATATCTAGATACCGGGTAAAGAAACATAAACCTATAAATTTTCAGACCACCTTTTTTTTTTGGGGGTGGTTTTTTCATGGGCCAACACATAAAAAGAAAAAAAATAACACAGGACCCACATTTTGAGGATACAAAGGTGCTTTCTTGGACTGGAGATTAGCATTAGTAGTACGATATTTGGTATTCATTCCTTCTTTACTTCCCATCAGACATAATCTCCTTCAGCATTGCAACTTCAACATCTTTAATAAGCAATCAATTTTCTCCATCTCATCAACTTCTTTAATAACAAAAGCGAAAAATAAAAAATAAAAAGACAACATTTTTTTGTATGAAAACAAGAAAAATGAAATAATACTAGGATTGATGAAGTGACAACATTGGTCAAAATTGAATGTTGAAGGAAATGAAACACAAAAGAAGAATAAGAACATTTGAGGGAGGGCAAGATTCAGAATTTTCATTCATTTCGGAACCAGAAAAAAGAGACTGAACAAAAGAGGGGGTGGAATGGGAGCGGGAAAAGTTACAATGGTAAAATGGGATGCAAGCAGTAGCATCTTTCTTTGAGGGTTGCGGATTAAACATATTAAAGAATATATGAATATAGCTAATAATATGACAATAAATTATTTAGCTATATTTAACCTCATTTATAATTCGTGAATTATATCATATAATATAAAATAATAAAATATATATGACTATTATTTAATGTAAATAAATTATATAAAATTTATGACCAAATCTATTTAAATATTTTTTTTAATGATAAAAGTGGTTATCTATTCACTAGGCTAGTACTACTAATACAAACAAAAATGCTAGTCTTGGTAACGGTAGTTTATTAGTTTTGGAGGCTGTGATTTGCTTATTATAAGTTGATGATGTAAAACAAAGACCAGTAACTGACTTGACTGAGCTCAAAAATGAACAAAACGACATGTTTTGGAGAGAGCTTCAAAGTCGGGAAACTCAGGGGACGGTCACCGAAAGCATTGCATAGTTTAACATTTGCAGAGACTCAGGAAAAGATATACTTGACAAAATTTCAAAGGCCTCGAACCTCTACCCCGCCCCCTCATAGACCCAAAAAAAAAAAAAAAATCAATCGGCCCAATTTGAGAGTTTTGAAAGAAAAGAAAAGAAGTGAAATAAATAACGATTAATCTTTTATATACCGTCAGTGTAAAAAAAATTTCTGTAACAAAATGTATGTTATATGTGTATTTTTTAAAATTTTAATGTCATTTTTACACATATGACATGCATCCACACCGATGATATAAACATTTTTTATATACCTCAAATAAATAAAAGAAAATTCTATAGTTTTGAGATCATAAATGACATTAAAACTCTAATCTTTGTGTAGTTAAGTTAGTCTCATAAAATCGTCTTTAAACACTAGTATAAATTAATGAAATTCTCGCAATGAAATGTTTGGGAACTCAAAAAGTCATACTCTTAGGCTTTCTTGGGAAATATTTAGGTCTACCATTCATAATCATAATATAATTCTTTCTGTTATAATTTTATTGTCACTCAAATGATGGTTATAGTCTTTTAAAAAATTCAATTTTAAGGTGTGTATATCATAGTAGATTTATCATCGAGACAATAAAAGTGAAAAAGTTATAATTTGAATATTAAGTACGGATATAATTGAAATATGATATAAAATATGACATTATTTTTGGGATATTTTAAATTAAAAAACAACAATTGTGACCATATGAATGGCACAGAGAGAGCAGCACAAAACACTACTGTTTCTGTAAAAAAATTACTTCAATCACAGATAACTGCTCCCATCGTAGTACCTCGTACCTCAAAAATACTAAGATTCTAAGTCAATAAGAGGTGTAAATAATAAAGGGTTGAAACTTTTTTTATTAACAAAGAGAATTTGTTATTACATATTTTATGTATCGAGTTATAAGAAATTGTATGTATTGATAGAAAATATAATAGAATTATCAAGCTTGCGAAGATATTGAACTTAGTTGGGAGACCCAAATTTGATAACTGAGGAGGATGTGATCACCAGATTATACAATCCGTATCACGTAGTGATATTTTATCGAAAAATAAATTATTTGTCTTTATTGTAATAACTGTATACCTTTTTGGATTTAAAATGAAATCAATCATGGCATAATTCCATTGTTATTTGGTATAGGTGTTCTAATTTGATTAGAAAGTGGCTTTAAGTAAACTTTGACACATTCCCAATGCATTAAAGAATTAGAACAACTATTACTAGTATATGATAGCACCATTACTTTAGATGAGAACTAGCAGGATTTTGTGCATGCTCTTACTTAAGATTGCATTATAAAATTCTGTAACAGGTGAGTTGGTGAGGACTGAGGAGCCAGCGAGGAGGACATATGTATCCCACGGAAAATCTGAAAAGGTTAATTTCTTTTGAGTAAATTATCAAAAATATCACCAAACTTTTAAGTTAGATGAGTTTGACCACTCAACTATTTTTATGACTGGAATAGAATGAAATATTGAAAATAACGATTTTTACTGATTCTGTCGATTCATTTTGTTAAATCTTCTGTTCCGTCAAACATGAGATGGGGATATGAATGTAACTTTTGATAAATATTTAGGTAGATCTGATTTTTAATTTCTCTTGTAGACCTTGCAATATGGATTAAATCTTATAGAATCTATGATATCAAATGATGTAAGCAAGATTTTTTTAATATTTAATTATGATTACAAGATCTACAGGTGAGACAAAAAACTAAATTTACCTAAATATTTTCCATGCAATTTTTTCTTTACGTGGCTATTTTTCTTGAAAACAACCTATGGAGGATTCTAAGGTTGAAAGCCATGGGAAAGGGACTACCAGCTGTAACACCTCGTATTCGAGTTGACCCAACAACTTTTAAATGAAAACGAAAACCTAAAGACGAGGCATCACAACCACTCATTCATTAGGTTTTGTATTTTTGCAAAATCCAAGTCAAGGCCTAATAACATGTCACATGTATTATGTACTACTGATTCGTTTTGATATCAACTGTGATACCTGGAATTTAAGACTCGCTAATAACATCTATAATATGTCACATATACTGCATAGTATAGTACAATATGTCACTAGTCACTGGCTCAATTTCACTCCGTGCAGAGATCAAACGAGGTCACTTGGATACCAATTGTAACTCCTCAAACTTGGACTGATTCAACAACTTTCGAACAAAAACAATAAATTCAAAATGGTTAAACCAAATTATTAGTAGTTTAGAACCCAAGAACAAGGCATTACACCAGCTGCTATGGTGGCATGGCTGGCTGTCGGTCACTACCAACTAGGTTTGTAAACGGGTCGGATTCGAGTCGGATTTAGCATATCTAGACTCAGATCTGATTAATATAACTGAATCCGGATTTTCGACAGTCAACAAAAGTAGATCCATACCCAGATCTATCAGGTCTTGTCGGATACGAGTCTTAATAATTTTTTTATAACTTTTAAAATTATATATAAAATTGCTACAACTTATCGAATTTTTTTTTTTTAATTATACAAAAGTATTGAATTCATGATTAATATTTATGTATGTATTCTACATTAAATATAAATAACATGTGTAATTTACAATATATATATATATGTTAATATATAATCTGTATATTATATATAACACTATTATATAATAATTTTATTATATATTAAATATTTTAATCGGATCCGAATTAATCGGGTCGAAATACCAAGATTTAGATCTGATTCGTTTATTATAATAGTTAAACGGGTACAGATCAGATTCGAGTAATCAAAATTTGTTATGAATTCAGACTAAATTTATATAGATCAGATTGAGTCGAGTCCGAATTTAGACCCGACCCGACCCATTGACAGGCTTACCACCAACCATTGGTGCTACAACTATTGGTGATCAATTGCTACGGATTTCACCTGTAAACTCAAAACTTCGTATTGAGGGTGATTCATACCTCAAAATTTGCCAAAATTGGCTGAAGAACCACCAGATAGAAAGAAATCCATTGCGGTTCTCTACAGGACTCTCAAGATTTTAAAAATTATAAAATTTACCTTTAAAAATTTTAAAAATTTAATTTGTATTTTTATAAAATTTATATTTCGTTCCCTTAAAATTTTTGAGAGAAATATAATTAACCTTAATAAATATTTAGTTATTAAATTTTTCCTCCAAGATATAATTCCTGCCCTGATTCTCTACTCCTTTGAGTTTGCTTTATCTTAAATCTAATTAAAGTTGAAGAAGGATATGTGATAAATTTTTTTTTTCTTATTTCATATGCAATAGAATGAGTTTGTTTGATTTTCGCTTTCTCTTTCAGATTTGTGGTGGGGAGGAACTCCGTCAAATGCTGGCCGGAGATGGTTGGGTAGCAGCGCAATAGCGTACACAAAATTTTAGAATTTGCATCCAAGTCCTTCTAGAACTTCTGATTCATGATGGAAAAAGAGAGAAATCCAAAATTTACAATCAAATCCTTCAAACTACGAAGGTGCAAAAACTATATCGTTCCATTTATGTACAATCCTTTTTTTCGGGACATTTTTAAGCTCAAAAGATGCCATGTGCATGTCACACATGTTTGACCAAATTAAGTATTTAGTAGAATAAATTGACGGTACAATAGGTAAAAATTGACATTTTTAATATAGTTCAATATTTATTTTATAGTTCAATGATTATTCTAGTCACCAAAATAGTTGAGTGATCAAAACTCATGTAACTTAATAATTTTGTGACTTTTTGGTACTTTGCTCATTTCTTTTCTTTATTTTTTTAAAAAATATTATTATTTTTGGGGTTTAATTGGAATAAATTCATATTGATGGTTTTGGTTTGGAAATTCTTGCGATTCATATAATGCTGCATGAATTTTTGAGTTGTGAAAAGTTTACATTACCCACATAAGTTATGTAATCTTTGCATAATCAAAAAATTCACTAAAAATCCAATCTAAACAAAAATTTCCTTGTTTGTTCCATCTAATCTTCTATCATTATTTGTGTATCTCTCTTCTCTAACGTCACATGTTGGAGTAGGAGTACTTCTGTAGTTCCCAGTACCCACTTCCCACTCACACAAAAACACAGGACCAAAGCTTTCACTCATATTTCACAATCAAACAGTACGCACTAGACAACACAACACAGGCTAGGCACACATGCTTTAACCTATTCGGGCCGCATCATTCATTTGATTTCCTTTTTGTCGACTGTAAATCGATTAGGATGTTTTGCCTTACATATTGTTTTACTCTATGTCATATTATTAAATAAATTATCAAAACTATTTCATTAAATTAATTCATAAAATCTTAATAGTTTATTAACAATGTGACAAAGAATGAAACAAGATATGAGATAGCAAATCTTGTAGCGGCATAAATTGTAAAGTAAAGACGTTCCATCAAAATTTTCACAAGTCCATAGATTATATAATATATATATATTTTTTCAAACCATAGATTATATAATATATGATTGTGGAAATTAAAGCTAAGCTTAGAAATCAAGAAGCTGGTTTGTGAAATGAAATTATACATGAAATTCCATCCTATCATCCTCATGAGGAAAAATAAAAATTAAGGAAGAAATTCACGTAAATAGCAATAAATTAAAAAAATTGTTGAAGTGGAAGTCCGTCTTCCACTCTTATAATGCTTATTAAAAATCAGAGGAAAACCAGATGATGATCATCCTCCTGGACATCTAGCTTTGTCAACACCATAGACTTTATTTGTCATTGTTTTTGATGATAAAAGTTTTGTGATTATCCCAATTTGTCCAATGCAAAAGTTGGCATGAGAGCGATTGCTTGATCTTCCTCACGTGACTTACAATTTGTCCAATGCAAAAGTTGGCATGCATCCATCTTTTCTTTATCTTTCTCACGTGACTCACAAATTTACACTTGCAATTTTAGCATGGATTAATAATGTGCAAAGCTCTATCAATTTTCTTTATTTGCTCTCTATACAAGTTTGATAAGTGAATTTGATTTTTTCTAATTAATTTATTTTCTTCATATTTCATAAGGAATGAACATGATGATATATACTAATCAAGCACATCTTTAAAAGGTTGTTACTGTTATTATCCTAAATAATATTTTGAATAATATCTAAATAACGTCACTATATCGTCTCTAATCTCATAAAATTGTACAAGTAAATCATACCATTTTTTGCTTTTAATTCGGTTTTGTAATTACGGTCATTATTTATTTTAATATCGGAATAAATTTAATTCGGCTCATCTATACGTTCGGATGCAGTCGGTATCCAATTAGAGGACGCCAACTGCATCTCAACGTCCGAATTGGACGCACTCTACGTCCGAACCTCCCAATGAGCCGGACCACATTTATTCTGATATGGCCGAGGTACGAATTGTTGTTCTTTTATTCATTTGTTTAATAGAAATAGATCAAATCTGCTGGGCTGTAATGTGATTACGTGGTCCACAACTAAAAGTGGCATGGAGAGACCACTATGGTTTTCCATTTCACATCGAAATATGCATCGCGACTCAAGAAGGAACTTTTATCTTCTTTGTCCACCTACTCCACCCTCTTGAATGCATGCATGCATGCAATGACAGTTTCTTTTACTACTTGAAATAATTTCCACTTATAGATTTTCAGACTATACATGTTTTATTTTCTTTTACTACTTGAAATAATTTCCAAGATTTTCAGACTATACATGTTTTATTTCCAAGTTGATTATGCTCTCTTATCAGAATATGAAAATTTGCTAAAATGTTTTAGGTTCTATAAAAGAGTACATTTTAATCTATTCACCCAAAGTAGCTAGGCTATGCCACTTTAAATGTTCCAGTATAAAGATGGCTAAATCCGGTTAGAAAATCATCGTATTATGTTTAAAGATTTGCATTGTACAAATTTTTAAAATACACATCATATTATATTATACAAATTTCTAAAACAAAACGAGATAATTCCTAGTATTTAATTTGTTGGCCTTTTCCTATTTATATATCTATTTTAATTGCCTAAGAGACACCACAACTGAAGTCGAACGAGAAATTCCTTATTTACTTACTCCTCCCATTCCATTTAAAATTTTATCAAAGGCCTGACTACCAAGAAATTTCAGTTTTGAGTGACCAACCACATTATCGGCATTATCTTGAACTTGAATTGGATGAAATTGTTTAATTGTTTTTCCTCACTCCTCAGTCCTCCCATTCCCATGCATGGTTTAAGCGGTCCTCAAAGATCAGTCCCATCCATTAGCTGTTAAAATGTGGTCCTAAGTTAAATAATTGGACAGGACCATCTTTGCCTCAATGGGGTCAGCCCCATCAACTCCCACCCCACCACTTTTAAGTACCAATTGCTTTTCTAAATGCACTTGCATGACAAATTGTACATACACAACCAAAATGCAGAGCAATCTAGAAGCCGAAGACTAACAATACAACAAAAAGCTCAGTCTTGGTATGAAACTAGGACCAACAAAAGATGTTAAAAAGCTAATCATAATGTTAGAATGACCAGGTCGTTTTCGAAGCTGCAATGGCCGTTGCCAGCTCAGGCAAAGATTTAGAGATGGTCCCAAGAAATCCCAAAATTCAAGACTAAGATATGTGAAGTCAATACAGAAGTACTTAATTTTCTTTTTTAACTGAATCGTTCTTTACTATTTACTATACATTATAAAGTCATCAACTTGAACGGATAGAATTTATTCCGCATCAAAGAATTTTTCCAACTACATTACCTTGATTGCCGGCTATTTCAGAACACCTGCACGGGCACCAATTCTTCTCCGTCAACATCTCTCTTCAAAAGTCCTAGCCTGCCTTATCTCTGGCTATCTTCCTCACAGTATTAACATCCTCTATTAAGTCAGCATGCTGTATGAAAAACGCCCCCACTTTAACATGAAAGTTACAGCATTCTACCAATATTTATAGTCATAATATCAGCAATCTTGATAACATAACACCTTTGGAGCACTAGCCGAATATCTTGCGCATGCACACATTTACCATACCAAGATGAATCCATCATCATCTCACATTATTTAAATAAATAAGTGATGTGATTTAATATGAACAAAAATATCTTAACATTATATTATAAACCGAGTTTATGTTAGAGTTTTTCATAAAACTCAAAAAGTATTGATTGGTTGCTATATGTCCTAAGTTTATTACTAGAACTTGTGTACAGAAAAATCACTTTGAGGAATTATCACTAACGTTGTTTTTGTAGAGTAAGTGTAGTAGCTGATTATAGATTTTGTTGTAAGCAGTTTCTTGATTGATCAATCAAAACTCTAACTCAAACATGAGAGGGAGAGATCTCTACGTCTTTTTTTTTTTTTAATACTTAACCGACTTGATCATGGTGAAAAAGTGGTAGGATAACAAAAGAGTATGAAACAAAAAAAAAAAAAAAAAAATAGAAAAAAGAACAAATAGTTCAAGCAGTCAATAACGAAGAATTAAAAAACAAAAAAAAAATAAATTCTGTTTATAATACGGTTGGATTGAAAAATTAACTATCATTAGTTTTGGAT
Organism: Cinchona pubescens; assembly: GCA_025175665.1. Classification (NCBI taxonomy): domain Eukaryota; kingdom Viridiplantae; phylum Streptophyta; class Magnoliopsida; order Gentianales; family Rubiaceae; genus Cinchona; species Cinchona pubescens. The sequence goes on from JANKKI010000090.1 coordinate 3,119,370, forward strand.
GATAAATTATTCATAAAAGAAAGTCAGGGTACTAAATTGCAACTTACTCTAATTAATTTTATAGTAACAAAGTGCAACTATAAATGTAAGAACAATTATAACATTCCATCACGTTTTTGTGCAAGATGAAAAATTTAACCCCCTTAAACTTTGGGGGCAACTTGCAAATAAAAATTAAAATTAATACAGGAGTAATTTGCAATCTAGATGTGTATTTGCAATTGACTCCTATTTATAAGGACAAACTAGAATTAAACCAAAAAAAAGAGTGAGAAAATGACCCTACTACAGTTCTACTTCGATTTACAGAACTACCCTCTCGAAGAATTGCTTGGATAAGGCAATTAGCTGGTTGGCTATGATTATTAAGGGAAATAATATGGGTAAAACCGTGATTTTACGCGAGGGATTGAAAAAGGAGGAGTAGAGGTCAGGTATTTTGAAGGGAAGTTCGTAGAACTTTTTGTTGTATTAGTATTAGTTAGAAAAGGTGATCAATTGGTAGTAGTGATTAGCATTTTTGCTTAATTGTTTTCAAGGTGTTATATATATATATATATTTATAAGCAATAATCACCGGCACTGGCGGAAATAAATACATTGAGGCGGAGGGCATTAGCACCTACTCAACTTTGAAACAAACTATAGCCAAGAAAAAAATTTAAAAAATTTTAATTTTATCCTATAATTGCATCTCCTAATATTTGTATTTTTTTTTTTTTTTTTAGATTGACCCCTAAAAAATTGAATTCTTTAAATTATAAAATTAACAATGATGACATGTTCAAAATTAATAAATATAAAACTTGAAAATATAAAATTTCAAGAACTTTTGATATTTATTACATAACTTGAACATATAATTTTAATTTCAAATTCATTTTTCAAGTAAATATTGTGTAAAAATTGAGTAGTATATATTTTTTTCAATTGTAAAAATAGTATATATTAATACTATATTTTTTAATTTATTAGGACAACCACCATCACAACTATTGTTAAATCGTTGTCCCCAAACGTCAAGATCCTCATTTCATTCCTGGTCACCGGATGCCACGGTGGCTATGTGGGTTTTATGTTTTGGGTTTTGTTAAGCTCACGTAATTGTTTTGGGCTCTCGTAAGCCCAACTTTTTTACACCTTCTGTTCATTTGTCTCTCGTTTTCTATTGCTTTCTATTAAATGGGCCTATTGTTATCCAGGCTCTTCCGTTGTTTGTTTGGGCCAATTGACCCATGGTGTTGTCGTCTGATGAAAAGAAATTCAGCATACAGTTCTTGAGCTGGTTGAGAGAGCCAGTTCCATTAATGTGAGTCTCCACTACAGATTCCGAACTATGTTCCATGGATATAACCCGACCATCCTCCAAAGTCAGGGGAGGTCCAAATTTATTAAAGTGTTAAATCAGACTTTCTATCTAGGCCCAATTTTAGTTTGCCCCTTAATACTTACAAGAGTAGGAGAACGAAGAAAAACCAATCAGATGATGGAAAAAAGCGAACGAATATTTTAAAAAGTTGAATGATTAAAAAATAATAATTTTTTTTTATTTTTAACTCATTTCAACAATTATAAAATTTAAACTATATTAGGGAGTGTGTAAGAAAGTAAATCAGAGATAACGCAGCGGAATTTAAAATTTTTACTTTCCTATCACGGATCACCTTGATTAATTTATAGTAGAAAAGTATAGAGATCATACCTTAAAATTACAAAATCTCTAATATGTTTGGGACGTCGATCCACAAGCCGCAGTGTCGGCCTCTAATGGTATTCACACATAATTAAATCAAGAATCTTCACAAGATTGATTACCAAACCAAAAATTATTTTCTTTTTCCTTTTAATCATGACTTTCACGATCAAAATTCTTTTTGGCCTTTTTTTGTGTATTAGCCGTAAGTAGTACTACTACTCCTTCTCCATATATGTTATAATATATCATATATATATATATAATAATATAGAATCCCAATCAGTAGTACTACTACTCCTTCTCCATATATGTTATAATATATCATATATATATATAATAATATAGAATATAAGAGGTTTAGGGAATTATACATTCTATATCAGTAGTGGGTCATGATATATAAATAATTATAAAACCATTAGGACTATTAATATGTCTTACATATTAACTCCTAATATTTATAACTTATTATAAGTTAAACCCAAAAATTAATTTATCTCATAAATTAACCCATAAGTATCTCATACTTATCAAATCATTTATCCTAAATTAATTATCGTTAAGTGTGTGACCCTTTAGGCTCCCAATCACGTTGATAATAAGTATAAATTATAATTCTAAATCAATTAGGATTAGATAAATTAAACACCTTTAATTTATCATTAATTCTCCAATTAATTATTTACACTTATAGATCAAGATTGGCTTCTAGCAAAGCATCATGACCACCCAAGTGTTGAGATATGTCAAGTGGTTCGACATTACCCATCCGTGACTAGTTCTCCTTATTATCCTGTCTCTTATACACATCTAGATGTGTATAAGAGACAGACTTAATTGTGTATAATGGAACACATTAGATGTTATAAGAAATTTTTCTTTTTTCAATATATTTTGGACTTGAAGTAGAATTTAAGAGACAGGTGCATATCATTTCCACTTTGCAAAGATTTCCGAATCGTATTTCAGAAGTGGCCATATTGCAGTCCATATACTTATGACCTCAAGTCTTAGTACCATCTGTCTGTGTATAAGAGACAGACGTGAATCCACTGTCATTTAAATAATAATCCGTGTGGAATACTCTTAGCGGGTCAATCCGATGCACTTATTCTTAATAAGCATCCACATACTCTTATGTGCTAATCTACTAGTGTCATACACTACGATTAGGGATATATACGAATAAAATATAATTACATCATAATTCCTTATGATTTTATATATAAATATTTTATTCGTTAAATGCCATATTACAAAATATACATAAATATAAAAGTGTAATTTATCTCTAAAATTAATTAGTTTTAGGGCATACACTAATAGAGTGTGTGATCATGAAGAGAATAGACCAATACCTGGGCTTTGTCCTGGTGCGGTCAGTCGAAAATCTTTTGCGTATTCCACCTTACTCACGTTCGTATTGCCCGAAGAGTGAGGAGCATCATTTACATGGACTGTGCAACCCTTTGCATTTGTTTCCAAGATCTTGGAAATTTACAAGGTCTTGGAACGTTCTTGCAATGATAATTAGTCTTCAAATATTTTCCTTCGACAGGTACAATTTCACTACACAAGATCATGCCAATAATCAAACCACGAAATCCCAGAATTATGGTTATGTTTGGATGGAGAGTTTGGGTGAATTTCAATTTTAAATCCAAATCCATCATATAAGTTAACTAAACAAGTTAAGCGATTTATTTGGAATTTAAAATTCACCAACAAGTAATAATGTAATTTTAACTTTAAATATGAGTAGATTTTAAATTTATTCAAAGGGAAAAAAACCATTTTGTTTTCTTATATTTGAGTGTGCTCTAATTTGATCTCTTATTTATCAGTACAATTAGTTATGAACAAGTCTCTCATCTTTTAAAATGTTAGCCAATGTAAAACTTTTAACGAAAAATTTGGATAAATTAACAGAGAAAGTTACGTAAATATCACGCGGTCGAACCATAGTTATTAAACCCGACCCAAGGAAGAACCCGTCGAGAGAGGTGGATCAACGGATTACTGGTTCAACCGGTGAGTTACTGGTTCAACCGGTGGGTCACTTAACTATATTTTTTATTAATATATAATATCTGTAAATTATTAAATACAAGATATCTAGTGAAAATATTGTTAAAAATATATTTTATTAAAAAATTTTAAGTATAAATGTAACTTTTCAATTTTTACATAGTCTTTTTATATGAAAAGTTAAAAAGGAGTTAATGCATAGAGTGGAGTTTGGACAGTATATAAATAAAAAAGAGATATATAATAACCAAAAGAATACATGGTTAGGTGGTAAGGCTTTTTATTACTATTTCTAGGTTTTTGATTCGATAATTATAATTTAGTTTTTTTCTCAAATGAGAAACAAATCCGGCCGGGTTACCGGTTGAACCGCCAGATTGCACCAAACCCTAATACGGGTTCCTTCCTTGTCCGTTCATTAGAGGAACATAACCCGATCTCAAGGCCGGTTCACTGAGTTTATCGGTTGACTCGCCGGGTTGGATTCAATAACTATGGTTAAAACACAAACAAGTTGATCAGGTTAAAAAGTCATATTCCTCGTTACCCACATTTTTATTTTATATTTTTTTTTTACTTTTCTCTCATTTTTTTACCTTAATTTTGTCCCACCTTTTTTTCAAATAATTTTCAATAAAAGAAATTAATGAAGAAAATTTCATCATTTTCAGATCCAGTTATTTGTGTTTAAAGACCGTGTGATATTCACATGATTTCTATTGTTAATTTGTCTTCGCCAAAAATTCTACATAGATCAACTTTTTTAAAAAATAAGAAATTAAATTGACTTATTATAATGTATAAGAAACCAAATCGAAGCATATAAAAAGAAAGAACCAGAATAGTATTTTTCTCTTTCTCCTAATTTCATATCATTCCAAATTCAGTCAATTTAAATTCTTTATACAATTTAAATCTACCCGTCCAAACACCACTTATAAGTATTCTTCATTGCCTTAAAATGAAATATGATTTGTTGGTCAAAATTAGTCAAGTGTACTATACAGAATGTTGTTCTTCGAGTACTAAAAAGAAAAGACTATGAAGCAAGAGGAGGAAGGAGAGCACATCAGCCATGAATGTCACGACCGTCCTCAATAATGGGAAGATTCTGTCCAGTTGAGATATAGTTTTCTAGTAGAAAAGAATGAGAAAACTTTAAAGTAGAAATGGATGGCCTGTTTTAGGTGGTTAACTTTAACCTCTCGCGTGGAGAAAAAGGCCACGTTCATTAGCTTATTAGCACTGTCGACTTGTCTATATTCTGCTGCATGCTTCTTTGGCACCTCCTGCAAGCAGCTGCTACTATCGTATTTTCAATGGATGGAGTTTAATGCATGTCCATCTGTGCATGAGCATTGTTTGATACCTATTTTATTATATTACTGGTTCCTTTTTGGTGATTCCTTTTCATTATTCGCGAGATAGTATATTATAATAATGTCTTAACATATTTTTGAAGAAAATGAAACTGGTGACAGGTTAAAAAATAAGAAGAAGTCGTCCTTTTTTTTTTGACATTTTGCTTGCCACATTGCTGTGAATCTGATTTCTTCTGAACTCTAAACTTCCATTATACACAATTAAGTCGGCTAGTTAAGTTATACTTACTCAAAAACCTTTGGCAATGAAGACCTAACTGTAGGGTGTTAATGAATCGGATACCCGATCTATGAAATAATAAAAATACCCGATCTTTATTAACTGGGTTAAGAAAATTCCGACCCACTACTCAATCCATACAAAACGGATACCCGGTCTACCGGATACCCTTAAAAGAGGGTCGGGTTGACCGAATACCTGACCCTCACTAGTAACAAAACATAAAAATTTAAATAATGATAGTTAAGCAAGTTAATTTTTTATTTTTACAATTAAGTCAACAACAATTAAATCTAAGTTACAAAATACAGCCCAATATTACATCCCAATAGTAACAAACTAAAAAGTAGCAATAGACCAATAGCAGCAATAATTAAATCGCAAAATACATTTCAACATACGCGAGTATGAGAAATGAGGATGCTAGAAAGAGGAAGGAAAGAGATTATTGAGGCGGAAGAGAAAGGAAAGACAAAGAATTAAAAAAGAAGATATGAGAGGCCGTCAATAAATCTAATAAGTACTTATTTCTAATGAAATCTTATTAATCAAATTTATAAAAATACCCCTAAAATGGATCGGGTTGAGTACCCGGCGGGTCACAGAAATGTAACCTTCTATCCTACCCTCTTTCGGAATACGGTTCAGATTGTATAATTTTCCGATTCGAGTTGGATCGATTCATGAATTTTTCAAGTCAGTGCTTTAGGATAAACACTCCCACCTAACAGTCTGTCGCCAATTACGTGTAATGCACTCTCTCTGTGCGTGACAATTATCGACTCATCTAAAGAATGAAAAATTCTCTAATTTTGTTAAACTACTATTTTAAATATTTATATAACACAAATGTTAAAATACTAATACAGTAACCCGACCAAGAATATCTTAATTTTTAATTCTAGATGATCACGCGACCCTATTCCCGAGACATGGCGTATATAGGTGTTTGGTTTTTAATTCATTCCTTAAAAGCTTCAAGCAGTCAAAAGAAAAAAAGTAGTACACTACTTGGAATAACGAGATCTTTCCAAGATGATTGGATCAAATTAATGATTCATAATTTAATAGTACCTTATATGTTGCCTTTCAAGTGCTGAAAGGGTTACCGTAGACTCTATGGTTCACTTTAAAATTTAAATACATTAGATATATACATTTTTAATCCGTTAGCGACTAGACAAACTCTATCCTTGGAATTCAAGAAAAATTGTAGGATTTCCGTTGCCACTAGTTCATGAGAAATATTTTTTAATATTTACTCTGTAATATTTAAAAATAAAAAATAAGGCAAATAATTTTTTTAATAATTTTAATAATTATTATATTTATTTTGTATTACGAAATAAATAGTCTACAGCATTTCTAGTCACCATGCCATTATGTACTGTTATATTCTTGATTGTCCCTTCGAGGGTCGGCTTTAATCTTTTAGCAGTTAAACAAATCAGGCTTTACAGCTAAACAGTCTCCTTTCCTCCAAAGTCTGAGATCGAAAGGAAAATCTTGATCATTGGCCATCAAATGTATAAATTCTTTTGCAGTTAACGGCAAATTTTGCATTAAGAAATTAAAGACCACGAGGCCACATCTTAAGGAGTAGAAGGCATGCTTAAGAAGGGAAATATATATATCAGGATTCTAGACAAAAGTTAGTGGACTAATTATATAGCTAAGTATAGACCCCTGATTCCATAGTGGTATATATGTTTTTTTTCTTCTCTTCTCTTGAATGAATTAATGGGGTTGGTGAAAGATTTTTTTAGATGTGCAACTTTTTCATCTTGCATGGAGCTAAGCAACGCCAACTTCAATTAAGAGGTTTTATATGGTCCTAGTTGGGTCTTTTTAATTGTACTCAACCAAACCGGCTCCAACCTGTTGGATGTGCAATAAGATGACAACTGAAGGAAAGACTTGGGGTTTTTCTTTTTGAGCAAAAGTTTAATGAATTAAAATTTAAATTGAAATAAGATAGATTTGAAAATTGAAGATATAAGATGTCTAAAATTTAAATTAAAGGATACAAGTTGAAATAGTATATTAGTTAAAAGTGCAAATTGCAAATTGAAAGTAATCCTCTAAAATATGTTTGAAAATGAATAATGATTCACTTATTACTTAAACTATCATTTTTATTTAATCCCAGGTTTAGGTTTGAAAGGTTGGCTAGAGATTTCTCTTTTTTTGGCTAATTGAATCAATTGTTTCTTTATTAGAGACATTCCACAGGTATCATAAATAAGGGAAATGGCTATAAGCTATCCCACCGGATTTTTTATTTTCAATGTAAACCCATTTTTTGTACTTGCAAATACATCTTGAAATTTCAAGTTATTGCCCGGCCCTAACTCGAGTTTATCACATTTGCGAATGAATCCCTTAGAAAACCACACAAAAATCAGTAAAGCCATCAAAAGTGCTTCATGTAGCTTTTCATTACTAGTATTTCTTAGTCGTACAAGCCCACATTTGTCAGTGTGAGACTAACTAGAAAAGAATCAAACGAAAAGCACCCCACTAGTGTCACAAATAAAGTTCTCATGTAAAATATATATTCAAATTATGGAAATTTTTACGTGCATTGTTGTTACATTTAATGCTTAATCTGCGCCATCTACAACGATGAGTCTGCCAAAGATTTGAAATTGGTTTACCCACATCTATAGGCAGTCTGTTTCTCCTACTACCATGTACCTGATGAATCTCATTAACCGTTAAAGATGTCATTTGAAAGAGGAACAAGTTTTGATTACTTATTTTGTAACGGAGAATAAGTATATGACAGTTGTTAAAATGACTAAAAAAATAAGAGTCTCATTACTTTTAGTTTAATTTTAATATTCAATTGACTAAAATGCTCACTCAATAATATAGAATAGAGTAGTAATGAATTTTTCTTAAAAGACATGCTTTATGAGTTTTAGTCTTTTTTTTTTTTGTAGGCAGTTTATGAGTAAACTATTGGTGGGGCAAGCCAACAAGAATCTGTGCCTTATAATTAAGCGTAATTAAGAAAACACTCTAACATACAAGTATTTTTTTTTTTTTTTAAACGTGAGAAGAGTTTTATTAATTCACCAAAAATATTTATAATAGTTGAGCAACTGCTCAATTAGAGTCCTGTAGATACTCAATAAGCCACAGCGGAAGGTTTCCTTCCACTCAACAAAAAATGTTAAATTCCTATTCTAATAGCTACTTTACAAACTAGAATATTATCATTGCTGCTAATGTAGGAGAAAGAGCACCACACACAGAGGTTCGTCAAGTAGACGATGTCTTTCAGTAATGAGAGTGAATATTATAACCGTTGAGATAATTGAAAAATTAGAAATTTTACTATTATTTTTTATTTATTTAACGATAAAATATTTATTTTATATTATAGAGTAAATAGCAAATAATTTTTCCTGACATAGAATTTTTGGTCAAGGGCTCGTCAGCTAGTAGAGAAAATAAAAAAAAAAACGACGGAGTCGCACATTGCATTTCGGCATATATACATAATTAAGTACACAATTTTGGTAATTAAGAGACTGAAAGTCGTACATCAAAATGGGTGTTAAAGAGAAAATTATCTTCAAACATTTGCCTTTAGTCTCGTGTGAATGATCAAAATCATCAAATGCTTTAATCAGTTATGTTTGGAATGACCTATACCGGGACTGCGTCCAGGGTTTGTAGGTCGAAACGAATCCACCAATTCTCCTTCTAGAAATCTGAATCCTGGCCTCTGCCGACGTCTCTGGGTTGTGGACACGAAATGTTTCTTGGTCTCTAGCAAATTAGTAATACCTAATTTGGCTCCATGGTCACATTGCAAATCTTTTATCTCCGGTAGTTTTCTCCCTCTTGTCTTGGATGCCAAGAACTTGGTTCGATATTGTTAGCAATAAGATAAGTAAACAGCTAAAGAAGTTGGCCATATTGGGATTATTAGAGACTAAATAAGCTCTATATCTTCACACTTGGAAGTTGAGAAGAGATGAGAAAAATGTTGCAATTTGCAAACAAGAAAGTAGCTAAGTTGACGTAAGTGATGCATAAAACTTGATTGGTATTTAACGGGGTAGAGAAGTAGCAAGAAGCATGTGTGGTCCATCATCTAGGAAGATTCCAAATGTACATATTCTACATAAGGAAACAGTAATTGTTTTCATTGGACGGAATGAGTATTTTTAAATTATTTGATGATTTAAAAGTAATAAATTTTTAAAATTTTTATCCATGTTAACAATGGTAATTCTCATTTCATAATTCGAAGTCAGTAATACGTACATACTTCATAAATGAGATGGAAATCAATGGAAAAGAGAAAAAGAAAAAAAGCAGTGGTGGGCAACAAGAATTACACTGGCGTTTTGTCCGCCTAACACAACTCGCAGACACCAACTATTAATAGGGCATTTCACGATTTGTGCGGACATTTATGGACAAACAATATCATGCAAACTTGCATGCAGCTTTGTGCCCCAGCTCTCAGTGTTGGGTTCGAAAATTGTAAGATTTCATTGATATTTAGTTGAATTTTATATTTTTTTTGCGTATCTAATAACACATTAGTAAATTTGTCGTACTTTTTTTCCCCCTCATTTTCTGTCGGGTTATAAATCTCCTGTCGACAGTTTATCCGTGGAGAGCATGTTTTGTAACCTACTTCGTTTCAAGTAATTAATCTAACGAAACAAACTAGTATTTTCTTGATGTGGAACAAGTTTCCGAGGTTTATTGGACGTCGCAGTCCAAAATCGAGGTGAAATACAAAAATATATGCCCGTTAAATTTTGAATGTTCATAACTTCGAGCTATGATATAGAATGTTTTTTAGAGCTATGGCTACAGATATTTGCTCGGAAATTTCGACTGGCCAAAATCCATTATTTTTAAAATAATTTTTTTTTGGTATTTCTTTTTTAAACTAAAGGTTTATTTTGCTTATTTATACACAATTTGGATAATTTTTATTTGCTTATTTCTTAATTTATGGTAGAGATCAGCTGAACGACTTATTTGAAAGCGTAGATTTGTAGAAAGTAAAAACCTCATTAACATGGGTATATTTCTTCAGGGAATCCATCAAATTAATACAGCTCCTGAGATCCCTCTCCAGATTCCCTCATTTGCACTTTGCGGCTGCTTATTCTACTACTAGTCTATTGCTCCTAAACAAGGAATATTTAATGGGACCAATTTTAAGTTGACTGTAATTTCAGAATAAAAGTTGGCCTTTAACTTGCTTGACTATCTCTTACCAAAAAAGAATGGTTGAATGTGATCAACATTTTTTGTAGGACAAAAATCACTGTCTACTAAATATATCTTGAATTATCTATCTTTTATTGGAAGATTCTAAACTCATGTTTTGTTTTCTCTCTATCTCTCTTTCCCCGAAATGTATAAAAATTAGACAATTACCATATGCAATCCTGTTTGCACTAATAACTAATTAAACTTAATTTGATTACTTATATGGCAATATAATGGTCATATACTTTGATTTTATAGCAAAAATAAATCGTTCATCTATAAAAAGTGATAAATCCACTATGTGTCATTAAATCAGAAAAAAAAATGAATGAAATTCATTTTCAAAAAAAATAATAAAAAAAAGAAATATTTTTCTCTTACTAGACTTTATACTTTTCTTTTTCTAATGTAAATTTGATGTAAAAATTAAAAAGTAATATAATCATTTACTCTTTTATGAAAATTCTAAGGTATGCAATTCGACACTAATGTGTGGATATCGATGTCGTGAGATGGGGAGAAAGAGTTTGGGTGGAAAGAAAGGAGAAAATTGAGATTAAAAAAAAAAAAAATTCCTTCTCATTGAGAATGAATACAAAACCTCTCAATTCATTTGAGTATGGAGAGTAATTGATTTTTTGCAACTGTGATATGATTCTAAAATGTTAATTGTCATATTCAAGTGAATTAGGAGATTTCGTATAGATTACCGTAACTTTCAACCAAGTTTCACTTAATTTCTATTAGTAAGTCAATAAATAAAACCAATTACTATATGATAAAATGTCCTTTTGTAATGTGAGATCTATATTTTTTAATTTTACGAAAAAAATTATAGCTATAACATACTTATTAAGGTAAACCGGACACTTTTTTGGTAAACTTACTAATTAGAATTCTCACAAAAAAAAAAAAAAAAAATTAGGGGTAAACTTATTAAGGTAAACCGGACACTAGTATATATACTCGAGTATACTTGTATGTAATCATTGGTTTATTACATTGTTAAGGAAAATTCTACGCCCATCATTCCATATTCTCATTGTACTTCAAAGATAGATATAATAAAATATTATATATTTTAAAAATTTATATTATATAAATTTTTAAATCTCAACAAGATAGTTCCTATCAAAGAATGATTGAATTTTCCAGAATGTTAAATCCATAAAAAAGATTAACTATTTATTAATTATAGATATCGTGCCAGCTTCTAGATATGTTGACATTGTTAAAATACTCCTGTATAATATTAAAATTGTATTATAATACTAGTATGTAGTACTAATTAAAAGTATCATGTTTTTTTTTTTTTTTGGTTTAAAATATTTATAATGTTTAGGAAATCAAAAAACATTATAATTACTGACTTTCTAGTTTTGTCATTTGTTTATTGTGGACAACTATCACACTAATGAAAATTTTAATTTTGGGGATAAAATTAAAAAGTTTTAAATAACCATTATTAGCAATACCCTACAGATTAATCTTTTATACAATATAGGAATTAAAAAAAATTTATATCATCGGATATAAATAATGTCATATGGAGAAATTTTATTTTGGGCTAGAATAACTACTTGGCATGCCTAATAGTTATTCCAGTACTAATAAGAGTCTTGTATGTGGAGTGGGAAGTTCACTCTCAAAAAATAGGAGAACCATTATTTTTTGATAAGTGGATAATTACTCTACATGGAAGAATGTCATTGATTCGGGAGTAACTACTACCAAAATAAAAATTACAAAAATAACATTTAAAATTCAAATAATATACACATAATATACATTCATAACATGCATCCATACTCGATAATGTAAAATTTTTTTTACACTAACTATGCATGAAGGATTAAATTATTTTCAAATATGTCAAAAGTTATTGGGGGAGTATTATCTAGAGAGTTATGGTCATGACTAAATAGTAAGGTAGGGTCCGTTTGGTTGACGGACTAGATGAGACATCGATAATTAATCTTAAGACAAGTCATTTTCGGATGATTAGTTTAATTATTTAGTGTTTGGTTGATATTCAATTACATGGAATATTTAAAAATAATAACAAATTTTATTTGATTGGAGATCGAATGAGATTGGATTACTATTTTGCTGACCAATATATTTCTAAATTTACACTTTATTTTTGATAATCTAACAAATAATAATTCAAATAATGTTAATGTAATTATAATATAATAAAAATAAGTGTGAGAATTAAATAAATTATTACTACATAGAAAAATTAGCAATGTTCATCTTGACGCACTAAGTTTAAAAAAAAAATTGTTAATTTGATCTATTTCGAACCCTAAAAATTGGATATCAGTTAGTTAATATTATTGGTTTGGGTTTAGAGAATTAATAATTTGTGATTCAGTATAACCCGACTTAATACATATATTGAGTCAATTATGTATTATGACCTAATAATAAAGGACATTATTACATTTATACTAATTTAGAGGTGTATATGTGTAATAATCTATCTTTTTATTTTTAAAAATTAGTAATTTTTAATTTTACATATTAAAACTAATATTAAATGACCTTTTCTCTTATTCTACTCAATGATTAGGGTATTTCTATGATTAGGTAGTTAAATTTTTTATTTTTAAAAGTTTAGAACACAAAATTATCGTAAATGTATTAGGTTGAGTATCCGTATAAAAAATTGGATCAAATATTAAATAATTTTTTCTTGACTAGTTAAAACCATATTAGGCCGCTAATTAAACATATAAATCTAATACTGATCCATAAATACTTTCTATAATTAAACATGGCATCATATAATATAGGGTAATAAAATTTATTGCTGGTAAATTAGTCAAAATTTTTGTCATTAAAAATAATTGTAAGATAACTAATATTACTTCTTCTATGGTATTATTTTATTCCTCTAATAAGGAATTAAGTTAATTAATTAAAATAATAATTTCATATAAAAAAACCAACCAAATATAAAATGACATAGGAAATCTACATCATCCCACGGAGCAAAGACCTTTAGATAATTGTAATTTTCCCTCCATTTTTGTGGCGTCAATTATAAATTGCTGAAACCGTTACAAGGACAGTCACCACTCCTCCTCCAGGAACCGCCGTGGACAGCTGATTGTCACTAACTCATTTAGTCAGCCACCACTTTACGATTCCAAACTTAAGCTTTTTTTTTAGATTGGTCTCTCAGTTCCGAAGGTCAGCTTTTACCTCTTTTGATTTACACATTTGTTGAACTCACTGATTTCACTATAATCGATTTTAGGGTTCAAACTGTTTACTGTGTGCTTTTTTTTTTCTTTTTCTTTTTTTTTTTTGCAATTTATAAAAAATTACTGCAGAAATTTAAATTAAAAATGGCTTACATGTTTTGGCTGCTTATTTCTTTAATACATATGTCATTGTTGAGAAAAAATTGCGTGGAAAAAAGTATATATTTAAATTTTTTCCTTGTTTGAGTTGGTTAGGCAGATGTATATTTAATTAAGGGTTAGGATTATATTTTGGCCCAATTGGAAACCTTTTCCTTTTCTTTTTTTTTAATAGTGAAAATGTCCACTTAGTTTTCCCCTTTATTAGTTTGTTTGTCTTTTAATTCAATCTAGTGGAATGAACTTTAGAATTTTCTCTTCAACAGAGCCGACAATCCGAGGAATTAGAGATTTTTTTCAACTTATAAAAATCATAGGTTAATCTAGAGATCTGATGGTCAGTTGAAAATCATTACCAACAACTTGGGAATAAATGAAGTAAAATTTTTTATATTTTAAAATTCTAGTGGGAAAGCGACAGTTTAGCCTCTCATTTTCTCTGGGATTTTTTGAGTAGTGATGAGGAGTTCGGCATTTTTATATTCTAGTTTGTAATCATTTTGGTACTAGGAGTGTGATGTTGGGAATGATTTGTAACTTTCCAAATTTTTGTTTTTGGACATCCTGTGATTGTTCTAATGGTGGGTTAGCTCATGTGAACTTTATATAGCCAGAAGATTAAAGAAGTGAAAGTTGGTCAATATTGAACCTGGGGCTCTAAGTTTTATTCTTCTTGAGCAGTTTTACCGAAAACCTTGTCTTGCTTATAGGTAAATGTTTCTGAGACTTACTAATTTAAGCATGATGGTTCTTCGTACCTATACCACATATAAAGGGAGAATGATAGCACCCTTTGCTCTGTGGTGTTTCTCCCTTTTTAACTGGTACACATGAGTTTAAAAAAAGACAATTAACTCCTATCTGAAGCCTTAACTACTCACGAACATAGTAACCAACTGAACTTCCCGTTTAGGAAACAATTTACATATAAAAATCATAACCTTACTTCAAACATGTAACATTAATTTGCTTGAACTAGTTATCATAGTTTCGGTAAATGAGGGCTTCAAAGTAAATTTTCATCCAAGTAATAATACACTATTTATTCAATGCTCTAAGGAGGGGGCAAAATATAATTATGAGATTATCTAAGCTCAGATATACTTAAAACTCTTGGTGAATCTTGGGAAGTCATATGACCCTCTCTCTGTTTTCTCCTGTTCAATTTTAGAAACACATCTAGGTATTCATAAATTGGGTAGCACACGTAATAGAAGAAACATGCATGCTTATGATTTCTCCAACCAGAATGGTCATCCTCCAAATACTATAATTTGATGCATTACAAATAAACTTGAAGCATACCAAAATTAGTTATCCACAAGAATTGTAGATATATATTCAAAACCAAGACTCTTCAGATTTTTAATTTGATTTTTTTGGCACAATCCGTCTCTATATTTTTGTTCTTCTCTCTTGTCTTTGTTTTCTTTTCTTTTTCTATGTATTAGTGCTATTCTTTCTTAGATTTTGCATGTGCATGGGCATTGTTGTCCACTTGTCAAGAAATTTTTACTTTGCATGCGATCTAAACCATGTACCTTTTATTTCAGCATTACTTTAGCTGTCTATGACAGTTGGTTTTCTAACCATACGTTGACCGCATATCTGCTACACATGAATGCAGCTCTTTACAAATGACATATTTGCTTCAGGTGAATACAACTTTTTACAAATCGTAACACTAGATTACAAGGACTTATTAGTAACTGGATAACCATTTAACAAAGGAACTGTGCAGTACATACAAATTGAAATAGATTTATTTGTGTATCCAACATTGTCTAAGCATTTGGCTCCCTGTTTGTGCTTTGGTAGGAATGGCCAACACCAGGGCTGCGACTCTGGTGCTGTTGGTCGGAAATCATCGGGGTCTGAATCAAGAAAATGAGCTACAGTGGGTGTACTACTTGGTGCCTTTTGCTCATTCTCCTCTTTTCTTCCTGCGTGTGAATGACCAACTCCTGGGCTGTTTCCTGGTGTTGTAGGTTGAAAACCATTGGCATATGCTGGTAGTGAGCTATCAAATTCGCTACTTGTTTGTGGACCAGTTGTTGATGTTGGTGGAAAAAATTCTTTCATTTCTGAAATTTCATGCCTGGGAAGGGGCCGCGTGTCTTGAAGATGACCATTGTGTTCTGCAGGGATTTGCTTTGAGACTATAGGTTCCTTGACGTGATTCCCCTGTCCTTTGTCATCTTCAAAAGAATCATATATCTGTTTATTGAATTCTTTTAGTTGCCTTCCCTCCGTAAATAGAAAAACATGGCCAGCAATTACTGCAAGAAGGAAACTGTAAATATAAATGTGTTGGATGCAAACCATAACTATAGGAAATTGGATATTAGTGTGTTCTTGACTGAGAATATATTATAGATGTTTGTCTAAATACGGAGGGAGTGAGGGGAGCAAGGAAGGAAAGAGTTACTTCTGTTTTAATTTCAGAGCAGAATGATAAGACTGGTTGGACCTGCTTCAGTATTTATAATCCTGGAAAGCATATCATGGAAATTACTATTAAAGATTTTTCGGTTATGAAATTTTTTTTAATGAAAGCTTCATAATTTTGTATGGTCCATGTTCCTTCAAACTTTTCTAGGTTCATGATATTAGATTGAGTAATATACTGGCCTTCTCAATGATCTTTAACCAATGCTGCATGCTGTCACTGTTTCCTCCTTTCTGCCATTTTTTATTGCTAGACCTTCTAATTTGCTGTCCTTTTCATTGTAATTTTTTCTTCTTTACACAGTTTGGAAACAAAGATACATGCAAATGCTCTGACTATCTCTAGAACATAATTTAATTGTTATCGCAGGTTGATTTATGTTCTTTGCAGGTTAGAGTCTCTACTGACCTTTCAATGTGCTCAAATGATGCTGTTTCATTGTTTAGTTGTTCCAAGGTAGTAATAATTAAATCAATCAATTTGTGCAAGTCAGATTGTAGGACTTGGAATTCTTGTGTTAGAATAACAGAACTGATCCCAGTTGGCCTGATCACCACCCAAATGCAACAGCTAAAAAAAAAAAACAAAAAACAAAAACAAAAACAAAAAAACAAAAAACTAGGATTCTTCTGTGCTTCCCACTTATTCATGTCTACTTTTTTTATGTGGATGGCTCATATGCAATGTCCAAACCCTTTCAGTCGACAAATTCAAGTGAAACACAACTGTCTTGCAGTCTAATTTTGTTTTCTTTATGATTTGTTTTAAGCTTTTGACTAAATTGTATGATCACTTAGGCGATGAAAGATTAAGATCCCACAGAGTACTAACTATGATTGGAAGAATAAAAATTTCTTATCACTCTGCTGTCATTCCAATGCCTAAAATTGCCTTATAACTGTCTTCTTTCATTTGTGTTAGTGTAAAATAGGCAGTCATTGTAACCATTAGCAAGTGCAGTCAGCCTTACATTGGCGACTTGACCCAACCAAATGGCTGCTAATAAAGGCACCAAAACGATGATGGGAAAATAGAGAACACCTTAGCAGTGCTGTCAACTTCCGGTGTCTTAATTTTGCTTTATGTTTTTTAAGGCTGTAAAGTGGACAGCCTTGTTACTGATTAAAGATTGAAAACAACCTTCTATTTGCCCTGCCTACTGGCTGCTAACCTAGAACCAGTAACTTCTATGTGCTTAATGACCAACACATTGTAGTTGGTTAACTTAGGTGTCCAGTCTCACTGTCATTAAAATATGTTCTTTTCTTGTACAAGTGGAATGCTAGGGTTCTTAGCCTGTTTGTGTGAATATTTTATTTTTCGGATTATTAAGTAAAATATTCTTCTTGAAAATAAGCAGTGATTGCAAACTTAATTACTCTATATGATCTTTTTTTTTTTTTTTTTTAAAAATATCTAATGTGTAGGTGTTAAAGAGTCCCTTACTACCAAAAAAAAAGGTAAGTAAAATGAAAAGAAATCTTAATATTCTGTTTGAAAGTAGAAGGACCACTGCTTTGTGCACATGTGCACTTTGCAAAATATAATTTCCAATTACTAGAAGAACTGCCACTAATGGAAAAAAAAAGTAACTTTGGCTATTAATGGATGGATGAGATAAACAGCCGTAATTTGACCAAATATCTGTACTCATGAGTCAAGATTTGATGTGTTCTTTGTGATTTGTAGGTGGAACACTTTGACCCTCACAATCTTTGTTGGATGTGTATGATATTTGATACTACTAGTATTTTAATAGTGCCCTTGACCTTTTCTGGTAGGCTTCCTAAGTTTTCTTTTGTAAACCTATTACAGCCTTCCATTCCACTAACTTTTGGTAGTAATAACCAAAAGCTGGTTCACATCTTGGTGCCTTGGTTAGAACTAGAGGAAATTATTTACTGATGACCTAATCACTTCTTTCTGCCAGTGGGGAATTTGCTTAAGTGCATGCATGATATTTTAATTGATGAACTGTTTAGTAAAATTCAACATTGTCTTAAATCATTGATTCGTTATGGTGACATAAATGTAATGTAGACAATACTTCCTGGAATCTGCATCTTTCTCAGTAATGTGAATCATTGCAACACATATATGACCGGGGCAATAGATCAAGGACTAAAGTACTTTTGTGGTGGTGGATTCTGATGAGTTGATGAAAAGTGAGTTTTCATCCAGAGTTCTATACTTGCTGAATCATGTCATAGATTATTACAGCCTATTAGTTGCAAATTGGATACTGAAAACATGAATGCCATTACATTCCTTTTACTTTTTTTCTTTCCATGATACAGATTTGAAAATAAAAGGTGCTGCTCTCTTAAATGGTACTGGGCTGGTAAATATCTTGTAAGAATCGACGAGGAAAAGAATTGGAGATCCAGTGGATACAAGTTCAATGCATTTTTGTCAAGGGCGGCTCGTTGGAAAAGCCCAGTTAAGATGATTCCAGAAAAGTGCAAAATATTCTACTCATGCATTTTTTAGGTTACAAATTAATCTGTAGATTAATTGACTCTCTTATCTGCAGGTTAAGATGGGGAGAGCAATTCGGAATGCTCAACTTTTTATAGCTTTAATTGGAAAACAGTGGTACATTGAATCTCAGCATTTAGCGGGTTACTTTGAAAAAAGAGCTCGTCCTCTGTTTTCTCATTTCTATACTATGTGCTGTTGCATAAGATGTGTATCTTCCACCATCACTTTAAATTTTATTGACTACATTTTTGAGCAGTTAAAACACCGGTTTCAGAAGAATTGTTAATTTACTTAATCCTGTGAACTAAACATTTTGACATGTTCTCCCAGGGTCATTGCTCTGCACTGGGGTATCCTTCTGTGTTTTTCACGAGCCTAGATTTTGCCCTGATTCACTGGATGAGCTCGATTCTTTCATAGCGTGGTGCACACTGTGGATTCTGGAGTCCTTGAAGTTCCAGGAGCTAGTAAAAAAAGTCTTAAGGAAATTTCTAGTGGTGTAGTACTTTTCTTTCTCCCTTCACCTTCACCCACCAGAAATCCACCAACACTTACCAAAATCATAAAGCCCACCTGATAAAAGTCAAATATACCACAGCCATCCGCCGTCAGGGTCCCTAGCACTTCTTTTTGTCGCAAGATAAGTTTCTAGTATATAGTAATATACACAGGTATCAATTTTCAAAGGGTTTGAATAAATAAATGAATAGATAGTGAATTAAACAAATCTAGCAAATCAACAAATGATCCTGTGGTAGACTAATCGCCCCCCACTCCATGCCTCCTCTCATTTGGGGTTTGCTTTTACTGTCTGGGCTTTTAGACTGGAATGAATTTGAAAAAGGAATATTCTTTGATAGAGACAATGTATGGTTAACTCCACGAGTCCAGGAAGCCTCCCTCTCCTTTGTCCGTCCCACTAAACTCTTAAAAGTTAAAAGAGGCAAATATTATATTTCTATTAGTACTTCACATAAAATAGAAAATACTTTACAAAGTCACTTTTCAAAATTAGCCCAAGTGTCAAAATCATATTGAATACATAACTCCATTGATTTTACATCTTTTGTTGGATTTCTTTCATTCTTCTCCGAATCTAATGACACATCAGTGATTTTTGTTTATCACTTTATATTTGTCACTTTAGTAAGTTAATGATTATAAGTAAGTAGTATTTTTTTTTTTCTAGTTGTATTGAATATATACTGCTAGTCTAATACTAGAGAGAACGTGCGCAAGGAATAGGTTGATAGTGACTTTGGAGGGAAGACAACAGGATCTTTCTCGTGCCTATAAGGATCCCAACGGACTCAGGATTCTGTAATCAGCTAGTGGAATATAGTGTATTAGGAAAGTAGCAAGTTGTGGAAATTGCATTTGATTGTAAAATTTATTTTTGATGATTGATCAAAGTATTGTAGTTAACTGAGACTTTTATTTAGAATGAATGAGTTATTAATTGAGAAAATATGACCTGGTCATATCTTCCAGATTAATGAATCACTAATTTCAAATGAATTTTTTTCATTGACGATTGAGCAATCATTCTAATAATTAACTCAATGTTTAGTGTAAATCTTGCCGCACTTCACACATGATTTTTTGGGTATGGTACATCATAAAAATTTCTCATTATTAGCTAATGTACACTTTACACCCTTTAATGTATACTTCTCCATTTATCAATGTACTTGAACAATTGCACAAATTATTTGAGGCTATAATCTCCTCACTTCTATAATATCTTTTACAAATAATATTATGTAATTATTTCATAACTCGTTTTTAAATTACAAGAGTTATTACAAATAATATTCTTTAATAATAATTATCTAAATGGAACTCAAATATTGTTGTTAAATGATAGGGAAAAACTGTTAATCGTTGAGTTAAATACTGCTCTTATTTATATAGAATAGGTTAATCTTATATATACCGTTAGTGTACAAAATTTTCTATACCATTAGGTATAAATGCATATTCTCAAATATATATACAAAAATAACATTTAAAATTTACATAATATATATTAACATTCAATAATATAAATTTTTTTATACTAACGACAGTGTATAAAAAATTAATCTTATATATGCTTTTCGTTCTCAAAAGTATCACGATGTATGATATTTTACCTCTACACTCTTACTGGTGTCGGAGTCAATGTATCTAGACTAGACAACTGTTATACGTGTGGTCAGTAACTAATCAAATTTGATGGCGTGCAATGTAGAATGATGGCTAAGAAGGCGGCTTGTTTTTTATGTGGTTAAATTCGATTAACCGACTTCTTCTCCAAGCAACATGCAGGCTTGTTTGCTAGAACAATTGGGCATTTGGAGCGACTTAACACAAGCCGGAGGATAATTAAACTCCTAGAGTTCATAACCAAATTCGTACAAAATTAGTTGAACATCTTAATATACTTGCGCTAACTTGTAAAGGGGAGTACATCCTTACGGGCGCAGACAGCACACACCACAAGTATCGTTCACAAACAACATTTTTTCCGAAGATTGCAGATCTAGGCTGTGTATAAGCTTCATTCTCTCTGTTCAGTGATGGAGCCAAGACCCAGACGTTAGAGGGTGACAATTTAAAGTATAATTAATTTTTTTATGTACTAGTAAATAATTTTATATACAATTATTGAAATTTCATACGGATTTTCTAAACCTTTTAAGCAATATATATAATAGTATAGACGATTTTATAAATAAAAAAAATTACACAATGTTCAATTCTTATACAACGTGTACTTGAAAAATGAATTATAAATGAAATTTATTTGTCAAGTTTATGTCTTAAACTTCAGAAGTTCTTGTTTTTATCGTTTACAAATGACATTTATTATTAATTTTAAATATACAATTGTGTGATTTAGGAAATTCAAACTATTAGGGAGTCAATGTCAAGAAAAAGAAACAATTAACAAATTTAGAAGAAAAATTATAGGATAAAATGAAAAATTTTAAAATTTCTCCGCACATATTTCACAATTTTCCAAAGTTGAATCTGTTAGTTACACAAGCTTACTGGCTAGCGGTTGAGATTGTTAGCTGCATTTATGAAATGGTTTCGCTCGTTGTCGAAGGTAATGCCATAAATTTGACCCAAATGATATAGTACTCGCTACAAATTCACACTACACGATAATAATAAATCTGGCAAATAGAAGAAAATAATGAGTAAAACTCTTTGCTATGGTATATATACTTGTGAGAACAGTTTCTCTGATTTTAAGCTTATGGCACATGATTTTTGAAGAAGTTATAAATGGTAAATTGAGATGAAGAGTTACCTTGCATGCTTTTCAAAGTCATGAGTTCCTATTACCCCCAAAAAAATAATAATAATAATAATAATAGGCCAGGTCATGAAAGAAAAATAATGATAACCCAATGTGGAGTTTCACCACTTACAATAAATATATTTCTTCCTATATGTAGTAGTAGAAAATTTGACTTCAAGATTCCGAAAAGTTTATTAATGAAATGTTTAATTAGCTACAACAATTATCTTACCAAAAAAAAAAAAAAAATCATCTTATCTTGTGGTTAAAAATGCATTCAAGAGTCCGAGTTGAATGCTGGTAAAAATAATTCTGGTTTAAAATTCATTACAACTTATATCTTCCAAGAAAAATTCACTTGGTATACTTTTCAACTTTTCCGTGTGAATTTTTTTTTTTCTTATTTCTACATATATTTTTCTTCCTTTTACTCATGAAACTTTTGTTCGGAAAGTTACTACGAGTAGAACAACGCCTATCCTACAAGACCTTCCACATATGAGTAAATTCATAATATTGGTGGAAGGGCTAGGTTCCTATCTCTCAATCAATACATCTTATAAATAAATAAATTTAAATTATTTTTTGAAATCATAACGTTCCTAATATAATTTATTTTATATGTTAGCTATATATAAAATTTGAGATAAATAGATTAATATTTTTTTTCATTGATTAAACATTTAAATTTTTGTCTTTTCCAAATGTTTCATATAATTTGAGTGATGAAATATTTTTGAATATAGTTGGTTTTTTAAAGTATGCTAATCTACCTATTAAAACAAAAAATATTGATATAATTGAATAATTTTTAAGAATTCTGGTTATCTAAATGAAATGGTTATGGGAGGAAATTGAACGTAAAACTAATACAGAGAATCTAAACCCATTGGTCGAAAGCACACATATATTACTTTCACAAATAATCAAACACTGAGCTTGGTTTACACAATTTATTACAAGATAAAAGCCAAAAGAAACTTCATAATTTACAGTAGCTTACACATATATAATACACATTAAACAAAATAAACAGGAGATTAATTGGATGCATTCATTAATTAAAACACTAGCCAGGAACCACATTCTCTAGCACGTGGAACTCGTACCCTAACCCTAGTTCTGAATGAAATTCCCGATCCCAGGGCTACGACCAGGTGCGGTGGGTCTAAAGTTATCAGCATGACCTGGTGCACCTCCTATGTATTCAGGAGCCGGTGGTGCCGGTGGTGGCCCCGGCAGCATTGCAGCTGGACCTGGTGTTGCTTCCATTAATGCTGTTGGTAATGCATTCTTCATTTGATTAGTTTCACTTATTCCATATTGTTCTCTACTAACCCTTTTCTCTGTGGGATATTTTTGCCTATGAAACGACAAATTTCTACCTTCAACAATTTGAAGGTTTTGGGACATTATCATAACAACGAAAAGACTAGCAAGAATTGAACATTTTGGAGCCATGGACAATGTGGAATAAAGGAAGAATTAGTAATTAGCAAATGAAGTTTTGCTTAGGGTGCGTTAGACTGTCATGTTCACTGGGGTATTTATACAGCAAAAAAGAACCCAATTGGTTGGAGATTCTCTTGATTAAAACTAATTAATTAGACACCTAACTTTTGCTCTACCTTGTTATTGTTAATTAAAACATGTCAAGCAACTTTTATTCACTGGCTTGAGTTGCGAGGATAGTTTGCAAAAGTAATTTCTGTAAGAGTCAAAACTCATTCTATATCCTGACAACGAAATTTGTTGGTGATGAGTTCAAATTTTTTTTTTTACCCATTTTAATTAAAATACGTGTGGCTAATATTCATACAATGGGATATCAGATTCATACATGTGGTGAAATAAAAAATTCTACGACCTTTACACTTTTTAAAAAAATAATTATACCCAAATTTTAATTTCACTTATAAATCTTTTATCTCGTCTTCTGTATCAATTTTTGGTCACAACTTCTACATATTTGTCATGTGTGCTTTTTCTTTTAAGTATTTTCATATGATATGACAAACACATAGAGGATGAAATAAGAAATTGATACAAAAAGTGAAACAAAAAATCACGAACAGGTAATTTCAACTAGCCCCAAGCCCTTAATTACCATTGAAGCAAATTAAAGTGGGATGATAGAAAAAGAAAAAAAATATGATAGGTATACGAGTGTCCTAGTATATATATCAAATGATTACAACGTTACAAGTTGAATTCCAATAATGTTTTACATATTTAAACAGTGAAATTAAGTTCGGATTCACCGTACTTGCACATTTACATGGCAATCAATTAGAGGTTGTTATGTCTTTTTACCTCAAGAAAAATTAAAGTAAAAATAGTTAATCCCATGTAATTGGTAGGAAATGAATTCGAAGGTTAAGTTCATCTGAACCAACTTTAATCTAATCCCAATTTGAATTTCACTATCCTACTCTTCTACACAAACCTCCTTCGCTGAATTATTTGCTTTTGAGGAGAGAACGAGTTCACTTTCCAACTAGAGAACATGACTTTCTCCTCTGTAACGTCCTTTAATTTGGTGGCCTTTAACATTGTTTAAGTTAGAAGCTAAAGTTGCCCAATTCTAATGCTATTGTACTATTGTAGCCGCACAAGTTTTAAACGTTGCTGATTTATACTGTTTCGGTGAAGAATATTTCTCTTATAATTCTTACATGGTGCTGGTTGGATTATGTTGATAGTAGTGCACAAAGTGTCATGTACTCCCAAACTCACTCCGATGTCAAGGGTCAGGGCCATGAGTGGAGTCAGAAATATGTTTTTAGTAGACATAAATAACCATAGCAATTTTTTGAGAAATTTTATATTATTCACTATACCATTATATTTTAAGAATTGTATTGTATTAGTATTCAAAATACATAATTTTATATTATACAAATATTCAAAATATAACAATATGATATTCTAACCAAACTATATAGAATTTTTTTCAATTTTAATCCTTAACAAAGTAGAGGGGATTACATGCAAAATATTTTTGTTAAGGTAACGAGGGCATTATCCGTAGGGTGTAAACGAATCAAGTCGATCACGAATAGTGTCCCACTTGAATTCTTTTTACAAAGAACTCAAACTCGAACGAGTTTTAAAAATTGAGTTCAAAATCGAAAAAATTGATAAAACTTGAACTCGATTCGAATTCATTCGAAAATAAGTAAAACAAACTCGAACTCTAATAAGTCGACTTTTTTTGGTAGATAAAAGATACATACATAATATACATATGTTCGAAATTGGCTTGTCAAAAGATTCGAACACAAGTAAGGTCGACTTGAAATCGGTCAACTTGGAGTCAAGTCGAGTCGAATTTTTGACCGAACTAATTGTGAACTGTTTGTGAACAATTGGTTCGTTTAGACTCGTAATCAAGTCAACCGACTAAGGGTGTCAATAGGTTGGATTGTCAGGTTATCGTATTGTATCAGGTGTGACTCATTTCTTATTGTGTCATGTTCGTATTGTGTCATGCGGGCCTCGATTCTTATCGTGTCATATTCGTGTTTGACCCGTTCAATATTAACAGAAAGTATTAGTCTATTTGACAAATTGCATAACTTGCGATCCATTTGAGTTAAAATCTCAAATTTTAATTATTTAATAATTTAAATAATTATTAATACTAATCTTATCCTTATCATAGTAATTTAAAATACATAATTAAAATTATTAAATTTTTTGCATAAATATTTAACATAATTATTATGTTTGATTTAATAGTCTAATATTAAATATATTATTAATAATCTTAAAATATACTATGTTAAATTATAATAAAGAAAAATTTTCAGTAAAATCTGTTCATACAGTACCTTAACGGATTATTGTGTCAATCATGGGTTGACCTAATCCAACCCATTTAATTTCATGTTATAAACGGGTTGACCCAATAATGACCTAATAAATTTTGAATCGTGTCATAATCTGTTGATTTCGTATCGTGTTCATATCATATAATCGGATTGTGTTAGAAATTGCCAACCCTAAGACCGACAGGGAAATTTTACAAAACTTTTTCTACTCAAATACATTTTATTTTAGACCACATTATATGCACGTGCCATCGCTAAGCACGTTAATAATTTGCGCCAAACGCAAACCAATTCTTTGGTCTTACGGGTAGTTTCTTTATGCGCAACGGACGATATCCCTTGCGCCTATTTCCTACTGTGATATGACATTATCTTTCGGGCTTCCATAAGCCCAAACCATACAGAAAAGTTCCCATAGAGTCCAATATTCAGTGGACAATTCCTAATAAAAGTTTTGAAATACTAAAGCCTGTGTTTGTGGACCATAATATCCCCACAATTCCAAAACTAAAAGATAGAAGGACAAAGGAGTAAATTTAAAGGGCCCAAAACATTATATGGCCCAGAAATATGCAACTGTTCAATAAAGATCCAGGACGGTAAACAAAAATGTGTCGAGATTGATCAGTATTTAGAAGGGAAAAAAAGTATACCAGCACTAATCAGACTCCTGTCTTGTATCATCTTTAAATCAGCCAACACTTTGTCATTTGTACACATCATAGAAATTAGAAGTTAAGGTTAGACAAGATAAGATCCAAAATGAAGGAAAAAAAAAACAAAAAATGCAAAACTTCAGAGAAGAGACTTGAGAATATGCATCGAACTTTTTCCTTGCAATGAGTATTTCTTTTTCTAGTCAAAATAAAAAAATCTAGAACTATACATCATATTTTGTAAACCTACTCATTTTTAAAAGTTCTGGCGCTTCTAAAAAAAAAACTTAAACTTTGGGACTAAATTAAAAATACTAGGAGCAAAATAAGAAGATATTTATTACTTCAACTCCTCCATTTTTCTCTTACATCATGCCTAAGAAATGGAGTCAGCTTAGAAACCAGAACCTGATAAGTTTCCTATCGATGGTTTCGATTTTGAATTTTCTCTTAAACATTAAAAAATTATAAAATTATAATACTAAAAAAATTAATACAAGCTAAAATGAGAAACAACAAATTATATTTTATTTATATTTTAATTGTAAACTTTTTTTTTGGAAAAAAATTTTACTATTACATTATTTATTGAATAATTAAAAATTGACATAAAGACACATTTTGAAAAATTCATAAATTTTGAGGGTATTTGAGAGAATTAAAGAGTATTAAAAAGATTGATGAGGATTGCGTGTTAAAAATGGTTGGGAGAGACAGGTATTTATAAGTAAAATGACGGGGCATAATAATAATCTATTCTTTAAAAAAAAAAAAATTATTACCGATTGCGGTTCCAGAATCGCGGATTCCAAGATTGAGTAATTATAATATGCTGGCCTTCTCAATAATCTTTAACCAATGATGCATGCTGTCACTGTTTCCTCCTTTCCGCCATTTTTTATTGCTAGACCTTCTAGTTTGCTGTCCATTTCATAGTAATTTTTTCTTCTCTACACAGTTTGGAAACAAAGATACATGCAAATGCTCTGACTGTCTCTAGAACATATTTTAATTATTATCGCAGGTTGATTTATGTTCTTTGCTGGTTAGCGTGTCTCGACCTTTCAATGTGCTCAAAGGACGCTGTTCATTTTTTAGTTGTTCCAAGGTAGTAATAATTAAATCAATAAATTTGTGCAAGTCAGATTATAGGACTTGGAATTCTTGTGTTAGAATAACAAAACTGATCATCCCAGTTGGCCTGATCACCACCCAATGCAACAGCTAAAAGAAAAAAACAAAAAAACAAAAAACTGGGATTCTTCTGTATTTCCACTTATTCATGTCTACTTTTTTTTATGTGGATGGCTCATATGCAATGTCCAAACCCTTTCAGTCGACAAATTCAAGTGAAACACAACTGTCTTGCAGTCTAATTTTGTTTTCTTTATGATTTGTTTTAAGCTTTTGACTAAATTGTATGATCACTTAGGCGATGAAAGATTAAGATTCCACAGAGTACTTGGAAGAATAAAAATTTCTTATCACTCTGCTGTCATTCCAATGCCTAAAATTGCCTTAGAGCTAATCTTGTTTCTTTGTGGTAGTATTAAACAGGCAGTCATTTTAACCTTTAGCAATCAAGCCTTTTATTGGCAACTTGTCCTAACCAAATGGCTGCTAATAAAGGCACCAAAACTATGATGGGAAAATAGAGAACACCTTAGCAGTGCTGTCAACTTCCGGTGTCTTGACCAATATCCATGTATTAGCAAGTAATTAAGTAGTGATTGCAAACTTAATTACACATTATTATTTTTTAATTGTTAAAGAGTGTTTTTTAACATGGTATCAAAGTTAACCCTAAAGTGTTTTTCTATTCATCCACACGTGTCTTGGGTCCAGTCCAACCTCTTTCAACGGATTCTCTTTTTTCCAACACTTTGCAACAGATTCTCTTACGTTGACCCACCTGTAACAGGATTCCATATTCAACCCAAGTCACGCGTGAGAGGAGTGTTAAAGGTGTTAAAAGTATAAATTTCATATCAATTAGGCAAAAAGATCTTAACTTAATTAATAAATTCGTAGGTCACTCTACTTATTATCAATAAAGAAAGTAAGTAAAATGAAAAGAAATCTAATATTGTGTTTGAAAGGAGAAGGACCACTGCTTTGTGCACATGTGCACTTTGCCAAGTATAATTTCCAATTAGTAGAACAACTGCCACTACTTGGAAAAAAAAAAAAGTAAATTTGGCTATTAATGGATGGATGAGATAAACAGCCTTTAATTTGACCATTCCAAATATCTGTTCTGATGAGTCAAGATTTGATGTGCTCTTTGCGATTTGTAGGTGGAACACTTTGACCCTCACAATCTTTCTTGGATTTGTATGATATTTGATACTACTAATATTTCAATGGTGCCCTTGACCTTTTCCGGTAGGTTCGATGATCCGTAAAAGTACTTAGGATGCAACTCACAGCCAATAATAATCTGTCAACTCACAGCCAATAATAATCTGTCAACACATACATTTTGACCACTTTTCTAATCACTAAATTATTATCGTAAAACCTATTTCACCGGAAAATAACCCATCACCATATTTTCTCTTCAACAACCACCACTACGATTTTCTCTTCAACCACCATCACCACCGATCAGTGACACCAGCCCGACACCATAAATGGCCATCCCTCCACGCCAAGTCAGAGAATTTGTTTAGCTCCGATTTTCGGGTTTTTTTTTTTGGCTTTCAGAAACAAAAACTGATATTGAGTTTGCTGACATGAGATAAAGGAAATTTGTTAGTTGCTTCTTCAAAGATGGTGATTTAAGAAAAAAATGGTGTCTGCCAAAGAAAAATACCCATCAGCCCTATCTTCATTGGATTTAAAGGGGTGGGGTGGAGGGGAAAAGGAAAACTGGAAAGACGAGGTGGGGGTTTTCAAAGGTGGGTTGGGGGTATGTGAGGTGAAAATATTTATGTATATTTGATTTTTCAACACATTTTTAAATTATGTAGTGTAGATTAAATATTATGAATTTTATAATATTAATTAATATAAATAAAATTTTATAATATTTAATTTTTACTATAAAAATTTATAAATAGAATTCTCTTATACTAATATTTTGCTATATTAGGTACGAGACAAAAAGGGGAGAGGGAGAGTAGTGGGCCTAAAAAATAAAAACTATATATTCTGCCGGATTCATTAATGTATGTGGAGTTGGTAGATAGTGATTAGCTCTTAGTTGTATTGTATGTGGTGTAAATTGGCGGATAGTGATTGGATTCTTTCTATGCAATCTAAATACCAGTGAACATGAAGTCTAACCAAAACTTCATTTGCTAATTAACTCCTTACACATCCACATTTCCACATTGTCCATGGCCCCAAAATGTTCAATTAAGAGCCAGCCTTTTCGTTGTTTTGATAGTGTCCCAAAATCTTCATGTTGTTGAAGGTAGAAAGTTGTTCTTTCGAAGCCAAAAAAGTCCCATTGAGAAAAGCATTATTATTAGTAAAGGACAATCTGGCATAAGTAAAACTAACCAGATGAAGAATGTAGTCCCAACAACATTGATGGAAGCAGCACCACCAGGGCCACCCCCGGCTCCACCAGCTTCGGTAGAGGTGCACCAGCTCATATTGATTACTTTAGACCCACCGCACTTGGTCATTGCCCTGGCTTGAAATTTCACCCAGAACTAGGGTTAGAAAGAAATATATTTATTGTAGGATGGTGGCATCTCCACGCCGGGTTATAATAATTTTTCTTTTCATGATCTCTCCTTTTTTTTTTTTTTTTCCCCTATGTAATAAGAAATCATGGCTTTGAAAAGCATGCAAGTTAATTCTCGTCTCAATTTATTCCCAAAGGAAAACAACTAAAAATGTTCTTGAACTTTTTTACTAAAATACAAATTGTTCTTAAACTTTAATTTGAACTTTTATAGTCTAAAAAACTTTTTTTATATTGCCAATATGGTCTTTGAGTGATGACTTCGCTCAAAACTTAAATTTGACCACCGATGATTAGTTTTTATCAAGGATAAAATTGATAATTCATTAAGATTGCTCAACATTCTTACACGATAGAGTATGCAAGCGTTAATCACTGAGGCTTTCTCATCCGCATGCCATTATTGTCACCATTCCTCATAACACTACATTACCACAACAATTACAGGCCACACAACAATTCCGAGCATACACACGCCCACATGTACATACCAATGCCAAAAGAGAAGAAATACCAGCAGAGTAGGAAAAGAGATCGACATTTGCCGATCAATTAAAAAATCATTCATGCACAAGGGGTAAAATGGATGATCTAAAATAAATCAAAAGCCATTATAGAGCAAGGATACTCTCGTACATATTTGGAATCCTAAATACAGCGAACAATTCAGGCTATAATGAGCAAATGTTCTTAGTCTAACAATTTTACATCAATCATTCAACAAACATATAGATAGTCAACATTTGACTTGATAATAGCTATATAATACATTTATAATAGATTTTGGAATCAACAATTGATAATAATTCATTAAAACAATTAGAAAAACAAAATTTGCAGAAAAAAATTAAATCTTTAAACGGTCTCTTTAAAAATAAGTTATTAGTTTTGAAAAAAAAAAAAAAAAGATTAAAACTTCAAGATTGCTGTTGTAAAACCCAACATTTCTTCCAAGATTAGCACAGGAGTTCCATTGGACCTTACCCATCCTATGCTTCCTCATTACGCTCCCATAGCTTTTGGGCTATTAGAATATGCCTTTGCTATTGCAATTTCTAGTTGATTTCGCCCCTTTTATGCCTTAGAATATGCCTTAGGTAAAAAAGTGGTCGAAATTTAAGTTTTGGCCTAAAGCACCACCCAAGGACCAAATTGGTGTTACAAAAAAAGTTTGAGGACTATAAAGGCTAGAATTAAAATTCAAGAACCATTTGCGTTTTACTAAAAAAGTTCAATGACCATTTTGGTTGTTTTCTCATTCCCAAAAATTGGAAAGAAAAAAAGTTTTCATCTCTACCATACCATAAGTTTAAATCAGAGAAACTGTTCTCACAAGTAACTCTATATACCATATTAATGACTGATGGTCTTCATTCTTACTTTTAGTCACTTATTTCTTCTCTTTGCCTCTCGATCAGAATTTAGATCTTATTTTTTAGGATTAAGATGCACAGCTATTAGTATCGAATAGTTTAGGATTAAGATGCACAGCTATTAGTATCGAATAGTTTGAATGATGCGCAGCTATTAGTATTGAATAGTTCGAATTTGTAACAATTATTATATAATTTCTGTCAAATTTTATGACATTACATTCACTAGCCGGAATCGGAAATGAACGAAAGCCCGATACCAGTGACACAAGCAGCTAACAACCTCAACCTCTACCCACTAAGCGTGTAACATATAGGATAAAGAGTGTTAAAAGAACATGGGTTTCTGTTTTAAAACCAATCATGGTAAGTAGAGTGGCTCCAAAAATTTATTAATTAGTTCATGATCTTTTTGGCTAGTCGATGTGGGATTTATACTTTTAACAACTTTAACGCCCCCTCTCATACGTGACTTGGGTTAGACATGGAACCTTGTTACACGTAGGTCAAACGTGAGAGAGCCCGTTGGAAGGGGTTAGATAGAATTATTTTACACGTGAGTCAGACGTAAGAGAACCCGTTGGAAAGGGCGTTGGAAAGGGCTAGAGAGAGAGTTTGGTTAGACATGAAACCCTGTTACACGTAGGTCAAACGTGAGATACACATTAGAAGGGGTTAGACAGAATCATTTTATACGTGAGTCAGACGTAAGAGAACCCGTTAGAAGAGGTTAGATAGACTTGGGTTGAAGACATGGAACCCTATTACACGTAGGTCAAACGTGAGAAAGCCCGTTAGAAGGGGTTATACAGAATCATTTTATACGTGAGTCAGACGTAAGAGAGCCCGTTAGAAGGGGTTAGACAAAAGAGAGCCCGTTAGAAGGGGCTGAACAGGACCCAAGACACGTGTGGATGGATGACAAAACACTTGAGGGGCTAGAGATAGACTTGGATTAGACATGGAACCCTATTACACGTAGGTCAAACGTGAGAGAGTCCGTTGGAAGGGGTTAGACAGAATCATTTTATACGTGAGTCAGACGTAAGAGAGCCCGTTAGAAGGGGTTAGACAGAAGAGAGCCCATTAGAAGGGGCTGAACAGGACCCAAGACACGTGTGGATGGATGGCAAAACACTTGAGGGTTAACTCTGATATCATGTAAAAGAACACGGGTTTCCATCTTAAAACCAATTGATGGTAAGTGGAGTGGCACAAGAACTTATTAATTAGTTCAAGATCTCTTTGGTTAATCGATGTGGGATTTATACTTTCATAATCCTTTTAACAAAGAGAAAGAATGAAATCCCTAGCTTAGATCTGCAATTTTCAGGGGAAAAAAATGTTGTTTTGTGTTTACTTGCAGGGTTCAAAAATTCGGCCGAGTCAATTATCTTGATGGATATATGCTACTTTAAGATTTCTTGTAATTAGAAATTGTTAATATTAGTTAAGGTAGTATTTAGCTATGTTGTAGTAATGGTATGAACTTGTAAATGGGAAGATTTATGTAATGTATCAAATGCTCTTAGATTTTGGTTTTATAAATGTGATTGTCGAACTTATACAATAGCTATGCTTTGTGTTTATTTAAGTTTAATTATAGTTGGTTTCGTATTGTATATAGGTTCATGAAAGAGAATTACTTTATTATTATGATAAATGTTATTTATACAGACTTTAATTTATTTTAATTTTATACGTCTTATATCTTTAAGATGTTATTTTTGAAGGTACGACTAAGTTAAATTCTCGGGTGTGACACTGACAACGGCCCTTTGTGTATCTTGACCTGACGACTAAGTTAATTCCATCCGTAGAAGCTTTAGAAACTCTTAAACGTCTACTAGTTTCTGAAACAAAAATCAAGAAGGCATGAGCACACTGTCTGTTATGTGTTTACATAACAGAGACTTTTCCACAAGTATGCCAATAAGGCTCTAAGGAAGTTCTTACAGTCCTATTTTTAACAAGATCTTCATAAAGAATGATGTGGCGGGTGCTCTGGAACCGCCATGGAAAGCTGATAGTCAATAATTCATTTAATCAGCCACCTCTTTCCGATTCCAATCTTAAGCTTCGCTTTTTTATTTATTTATTTTTTTTTTATTTAGACTCTCAGCTCCGATATAATTCTTTGACCTCTTTTGATTTAGGCATTTGTTGAACTATAAATCGATTTTAGGGTTCAAACTATTTAACCGTTTTTTTTTTTTTTTTTTTTTGCAATTTACGTACAATTACTGCAGATATTTAAATTAAAAATGGCTTGCATGTTCTAGGCTGCTTAATTCTTTAATACATACGTCATTGTCTACAGGAACTGTAAAAAAATGCATGGAAACCTTTTCCTTTTTTATAGTGAAAATATCCACTTAGTTTTCCCCTTTTTTAGTTTGTTTGTCTTTTAATTCAATCTAGTGGGATGAACTTTAGAATTTTCTCTTCAACAGATAGCCGACAAACCGAGGGAATTAAAGAATTTTTTTCAACTTATCTTTCACATACGATCTATAGATCGGATGGTCAGTTGAAAATCATCATCATCAGCAACTGAGGAAAGGATGAAGTCGAATTTTTTTATATTTGAAAATTCTAGTGGGAAAGCAACACGTCTAGCCTGTCGTTTTATGCAGATCTTTTTGAGTAGTGATAAGGAGTTCGGCATTTTTATATACTAGGCCTACCACAAAAAAAATCATTGCGGTACTAGGAGTGTGATGTTGGGAATGATTTATAACTTTCCAAATATTTGTTTTGGACATCCTGTGCTTGTGGTAGTGGTGGGTGTAACTCAAGTGAACTTTATATAGCCAGAAGATTAAAGAAGTGAAAGTTAGTCAATATTGAACTTGGGCTCTAAATTTTATGCTTCTTAAACAGTTTTACCGAATACCTTGTCTTGCTTGTTTACTAATTTTAGCATATGATGGTTCTTGGTACCTATACCACATATAAAGGGATGATGATAGCACCCTTTGCTCTGTGGTGTTTCTCCCTTTTTAACTGAGCTTAAAAAAAGACAATTACCTCCTATCTGAAGCCTTAACTACTCATGAACATGGTAACCAATTGAACTTCCCATTTAGGAAACAATTTACATATAAAAATCATAACCTTACTTCAAATATGTAACATTAATTAGCTTGAACTAGTTATCATAGTTTCGGTTAATAAGGGCTTCAAGTAAATTTTCATCCAAATAATAATAGGCTAGACTATGGATTAATCTTATATACACATGTTGGTGTAGAAAAATTTTTGCACTATCAACTCTAGATGTATGCCAAATCATTCGTACATAACTAACTTTTGAAATTTTGAAAATGTCTAAGTAGCATACATCCATATCTAATGGTACAAAAAAATTTATACACTTATAGTGTATGAAAGATTTACTCATAGATTATTTATACTATGCTCTAAGGAGGGCATAAAGAGGGGGCAAAATATAATTGTGAGATTATCAAGCTCAGAGATACTTGAAACTCTAGGTGAATTTTGGGAAGTCATATGGCCCTCCCTCTGTCTTCTCCTGTTCAATTTTAGAAACAGTGCTAGGTATTCATAAATCGGGTAGCACACGTAACAAACATGCATGCTTGTGATTTCTCCAACCGGAATTGGTCATCCTCCAATTACTAGAATTTGAAACATTACAAGTGAACTTGAAGCATTTCGAAATCAGTGTTATCAGTTATCAACAAGAATTGTAGTTCAAACTTTTCAGATTTTTAATTTGATTTCTTTTCGCACAATCCATTTCTATATTTTTGTTCTTCTCTCTAGTTTTCCGTGTTTTCTTTTCTTTTTCTTTCTACATATTAGTGCTATTCTTCCTTAGATTTTGCATGTGCATGGACATTGTAGTGCACTTGCCAAGAAATTTTTACTTTGCATGCGATATAAAGTACTTTTATTTCAGCAATACTTTAGCTGTCTATGACAGCTGGTTTTCTAACCATACGTTGAACACATATCTGCTACACATGAATGCAGCTCTTTACAAATAACATATTTGCTTCACGTGAATACGACTTTCTACAAATCGGAGGACTACATTCCGAGGGTTTATTAGTAACTGGATAACCATTCAACAAAGGAACTCTGCAGTACATACAAGTTCAAATAGATTTATGTGTAGCCAACATTGTCTAAGCATTTGGTTTCCTGTTTGTGCTTTGGTAGGAATGGCCAACACCAGGGCTGTAAGCTGGTGCCGTGCGTCGGAAATCATCGGAGTTTGAATCAAGAGAATGAGCTGCATTGGGTGTACTACTTGGTGCATTTTGCTCATAACAGAACCTTCTCCTCTTCTCTTCCTACATGTGAATGACCAACTCTTGGATTGTTTCCTGGTGTTGTAGGTTGAAAACCCTTGGCATATGCTGTTAGTGAGCTATCAAATTCATTGCCTGTTTTTTGACCAATTGTTGACACTGGTGGAAAAAATTCTTTCTCTTCTGAAATGTCATGACTGGGAAGGGGGCTTGTGTCTTGAAGATGACCTTTGCGTCCTGCAGGGATTTGCTTTGAGACTATAGGTTCATTGAAGTGATTTCCCTGTCCTTTGTCATCTTCAAAAGGATCAGGATTCTGTTCATTGAATTCTTTTGGTTGCCAACCCTGCATAAATAGAAAAACTTGACCAGCAATAACTGCAACAAGGAAACTGTAAACATAAATGTGTTGGATGCAGGCCATAACTATAGGAAATTAGATATTAGTGTGTTCTTGACTGAGAATATATTATATGTGTTTGTTTGTCTATAGAGGGATGGAGAGAGGGGAGTGAGGATCTGTTTTAGTTTCAATAGAGCAGAATGGTAAGACTGCTTGGACCTGCTTCCATATTTATAATCCTGGACTGGAAAGCATATCATGAAGATTACTGTTAAAGTTTTTTCAGTTATGAAATTTTCTATGAAAGCTACATAATTTTGTATGGTCCATGTTGCTTCAAACTTTTCTGGGTTCATGATCTTAGATTGAGTCATATACTGGCCTTCTCAATGATTTTTAACCAATACTGCATGCTGCCACTGTTTCCACCTTTCGGCCATTTTTTATTGTTAGACCTTCTACTTTTGCTGCCCTTTCCATAGTGTTTTTTTTTTCTTCTCTACACAGTCTGGAAAGAAAGATATATGCAAATGCTCTGACATATCTAGATATTTTAATTGTTATTGTAGGTTGATTTAGTTTTTTGGATTCTTCTCTACTTCCCACTTATTCTGTCTACTTTTTATGTGCATGGATCATATGCAATGTCCAAACCCTTTCAGTCGACAAATTCAAATGAAACACAACTGTTTCGCATACTATTTTCACTTTTTTTCTTCATGATTTGTTTTAAGCTTTGGAGTAAATTTTATGATCACTTAGCTGATGAAAGGTCAAGATCCCACAGAGTATTAAGTGTGATAGAAAATAAAAATTTCTTATCACTCTGCTGTCATTCCAATGCCTTAAATTGCCTTACATTGTAACCATTAGAAAGTGCAACCAACCTTACATTGGCAACTTGACCTAACTAAATAGCAGCTAATAAACGAACCAAAGGATGGTGGAAAAATGGAGAACACCTTAGCAGTGATGTCAACTTCCAGTGTCTTAATTAATTTGCTTTATGTTATTAAGGCTGTATAGTGGACAGCCCGATTACTGATTAGTGATTAAAAACAACCTTCTATTTATGGTTGCTAAACTAGAACCAGTACTTTCTTAGTGGTTAATAGCCAACACATTCTAGATGGTTAACTTAGGTTTCCAGTCTCACTGTCATTAAAAGATGCTCTTTCTTGTACAACTAGAACGATGGGGTTCTTAACCCACTGTTTGTGTGTAGGTGAATATTTTAGTTTTTTGGATTATTAAATCAAATATTGCTGTATTCTTCTTGAAAATAAGCAGTGATTGCAAACTTATTTGCTCTATATGATTGTTGTTTTTTATAATTGTTAGAGTCCCTTACTACAAAAAAAATAAAAAGGTAAGTAAAATGAAAAGAAATCCAACATTCTGTTTGAAAGTAGAAGGACCGCTGCTTTGTGCACATGTGCACTTTGCAAAATATAATTTCCAATTGCATCTAATGTGAAAGCAGTAACTTCGGTTTTAGTGGATGGATGAGATAAACAGCGTAATTTGACCAAATATCTGTACTCATGAGTCAAGATTTGATGTGCTCTTTGCGATGTTGTTGGTGGAACACTTTGACCCTCACAATCTTTGTTGGATTTGTATGATATTTGATACTACTAATATTTTAATGAACAATTGTAGGATGACAGCAAACTCTCCTTTTTTCCTTATTAATTAGCGTTTCTTTGCACTTTCTCCCTTAGTATGCGATTTTATCTCATACCAACCACAAACCACCAGCAACCCGTCCAATAACAACAACACAACAACCCGCCAAAAAATCTCATAAAGTAGATAAAGACAAATCTCATAATTAAAGCAATAGATCCAGGACTGAAGTTTTTTCGTGGCGGTGGATTCTGATTAGTTGACCAAGAGTGAGTTTTCATTCCAGAGTTCGATACTTGATGACTCGTGTTACAGAATATTGTTAAAATAAAAATTTGAGAAAATGACTTTAGAGAAAATTATAAATGTTATTTTTCTTAAAATTTAATTCTCTTCTATTATTAGTATGCAAAAAGATTATGCGAATTAATCTGTATGAAATAATAAATCTCTTATCTGACTTGTGTTTTGTACTATTAGTATCAGACCTATGGCCTTCAAAATTGCATGGATAATTTATCAAAGAATTTTTGTGGAGAAGGAGAGTGTTCAGGCGAAAAAGTACTTCGGATTGTTGGTCTAATTACATGACATACATATATATATAAAATTCATGTCTGATCATAGAGAGACATCCTTATTAAGAATTTAACTACTACATTGAAAGTTACAAATCTCAGAAAGACTCTAAAATATTATGTAAAATAAAACTCCTAATTATTTTGATATATTTTCAACATTCTTTCAACCATTTCAAAATAAATTGACGAAATTGGAAACCAATACATAAATATAGGTACTTTCAATTTTAACCTCTATTTAGTGAAACATATGTCGACAAGTTTGAATAGTATGGTAAATGTAATAATTTTTGAACCAACGATCTTTTTTTGATAAATTATATCTATTTCATATACTGATTTCAACAACAATGAATACTCATTCAATGTAGTTGACTCTCTTATGGCCATGTATCTGTATCCTTTTAGTAAGTGCTATAAGAGTAAAGCCCTTAATTTCTAAAAGCGACCACACTTCACACTCATATAGATAGACACCATCAAAAAGTGTTTTCACAGTTAACACTTTAATTATTATGTAGTTCATTAAGAGCATATTGTCTATCCTCTTGGAAACTCATGAACACCCAAACACTTGACCTTAGGATGAATATAGAATACGTTGTAATGCTTGCAACTATTCTAATAATATATTTTGACTCATTGAAATTAAAACTTAACATTGTATCAAGCGTTAAGTTAAGATTTTATTATTAGTGATTTTGCAATCGATATGGGCTTTAACCCCATCCCTTTAGAGATCTTGTACACAAGATCTCCTGTAAGACCCTTAGTTAATAAATCAGTCAAATTTTGACTAGATCACACAAAATTCACAGTAATTACTCTATTAAATATTAATTGTCTGACATAGGTCGTAAGTCAATATGCCTAGACTTTTAATTATAAACTTGACTATATGCTTTTGAGAGTATAAGTTCACCATCATAATAGATTAATATTGGAAACATTGGTTTAAATACCAAAGGAATTTCATACAATAAATTTCTTAACCATTCTACTTCTTTGCTTGCAGAAGGTATTAAGTGCAATAAATTCTGCAATCATGGTTGAATCTAATATACAGGTTTGTTTCTTAGATTCTACAAGAAATTGCACATCCACTAAGCATAAATATCTAACCACTAGTTGAAAAATGATCTTTTTCATTAATCCAACTATCATCTGAATATCCTTCTAAAACTGAAAAATTACCACAATAAGTGATACTATAATCTATGATTCAGTTTTAAATACTTTAATACCCTTCTTATTACTTGCCAACGTAAATTACTTGGATCACTTGTATATCTGTTTAACTTGCCAACTGCATAAACTCTATTAGATCTTATATTTGTCATTACATAAATTAAGCAACCAATATATAACTTTGACATACTCCAGTTGAGCAATAGGTCTATCAGTATTTGGCATCAATTTAATGCTAGAATCAAAAGGAATAGAAACAGGATTACATTCAAAGTGATTAAATTTTTTCAAAATCTTTTCAATATAATGTGATTGAAATAATGTTATACCATTATGATCACGTACAATTTTTATACCAAATATAATATCAGTTACTCTCAGATCTTTTATAAAAAAATTGGTAGACAAAAACTTTTTAACATCCACAACTTGTTGTAAGTCAAAACTGAAGATTAACATATCATCCACAGACATATAAAACTGTCTTTACTATTTTGAAACTTACTATGAACATATTCATCATATTCATTAATTTTGTATTCATTTGACAAAATTATTTGATTAAATTTTTGATGTTATCGCTTTTGAGATTGTTTTAACCCATATAAAGAATTGACTGTTTCACATTTTATGTTCTTGAATTAGAACTACAAATCCTTCAAATTGCTCTATATACAAATTTTTCATCTAATTCACCATTGAGAATATCATTTTAACATTCATTTGGTAAATTACTAGATTATATGTAGAAGCCAGTACTATTAGAATTCAAATTATAGCAATTCTAGCAACTGATTTATCAAAATAATCTAATCTAGGTTTTGGTGTATATTTTTAACAATACAATTTTAGTTTTAAATTTGTCAATAATTCCATCCCTCTTCATTTTCT
Organism: Cinchona pubescens; assembly: GCA_025175665.1. NCBI lineage: Eukaryota > Viridiplantae > Streptophyta > Magnoliopsida > Gentianales > Rubiaceae > Cinchona > Cinchona pubescens. Next base: position 3,160,010 of record JANKKI010000090.1, read on the forward strand.
TTTTAAAAATTCATTTGCAATCCATTGAGGTTGACTAATTTCCGTTCCTTGATGTTCCAACTAAAAAAAAAAAAAAAAAGTTTAAAAGACATTTCTAGTGGTGTAGCACTGTCTTCCTCCCTCCACCTTCGACCTCCAGTACTCCACCGACACAAACCAAAATCATAAAGCCCACCCTCGTATAAGTCAAATATGCCACCGCCCCACCGACATCCGCCGTCAGGGTCCCTAGCACTTCTTTTTGTCGCAATATAAGTTACTAGTATATAGAAATATACATAGGTATCAATTTTTAAAGGGTTTGAATAAATAAATGAATAGATAGTGAATTACACAAATCTAGCAAACCAACAAATGATCCTGTGGTAGACCTGAACCACCCTCCACTCAGGGGCGAATCACAGGAGTGGGGAAGGCGGCCGCCCACGAAGTATTTAAAATTATATATATATATATATATATATATATATATATATATATATTTAAATACTTTGTTAATTCATTATTATTCTAGTATAATTCGCCCCTTTTGAAAATTTTTTCAGGTTTATACTAGATCTGTCTCTTATACACATATTTATGTGTATTTAATAGTCTTATTTTCTAAGAATTTTGAAAATATATTATTTTTCTTGATATTTTTTAGAAATTTCAATAACTTTCTTAAAAAATTAGGTTTTACCTTATAAATTTTTACAAAAATTATAAAACTGTCTTTTTAAAAATATGTATATATAATTTTTACCTCCAAAGTTCATTTCCTAAATCCGCCACTATCTCCACTCCATGCCGCCACCACACCTCCTCTCGTATGGTTAACTTTAGGAGTTCAGGAAGCCTCTCTTCTTTGTCCAACCCATTAAACTTGTAAAAGCTAAAAGAGGTAAATATTATAGAAAATTCTACAGTTATTTTTAGAAAATCATTTTCTTGATTTTAAAAATTTATATAGTATAAATTTTTAAAACTACATAATACTGTACTATACAAGCATTTAAAATATCATAAAATGATTCCCTAGTACCATAAAATTTTTCCAAATATTATATTTCTAGTAGGACTACAAAATAATGGTATTTGATTCTCTTTTGTGCTAGGTGTTGGTTGCATTTGCAGTATTAGTAAGTTAATGATTACAACTAAGGTAAATTTGCTTTTTTAGTTGTATTGAATATGTAATGCCAGTCTAATACCAGAGAGAACGTGCGGAAGGAATAGCATGATAGTGACTTTGGAGGGAAGACAACAGGATCTATCTTTCTCGTGCCTTTACGTTGGAGTTCAAGAAGGAAGAGAAAAGAAGGGAAAATTTTTAATGAGGAGGGAAGGAAAGAAAAAAAGAAAGAAAAAAAATTTTTTTAAATTTGTTTAGGTGTTTAAGAAAGAAAATTTTATTAGTGTGTATTTTTAACTAAAATATCTCTCATTTTTTCATCCTCTAGTTCCTCCTCTTCTTTTCATCCCCTTCAAGGACGAACTTGGCATATTAAAAAATCATCATTGCTATCGTTTCATTTCCTTCTTTTCATCCCATTTTTGGGCGGAAGTTTTGGAAGTTTTTCACTGATGTAGAGGGATCTCGCATCCATCCAAATCCTTTGTTTTCTTTCTTGGTTGGAGTCCCAACTTCTTAATCCCTTTCTTTCCCTCGAATTCCTCCCTTCCAAACTTGGCGTTAAGGAATTCCACCCTTCTGAACTCAGCGTTAAGGATACCAACGGACTCAGAATTCTCTATTTCCTTCCTATAGGTAGTAGTAGAAAATTTGACTTCAAGATTCCGAAAAAATTCATTAGTGAAATGGTTATCTACTACGATCATCATTTTATCTTATGGTTAAAAATGCATTCACGAGTAAATGAGTTGGATGCTGGTAAAAATAATTCTGGTTAAAAATTCATTATGGCTCATATCTTCCAAGAAAAATTCACTTGGTATACTTTTCAACTTTTCCTTGTGATTTTTTTTTTCTTATTTTTACATATAATTTTTCTTCCTTTTTACTCATGAAATTTTTGTTCAGAAAGTTATTACGTGTAAAACGACGCCTATCTTACAAGACCTTTCATATACGAGTAGCGCTATTGGTCGACGGACGAGGTTCAATTTGTACAAATTGAAAAAAACTTCTCTCTAATATATCTTATCAATAAATAAATTTAAATTATTTTTTGAAATTACAATCGTTAACAATATAATTTATTTTATATGATTACTATAAAAAAAATTAAAAATAAATAGATTAATTTATTCATTTAATTAAATATTTAAATTTTGGTTTTCAAATGCTTCAAATAAATTGAGTAATGAAACATTTGTTTTTGAATATATTTGGTTATAAAATATGTTGATCTATCTATCAAAATAAAATTATTAATATAATTACATATTTTTAAGAATTTTAATTGTTTAAATATAAATAATTATTAGAGAAAATTGGACGGAAAGCTAATATAGAGAATCTCAACCCATTGGTAGAAACCATCCATATATTAGCTTTCATAAATAATCGAACACTAAACTTGGGTTGAAAGCATACATATATAACTTTCATAAATAATCGAACACTAAACTTGAATTTTGGATTTTCTGTGATACTTTTTGATGTGATATTTATGTGATACACATGTTACTGGACATCTAAATAGTATATATAAATATTACGTTAAAAAGTGTCTCAAAAAACCCACACCCCTAAACTTGGTTTACACAGTTTATTTGAAGATAAAAGCCAAAAGAAACTCATTATTTTACAGTAATTTAGACATATAATACACATTAAGCAAAATAAACAGGAGATTAATTAGATGCACTAATTAATTAAACCACTAGCGAGGAACCACATTCGCTAGCAAGTGGAGCTCGTACCCTAACCTTAGTTCTGTATGAAATTCCCAACCCGGGCCATGACCAGGTGCGGTGGGTCTAAATTTATCAGCATGACCTGGTGCACCACTACCGAAGCAGGTGGCACCGGGGATGGCCCTGGCAGCATTAGGAGAAGCTAGGCCTGGTGGCGCTGCTTCCATTAATGCTGTTGGGACTATATTCTTCATCTGATCAGTTTTACTTATGCCATATTTTCCATTACTAATAATAATGCTTTTCTCCGTGGGACTTTTTTGACGTCGAAACAACAACTTTCTACCTTCAATAATTTGACGGTTTTGGGACACTATCAAAACGACGAAAAGGGTAGCAAGAATTGAACATTTTGGAGCCATGGACAATGTGGACTAAAGGAGAGATTAATTAGCAAATGAAGTTTGGCTTAGGATGCGTTAGACTCTCATGTTCATTGGGCTATTCATACAACAAAAAAGAGCCTAAATTGGTTGGAGATTCTCTTCAATAAAACTAATTAATTAGACACCTAACTTTTGCTCTTTCTTGTTATTGTTAGGGCAAATTATACTTTACCTCCTTGAACTTGTACCTCAGTTACATTTCACCCCCTAAATCCTAAAAATATACACTTTACCTCATTTGAAAAATTCCATCAGCATGCTATATATTGATATAAGTGTTACATACAGTAAAACCCTTAAAGTTTGAGCTATTTTGCACTAAACTCTCTAACGTTATTTTTTTTTTCTTATTTTACCCTTTTGACTAACGGTCAAACGTAACTCCACCGTTAGTTTTTTCAAAATAATTAAGTTAACCTTGAAGGTTAATTGCAGTAAATATCCGTATGATTTAAGCGAGATTTTACTTTAGTCCTTCGTATAAGTTTTGTATCATTTCAGGCTTTCATATAAATAAAAAAACAATATTGTTATCAATATTGTTAAAAATATAAGTATGCTCTAAATTAATTAATATTCTGATTCTCAAATTATGCTTTCTTCAATATTTAAAACTTAAAAACATAATGAAATAATTAATTTAAATTTTTTTTATGAATTATTAAATTTGTTTCATCAAAAAATTATTTTAATTTGAGTTTTGGTTTATATGTATAAAGTTATTTTGTATAATTTATGTGACAATTGATTTCTATTAACAAAGGAAAAAAAAGTAAGAAAATTTTATTTTAAATAAACATAAAAATAAAAAAATAAAAAAAATAAAAAAATAAAAAGCAAAACAAAGACTAATATAACTTTAATAGTTGATTATATGTCTCATATATTTAAAAATTTACTTTTACATGAAAATAAAATATAATAAAAGACCAAAAATACAGAAAGTGTTAAGCAATTTTTGTATTTAAATTTTTTTCACGACTATTTAAAAAAACCACTGGTATTAGTGGACATCATTATATTTTTAGTTGTTTTAATAATATTTTTATATTGATAAATGATTAAAGTAGGTTAATTAACACAAACTAGAAATAGGGACTAAAATGACAAATATAATAAAGTTTAAGGGGTTAATTTTATGTTTTCTTATAGTGTATGGGGTAAAAAATTCTTTCTTGACTTTTTAATAGTCAAATTACTTATGTGCACTAACAGAAGAGGCAAAGTGAGAAAAAATAATGTTAAGGGGTTTAGTGCAAAACAGCACAAAGCTTAAGTAAGAGGCTTAGTTTGGGAGTTTAGGATAGAAAAGAAGAGAAGGGAAAAACTTAAGTGAGAAGAGAAGAGAAAGGGAGGGATTTTAATGTTTAGAAGTTTAAGGAAGAGTGGAAAAATTTGGGATTTATATGAAATTAAATTTTGCTTGTATTAGATTTTTACGGATAGAGTTGGAATTTTGAAAATATTTATAGGATAGTTTTTAAATTTCCTCCATTTTCTTCCCACTTTTGGGGGGAAACTTTTGATGATGTGGAGGGAAGTTAGTCCCCTCCATTTCCTTTAATTTCTTTCTTCCCAAACTTTTCCTCCCTAATCCTTTCATTTCCCTCATTTTCCTTTGAAACAAACACACACTAAGGGGGTTTAGTATATTTAACCCTATATATAATTACAAAAAAGATGATGTGGACATTTATTTTGATATTATTACCCTTCAAACATTTATAGAAAAATTATATTCCTTTTTATTTTATTTTTAATGATTCATATAATATATTTTTATTTCATAAGAATAATAAAAATTTTATCACGTTTTCCATAGTAAAATTATATATAATTTTTCTTCATTTCCAAAACTAAATACTAATAAAGTGAACTTTTACAATACTTTTTCTTCAAATTTTTTTGCAAGATTTAAACATATTAGAAATAAAATAAGTAAGTATATTTCTTTTATTTATATAAATGATTTTATTTTTACACATTTCTCTTTTTCACAAAAAATTTGTAAAAAGAATAAAAAAATAAAAAATTTTGCATGTGTTTTGATGTTGAAAAAAAAAAGAGAAGAAAATATACTTATTTAGTTAAAAGATAATTCTTCTTACTTCTTATTATTAATTGTGAAATGAAAATTATATTCTTATATAAGATATCTTTTAATTTAAAAGAAATTATTTAGCAATTTATATTTAACATGTTTAGTTCATGCAAAATGAAAATGAACACAAAATAATTGTAAAAGTCTCCTTTTTGTATTTAGTTTTTTATATGAACAAAATAATGTATAAGTTGACATTCAAGAAATTTGACAATTTATAAAATTATCTTATAGTCCCGAAATAAAAATTAAATAGATAAATAAAAAGAATGTTTGCAATCGTTAGAAATTAATTAAAAGTAGAATAACTTTGAATACAAATTGTTGGAGGACATTTTTGTCAAAACAAATATCCACATTATTTTTTTATAATTATTTATATGATAGAATCTTTTAAGTGGAGGCAAAATATACATTGTTAGGCTCCGACAACGGCCCTTTGTGTATCTTGACCTGACGACTAGTTAATTCCATCCGTGGAAGCTTTAGAAACTCTTGAATGTCTACTAATTTCTGAAACAAAGATCAAGAAATCATGAGCACACTCTGTTATATGTTCACCTAATGGAGTACTCTAGACCATTGTTCATGTTATTCTATATCACTGATGTGGTACAACAACGCAATTATCAAGGACATGCTCTACCACTGAGCTAATGGCTCGTCGTGCGACTCTCCCACTAGAACCCGCGATGAAAGGCCTAGTAGATAGATCTATTGGATGCCACCTGCCAACAAACGTCGATACAATAGATAATAAGTATATACCTTTGGGCCTTCTAACCAAAAGCAACCCGAACTGGGAAAGTCACTTGATGTGGATACGGTATACTATTGCCTCTCAATTTAAATCTCTTCTTCTGACCAAAAGCATCTATTTTTTACGCATTTTTCAAAATACTTCTCATTAGTACAAGTTAAAGGAACGGTTCCCTAGCCTCAGATACCCATATAAAGGACACAGCGCACATAAATAAGAGCTATGTTGTTGACCGACCCTTTTTTCTCATCTTGTTTGAAGCGGCACAAAAAAAGCAAGGTATGTACAAATTGCTGAGTCAATAGATAGCCACGGAGTTAAAGGATGAGAGAGATCTGTTAGCTACAACGCATCCTAGTCTGTCTGTAAAAAATTACCTATCTTAGTTTCCCAAGGGTGCCATATTCTAGGAGTCCAAACTATGTGATTGAATAAATTCATTCTGAAATCTAGTAGAGTAACTATGACCAATTTAGTCACGTTTTTATATTCTAATTGAACACTTTCTATTTTTAATTATTCTCAAAGAAGAAGATTATTCTTTTTAACAAATTGATATGAAGTAACATGGATCCATAACGGTATATTATAACCCAGTACATTCCGTAGGAGTGTGATGTTGGGAATGATTTGTAACTTTCCAGATATTTGTTTTTGGGCATCCTGTGATGTGCCAGTGGTGGGTTAGCTCATGTGAATTTTATATAGCCAGAAGATTTAAGAAGTGAAAGTTGCCAAGTTGGTCAATATTGAGCCTGGGGCTTTAAGTTTTATGCTTCTTGAACAGTTTTACCGAAAACCTTGTCTTGCTTACAGGTAAATGTCTCTGAGATTTGCTAATTTTAGCATATGATGGTTCTTGGTACCTATACCACATATAAAGGGAGAATGATAGCTAGCACCCTTTGCTCTGTGGTGTTTCTCCCTTTTTAACTGAGTCTAAAAAAACGACAATAACCTCCTGTAGCCTTAACTACTCATGAGATAGTAACCAACTGAACTTCCCATTATAGGAAACAATTTACATATAAAAATCATAACCTTACTTCAAATATGTAAAATTAATTTGCTTGAGCTAGTTATCATAGTTTCGATTGATAAGGGCTTCAAGTAAATTTTCATCCAAGTAATAATAGATTAGACTTTGGATTAATCTTACATACACATGTTAGTGTAAAAATATTTTTGCACCATCAACTCTAGATAAGTGCTAAATGTACTTAACTTACTTTTAAAATTTAAAAAATGTATACATTCACAGCCGATGATACAAAAAAATTTATACACTGATAATGTATAAAAGATTTACTCATAGACTATTTATACTATGCTCTAAGGCGGGCATAAAGAGGAGGCAAAATATAATTATGAGACTATCTATACTCAGAGATACTTAAAACTCTTTGGTGAATTTTGGGAAGTCATATGACCCTCCCTCTGTCTTCTCCGGTAAGACTCAATTTTAGAAACAGTGCTAGATATTCATAAATCGGGTAGCACATGTAACAAAAGAAACATACATGCTTATGATTTCTCCAATTAACCAGATTTGGTCATCCTCCAATTACTAGAATTTGATACATTACAAATAAACTTGAAGCATTTCGAAATCAGTATTATCAGTTATCAACAAGAATTGTAGTTCAAAACCAAGACTTTTCAGATTTTTAATTTGATTTCTTTTGGCACAATCCTTCTCTATATTTTGGTTCTTCTCTCTAGTCTTTGTTTTCTTTTCTTTTTCTTTCTATATATTAGTGCTATTCTTTCTTAGATTTTGCATGTGCATGGGCATTGTGCCAAAAAATTTTACTTTGCATGCGATATAAAGTTATAAACCACGTACTTTTATTTCAGCAATACTTTAGCTGTCTATGACAGCTGGTTTTCTAACCATACGTTGAACACATATCTGCTACACATGAATGCAGCTCTTTACAAATAACATATTTGCTTCACGTAGTGAATACGACTTTCTACAAATCGGAGGACTACATTCCGAGGGTTTATTAGTAACTGGATAACCATTCAACAAAGGAACTCTGCAGTACATACAAGTTCAAATAGATTTATGTGTAGCCAACATTGTCTAAGCATTTGGTTTCCTGTTTGTGCTTTGGTAGGAATGGCCAACACCAGGGCTGTAACCTGGTGCTGTGGGTCGGAAATCATCGGGGTTTGAATCAAGAGAATGAGCAGCATTGGGTGTCATTTTGTTCATTGAATTCTTTTGGTTGCCAACCCTGCATAAATAGAAAAACTTGACCAGCAATAATTGCAACAAGGAAACTCTTAAACATAAATAGTGTTGTATGGAGGCCATAACTATAGGAAATTAGATATTAGTGTGTTCTTGTCTGAGAATATATTATATGTGTCTGTTTGTCTACAGAGGGATGAAGAGAGGTGAGTGAGGAAAGGAAAGACTTACTTCAGTTTTAGCTTCAGAGTAGAATGGTAAGACTGAAGCTTGGTCCTGCTCCAGTATTTATAATGCTGGAAACCATATCATGAAAATTACTGTTAAAGATTTTTCAGTTATGAAATTTTTTGTGAAAGCTACATAATTTTGTATGGTCCATGTTCCTTCAATCTTTTCTAGGTTCACGATCTTAGATTGAGTAACATACTGGCCTTCTAAATGATCTTTATCCAATGCTGCATGCTGCCACTGTTTTCTCCTTTCGCTATTTTTTATTGCTAGACGTTCTAATGTGCTGTCCTTTTCATAATATATATATTTTTTTCTCTACACAGTTTGGACACAAAGATATATGCAAATGCTCTAGAATATATTTTAATTGTTATAGCAGGTTGACCTTTTAAAGTGCTGAAATGACGCTGTTTCGTTGTTTAGTTCTTCCAAGGTAGCAATAATTAAATCAATAAATTTGTACCTGTCTGATTACAAGACTTGGAATTCTTGTGTTAGAATAACAGAAATGAACCCAGTTGGCCTGATCAGCGCCCTACATAATGCAGCAGAGAAAATAAAAAAAAAACAAAAAAGAACTGGGATTCTTCTGTACTTCTGTACTTCCCACTTATTCATGTCTACTGGATGGCTCATTTGCAATGTCCACCCGATAAAAGTCAAATCTACCACAGCCGTCCGCCTTCTGGGTCCCTAGCGCTTTTTTTTTTGAAGTACAAAACAAGTTACTAGTATATACTAATGTGTATACAGGTATCAATTTCAAAGGGTGTGAATAAATAAATGAATAGATAGCGAATTACACAAATCTAGCAAATCGACAAATGATCCCGTGGTAGACCTGAACCGCCCTCCACTTCAAGCCGCCTGTCTCTTATACACATCTAGATGTGTGCTTTTCTGTCTGGGTTTTTAGAAAAAGGAAGATTCTTAGATAACGACAATGTATGGTTAACTCCACGAGTCCAGGAAGCCTCTCTCCTTTGCAGTCCCACTAAACTCGTAAAAGCTAAAAGAGGCAAATACTATACTTTGCAGTCCCACTAAACTCGACAGTAAAAGCTAGAAGAGGCAAATACAAATTACAGTATTTCTAGTAGTACCATAAAATAATGGCATTTGCATTGTGTTGGTTGCGTTTGCAGTATTACTAAGTTAATGATTATATTAAATATTTGTTTTTCTAATTGTATTGAATATATACTGCTAGTCTAATATTAGGGAGAATGCGGGAGAAATAGCTTGATAGTGACTTTGGAGGGAAGATAACAGGCTGGATCTTTCTCGTGCCTTTAAGGATCCCAACGGTCTCAGAATTCTCTAATCAACTAGTGGAATAAAGATTGAGTCATATACTGGCCTTCTCAATGAACTTCAACCAATGCTGCATGCTGCATGCTGCATGCTGCCACTAGTGTTTCCTCCTTTCCCCATTTTTTATTGCTAGACCTTTTAATTTGTTGTCCTTTTCATAGTATTTTTTTCCTTCTCTGCACAGTTTGGATACAAAGATATATGCAAACTGTTCTGAATATCTCTAGATTATATTTTAACTGTTCATGCCTGGTTGATTTATTTTCTTTACTTCTTAGCATGATCTTGACGTTTCAATGTGCTCAAATGATGCTGTTTCACTGTTTTGTTGTTCCAAAAGGTGGTAATAATTAAATCAATAACTTTGTGCAAGTCAGATTATAAGATTTGGAATTCTTGTTAGGATAACAGAAATGAGCCCAGTTGGCCTGATCCCCACCTAATTGCAACAGGGAAAAGAAAAAAAAACCTGGGATTCTTCTGTATCTCCCACTTATTCATGTCTACATTTTTTATGTGGATAGCTCATATGCAATGTCCAAACCCTTTCTGCCGACAAATTCAAGGAAACATAGCCATCTTTGTCACGCCCCCAAAATCGGGATTGCATCACGCCGTGCATTCACCTTCTCACGAGAACACTGGCTCAAACTCTTAAATTTCTAATCACTTATCATAAATAAACTACGAACACTTACAAAATAATATTATACAATGGGGTGAGCAAACACTTGACCAGTAAGTAGTCCACATGTTATGACCTCTTTTACCGGATTGAGTACGTTACATAGATATAACTTTAGAAATCATGTTTCACACGTTGGACATGCATATACACATATAGATATAATTTTATAAAAATCACAATTGCAAAACATTTACATATAGGTAAGTGACAAATAAAAATCAATATTTTATATTCATGACATAGAGTAAAATCGAATAATAACAATACACATCCATAGTACGTACTTATATCGTTGGGTTCAAGGGTAATTATTATACTCGTTAGACAAGGGCCAGACAAAGGCTAGCTACCTTCCGCTGGGTGGAGTCAACATAGTCCAACTACCCTCTGCTGGGTGGAGAATTAGGAAACTAATCCCACCGATATCACCAAAGATAATCCAAGAGCCAAGTCATTTTTCATATCATAGTACCTATTTTTTTTGCTAGACGTTCTAATGTGCTGTCCTTTTCATAATATTTAGATTTTTTTCTCTACACAGTTTGGACACAAAGATATATGCAAATGTTCAAGATTGACAGCCATACTGTTTAATTGTTATAGAAGGTTGACCTTTCAAACTGCGGAAATGACGCTGTTTCGTTGTTTAGTTCTTCCAAGGTACACAGCAATAATTAAATCAATAAATTTGTGCAAGTCTGATGACAGGACTTGGAATTCTTGTGTTAGAATAACAGAAATGAGCCCAGTTGGCCTGATCACCACACTAATGCCGGAGAGAAAATAAAAAAACAAAAAAGAACTGGGATTCTTCTGTACTTCCCACTTATTCATGTCGAGTGGATGGCTCATATGCAATGTCCACCCGATAAAAGTCAAATATACCACAGCCATCCGCCGTCTGGGTCCGTAGAGCTTCTTTTTGTCGCAAAACAAGGTACTAGTAGATAGTAGTATATACCGGTATCAATTTCAAAGGGTGTGAATAAATAAATGAATAGATAGTGAATTAAACAAATCTTGCAAATCGACAAATGATCCCGTGGTAGACCTGAACCCTCCACTTCAAGCCGCCTCCACGCCTTTGGTCCTCTCATTTCGGGGTTGCTTTTCTGTCTGGTTTTTTAGAAAAAGGAAGATTCTTAGATAACGACAATGTATGGTTAACTCCACGAGTCCAGGAAGCCTCTCTCCTTTGCAGTCCCACTAAACTCGTAAAAGCTAAAAGAGGCAAATACTATACTTTGCAGTCCCACTAAACTCGTAAAAGCTAGAAGAGGCAAATACTAGTAGTACCATAAATATAATGGCATTTGTATTGTGTTGGTTGCGTTCGCAGTATTACTAGGTTAATGATTATAACTAAATATTTGTTTTTCTAATTGTATTGAATATATACTGCTCGTCTAATATTAGAGAGAATGCGGAAGGAATAGCTTGATAGTGACTTTGGAGGGAAGATAACAGGCTGGATCTTTCTCGTGCCTTTAAGGATCCCAACGGTCTCAGAATTCTCTAATCAACTAGTGGGAATATAGATTGAGTCATATACTGGCCTTCTCAATGAACTTTAACCAATGCTGCATGCTGCCACTAGTGTTTCCTCCTTTCCCCATTTTTTATTGCTAGACCTTCTAATTTGCTGTGCTTTTCATAGTATTTTTTTCCTTCCCTGCACAGTTTGGACACAAAGATATATGCAAATGCTCTGAATATCTCTAGATTATATTTTAATTGTTATCGCAGGTTGATTTATTTTCTTTACTGCTTAGCATGATCTTGACCTTTCAATGTGCTCAAATGATGGTGTCCATTGTTTTGTTGTTCCAAAAGGTGGTAATAGCACAGTTTGGACACAAAGATATATGCAAATGCTCTGAATATCTCTAGATTATATTTTAGTTGTTATCGCAGGTTGATTTATTTTCTTTACTGCTTAGCATGATCTTGACCTTTCAATGTGCTCAAATGATGGTGTTCATTGTTTTGTTGTTCCAAAAGGTGGTAATAATTAAATCAATAACTTTGTGCAAGTCAGATTATCGGACTTGGAATTCTTGTGTTAGGATAACAGAAATGAGCCCAGTTGGCCATAATCCCCTGTCTCTTGCAACAGGGAAGAAAAAAAAAAACCTGGGATTCTTCTGTATCCCCCACTAATTCATGTCTACATTTTTTATGTGGATAGCTCATATGCAATGTCCAAACCCTTTCTGCCGACAAATTCAAGGAAACATATATATCTTTGTCACGCCCCCAAAATCGGCAGTCGCATCACGCCGTGCCTTCACCTTCTCATAAAAATACTGACTCAAACTCTTAAATTTCTAATCACTTACCACAAATAAACTACGAACACTTACAAAATAATATTATATAATGGGATGAGCAAACACTTGCTCAATAAGTAGTCCATGTCCTCTCTTACCGGATTGAGTACGTTACACAGATATAACTTTGCAAATCATGTTTCACACGTTGGACATGCATATACATATATAGATATAATTTTATAAAAATCACAATTGCAAAACATTTACATATAGGTAAGTGACAAATAAAAATCAATATTTTATATTCATGACATAGAGTAAAATCGAATAAATAACAATACACATCCATAGTACGTACTTATATCGTTGGATTCAAGGATAACTATTATACTCGTTAGACAAGGGCCAGACACAAGCTAGGTACCTTCCGCTGGGTGGATTCAAACATAATCCAACTACCCTCCGCTGGGTGGAGAATTAGGAAACTAGCTCCCACCGATGTCACCAAAGATAATCCAAGAGCCAAGTCATTTTTCATATCAAAATAAAGAATCACACATCATGCAATCATAGTATTCGGTCAAAATGCCACTTACTAAATTCATATTAAGAAAAATTAAATTAACCATACTCAATTCAAATTTTGTACATAACATAATATTTTGCAAAAATATGATTTTCATAAAAAGACTTTTTAAAACATGAAAGAGAATAGAACCACTTACATTTTTAGTTTAAGTAATCCAAAACTCTTGAATCCATACCTATAAAATAATCAAAATATCTCAATTCTATTTTCAAGAAACCTTTTAGGGCCTATGTGAAATAATTATAAAGTTTTTTTAGGGACTTTTTTTTAAATTTAAAAATAATTTTAGGGACTGTTGTGGTTATTATAAAATCATTTTAGTCAAAGTATAATTTTCAAAACTTGAAAAGGACCTAATCTGATTACATTAAAAACCTTTTGAATTTTAGTAAAAATCTTACAAAACCTAAGGGACTGATCTGTAAATATTATAAAACACCATCTATTCTTAGTTTCAAATTATTTGAAAAATGAAAAATACTTAAATAGAATATATTGCTAATCCATAAAAATTATGTAATAAACCCTAGCATTAAATCCACATGATCCCTAATAATTTACGATAAATTAAGGCCTAAAATAAATAAATAATTACAAAAATTAATACTAATTAAAATATAAGAAAGCTTACTTTTCTTTTATGGTGTTGGAAAAATCCTCCTCTCATCTTCTCACGATTCTCCTCAAAATATGTCGTAATTTTTCTAACTCTAAAAGCCAATATTTATAGACAATTAAATTCTAAAATTTCTCCTTCATAATTTATGCTAGTCTTTAATATTAATAACTATTATTATTTCACATTTATTTCCCAACTAAAACTCTAGTATTTAAAAATATTCAAATTTTTATTTTATTTTCCTATTTTTTTATCCCGAAAATTGAGGGTTTTACAATCTTGCTGTCTAATTTTGCTTTCTTTATGAATTGTTGTATGCTTTTGACTAAATTGTATGATCACTTAGCTGATGAAAAGGTTAAGATCCCATAGAGTACTAACTATGATTAGAAAACAAAATTTCCTAATACTCAGCTGTCATTCCATTGCCTAAATGTGCTTTACATTGTGACCATTAACAAGTGCAACCAATTTTATATTGGCAACTTGACCTAACCAAATTGCTGCTAATAAAGGAACCAAAGGACGGTGGGAAAATGGAGAACACCTTAGGCAGCAGTGTTGTCAACATCCAGTGTCTTAATTTGTTTTATGTTATTAAGGCCGTAAAGTGGACAGCTTTGTTACTGATTAGTGATCTGAAAACAACCTTCCATTTCCCTACCTTGTGGCTGCTAACCTAGAACCAGTAATATCCAGTGGTTAGTAACTAATACATTCTTGTTGGTTAACTTAGGTCTCCAGTCTCACTGTCATTATAGACGTTCTTTTCTTGTACAAGTGGAATGCTGGGGTTCTTAACCTGTTTGTGTGAGTAAATTTGTTTAGTTTTTTGGATTATTAAGTCAAATATTTCTGTATTCTTCTTGAAAATAAGGTGAGATTTGCAAAGTTAATTACGATTCTTGTTTTCTATTGTTAAAAGAGTCCCTACCTACTTTATGCACTTGTGCACTTTGCAAAATATACATATTCTAATTACTCGATCGTTTAACTGCCACTAATTAATGGAAAAAAGTAACTTTGGTTATGATACACATGGATGACATAAACAGCAGTAATTTGACCAAATATCTGTACTCGTGTGTCAAGATTTGATGTGCTCTTTGCGATTTGTTGGTGGAACACTTTGACCCTCACAATATTCGTTGGATTTGTATGATATTTGATATTACTAATATTTTAGGAGGAGGATATTTATATACTTTTTTTAATTATTTGTATATTTTTTTTACTATTATTAGCACAGTTAACTTTTTTCACACTTTTTTTTTAAGTTTCTTACACCCTATTCTAAAAAAAAATATTGTATACTAACAAATATTAAAAAATGTATAAAAAACTAAAAAAAGTGTGCAAATATTATCACCTATATGTTAATGGTGCCCTTAACCTTTTCTGGTAGGCTTCCTGGGTTTCCTTTTGTAAAAGCTATTACAATCTTCCTAGGTTTCCCGACGTGGAGATGCACCATCTTACAATAAATATATTTCTTCCTGTACGTTGTAGTAGAAAATTTGACTTCAAGATTCCCAAAAAGTTGATTAATGGAATGCTTATTAGCTACTACAATCATCTTATCTTATGGGTAAAAATGCATTCAAGAGGAGTACATGAGTTGAATGCTGGCAAAAATAATTCTGGTTTAAAATTCGGCATATTAGAACTCACGGAATTTACTTGGCATATTTTTCAACTTTTTCCTGTGATTTTTTTTTTTTCTTGTTTCTACATATATTTTTCTTCTTTTACTCATGAAATATTTGTTCGTAAAGTTATTAGGTTTAGTCAATATAAGAGTGATAGTGAAAGATAAAAAAGACTTTGTGAGTAATTAACTTATAAGAAATATATATTTAGACTATCTAAGAATTAATAAGGAAATTGACATAGCACAATAATTTTACAAGATTTATACAGTCAATTCCACGTAGTAGGAGTAAAATTTGATTGTTTGTTCGTTAAAGTTATTACGCGTAGAACTATGAGAAGTTCCATAGTGCAATATTCGAATATTTCTGCTAATCCAACCCTTATGCCAACTTCACTTTTCTCCCTTTCTTTTGGTGGCTTGAAGACCATTGTATTTTGTAGCATCTGCAACACACAAAAAAAAAAAAAAAAAAAAAAAAAATTTACTCTGGCTCTTCCATTGGAGTCTTACTAGCAGTGAACTTTTAATCTATAGTTGAAGATAATTGGATATGAATTGAGAAAATGGAGGGAGAAAAACAAGGATGAAACTTCATAATTTACAGTAAGATTATGAAATGCAGCAATTAATTAAACCACTATCGAGGAACCACATTCACTAGCAACTGGAGCTCGTATAACCCTAGTTCTGTATGAAATTCCATCCCAGGGCTATGACCAGGTGCGGTGGGTCTAAATTTATCATCATGACCTGGTGCACCTCTACCGAAGCCGGTGGCCCCCGGTGGTGCTGCTTCCATTAATTCTGTTGTGACTACATTCTTCATCTGATTAGTTTTACTCAAGCCATATTGTCCATTACTAAGAATAATGCTTTTCTCCATGGGACTTTTTGGGCGTCGAAACAACAACTTTCTACCTTCAATAATTTGAAGGCTTTGGGACACTATCAAAACGACGAAAAGGCTGGCAAGAATTGAACATTTTGGAGCCATGGAATAAAGGAGGAATTAATTAGGCAGACAGCAAATGAAGTTTTGCTTAGGGTGTGTTAGACTCTCATGTTCACGGAGGTATTTATAGCACAAAAAAGAGCTCAAATTGGTTGGAGATTCTCCTGAATAAAACTAATTAATTAGATACCTAACTTTTGCTCATGCAACTTTTATTCACTAGCTATGTGAGAGCCGTGGCGTGTGACGTTGTGACTAGCATTAAGATGATAGGTTATGAGATTAACATGGATTGTGATGATAAAAAATTATACGACTTTAACACTCTTTTAAAAGATAATTATATTTAAATTTTAATTTTACTGTAGATTTTTTATTTTATTTTTTATATCAATTTTCAGTCACACTCTTTAAATATCTATCATGTATGCTTTGACTTTTAAGTATTTTCATACTATATGAAATATATTAGTACAAAAAGTGAAACAAAAAATCATGAATAGGTGGTTTCAACTTCTAAGTTTTAAGCCCCAAGTCCTTACCACTAAAGCAAATTCAAGTGGGATGATAGAAAGAAGAAAGGAAAAAGAAAAAATAAAATATGACAGTGTATATAGTACGGGTGTCCTCGTAATATCAAATGATTGCAGCGTTACAAGTTGAATTCCAATGTCATACTCATTTAAAAGGATGTTCGTTTCAACGGAATTTACACATTCACATAGCAATCAATAGAGATTGCTATATTATATGTCCTTTTACCTCAAGAAAAACTAAAGTAAAAATAGTTAACCCTCTAATTATTAGTAAGTGCATTTCAATTTTAGGTTCATCTGGACCAACTTTAATTCCAATTTGAAATTGATTATTTTAACTTTCTCCACTAACCTCCTTCGCGGAATTATTTGCCTTTGAAAAGAGCACAAGTTCGCTTTCCAACTAGAAAACATGACTTTATTCTCAAACGTCCTTTAGAAGCCTAAGGCGGCCAATCTATAGTAATATACTATAATGGAGGCCTCCAAGTGTCAGGGTATCTTTTCCAAAAAAAAACAAAAAAAAGACTTTTGTAATAGTCTGTTTTGGCTTCAAAGTCATCAAAACTCTTCCGATGGTTATCACTTATAGAAGTCGCAACTTTTCAGGATTAAACATTTTTTTTATTGTTGGCTAAAAGCCTATTACAAGTGTATCAATTGTGATTAGGAGTTGTAACTCTTTAGTACTAATAATTACAAACGGTTACAATTTTTTGTTGCAAACATTTTCTGTTCAATATATATTGCATTTATTTACTCGATGGTATATGTAACCTTACTAGTTAGTGAAATACACAGACTTGTCGATATTTTGGTAGAATAATTGATGTTTGGTTAAAATTTTATTTTGGTAGAATAATTGATGTTTGGTTAAAATTTTCTGTTCATATCATTTTGTTGCGTAATTTTTTTTTATAGCTCATCCCTAAAATAGATTAGTTTTGCTTGACGTCTCATTGGTCATAGAGGAACTCTCTCAAGTCTCAAGAGAGATGAAGTCAATGCTGACTTATGCATAAATATGAAGGTAAGATCCAATTAGCGTATCTTAATATCCCAAATTCAAGATGAATTACAAAAATTTTCTTATGACTGTTGAATGGTTATATGATTTTTTTTTTTTCTTTCAAATCTTTTGCAATCAAATTTTTCAGACGAATTTAATCTTCCATATCATAAAATCACATTTAAAATTGTGAATGAAAACATAGTGGTTAAGAAATCTGCCATATTTAGAATAGGATTTCACATTGGAAAAAACTAACTATTTTTTAATTAGATTGTATAACGATTATTACTTTACCTGCACAGGGTTCCAAACTAGTTCTTATGGTATTATCGCCGCACAAGTTTTAAATGTAGATGCTGAAGAAATTTTCATTTATTTTTTTGACAGGAAGAATATTTCTCTTTAATTCTTATATTGTGTGGGTTCGATTATGTTGATAATAGTACAAAAAGTGTTCCCAAACTCTGTATAGATATCGCTAAGGGTTCAAGCGCGGGTCATGGGCGGGGTCGAAAATATTTTTCAATAGACATAAATAACTATAACTAATTTTTTGAGAATTTCATACTATATTATTGTACTTTAAAGTTTGTATTATATAGTTATTTAAAATACATAATTTTTTGTTGTACGAATATTCAAATCATAACGATGTAATATCCTAACCCAACCATAAAATTTTTCTAATTTTAATACTTAACAAAGCATAAGAATTACATGCAAAAATATTTTGAGGGCATCAGCCATCGAGTCGATCCACGAGGAAATTTTACAAAACTTTTTTGCCCAAATATATTTCAGACAATTCTACACATGTGCCCCAAACGCGAACCAATCTGTGGTCTTACGAGTAGTGTCTTTATTGGCACCGGCCTTGGGCCAATTTCCTATTCTGGTATGACTTTATCTTTCGGGCTTCCCTTAGCCCAAACCCTACACTAAAACTCCCCTAGAGCCTCAGTTGACAGTTCGTAATAACAGTTATCTAATACTAATGGCTTGGTATAGCCCAGAAAACAAAAAAATTCCCCTTACTTTTCGAAGAATTCAGGTTGCTTCTGTTCGTGGACCATAGATACCCCCAATTCCAAAATATCCAAAGGGCCCAAAACAGTCTATGGCCCAGAAATTTGCAACTGTTTAATATATCCACAAATAGGAAAAACAAAAATGTGATAAGATTGATCAGTACTTGGAGGAAAAAAAGGTATCAGCACTCATCACACTCCTCTCTTGTATCATCTTTAAATCAGCCAAATCTTTGGCATTTGTACACATTACAGAAATTAGACGTTAAGGCTTAGACAAGATGAGATCTAAAATGAAGGGAAAAAAAACAAAAAACAAAAACAAAAAAAAGCAGAGAAGAGGCTTGAGAATACGCATCGAACTTTTTCCTTGCAATGAGCATTTCTTTTTCTAGCCAATAAAAAAAATCTAGAACTATACATCATATTTCTACGATTTTTTCAGAGGCAAGAAAAGTAGTGGAAGAGCATACTAATGGAAAAGTTTGTGAGACTAGACTAAGTTTCTTTTGACTAGTATTTAAAGAGGCTTAATTAAAGATACCAGTCAACTCCAGTATGTGGTAGGCTGATATGCACACCACCTTCATAGATATATGAAGGACTATGATTAGTAGTCAGCATGGAGGAACCTTTCATAAACTGTTCCCTTGAGTGTCTTGTTAACATCATTCCAGTTTTTTATATGCTCCGACAACGGCCCTTTGTGTATCTTGACCTGACGACTAGTTAATTCTATCCGTGGAAGCTTTAGAAACTCTTGAATGTCTACTAATTTCTGAA